>OZ024814.1:69416743-70616743 GCA_964017055.1 Chloromyia formosa
TACCAACCACTGTCACAGGTGACGCCCAACTACTCTGCGACTCTTCGATGACACCCATTTCCAACATCCGATCCAACTCCGCGAACAACATTTTTTCGACCGCTGGTGATACAGCGAAATGTCGCTGTTTGATCGGTTTGCTGTTACCTACATCGATCTGGTGTTTAATGAGGCTGGTCCGACCAAGTCCTTCTTTGGAATAGGAGGGGAAGTTGGAAATGACTGTGCTGAGAATCGCATTTTGTTCGGGTGACAACTGATGTTGGTTGCTATCAACCGTGAGCTCACTGACGAGCGGCGTGAGTGAAGGCGTACTGATGGAAAATAGATCCGATGCCAGGCAGAAGGTACGCACAAAATCTACGCCAAGGTAAAGATTTTGGCTGAGAGACGGGATTATCAAGAGGGTCATGGTTTTCGTTTGACCTTTAAAGGTTACTGGGCCTGTAGTCTGTCCAAGTGTGGAATGAGGAGTTCCATCTGCCGTCGACAACGAGAGATGGAACCGTTTCCAAGGATGTTTGTTTTCCTGAACAAACTTCCGTGCATAATCCGAGGATATGCACGATACGGAGGCCCCAGTATCAATAAGTCCCATGACATCCTCATCAAATACCTTCACCTTAGCGTATGGCCGAAAATCATCATCCGGTTTGTCCACTAGGAGAGCAGAGCAGTGTAGACGTCGTGCGGCTTTTATCTGCTTCCAAAAGCGTCGCCGTCGAAGCGTAGATCGCTTCGGTTTAGCCTCGCAGATAGTCAGCTCTTCAGTTTCAAAGATTCGTTTGCGCGCACGTTCGTACTCCTGCAAGCGAATGTGGTAAGGCTTACACTGCCTTGGACGTGATATGGACCCGGGAGGGATTGGGTCACACTCGAAGTTCTTTTCGGTGTCATCGGCCTGCACCGATTTTGAGACCATCAAACGAATCGGTGGTAGTTGACTACACGCGGAAGGTGTTTCAACATCAAAACGTGGCAAGTTTGAAGCGGGTGTGTCTTTCACGGAAAAAGGGGATGGGTCAGGTGGTGGCGACCTATCAGGTGTAAGAGACTTGCTCGATGTGAAAGTCACATCAGGTGGAGACAATTCCGGTGTGACGTCAAGTAAAAGGGTTCGACCGGGTGGAACGGACGAATCCGATGCGGTTAGCGACATAGTTGATCGTGTCGCTTGGACAGCAATGTCGGAAAATATGCTCCGATCTGAAAAATTCCGCCTCTTGCTAGGTGGCTGATTGGAATGCAGACAGGGATTTAGGACATCGGCTCCCACTGAGTGCCCCTCGAGGATGTGGAGGTGTTGCGCATCCTCATTGCACCGTTTTTTGGCGTGGTGCATTTTGGGCACTGTGGCTTACATACGTTGGCTGCCCCGCAACCATAGCAGAATATGCGAGGTTCTGCCTTACAGGTGTCATGTCGATGACCTTTCTGTCTGCAATTCCAGCAGATAAGAGGGGTGGATAGCTCAGCTACTCCTGAAAAGTCGGAAGATTCGAACTGCGGCATGTTAACACCGTTGTCAACGTCGGAATCTAATTCGTAACGCTGGAGCTCAGACACATTCGGACGCACAAACTGGCGAGTGGTTCGGCTACGATTGAGCTCATCGTCAAAATTCTCCATTCGGAGGACATATGTACGCAGCTCACGAATTGAACGTATGTCCACGTGTAAAAATGCCCAGCTAGCTCAGTCGGTAGAGCATGAGACTCTTAATCTCAGGGTCATGGGTTCGGGCCCCACGTTGGGCGCCATTTGTAGCGATGGAGACCGGAGGGCGAGGGTTGAGATGGCCGTAAAGGCCAGAAACCTCAATGGGTGACGAAAGACCCTCTCCGACGACCACCCGTGACGTGCGCTGGCAGACCAGCTCAGCTGTCGGGAGTGGCGGGGTGGTTCAACACGGCAGCCATCGGCCTCCTCCATTAACGTACAAAAATAAATCGCACGTCTGCCCGTGAGAAAATACAAAAAAACTCAAAAAAAAAGGAAAACTCGAAAAAAAACTAATATCCCGCAATACCAAGTAACGATGAAAGAGAAAAACTACTGGTGGTGCCTTTGCACCAAACTCCCAAAGACTCAACAAAACATAAAAGAACTACGATTGGGGTAAACCCCAATCATGCAATACTCTAGATGAATTTGAACCTGGTTTTTGAATCTAACTGATATTGTTAATTAAGTGTTAAGTACAAAATTTCAGCCCGATAAATTGTATACGTACTGAGTAAATAGGCTTAACGTATTTCATGAAATAGTGCAGTTTGTATGGAAGGGGGTAGAAGGAGGGTGAGGATTACAATAAATTTTATAATGTAGGTTACAATTATCATAAAAGTGATATATTAAAAATTTCAAAGCATGATGTTTTATAGTTTCTGAGAAAATCTGATTATTGTAAATTATCAAAAATGTGTCATTTTGTATGGGAGGGGGTAGACGGAGTAAGGGTAATCGATTACTTTTTTTGAATCTAACTGACATTGTTAATTAAGTGTTAAGTACAAAATTTCAGCCCGATAAATTGTATAGGTAATGAGTAAATTGGCTTAATGTATTTCATGAAATAGTGCAGTTTGTATGGGAGGGGGTAGAAGGAGGGTGAGGATTACAATAAATTTTATAATGTAGGTTACAATTATCATGAAAGTGATATATTAAAAATTTCAAAGCAATATGTTTTATAGTTTCTGAGAAAATCTGATTATTGTAAATTTTCAAAAATGTGTCATTTTGTATGGGAGGGGGTAGAAGGGGTGGAGTGATTTAGCCCGTTCACGAACTTAGCCTTCATTTTTTGTCAAAAATAACGTGTGCAAAATTTGAACTTCATAGCTCAACGCGTTCTCGAGCTAGAGAGGTCACGGACGGACGGACGGACAGACGGACAGACGGACAGACGGACAGACGGACATTCCTAGGATCGTCTACATTCGGTGCCTTAAGGAGTACCTAAGCTCGAAGCTCTTACCTCCCCCCCTTGCGGGAATGGCGTTTTCTCTGACCGAAGTCAGAAGGATGACTACTTTGGAACATGCACTTTCCTCAGAACCTTACCATTATAGGCTGCGACCTAGCTTAGCCGACTTAACAATAACTCACAGCCACCACGAGTCCAACACCTTGATGGGCCAGTACCTTGGTACTGTGGGCACACCCATCCCCGTGGTTCATTATTTGCTACTGACTTCTCAAAAGCCGGAATGATCTCACCGTTCGATATCCTTACGGAATATCTTACTGATTAAGTTGTGCATCACGGGCTCAGTTAAACCCACTATCCCCAAGAGAGTTGAATGTGCTTCCGTTCCTCACGTACTAGTAAGCATTCCCCTCAGTCGGGGATAGTGCTTCCTTTCGCATCACAGGTCGGCACCATGTTCAGGTACTAGGAAGCCAATTGACTAGGTACGTGGGATTGTCAAGCCCCAAAGCAGTATAGGAATCAGTATCTCTTACTTTCCACCAATCCACACCTATGTTAGAATCAGAGCATGGGAAAACCCCAAGCCGTGTCGTCATCAAGTCTAGGAATCGGAATACTGGGAGGACCCCAGCAACCTTTCCGCTTCATGGCACCTATAGGATTGCTCCAATAGGAATCATAAAAGATACTTTTCAGCCTATATAGCCCCTTTTCGTAGTTCGTTATGCGGGGGCACCACTCCCCAGGTGTCGTATAACGACGGACTCAAAAGACCATCACACAACACCGGTGGCATCATAACGACGGACACCACTAGCGAGACCGTCAATCAGCCACCTTAACTTCATAACTAAGGTACATGGGGTCGTCAGTCCCCAAAGGCATGCATAGGGATCAGCGCCAAGGCCCCTTTACCCTATACACCACCTCCTTGCGTAGCTCAGGTCCGTGGGTTCGCTAAACCCAAAACACCATAAGTCTTTCGACCCAGTGGGTGTCCCCTGCGGGGGGACAGACGGACAGACGGACATCCGGTTTTGAGATATTCGAGTGATAATATGAACTTCTGTATCATTCATTTTTTTCTGCGAGCCTTATTTCTTAGCGTTACAAACTTTGTGGCAAACTTATAATACTCTCAGATTTCATCTAGAGTATAAAAATCGACAAAGTCCCGTGCAGGGACATGGGGCTGCATCAGCCAGACTAACAAGGCACGAAGGCCAAAAATGTATAAATAACGGGGAAAACTGTCCAATCAGGACAGATCCTTTTCCCTCTCAGGTCATCCGAGCCTTCCGATGATAAACGGCTCCTTATGGACCCCAGTTGTTATGGGTCCTGCGCGACCTAGCCCTCCCGACCGTGGGATTTCGGGCGCATGTTTTGGAAATCCCCCAATAAAATTCAAAATTCAAACTGAGAGAGAAGAGAGAGAGAGGGAAGAAATCGGCGTCCTTAGCCCACCATGCTAATCCTATTCTTGCGCATACCTAAAAATTCAGGTGGTATGTGCTTTTAATTAAATTATTTTTATACCCTAGACTTTTAGTATAGGGTATATTGTTTTTGTCACGACGGAAATATGTAACACCTTAAAGGAGGCTCCGGAGGTATAGCAATGTATATATATAAATGATCAGGGTCACCTCCTGATTCGATTAAGCCATGTCTGTCTGTCTGTCTGTCTGCCCGTCTGTCTGTCTGTCTGTCTGTCTGTCTGTCTGTCCGTTCGCACGATAACTTTCGATAGAATGAAGCTAGGGCCACGAAATTTTGGTTAAATGTTGGTAATATGATCTAGTTGGATGGTATTGAAATTGGGCATAATCTGGCCAAGAGAACGCCTACCTCCCCTACATATGTAAAATATTTAAATGTATCTATAACTCCCGATTAAAAAATCATGAAAAGCTCTAGCTTTGGTATATTACTAGTGAGGGTATTCTTATACTCTCCTGGGAAAATTAAATCGATCAGTTAAAAACTAACGGTAATTTTCTTACAAAGAGCCCCGTACTACCCTACTTTTCTGGTTTTTTGTCTATAACTCTTGAACCAATTGACGTAGACACCTGATTTTTGGCATGTAACCCTAAGGAAAGAAGCTGCTTGAGTTTTAGTAAGTTGGGCATAATCAGATCAAAGGAACGCCTACCTCCCCTACAAAATTCCAAAAATTAAATATTATTTTAATTACGATAACTTTCGATAGAATGATACTAGCGAGTTGAAAATTTGGCAGAATGTTGGTAATAAGATCTAGTTAGTTGTTATTGAAAAAGTGTAAGATCCGACCCAAGGAACCCCTACCTCCCCTAGAAATGAAACTTAAAATAAGCGATAGCTAACGACAAAATAAAGCTAGCGACTTGAAATTTTGGCCAAATGTTTGCAGCGGGATCCAGTTCGCTGATATTGAAAATACGTAAAATTCGACTAACGAAACCCCTACTTCCCCTATAAATGAACTTCAAATAAGCGATAACTTTCGATAGGGTGAAGCTAGAGACTTGAATTTTTTTTAAATGTTTGTAGGGTGATCTAATTAGTGATGTGTGATAATGATGGGCAAGATCCGACCCAAGGAACCCCTACCTCCCCTACAAGTGAAACTTCAAATAAGCAATAACTTTCTATAGAATAAAGCTAGCGACTTGAAAAATTCGACAAATATTTGTAGAATGTGTTAGTTCATTGAGTTTGAGAATGGTCAAGGTCCTCCTGAATGGGTGCCAACCTCCCCTATAAACTGGTCGTATAGGAAACTCACTTTTAATGCAAATGGTCGTTGCCAATTGGTACTTTCGGTATCACCACTAGGTCTGTACAAGTCTAGGGTATATACGCTTCGGACTCCGGGCCGAAGCGAAGCTTCGGTCTGGTTTTTTTCTAGGATATAATATATATATGTATAAATATATTATTTTATATACATATATATTATATATAGATATATATATTTATACCCTAGACTTTTAGTATAGGGTATAATGTTTTTGTCACGACGGAAATATGTAACACCTTAAAGGAGGCTCCGGAGGTATAGCAATGTATATATATAAATGATCAGGGTCACCTCCTGATTCGATTAAGCCATGTCTGTCTGTCTGTCTGTATGTCTGTCTGTCTGTCTGTCTGTCTGTCTGTCTGTCTGTCTGTCTGTCTGTCTGTCTGTCCGTTCGCACGATAACTTTCGATAGAATGAAGCTAGAGCCTTGAAATTTTGGTCAAATGTTGGTAGTGTAATCTAGTTGGATGGCATTGAAAATGGGCATGATCAAGCCAAAAGAACGCCTACCTCCCCTACATATGTAAAATACTTAAATGTATCTGTAACTCCCGAGTAAATAAATATGAAAAGCTCTAGCTTTGGTAGATTACTCGTGAGGGTAATCTTATAAACTCCTGGGAAAATAAAATCGATTAGTTGAAAACTAACGGTAATTTTCTTACAAAGAGCCCCGTATTACCCTACTTTTCAGGTTTTTTGTCTATAACTCTTGAACCAATTGACGTAGACGCCTGATTTTTAGCATGTAACCCTGAGGTAAGAAGATGCTTGAGTTCTAGTAAGTTGGGCATAATCGGATCAAAGGAACGCCTACCTCCCCTACAAATTTAAAAAAATTCAATATTCCTTTAATTACGATAACTTTCGATAGAATGACACTAGCGAGTTGAAAATTTGACAAAATGTTGTTAGTAGGATCTACTTGGTTGGTATTGAAAATGGGTAAGATCCGACTCAAGCAACCCCTACCTCCCCTACAAATGAAACTTCAAATAAGCGATAACTTTTGATAGAATGATACTACCGAGTTAAAAATTTGGTGGAATGATGCTAGTAAGACCTACGTAGTTGGTGTTGAATATGGGCAAGATCCAACCCAAAGAACCCCCACCTCCCCTACATAAGAAACTTCAAATAAGCGATAACTTTTGATGGAATGAAGCCAGTGACTTGAAATTTTGGTCAAATGTTCGAAGTGAGATTGAGTTAGTTGGCATTAA
This sequence comes from Chloromyia formosa, assembly GCA_964017055.1. Classification (NCBI taxonomy): domain Eukaryota; kingdom Metazoa; phylum Arthropoda; class Insecta; order Diptera; family Stratiomyidae; genus Chloromyia; species Chloromyia formosa. The sequence goes on from OZ024814.1 coordinate 69,423,693, forward strand.
AGCTGGGTAACATCCGATCAACGAAACCCCTACTTCCCCTACAAACGAAACTTTAAATAAGCGATAACTTTCGATAGAGTGAAGTTAGAGACTTGAAATTTTGTTTAAATGGTTGTAGGGTGATCTAATTGGTTGGTGGCAATGATGAGCAAGATCCGACCTAAGGAGCCCTTACCTCCTCTACAAGTGAAACTTCAAATAAGCAATAACTTTCGATAGAATAAAGCTAGCCACTTGAAAAATTCAACAAATATTTGTAGAATGGGTTAGTTCATTGATTTTGAGAATGGTCAAGATCCTAATGAATGAGTGACAACCTCTTCTATGAACTGGCCATATAGGAGACCCATTCTTAATGCATATGGTCGTTGCCAATTGGTACTTTTGGTATCACCACTAGGTCTGTACAAGTCTAGGGTTCGGCTTCGGCCTGGTTTTTTTTTATGTTTATACCCTTGACTTTTAGTATAGGGTATATTGTTTTTGTCACGACGGAAATATGTAACACCTTAAAGGAGGCTCCAGAGGTATAGCAATGTATATATATAAATGATCAGGGTCACCTCCTGATTCGATTAAGCCATGTCTGTCTGTCTGTCTGTCTGTCCGTTCGCACGATAACTTTCGATAGAATAAAGCTAGAGCCTTGAAATTTTGGTTAAATGTTGGTAGTGTAATCTAGTTGGATGGTATTGAAAATGGGCATGATCAAGCCAAAAGAACGCCTACCTTCCCTACATATGTAAAATACTTAAATGTATCTGTAACTCCCGACTAAATAAATATGAAAAGCTCTAGCTTTGGTAGATTACTCGTGAGGGTAATCTTATAAACTCCTGGGAAAATAAAATCGATCAGTTGAAAACTAACGGTAATTTTCTTACAAAGAGCCCCGTACTACCCTACTTTTCGGGTTTTTTGTCTATAACTCTTGAACCAATTGACGTAGACGCCTGATTTTTGGCATGTAAGCCTGAGGTAAGTAGATGCTTGAGTTCTAGTAAGTTGGGCATAATCGGATCAAAGGAACGCCTACCTCCTCTACAAATTTAAAAAAATACAATATTCCTTTAATTACGATAACTTTCGATAGAATAACACTAGCGAGTTGAAAATTTGACGAAATGTTGCTAGTAGGATCTACTTGGTTGGTATTGAAAATGGGTAAGATCCAACTCAAGCAACCCCTACCTCCCCTACAAATGAAACTTCAAATAAGCGATAACTTTTGACAGAATGATACTACCGAGTTAAAAATTTGGTGGAATGTTGCTAGTAAGACCTACATAGTTGGTGTTGAATATGGGCAAGATCCAACCCAAAGAACCCCAACCTCCCCTACATATGAAACTTCAAATAAGCGATAACTTTTGATGGAATGAAGCCAGTGACTTGAAATTTTGGTCAAATGTTCGAAGTGAGATTGAGTTAGTTGGCATTAAAGCTGGTTAACATCCGACCAACGAAACCCCTACCTCCCCTACAAATGAAACTTTAAATAAGCGATAACTTTCGATAGAGTGAAGTTAGAGACTTGAAATTTTGTTTAAATGGTTGTAGGGTGATCTAATTGGTTGGTGGCAATGATGAGCAAGATCCGACCTAAGGAACCCTTACCTCCTCAACAAGTGAAACTTCAAATAAGCAATACCTTCCGATAGAATGAAGCTATCAACTTGAAAATTTCGACAAATATTGTAGAATGGGTTAGTTAGTTAATTGATTTTGAGAATGGTCAAGATCCTAATGAATGAGTGCCAACCTCTTCTATGAACTGGCCATATAGGAGACCCGTTCTTAATGCATATGGTCGTTGCCAATTGGTACTTTTGGTATCTCCACTAGGTCTGTACAAGTCTAGGGTATATACGCTTCGGACTCCGGGCCTGGTTTTTTTTTTAATTTTTTTTTTTTTTGTAATATTTATATATTTGATATATATTTTTTTTTTTTCTAAAAGAAAAACTTAAGCTGCATCATATTAATCCTATAGTGTCATTCTTAATTAACAACAAGACCATCTGTTGTGGCAGTCTGACGCCGGCTTTTAATATCCCAATGGCTATTATTTTTAATTCAATTTTACCGGACTTCTGCCATATCCTCAAGGTTCATTTTACCAGGAGGCTCTTAATCTTCCCAAATTAAAATTAAAAACTGGAAATTCCAGTTCATTACTAAAACCAAATGTGTTTTTCTCATACAAATAACTTAATGCTACGGTTGTCAGTGCAATTCACTGAAATGCAATTTTGATCGATAAGTTTGTATGGCTAATAACATACGGTTGCAATGAAGTAATTGGTATTTCGATTGGCATGGAATTATACCATTTTGATTTGCAACGACCAAAAATAATTCAATTCATTACACGTCTCACGACCACGCCAATATTTTGGTATGTTGTCGAATTGCTAGTGTGATACATTCGCTTCAAAATCGCGAAGGGTTGTATCGGTCGTACGGTTCTGCGTAGTGCGGCACTTGTTTAGAGTAACACAAATAACCAATGCCGAACTTTTCCTTGGGCGACACCATTACCTGGGGTGCTCCCCTGTTGGCGGAGCACCTGTGCTGCTCCCCCGTTGTGACTCCTTGGCTAGCGCTGCTGAGGGCTGACCGTGGCGCCACGACTCCCATTTAGCGTTTAAAACAAAATCGCTGGACGAAAAATCGCTCGACTGTGCGGAACCGCTACACTGTTCTGCCGCTGCTGTTTGCGCTCGAATCACTCGTACACTCTGCGTACAAAATCCACAACCGAAAATCGGAACAGGCCAAATAATTAAATGAAAATCGCGCGCGCACTTGATCACATTTTTCCATGGCTTCTAAAATGCGTAAAGGCTCCAGGGCTCGTTGCACGACGACCCGGAATTCGAGAGTCAATTCGGGGAACACACGGACCTGAGAGAAATGCAGCGTGATCGACCGGGTAACGGGATCTCCCTTCCAATTTTTACCAAACAGCAAAACTGCCAACAAAATTAATTAATTAGCGCCGGCGGTAAGGTCTGTTTCACACGGGCTGGAGGCAATGAGTTGTTGTTACTGTTGTGTCGGGGCCGCAAATGCATTGGGACAAAACACCCGCGCGCACACAAAAAAATAAAAGGCACGCTAAGAAATTCAAAAGGGGGTTTCAGGGGAAGAGCACGTGTTAACTCTTATCATGGCTTAAAACACTTTTCCACTATGTTCGGTTCACGGATCGACTTCCACAAGATCCCTCATCGGGTTGAAATTACAGAAAAACACTTCATCTATCACTGCTGTTGTTGGGTATCCGTTATTTCTCGGATTGATTTTATCAATCGGCAGCCAGCGGTGCACTGAAATCCCAATGTAAGCTCTCCTTCGACTTTCATTACTATCAATTATGCTGCACAAAATCCGAAATGTATCACTGTAACTCATCAGGATTCACGATCGATATCCCTATATATACATCTACTAGAGACAAATCCCGTAAGTACGTCCACGTGTGAATCAATCCCCACAGATCCGTCCCACTCGCCACAAAGTCTCGAATTGAACTCCTTCCGATTCACGAAGTGTTCTTTTCCGCGCCCGAAAACAAAAAAATATAATAATTATATCAAATACAAATAATTATTATAACTCTCAGCAGCGAGCCTGAAGGTGCACCTCAGATACAGATGAGGTGGTGGAGTCCACTTTCCCAACCAAACAATAGCCAAGCTCTTGACTCGAAATCGCTACCGACCCGCTCGATGTTTAAATCCCAACTCTCGAAAAAGTGCACAATGCATTTGCGCAACGGATTTATTTTTTTTCCAAACCGGTTTCATCAGTATACCTGCATAGTGCATAGTGCCGTTTGCATAGCTTGTTATCATAATTTCCTGCATCCTGACCATTTCTTATCAGTTATCGCTGACCCGCTGCAGTCGGGTATAGTGACTCGCGAAAGTAAATGGACAGGCGGCAGAAAATTATGACACCAATCTGATGCGCGCGAATACTTTCTCGGTACCTACGTAGATGCACAGATGGACACATATATGCATAAATATGTCGGTATATCCCTGGAATATATCGATATTAAATGCATGCATAAGAATAAGGAAATATGCATATAGATACACCTGCATCTAATAACGTATACTACGCATATAGACAAATGTATGCATGCATGTATCCATCCATGTATCTACATATGTTACGGTGCACATTACAGAGACTTGAAATTTTGTTTAAATGGTTGTAGGGTGATCTAATTGGTTGGTGGCAATAATGAGCAAGATCCGACCTAAGGAACCCTTACCTCCTCTACAAGTGAAACTTCAAATAAGCAATACCTTCCGATAGAATGAAGCTATCGACTTGAAAAATTCGACAAATATTGTAGATAGTTAATTGATTTTGAGAATGGTCAAGATCCTAATGAATGAGTGCCAACCTCTTCTATGAACTGGCCATATAGGAGACCCATTCTTAATGCATATGGTCGTTGCCAATTGGTACTTTTGGTATCTCCACTAGGTCTGTACAAGTCTAGGGTATATACGCTTCGGACTCCGGGCCGAAGCGAAGCTTCGGCCTGGTTATTAACTCCCGTCGTGGTCACAATACTCTTTACCATAACGTAATCTCCAACACTATATTTATGGGGTACTTTATGCCTCCCATCAAAGTATGCTTTATTTACGCTTTGACTATGAACAATATTTTCACTTGCTTTCTCCCTATTCAGTTTTAAATTCCTCGATTCCTCATTAACTATATTTTCCTCCAAATAAAATCGAATTTTGTCATTAACGTCTCCCTTTTGTGTAACACCGAATAGTAACACGCTTGGGATGGTTCCTGAACTTTTGTTAATTGTATTGTTCATTGCGAATTCTACTTTATTTAAATATTTAGTCCAGTCCCCGGGTAGCATTTCACTTTCTTTTGATAACATAGGGGTAAGCACCCTATTTACCCTTTCAACCTGACCGTTAGATTGTGGAGAATGAGTCGCTATTTTCACCTGTATTATATCACTTTCACGACAGAAGGATGCAAATTCATCCGAAGTGAAGCAACTTCCTCTATCTGAAACTATCCTTTTTGGTTTACTATAGTTAACAAAATATGATTTCAGACATTGAATCACTTCGAGTGTATTGGTAGTCTTAACCGGGTAAAGTTTGGTGAATTTTGTAAACCCGTCGACTATGAGGAAAATTTGTTTCTTCAAATTTCTAACACCCGAAGGTAGAGGACCATAGTGGTCTACGTGTATTGTTTCGAAGGGCACGTTACCTTTCGGTATGCTGTGCAATACGCCTTCCTTCTTACCAGAAGGTACTTTCAACCTGACCGTTAAATTGTGGAGAATGAGTCGCTATTTTCACCTGTATTATATCACTTTCACGACAGAAGGATGCAAATTCATCCGAAGTGAAGCAACTTCCTCTATCTGAAACTATCCTTTTTGGTTTACTATAGTTAACAAAATATGATTTCAGACATTGAATCACTTCGAGTGTATTGGTAGTCTTAACCGGGTAAAGTTTGGTGAATTTTGTAAACCCGTCGACTATGAGGAAAATATGTTTCTTCAAATTTCTAACACCCGAAGGTAGAGGACCATAGTGGTCTACGTGTATTGTATTGTTTCGAAGGGCACGTTACCTTTCGGTATGCTGTGCAATACGCCTTCCTTCTTACCAGAAGGTACGGAAGAATAGATACATTTCAGGCAATTCTTCACATAATCCTTTATCTTAGCTTTCATCGATGGAAACCAGTAAGTCTTCTTTAAATGATCAAATAGCTTATCAACGCCAACATGACACAATCCCTCATGATGTGTCTGAATGACGTTCCGTTCCATTTGCGCTGGTACGTAAAATAAAACAGTATTATCAGCTTTACGATATACGAGACCATTAATCAATTCGTAAAGACGATGTTGTTGTTTTTCTAGCATAAGTGCAACCTTTTGAATCTCCTTGTCCTTTTGTTGAGCAGCGGCTAATACGTGTTCAAATGATTCAGGTTCCACGAACATAATGTTATGGCACCTGCTGAGGGCATCTACATGATGCATTCTGCTAGAGTCCCTATGCTCAATAATATAATCAAAATCTTGAAGCTCTAAAGCCCACCTCGAAATTCTAGGATTTAAAAGTTTTTTGTTCAAAGTAAGTGTTAATGACTTACAATCAGTAACTATCTTGAATTTAATTCCTGTCAAATAAATACGGAATCGTCTCAACGCATATATGATGGTTAATGTTTCTAGCTCATATGAGTGGTACTTTGATTCTGCCGGAGTAGCTCTTTTTGAGAAAAAGAATACTGGGTGAAGCTTATTATCAGTTTGTCGTTGCAGTAAAACTGCGCCAAATCCCAAGCTACTCGCGTCGCAGTGTAGCTCCGTTTCTGCAGTTGGAGAATAAATACTTAATACCGGAGATTCGAGTAATTTTTCTTTTAAAATGCCTCAAATTTAAATACTATATTTTGTTTCAACAAATCATACAACGGTTTGGATATTAGAGAGAAGTTCCTTACAAATTTTCGAAAATAGGAGCAGAGACCAAGAAATGAGTGTAGCTCTTTTGCGTTTTTCGGAATTGGGTATTCCTTAACTGCACGTAAACCATCTAAATTCGGCCCTATTCCATTTACACTGATTTGATAGCCTAAATAAGTAATTTTTTCCTGCATAAACAGACATTTATCAAACCTTAATTTCAGATGATATTTGCAAATAATTTGTGCGACTTCCTCTAATAATATGAAATGTTCTTCTTTGGTCTCGGTAGCAATTAAAAGGTCGTCAACATAGACTAAAAGTTTACCGGCGTTTATAAGTTCTCGGAATATATAATTTATACATCGCTGGAATACTGACGGCGCATTTTTTAAGCCGAAAGGCATGCGTAGGTATTCAAATTGCCCTAAAGGAGTTACAAAAGAAGTGTATTTTATGGAATCTTCCGATACTCGGACATGGTGAAACCCATTTTTTAAATCTAACAATGAAAAATATCGTTTTCCTCGCAACCGATCTAAATGGTCTTCTATAAGTGGCAATGGGTAGTTATCTTTTTGCGTAATTCTATTCAAATCCCGAAAATCGACACATAACCTTAACTCTCCACTTTTTTTCTTAGTGAGCACAATAGGGGAAGCGTAAGGAGAATTGCTTTCGCGAATTATCTTACGTTCGAGCAAATCATCTAATATTTTCTGAAGTTCCAGCTTATGAGCATATGGTAAGCGTCTAGGAGTGCAATTGAAAATATTGTTCGGATTCGATAAAGCAATCTTCATTTCGTATGAATCGTCTTCGTTAAAATAATCATTACCCGTATCAGTTTCTTCCATAATTTTGTATACACGATTCTTATCACTGTACGCTAAATTGTCATTTATATTTATTTTAATTTAAGTTTATCACCATCACCAATATCGATATTCAAAATGTCATCTGGAAAATGATCACAAGCATTATCGAAATTTGTTGGTACGGTACGGCTTGATGAAGCTGATTGGGCTTCCACTATCCAACATGGTATTCGCATGAATTTCAGTTGACACTTCTGGGGATGCACTAGCAAATTCGTAACTAAAATGATGGAAAAAATCATTAAAAACATTCGTTGGCACATAATTACTATCGCTTAAAGATTCGGGATAGCCTCGACGATCGTGAATTGATGCCTTGTCCATAACCAAAACAGATGTTGAAGATGATGTTGCTGTTGTTGTTCGAGTTTGTTGACAATTCGCCGCAAAATGTCCATGTTTTCCACATTTGAAACAAGTTTCCTTCTCTCTGCGTGGTCTCGTACAATTTGAGTGCATGTGACCCACTTCGTTGCAATTGTAGCACTTTGCACTTTTCGAAACTTGTTTGGCAGGTTTAGTTGAAATTTGTGCTTGTCCATTCGTTGCGATGTCGGCAGAATATGATTTCAGCTTCTCGTATTTCTTTAGGACTCGCTTCAATTCACTAATATTCTTAGCCGTCATTAAAAGCTGCTTATTCATCAACGAATCGGGAATGCCCCTTATGATATAGTGGATCAAATCTTCTTCATCGATATCCACAAGTGCTGCAATTTCTTGCATGGCTAGGACGTACTGGTGAACGTTTTCCTCTCTACGTTTTCTTCGATTTCGAAGTGTGTTGTGGACATCAGCTGATGATACGCCGTGATGAAACTCCTCCAACAAAGATGCTTTTAGACTTAACCAGGTTGTACATCGCGATGATCGTAAGAATAATTTGGCAGTTCCTTGCAGAAGTCGCCTTGAATATACAAATGCTTGTTGGTCGTCCCATCCGTGGAGTCGAACTGCTTCCTCAAAAGTTCTCACCCACTGTTTCACAGAATAATTGTCGTCTCCCGAAAATGTTGGCAAAGATTCTTCGAAATCTTTGAAACTAAATGTGGTGCTGGCGTTTCCGGACATTTTACACAATGTAGCGAGCTGTTCCTTAAGTCTCAGAATTTCCTCCTGCTTCTTGACCATTTCGCGTAATTCCTCAATTTCGTGTTGAAGATGACTGGATTCCGGCTGCCGCCATTCCGTAGCTGCTCCATTGTCTTCCTCTACGCTGCTTTCATCGGGGTCACTAATGGATTCCATGACATCCATGGGAAAGAAATTTTCAAGCTGCGCTTCCGATAAGTTACTAACATGTTCTTGCAGCCGTAGCTTTAAAATTGACTTTATTCCGATAGTATCCAGGTGAAACGCTTCCAACTTTTCCTTCATTAACGGCACCGTTGCCTTTTCCAGAAATTTCTCTGCACGTGCTTTTGCCATTTCTTTTCGCGATTCAACTACCTTTTTTTCTCGAATAATCCACAAATAAGTCGAGTAATCCACGAAAATGTCGCAAAATCCTTTACTGGGCCATAATCCCACTTCTGATTTTTGTAGGCCGAAATTTAAAAATACAGATTGAAGTATAAAGAAAACAGGTCCGTACACTTGGAAGGCTTTATTTAGAGAGACGATAGCTTTGATTTACAGCAAAGTGTTACATTTGGATTCACAATTACATACTTGCAAATACATATTTGTATTAGTGAAATTGACCGGTTTTGCAACTATACATAGTTTTTTTTGTAGGCCGAAATTTAAAAATACAGATTGAAGTATAAAGAAAACAGGTCCGTACACTTGGAAGGCTTTATTTAGAGAGACGATAACTTTGATTTACAGCAAAGTGTTACATTTGGATTCACAATTACATACTTGCAAATACATATTTGTATTAGTGAAATTGACCGGTTTTGCAACTATACATAGTTATATAGTATAACGAAAATGTAATTGTACATATTATATTGTAATACAATGATAGCGATAAATTCGCAAATTTTAGGCGACTACAAGTGGGATAATAGTGATGAGATCGGTGGGTGGTAATGTGAATGGGGTGTCAATCGAGGTTCAATAAAGGTTCAATGGAGCCCAATTGAGTTCCAATTGAGTATGCCTTCGCTTCGATGTTGTCGTCATGTGGTTCATTGTAGTTATTCCATGGGTGATTAAATTTTTTCGAAGGAAATGCTGTGGCTGTTGAGCTCGGGAAATCGTTGTCAGGTTGATGAAGAATTTTCGGTAGTTTGATATGTTTGATGTGAAATGTGGATTTCTATTTGTTTTGAAATTAATTTGAGTGTTGTGGTTGTCCCGTGTGTGAATACATTTTATCGAAGTAAATGCTGATAATGTGAAGCTCGAGAAATCGTTATCGGGCTTATGAAGAATTTTCAGTGAAATGTTAAGTGTCAATTGTGGTTTTCTATTTATTTTAGGCTGTGTGTGACCTAAAGATTATTGAAATTAATTTGGCCGGTGCATTGTGGGTAGTTTATAATTGAATAAGATTGTGCAAGTGATCAGTGAAATGTTAAGTGTCAATTGTGGTTTTCTATTTATTTTAGGCTGTTTGTGACCTAAAGATTATTGAAATTAATTTGGCCGGTGCATTGTGGGTAGTTTATAATTGAATAAGATTGTGCAAGTGAAATTCTGTATAGTTGGATGGATGGATGGTAGCCGCAGGAATTTGCAGGAAATTGATGTGAAAAGGAAGCGTTGTGGTGTGTTAATTTTTTTTTTCTATAGGTTATAGGGTGTGGAAAAATTGATATGGATGATAACATGGCATCATAAGGTTAATTATATTATTTGATAAGGTTATTTTTGTGGTTTATGAGTTTTCTATAAAATGGAATGCAAAAGTTTTCGGTGGCTTATTGAAGTTCATTGTCTTCTTCGTCGTCATCGTCGCCGCCTCCGCTGTCGTGTTTGTTTGATAAAATCGTTGTGTGACTTAGTTACTGTTTTGAAAATATTTAACTCTTTAGGAATTGTGATATTGTGTTTGTGTTTGTGTGTGTGTGCAAACCAAGTGTAAAAATAAACACCAACAAGTGATAACAATAAAAATTATAAACTATACAATTAATTTTGGGTGCGAACAAGTGTTGAATTTGTGCTGCAGAGTTAGCAGTTGTACTACTACAAGAGTAGATACACAGAATCTGGTGAGTACATTTGATTTTTAATTTATAATATTATATGTCTTTTAAAAACTGCACAGAGCAGAGTAGTAGTCCGGATAGTGCAACAGTTAACACGTTCGCCTTCTACGCACTGGCCCTCCCCCGTTCGATTCCTACTGAATGTGGTAGTTTTCGATGAAAAAGGGGATTTACGTGTGGGACTATGAGCCCATTCAGATGTTAAATGAGTACCTATTTATGGGTTAAATAGCTCGGTTGAGTGTACTGGTGATCACACACCTCTGCACAAGACACACCGTCAAGATCTAGAAAATGAGATGGTGCTAACTAATCTCGAGGCCATGATTTCAAATTCGAATGTTGCACCAGTTATTTATTTATTTTATATAATACAGCAGAGCAAGTTAAAATCACACAATTACACTATCAATTTGATTTTTTTATACCCTAGACTTTTAGTATAGGGTATATTGTTTTTGTCACGACAGAAATATGTAACACCTTAAAGGAGGCTCCGGAGGTGTGGCAATGTATATATAAATGATCAGGGTCACCTCCTGATTCGATTTAGCCATGTCTGTCTGTCTGTCGGTCTGTCCGTCTGTCCGTCTGTCTGTCCGTTCGCACGATAACTTCCGATAGAAGGAAGCTAGAGCCTTGAAATTTTTGGCCAAATATTGGAAGTATGATCTTGTTGGTTGGTATTGAAAATGGGCGTGATCAGGCCAAGAGAACGCCTACCTCCCCTACATATGTAAAATAATTAAATGTATCTATAACTCCCGATTAAATAAACATGAAAAGCTCTAGCTTTGGTAGATTGCTCACGAGGATGATCTTCTACTCTCCTGAAAAAATAAAATAGATCAGTTGAAAACTAACGGTAATTTTCTTACTAAGAGCCCCGTACTACCCTACTTTTCGGGTTTTTTGTCTATAACTTTTGAACCAATTGATGTAGATACTTGATTTTTGGCATGTAACCCCGGGGCGAGAAGCTGTTTGAGTTCTAGTAAGTTGGGCATAATCAGATCAAAGAAACGCCTACCTCCCCTACAAATTTCAAAAAATTAAATATTAATTTAATTACGATAACTTTCGATAGAATGACACAAGCGAGTTGAAACTGTGTTCGAATGTTTTTAATAAAATCTACTAGGTTAGTATTGAAAATCGGCAAGATCCGACTCAAGCAACCCTTACCTCCCCTACAAATACAACTTCAAATAAGCGATAACTTTTGACAGAATCAAGTCAGCGACTTTAAATTTTGGTCAAATGTTTGAAGTGAGATTGGGTTAGTTGGTATTCAAGATGGGTTAGATCCGACCTAAGGAACCCCTACCTCCCCTAGAAATGAAACTTAAAATAAGCGATAGCTTACGACAAAATAATGCTAGTGACTTAAAATTGTGGTTTGCAATAGGATCCTGTTAGCTAATATTGAAAATACGTAAAATCCGACCAACGAAACCCCTACTTCCCCTACAAATGAAACTTCCAATAAGCGAAAACTTTCGATAGAGTGAAGCTAGTGACTTGAAATTTTATTTGAATGTTTGTAGCATGATCTTATTTGTTGGTGGTAATGTTGAGCAAGATCCAACCCAAGGCACCCCTACCTCCCCTACAAGTGAAACTTCAAATAAGCAATAACTTTCGATAGAATGAAGCTAGCGACTTGAAAAATTCGACAAATATTTGTAGAATGGGTTAGTTCATTGATTTTGATAATGGTCAAGATCCTCCTGAATGATTGCCAACCTCTTCTATAAACTGGTCTTATAGGAACTCACTTTTAATGCATATGGTCGTTACCAATTGGTACTTTTGGTATCACCACTAGGTCTGTACAAGTCTAGGGTATATACGCTTCGGACTCCTGGTTTACTATTGTTTTAGATTGATAGTGTAAACATTGGCTTCAATATGTTTTGCAAATATTGTAAAATCGAAGTGCAAAAGTCGCTGTGGTCATTCCATGTGCGTACAAATATACACAAGAAAAAAAGATACAAAGTATCTACACTGCATGCAGATACATCGGAACATGGATATGTCTATGACTACCGACTGCGTGGAACCTGTTGTGTTGAAGATATCGACGTAAGTTTTATAAAGATCCCAGTATAGTTATACTGGATGAAATCATTCGAAAAAACACGTCCCACGCTTTCGGTAGGCATAAGACATATCCATGTACCCATGTATCTGGTGGCAGTGTAGATACTCGTCTTAAACTCTGCTTTGCTTTGTCCTGTCCGCTTGGGCTCCTTTCTCTCGCGGGATCGTTTCGTTTTCGTTTGCATCGCGTGTGTGCAATATTCGCCTCCTCTCGTGCACCCTGTTCCATCTACCTGTTCCATCTACCCGTTCGGTACAGTTTGCAGACTGCAGCCTATCGACATTTCTCTGAGCACGTTTCTGCTAATCGCAATCACGCTTCCCACCATTTTTTCCCAATCGGACGTGTATTGTGTTTGTGTATCTATTGCAAAATCGCTCCCACACTATCCTCATCATCCCGCCCATTTAGTCAACAGTCCGGGTCCGGCACACACAATCCGTTTCTCAAGTAACGCGTGCGACTCTATGCGATTGTGTCCGGCAAACAGAAAGGGAAACTAACAAAAGTAAACAAAACATTCCAACACACGCACAAAGAGAATGCACAAGAAAAATTTTTGAATTTTAGCAGAAGGGGGGGGGCGGCATTTGATCTTCTGCAGACCTCTGAATGTACATCATGTCACGATGAGCTGCCCGGAACTATAACATCCTGCGACGAATATTTCTCTATTTCGGGGCTTGGGAGATTTTAACTCGCGCAGTGCGAATCCGCCATTTTGTTTTATGATACGTTTATTGCATGTGTGGTGGAGGCCCACATTGTGTGCCAGTCAGACCTCAAATCGCCGCCATTGCAAATGCACAACCATTTGGATAGAATGAACTTCATCCGCGATGGCCCTCGCTCTCTATCTTCGGGGGGCGGGAACTATGTAATGTACACACTCTCAAATTGCGTCTGCGCATGTTCAAATGTTAGTCGAACTGACAACTTGCTACTTTTTCTGGGACCCTATTGATTCAGATATGTACTCGTAGTACAACGCGCGCTATTTTATTTGTTTGGATTCCAGCCATTTTGAACAGTTTGGAATTTTTGCGGAAGGGGGGCATTTGATCTTCTGCAGACCTCTGAATGTACATCATAACATATAACATCCTGCGACGAATATTTCTTTATTTCGGGACTTGAGAGATTCTAACTCGCCTAGTATAAATCCGCCATTTTGTTCTATATGTCTATTGCACGTGTGGTGGGGGCCCACGTTGTGGACCAGTCAGACCTCAAATCGCCGCCATTGCAAATGCACAAACGCAGTCGCTGGATCACACGATTTGGCTCGAATGAACTTCATCCGCTCTCGCTCATCTTCGGGGGGCGGGAACTATGTACACTCTCACAAATTACGTCTGCACATGTCCAAATGTTAGTCGAACTGACTACTTGCTACCTTTTCTGGGACCCTAGTGATTCAGATAGTACAACGCTGGCTATTTTATTAAATGGGAATTGGCGGAAATTGAAGGTCATTGAAAGTCCGCCCGTTCACCAGTACACTATGTTATTTCTTGCCGTCCACAACGTCAGCCTTTATCGCTATCAAATCAACATCCCAACATGTACACACAGGATCCCCGCAAGCGCACTGCCCGCGCGGATCTACAAGCAACAGCCATGCACAATGACCACTTCACTCAAACGACATGCACAACAAGAAAAGAAAAATTTTCAATGGGCTTGTTTCCTCTTCCGACCCCCGAGTAGAAAAACAGACATTTCGTGTGACGGACAGATTTTTAGGATGACCCCCAGCTATAAGACATATCCATGTCAAAATTCGGCAGAGTTGATGAATGAGCACTTTAAAAGAGTAAAGAGTTGCTTCAAAAACCGGATCGAAACTCTGATTTTTGAAAACACAGACGAGAGTTTATTGAATGTGGACGAATTTTTAAAGAGAATGGAAGGTCCATTAATGGTCTACCTTAATAAGGTAGTGGACGAGCGAGGAGCCATTAAGTTCAATATCGAATTCTTTGCCGAATTTATAAAAATGGATATTGATGATGGAACGCTCGATAGTTTGTGTATAGTTAGTATTAAGTCGTTTAATACAAAAATGGCAACGATCCTGAAAAGATGTGAACTAGCAGAATCATTCCAGACTATGACTGTTCAGATAAGAACAAAAATGGAAGAGTTCCAGGAGAAAGATAGTGGATGGGCTCTAATGAAAATTACTCATTGCGAGTTAAACGTGAGTGAATATAAGCCACTGAGAGGAACTAGTTTTATTCCACTGCCGAAACATTTATTAATAAAAAATGCTTGTGTAAATGTGAGAAACAAGGATGATTACTGCTTCAAATGGAGCGTAATTTCTGCTATGTGTCCGGTGGAACTTCATCATGATCGCACATTCCCCTATCAAATCGAAGATATTACCGAGAGTGTTATACGGCTGAGGAACGGAATGGTTCTTAACTTTTGGGGACTCGAGTTTCCGCTAAACGTGGACAATATTGCTGATTTCGAGAGATTGAACTCGACGATTAGTATAAATTTATTTGGCTACGATGCGGATTTGAAGAAAGTGGTTGGCCCATATCACATAGCGAAGGAAGAAAAAGCCAATCACATCAATCTGCTGTTGTTGCAATCCACCGAAAAGTACCATTATGTTTGGATCAAACATATTTCTAGGTATGGTAGTTTGAAAGAATAGCTGTTTCATAGATAAATGTATAATAATTTGTTGTTTTTGTATAGATTAATTCGTTCGCAACAAACGTTACACCATGGTGGTATTTACCTATGCAACAAATGTTTGCAATACTTTGCTTCCGATGAAAAGCTCGAGGAGCACAAAACCGAATGCAGTCGAATCGTAACCAAAATGGTGGAGCCGGAGAAGTCAACGCTAAAATATAAAAACTACGAACGTCAACTGGATGTACCGTTCGTCATCTACGCGGACTTTGAGTGTCTCTTGCAGGACGTGGACAGTTGCGAGCCCGATCCAGAATCTTCATCAACAACAAAAATGCAAGAACACATATGTACCTTGTGGTTTCTCCTACTATATAAAGTGCTCCTATGATATAAGTTTAGATAAGTTTAGAATATATAAGGGGCCAGACTCGCCCGAAAAATTTATTGATTCGCTTGTTGATGATGTTAAGTTTATTTATTCAAATTATATTCGAAACCCAAAGTCAATGACTCCGCTTACGTTAGAAGAAGAAGCAAAGTTTCAAAGTGAAACGGCTTCTTGCCATATTTGCAACAAAGAGCTGGGAGCTGATAGCGTGCGTGACCATTGTCACTTCACCGGCAATTATAGGGGTCCCGCTCATAACGAATGCAATTTATTGTTTCGTATCCCAAAATTCTTCCCAATACTGTTTCACAATCTGTCGGGCTACGATTGTCACTTATTTATTAAAGAACTGGATAGAGTTGATGGAGATATATCTGTGATTCCCCTGAATAAGGAGCTGTACGTCTCAGTCTCCAAGCGTATTAAAGTTTTTTTCTGATAGAGGCGACTTTGAAACAATTGAACTTAGATTCTTGGACTCGGCCAGATTCATGCAGAGCAGTTTGGATGCACTTGTGAAAAATTTGGCCAACGAAGATCTGAGAACTGTCTTTTCGGCGTATGGAGAGGATGAGAAATTCCAGCTACTTACTCGAAAGGGTGTATTTCCCTATGACTATATTAATTCTTGGGATCGGTTGAATGAAGTTTGTCTACCACCACGCGAAAAGTTTTCCAATAAAATGACAAATAGCGAGTGTAAAGAGGACGATTACAGACATGCACAAAATGTTTGGAAAGAGTTCAATTGCACCATGATTTTGGACTATTTGGAACTTTATTTAAAAACTGATGTGCTACTTCTGACGGATGTGTTTGAGAACTTCCGTAAAGTTTGCCGTAATATATATGGACTTGACCCCTGTCAATATTACACAACTCCTGGGTTGTCGTGGGATGCTATGCTTAAAACTACAACTATACAGCTTGAGTTGTTAACTGATGTAAGCATATATCATTTCGTCAAACGGGGAATCAGAGGTGGTATCACTCAATGCTCGCATCGTCATTCAACCGCGAATAATAAATATATGAACAATTATAAGGTGGAGGAACCGTCCAAGTATCTGCTATATTTGGATGCGAACAATTTGTATGGCTGGGCGATGTCACAAACACTTCCCCATTCTGAATTTAAGTGGGTTGAAAATCCAGGTGATATTAATATTCAAAGTATTGCTGCAGATTCCGACATTGGATACATATTCGAAGTTGATTTAGAGTATCCGACATCAATGCATGATTGTCATAATGATTTACCATTCTGCGCGGAAAACAAAATAGCAGGTGGTTCAAAGACTTCAAAATTGATTACCGATTTGACCGACAAACAAAAATATGTAATTCACTATAGGAATCTGCAACAATGCCTTGAAAATGGGATGAAACTGTCCCGGGTGTATAGAGGTTTGCAGTTTAGACAGTCACCTTGGATGAAGCAATACATTGATCTAAATACGTTTCACCGTCAAAGAAGTACCAATTCATTTGAGAAGATCTTTTTCAAGCTAATGAATAATGCGGTTTATGGGAAAACTATGGAGAATGTTGACAATAGAAAGGACGTGAAAATTGTCACGGATTGGGAAAGTCGAGGTAGGCATTCGGGGGCTCGAACTCTAATATCGAAACCCAATTTTCATAGTGCAGCCGTATTTACTGAGAACATGGCCGCTATCCAAATGGATCGTGTATTGATCTGCTACAATAAACCGATCTATCTGGGGTTCACAGTGCTCGATTTATCAAAGTTGAAGATGTATGATTTTCACTATATTTTCATGAAACCCAAATATGGTGAAAACATTACTCTTAACTATATGGATACGGAATCATTTATCTATACGGTCCGAACGGATGATTTCTATAAAGACATTTTACCCGATATCGATATGCACTTTGATACTTCAGAATATGCAGCGGGCAATGCTTATAATATTCCTCAGAAGAATGGGAAAGTATTGGGAATGATGAAGGACGAGAACAATGGGAGAATCATGAGGGAATTTGTAGGATTAAGGTCTAAAATGTATTCACTAAGTGTAGATAATGATGAAATTGTTAAAAAAGCCAAAGGTGTAAAGAAAATAATAATGGACGGTTTAACTTTAGATAATTATAGAGATTGTTTGTATAAGAAAAAAAGATACAAAGTATCTACACTGCATGCAGATACATCGGAACATGGATATGTCTATGACTACCGACTGCGTGGAACCTGTTGTGTTGAAGATATCGACGTAAGTTTTATAAAGATCCCAGTATAGTTATACTGGATGAAATCATTCGAAAAAACACGTCCCACGCTTTCGGTAGGCATAAGACATATCCATGTACCGATGTATCTGGTGGCAGTGTGGATACTCGTCATAAATTCTGCTTTGCTTTGTTCTGTCCGGTTGGGCTCCATTCTCTCGCGCGATCGTTTCGTTTTCGTTTGCATCGCGTGTGTGCAATATTCACCTCCTCTCGTGCACCCTGTTCCATCTACATGTTCCATCTACCCGTTCGGTACAGTTTGCAGACTGCAGCCTATCGACATTTCTCTGAGTACGTTTCTGCTAATCGCAATCACGCTTCCCACCATCTTTTCCCAATCGGACGTGTATTGTGTTTGTGTATCTATTGCAAAATCGCTCCCACACTATCCGCCTCATCCCGCCCCTTTAATCAACAGTCCGGGTCCGGCACACACAATCCGTTTCTAAAGTAACGCGTGCGACTCTATGCGATTGTGACCGGCAAACAGAAAGGGAAACTAACAAAAGTAAACAAAACATTCCAACACACGCACAAAGAGAATGCACAAGAAAAATTTTGGAATTTTTTGCAGAAGGGGGCATTTGATCTTCTGCAGACCTCTGAATGTACATCATGTCACGATGAGCTGCCCGGAACTATAACATCCTGCGACGAATATTTCTCTATTTCGGGGCTTGGGAGATTTTAACTCGCGCAGTACGAATCCGCCATTTTGTTTTATGATATTTTTATTTCATGTGTGGTGGGGGCCCACATTGTGGGCCAGTCAGACCTCAAATCGCCGCCATTGCAAATGCCCAAACATTTGGATAAAATGAACTTCATCCGCGATGGCTCTCGCTCTCTATCTTCGGGGGGCGGGAACTATGTAATGTACACACTCTCAAATTGCGTCTGCGCATGTCCAAATGTTAGTCGAACTGACTACTTGTTACTTTTTCTGGGATTCATTCAGATATATAGTACAACGCGCGCTATTTTATTTGTTTGGATTCCAGCCATTTTGAACAGTTTGGAATTTTTGCGGAAGGGGGGCATTTGATCTTCTGCAGACCTCTGAATGTACATCATAACATATAACATCCTGCGACGAATATTTCTTCATTTCGGGACTTGGAAGATTCTAACTCGCCTAGTATAAATCCGCCATTTTGTTCTATATGTTTATTGCACGTGTGGTGGGGGCCCACATTGTGGACCAGTCAGACCTCAAATCGCCGCCATTGCAAATGCACAAACGCAGTCGCTGGATCACCCGATTTGGCTCGAATGAGCTTTATCCGCTCTCGCTCATCTTCGGGGGGCGGGAACTATGTACACTCTCAAATTGTGTCTGCGCATGTCCAAATGTTAGTCGAACTGACTACTTGCTACCTTTTCTGGGACCCTAGTGATTCAGATAGTACAACACTGGCTATTTTATTAAATGGGAATTGGCGGAAATTGAAGGTCATTGAAAGTCCGCCCGTTCACCAGTACACTATGTTATTTCTTGCCGTCCACAACGTCAGCCTTTATCGCTATCAAATCAACATCCCAACATGTACACACAGGATCCCCACAAGCGCACCGCCCGCGCGGATCTACAAGTAACAGCCATGCACAATGACCACTTCACTCAAACGACATGCACAACCAGAAAAGAAAAATTTTCAATGGGCTTGTTTCCTCTTCTAACCCCCGAGTAGAAAAACAGACATTTCGTGTGACGGGCAGATTTTTAGGATGATCCCCAGCTATAAGACAAATCCATGTCAAAAATTTTTTAGAGGTAGTATGTATGTATTTAGATCTAAGCTGCACAATTTATATACCGAATGTATAAATAAGGTTGCACTAAGTTGCTCAGACGATAAGCGTTATATACGGTAAGATGGGGTTAGTACTTATGCTTGGGGTCATTATAATATAGTTATGGATATAGATTAGTGGTAAGCAATATAAAAATAAAAAATAAATAAAAAAAAATGTTTCTGTATTTCTTTCAATAGTGGTGAAATAGAGAGAGAGTGTATAAATAGTTTCAGGATTGGATGCGTGAACTCAGTGCGTTTTGCAGTATTGTCTAAGAATGACGTTTGTGAATATACCTATAGTTTTTCTATTGAGTGTTGGGTTGGTGCCTTTTTTCAAGGTAATCCGGTGCCAGTGGAGACCCTTAGTGAAGGCAAAAAAACAGTACCAATAATTCTGGGTGTGAATGAAATGTGTTGATAATGAAGACAGAGATAATTACATCAAATGTTTCCAAAACATTGAAGATATTAAACTGGCTTTCCTTGCCATATCGAATAACCCAGGAAAAAGATCACTCGCTAAATTAATGTTAAATTCGTTTTGGGGTAAATTTGGCCAAAGAGAAAATCTACAAAAGACTGTGTGATTGTAAACAACCCATCAGAATCATACGAATTGCTTACGAATCCTGCGGTGGAGGTTTGTCATATTTTCCCCAATCAATGAGCAAAATATTGTAGTCAATTGGCAATATAAAGAATAAGCAGCTGATTCTTTGTCAACAGTAAATGTATTGTATGTATTGCCGCCTATACCAAAACGCAAGCGCGCTTAAACTGTACAATTACTTGGAAGTGTTAGGTAACAGAGTTTTGCATTATGATACCGATTCTGCTATTTATATCGGTCATGAAGGAGAATTCGAGCCACCAACGGAAGATTACATCATATTTCAAAGCAGTTCAAGAGTAGTTTAAAACAGTTCAAGCCGATCTAGATTTGAATCTGAAACATACTATTTCGATTTCCCTCCCCTCAATATTCCAAGCAGCTAACCTACAAAGTTAAGAAGCGGTTCCGAGCGTCTGTTTTCCATGAAAATAAATTGCAGGCACGATGCACAAAGACGACGATTATAGTGGAACTATCCTGACGCAGCATCTATCCATTGGCTAAGTTATCCTTCAATGCTCTTTCGATTGCGCGGTAAATTGTCAGACGTCTTACAACAGCGAACTGATTGAAAGTGGTACTCAATTCGAGATCAACACAAATTTCGATGACAATTTGCCGTCTGAACTGTTTGATAACATCGATATTGACAACTAGAACGACGAGGATGAACAAAATCGTCAGGTACTTGTATGCCCGTGGGAGGCGACAATCGACGAACTCCGCAAACAAATGACTCAAATCAACGAATTCATTTACAAAGGACCACACAGGAGGGTATGGAGGAATGCGACAAAATTCCTGAGAATGGACGGGTTGTAATCACCTACACTGCATATTGGGAGGGCGAGATTGCTCCTTTCGAATACGAGTACGATGAGCATTCTATTATGGGACTTTTGTGAAGAGAGAAAGAACATAAATATTTTAGATACGGGGGGACCTTGGAGGGACTCCCTCGTGATAAGAGGGTCAATAACCTTTAACTGAACTGCTTTTAAACTGCCTTTGGATTGCTTTGAACTGCTTTGAACTGCTTTTGAACTGCTTTCAACTGGTTTGAACTACTTTTGAACTGCTTTGAACTGCGACTGAACAGCAACTGAACTGCAATTGGTCAGTAATTTAACTGCAACTGAACAGCACCTGAAAAATAGTTCAAAAGCAGTTCAGTTAAAGGTTATTGACCCTCTTATCACGAGGGAATCCCTCCAAGGTTGTAACGCTTTTTGATGTCGGGGCGATCCCAGATCCGTGAGATGTATGTTAAACTGCAATTGAGAAAAATATTTGTGGCTTTGGCGGTCAGTAGGGGGTGGCGGAATACTTACCTCTACGCATTTGGTCAATGAATCCGTCCAGTGGAGTTGAGAAGTGATGTGCCTCGAAGATACAGATGAACCTGCGAAAGGAAAGAAGAAATCACAAAGTAAAAGGGCTAAAGGATAAAGATATGAAAGTAATACTTATCTAAATGGTTGGTGCGGGCGTCCGAGCGGCGTAAACAATAAACACGATCGATGAACTGTCAATGTCGGGATGACGTACACTGCATTATCGATTCAACGGCGACGTGCTAGAGCGTGACGATGGAGACGAATTCTCGTAGTCAATAACTGGTCGAGAAATATCCGTTCAGACAAAAAGCTATTTAAGGGCCCTGAGTGGAAACGGCACCCTCTTTGTTCAATTTCATTTCTATTGGAAAAGGTGTGTTTACGTTCTCTCAGGACCCGGAGCTGAAATTCTAATTTGTCTCTTTGTTCAATTTCATTTCTATTGGAAAAGTTTCATTTCTATTGGAGAAGACGAGAGTCCTGTAGTTGAAGGCGGAGTTAGAGGCAAGAAATTGAGCTAAGAACGGAGAGCGGAATTATCTGGACGGCAAGAGTTCTTGAGACGGAAGAGTAGTTACCGAAGTACATAGCGTGGAGACGGCTGAGGAGGAACGGCGAGAGCGGGATCGGAGTGAAGAGTAGTGCAACCGTCGCAACGAGTAGGGTGTAGAAACCGCCACCTAGGTAGGTGTAATGATTAAGATTTTGTTTAATTAGATAAGAAAGATAAGATATAAGATAGTTTGGATAAGTAACGTAATAAGACGGCCGGCTCGTGTGATTTGCAAATTAGTGTTAATTGCATAGAAAGTGGTATTGATTACGAGTATAATAAATTTAATATTGTGAAGAACGTGTAACGCGGTTTTCTGGGGGATCGAGAAATAGTTGTTCGGGAGTGAGAAGATTAAGTTAAACTTTGCGTTCGGTTCGGCTAAAAGTAATCGTGGTTTCGCGCTTCCCACGGTTAGTACAGCCAGGCAGCTTGATTTTGAAAGCGCGTGGCGCCCACGGCCCGTTTCCGTAGTTGGTCGGACGGCTGCCCAAGAATCGGCGTAATAATTGGCGCCCAACGTTCCGGGTTAATTTTACTCGTAGTTTGATAGGTCGGTTATAATGAGTGCCACTGCAAATATCAATTTGCTCAACTGGGTTATTCGATATGGCAGGGAAATCCAGTTTAATATCTTCAAAGTTTTGGAAATATTCGATGTAATTATCTCTGTCTTCATTATTAACACATTTCATTGGCCAACCAGAATGATTGGTATTGTTTTTTGCCTTCACTAAGGGTCCTCACTGGCACCGGATTACCTTGAAAAAAGGCACCAACCCAACACTCAATAGAAAAACTATAGGTATATTCACAAACTTCATTCTTAGACAATACTGCAAAACGCACTGAGCTCACGCATCCAATCCTGAAACTATTTATACACTCTCTCTCTATTTCACCACTATTGAAAGAAAGACAGAAACATTTTTTTTTATTTATTTTTTATTTTTTTATTGCTTACCACTAATCTATATCCATAACTATATTATAATGACCCCAAGCATAAGTACTAACCCCATCTTCCCGTATATAACGCTTATCGTCTGAGCAACTTAGTGCAACCTTATTTATACATTCGGTATATAAATTGTGCAGCTTAGATCTAAATACATACATACTACCTCTAAAAAAATTTTTCTTATACAAACAATCTCTATAATTATCTAAAGTTAAACCGTCCATTATTATTTTCTTTACAATTTTGGCTTTTTTAACAATTTCATCATTATCTACACTTAGTGAATACATTTTAGACCTTAATCCTACAAATTCCCTCATGATTCTCCCATTGTTCTCGTCCTTCATCATTCCCAATACTTTCCCATTCTTCTGAGGAATATTATAAGCATTGCCCGCTGCATATTCTGAAGTATCAAAGTGCGTATCGATATCGGGTAAAATGTCTTTATAGAAATCATCCGTTCGGACCGTATAGATAAATGAGTCTGTATCCATATAGTTAAGAGTAATGTTTTCACCATATTTGGGTTTCATGAAACTATAGTGAAAATCATACATCTTCAACTTTGATAAATCGAGCACTGTGAACCCCAGATAGATCGGTTTATTGTAGCAGATCAATACACGATCCATTTGGATAGCGGCCATGTTCTCAGTAAATACGGCTGCACTATGAAAATTGGGTTTCGATATTAGAGTTCGAGCCCCCGAATGCCTACCTCGACTTTCCCAATCCGTGACAATTTTCACGTCCTTTCTATTGTCAACATTCTCCATAGTTTTCCCATAAACCGCATTATTCATTAGCTTGAAAAAGATCTTCTCAAATGAATTGGTACTTCTTTGACGGTGAAACGTATTTAGATCAATGTATTGCTTCATCCAAGGTGACTGTCTAAACTGCAAACCTCTATACACCCGGGTCAGTTTCATCCCATTTTCAATGCATTGTTGCAGATTCCTATAATGAATTACATATTTTTGTTTGTCGGTCAAATCGGTAATCAATTTTGAAGTCTTTGAACCACCTACTATTTTGTTTTCCGCGCAGAATGGTAAATCATTATGAAAATCATGCATTGATGTCGGATACTCTAAATCAACTTCGAATATGTATCCAATGTCGGAATCTGCAGCAATACTTTGAATATTAATATCACCTGGATTTTCAACCCACTTAAATTCAGAATGGGGAAGTGTTTGTGACATCGCCCAGCCATACAAATTGTTCGCATCCAAATATAGCAGATACTTGGACGGTTCCTCCACCTTATAGTTGTTCATATATTTATTATTCGCGGTTGAATGACGATGCGAGCATTGAGTGATACCACCTCTGATTCCCCGTTTGACGAAATGATATATGCTTACATCAGTTAACAACTCAAGCTGTATAGTTGTAGTTTTAAGCATAGCATCCCACGACAACCCAGGAGTTGTGTAATATTGACAGGGGTCAAGTCCATATATATTACGGCAAACTTTACGGAAGTTCTCAAACACTTCCGTCAGAAGTGGCACATCAGTTTTTAAATAAAGTTTCGAATAGTCCAAAATCACGGTGCATTTGAACTCTTTCCAAACATTTTGTGCATGTCTGTAATCGTCCTCTTTATACTCGCTATTTGTCATTTTATTGGAAAACTTTTCGCGTGGTGGTAGACAAACTTCATTCAACCGATCCCAAGAATTAATATAGTCATAGGGAAATACACCCTTTCGAGTAAGTAGCTGGAATTTCTCATCCTCTCCATACGCCGAAAAGACAGTTCTCAGATCTTCTTTGGCCAAATTTTTCACAAGTGCATCCAAACTGCTCTGCATGAATCTGGCCGAGTCCAAGAATCTAAGTTCAATCGTTTCAAAGTCGCCTCTATCAGAAAAAAACTTTAATACGCTTGGAGACTGAGATGTACAGCTCCTTATTCAGGGGAATCACAGATATATCTCCATCAACTCTATCCAGTTCTTTAATAAATAAGTGACAATCGTAGCCCGACAGATTGTGAAACAGTATTGGGAAGAATTTTGGGATACGAAACAATAAATTGCATTCGTTATGAGCGGGACCCCTATAATTTCCGGTGAAGTGACAATGGTCACGCACCCTATCAGCTCCCAGCTCTTTGTTGCAAATATGGCAAGAAGCCGTTTCACTTTGAAACTTTGCTTCTTCTTCTAACGTAAGCGGAGTCATTGACTTTGGGTTTCGAAAATAATTTGAATAAATAAACTTAACATCATCAACAAGCGAATCAATAAATTTTTCGGGCGAGTCTGGCCCCTTATATATTCTAAACTTATCTAAACTTATATCATAGGAACACTTTATATAGTAGGAGAAAGCACAAGGTACATATGTGTTCTTGCATTTTTGTTGTTAATAAAGATTCTGGATCGGGCTCGCAACTGTCCACGTCCAGCAAGAGACACTCAAAGTCCGCGTAGATGACGAACGGTACATCCAGTTGACGTTCGTAGTTTTTATATTTTATTTTAGCGTTAACTTCTCCGGCTCCACCATTTTGGTTACGATTCGACTGCATTCGGTTTTGTGCTCCTCGAGCTTTTCATCGGAGGCAAAGTATTGCAAACATTTGTTGCATAGGTAAATACCACCATGGTGTAACATTTGTTGCGAACGAATTAATCTATACAAAAACAACAAATTATTATACATTTATCTATGAAACAGCTATTCTTTCAAACTACCATACCTAGAAATATGTTTGATCCAAACATAATGGTACTTTTCGGTGGATTGCAACAACAGCAGATTGATGTGATTGGCTTTTTCTTCCTTCGCTATGTGATATGGGCCAACCACTTTCTTCAAATCCGCATCGTAGCCAAATAAATTTATACTAATCGTCGAGTTCAATCTCTCGAAATCAGCAATATTGTCCACGTTTAGCGGAAACTCGAGTCCCCAAAAGTTAAGAACCATTCCGTTCCTCAGCCGTATAACACTCTCGGTAATATCTTCGATTTGATAGGGGAATGTGCGATCATGATGAAGTTCCACCGGACACATAGCAGAAATTACGCTCCATTTGAAGCAGTAATCATCCTTGTTTCTCACATTTACACAAGCATTTTTTATTAATAAATGTTTCGGCAGTGGAATAAAACTAGTTCCTCTCAGTGGCTTATATTCACTCACGTTTAACTCGCAATGAGTAATTTTCATTAGAGCCCATCCACTATCTTTCTCCTGGAACTCTTCCATTTTTGTTCTTATCTGAACAGTCATAGTCTGGAATGATTCTGCTAGTTCACATCTTTTCAGGATCGTTGCCATTTTTGTATTAAACGACTTAATACTAACTATACACAAACTATCGAGCGTTCCATCATCAATATCCATTTTTATAAATTCGGCAAAGAATTCGATATTGAACTTAATGGCTCCTCGCTCGTCCACTACCTTATTAAGGTAGACCATTAATGGACCTTCCATTCTCTTTAAAAATTCGTCCACATTCAATAAACTCTCGTCTGTGTTTTCAAAAATCAGAGTTTCGATCCGGTTATTGAAGCAACTCTTTATTCTTTTAAAGTGCTCATTCATCAACTCTGCCGAATTTTTCTTGTGTATATTTGTACGCACATGGAATGACCACAGCGACTTTTGCACTTCGATTTTACAATATTTGCAAAACATATTGAAGCCAATGTTTACACTATCAATCTAAAACAATAGTAAAAAAAATTAAATTGATAGTGTAATTGTGTGATTTTAACTTGCTCTGCTGTATTATATAAAATAAATAAATAACTGGTGCAACATTCCAATTTGAAATCATGGCCTCGAGATTAGTTAGCACCATCTCATTTTCTAGATCTTGACGGTGTGTCTTGTGCAGAGGTGTGTGATCACCAGTACACTCAACCGAGCTATTTAACCCATAAATAGGTACTCATTTAACATCTGAATGGGCTCATAGTCCCACACGTAAATCCCCTTTTTCATCGAAAACTACCACATTCAGTAGGAATCGAACGGGGGAGGGCCAGTGCGTAGAAGGCGAACGTGTTAACCGTTGCACTATCCGGACTACTACTCTGCTCTGTGCAGTTTTTAAAAGACATATAATATTATAAATTAACCAGACCGAAGCTTCGCTTCGGCCCGGAGTCGGAAGCGTATATACCCTAGACTTCTACAGACCTAGTGGAGATACCAAAATTACCAATTGGCAACGACCATATGCATTAAGAATATGTCTCCTATATGGCCAGTTCATAGGAGAGGTTGGCACTCATTCATTAGGATCTTGACCATTCTCAAAATAAATTAACTAACTAACCCATTCTAGAATATTTGTCGAATTTTTCAAGTCGCTAGCTTCATTCCATCGGAAGGTATTGCTTATTTGAAGTTTCACTTGTAGAGGAGGTAAGGGTTCCTTAGGTCGGATCTTGCTCATCATTGCCACAAACCAATTAGATCACCCAACAACTATTTAAACAAAATTTCAAGTCTCTAACTTCACTCTATCGAAAGCTATCGCTTATTTAAAGTTTCGTTTGTAGGGGAAATAGGGGTTTCGTTGGTCGGATGTTACCCAGCTTTAATGCCACCTAACTCAATCTCACTTCGAACATTTGACCAAAATTTCAAGTCACTGGCTTCATTCCATCGACACATCGACACATCGACACATCGACACATCGACTCATCGACATATCGACATATCGACATATCGACACATCCACACATCCACACATCGACACATCGAAACATCGACACATCCACACATCCACACATCCACACATCCACACATCCACACATCCCCACATCCTCACATCGCCACATCGACACATCGACACATCGAGACATCGACACATCGACACATCGACACATCGACACATCGACACATCGACACATCGACACATCGACACATCGACACATCGAAACATCGACACATCGACACATCGACACATCGACACATCGACACATCGACACATCCTCACATCGACACATCGACACATCGACACATCGACACATCGACACATCGACACATCGACACATCGACACATCGACACATCGACATATCGACATATCGACACATCCACACATCCACACATCGACACATCGAAACATCGACACATCGACACATCCACACATCCACACATCCACACATCCTCACATCCTCACAAACACACATCGACACATCGACACATCGACACATCGACACATCGATACATCGACACATCGACACATCGACAAATCGACATATCGACACATCGACACATCGACACATCGACACATCGACACATCGACACATCGACACATCGACACATCGACACATCGACACATCGACACATCGACACATCGACACATCGACACATCGACATATCGACACATCCACACATCGACACATCGACACATCAACAAATCGACACATCGACACATCGACACATCGACACATCGAAACATCGACACATCGACACATCCACACATCCACACATCCACACATCCACACATCCTCACATCCTCACAAACACACATCGACACATCGACACATCGACACATCGACACATCGATACATCGACACATCGACACATCGACAAATCGACATATCGACACATCGACACATCGACACATCGACACATCGACACATCGACACATCGACACATCGACACATCGACACATCGACACACCGACACTTCGACACATCGACACATCGACATATCGACACATCCACACATCGACACATCGACACATCAACAAATCGACACATCGACACATCGACACATCGAAACATCGACACATCGACACATCCACACATCCACACATCCACACATCCACACAGCCACACATCGACACATCGACACATCGACACATCGACACATCGACACATCCTCACATCCTCACAAACACACATCGACACATCGACACATCGACACATCGACACATCGAAACATCGACACATCGACACATCCACACATCCACACATCCACACATCGACACATCGACACATCGACACATCGACACATCGACACATCGACACATCGACACATCGACACATCGACACATCGACACATCGACACATCGACACATCGACACATCGACACATTGAAACATCGATACATCGACATATCGACATATCGACACATCGACACATCGACACATCCACACATCGACACATCGAAACGTGGACACATGACACATGGACACGTCGGCACATCGAGACATCGAAACATCGACACATCGACACATCGACACATCGACACATCGACACATCGACACATCGAAACATCGTCACATCCACACATCGACACTTCGAAACCTCGAAACATCGACACATCGACACATCGACCCATCGACACATCGAAACATCGACACATCCACAAATCCACAAATCCGCACATCGACACATCGAAATATCGACACATCCACACATCGACACACGACACATCGACACATCCACACAACGACACATCGACACATCGACACATCGACACATCGAAACATCGACACATCGACACATCGACACATCGACACATCGACACATCGACACATCGACACATCGACACATCCACACATCGACACATCGACACATCGAAACATCGACACATCCACAAATCCACAAATCCGCACATCGACACATCGAAACATCGGGACATCCACACATCGACACACGACACATCGACACATCCACACATCCGCACATCCACACATCGACACATCGACACATCGAAACATCGACACATCGACACAACGACACACCGACACATCGACACATCGACACATAGACACATCCACATATCCGCACATCCACACATCGACACATCCACACATCCACACATCCACACATCCTCACATCCTCACATCCCAACATCGACACATCGACACATCGACACATCGACACATAGACACATCCACATATCCGCACATCCACACATCCACATATCCACACATCCACACATCCACACATCGACACATCGACTTCGACATATCGACACACCGACACAACGAAAAATCGGCACATCGACACATCGACACATCCACATATCCACACATCCACACATCCTCACATCCTCACATCCTCACATCCTCACATCCTCACATCCTCACATCCCCACATCGACACATCGACACATCGACACGTCGACACATCGACACATCGACACATCGACACTTCGACACATCGACACATCGACACATCGACACATTGACACATCGACACATCCACACATCGACACATCGACACATCGACACATCGACACATCGACACATCGACACATCGACACATCGACACATCGACACATCGACACATCGACACATCGACACATCGACACATTGACACATCGACACATCGACACATCGACACATCGACACATCGACATATCGACACATCGACACATCGACACATCGACACATCGACACATCGACACATCGACACATAGACACTTAGACACATCGACATATCCGCACATCCACACATCCACACATCCACACATCCACACATCCACACATCGACACATCGACACTTCGACACATCGACACACCGACACATCGAAACATCGACACATCGACACATCCACACATCCACACATCAACACATCCACACATCCACACATCCACACATCTTCACATCCTCACATCCACACATCGACACATCGACAAATCGACACATCGACACATCGACACATCGACACATCGACACATCGACACATCGACACATCGACACATCGACACATCGACACATCGACACATCGGCACATCGACATATCGACACATCCACACATCCACACATCGACACGTCGACACATCGAGACATCGACACATCGACACATCGACACATCGACACATCGAAACATCGTCACATCCACACATCGACACATCGACACATCGACACATCGACACAACGACATATCGACACATCCACACATCCACACATCCACACATCCACACATCGACACATCGACACATCGACACATCGTTACGTCGACACATCGACACATCGACACAACGACACATCGACACGTCGATACATCGACACATCGAAACATCGACACATCGACACATCGACACATCGACACATCGACACATCGACACATCGACACATCGACACGTCGATACATCGATACATCGACACATCGACACATCGACACATCGACACATCGACACATCGACACATAGACACATAGACACATCCACATATCCGCACATCCACACATCCACACATCCACACATCCACATATCGACACATCAACACTTCGACACATCGACACACCGACACATCGAAACATCGACACATCGACACATCCACACATCCACACATCCACACATCTACACATCCACACATCCTCACATCCTCACATCCACACATCGACACATCGACAAATCGACACATCGACACATCGACACATCGACACATCGACACATCGACACATCGACACATCCACACATACACACATCAACACATCCACACATCCACACATCCACACATCTTCACATCCTCATATCCACACATCGACACATCGACAAATCGACACATCGACACATCGACACATCGACACATCGACACATCGACACATCGACACATCGACACATCGACATATCCACACATCCACACATCATCACATCGACACGTCGATACATCGATACATCGACACATCGACACATCGACACATCGACACATCCACACATCGACACATCGACACATCGACACATCGACACATCGACACATCGACATATCGACACATCCACACATCGACACATCGACAAATCGACACATCGATACATCGACATATCGACACATCCACACATCCACACATCGACACGTCGACACATCGAGACATCGACACATCGACACATCGACACATCGAAACATCGACACATCCGCACATCGAAACATCGACACATCGACACATCGACACATCGACACATCCACACATCCACACATCCACACATCCACACATCCACACATCCACACATCCACACATCCACACATCCACACATCCACACATCCTCACATCCTCACAAACACACATCGACACATCGACACATCGACACACCGACACATCGACACATCGACACATCGACATATCGACACATCGACACATCGACACATCGAAACATCGTCACATCCACACGTCGACACATCGACACATCGACATATCGATACATCCACACATCCACACATACACACATCGACACGTCGACACTTGGACACATCGACACATCGACACATCGACACATCGAAACATCGACACATCGACACATCGACACATCGACACATCGACACATCGACACATCGACACATAGACACATAGACACATAAACACATCCACATATCCGCACATCCACACATCCACACATCCACACATCCACACATCCACACATCCACACATCCACACATCCACACATCCACACATCCACACATCCACACATCGACACATCGACACTTCGACACATCGACACACCGACACATCGAAACATCGACACATCCACACATCCACACATCCACACATCCTCACATCCTCACATCCCCACATCGACACATCGACACATCGACACATCGACACGTCGACACATCGACACATCGACACATCGACACATCGACACATCGACACATCGACACATCGACACATCGACACATCGACACATCGACACATCGACACATCGACACATCGACATATCGACACATCGACACATCGACACATCGACACATCGACATATCGACACATCCACACATCGACACATCGACACATCGATACATCGACATATCGACACATCCACACATCCACACATCGACACGTCGACACATCGAGACATCGACACATCGACACATCGACACATCGAAACATCGTCACATCCACACATCGACACATCGACACATCGACACATCGACACATCGACACATCGACATATCGACATATCGACACATCCACACATCCACACATCGACACATCGAAACATCGACACATCGAAAAATCCACACATCCACACATCCACACATCTACACATCCTCACATCCTCACATCCCCACATCGACACATCGACAAATCGACACATCGACACGTCGACACATCGACACATCGAGACATCGAAACATCGACACATCGACACATCGACACATCGAAACATCGTCACATCCACACATCGACACATCGACATATCGACACATCCACACATCGACACGTCGACACACCGAGACATCGAAACATCGACACATCCACACATCGACACATCGACACATCGACACATCGAAACATCGTCACATCCACACATCGACACATCGAAACATCGACACATCAACACATCGACACTTCGACACATCGACACATCGACACATCCACACATCGACACATCGACACTTGGACACATCGACACATCGACACATCGACACATCGAAACATCGACACATCGACACATCGACACATCGACACATCGACACATCGACACATCGACACATCGACACATAGACACATAGACACATAGACACATAAACACATCCACATATCCGCACATCCACACATCCACACATCCACACATCCACACATCCACACATCGACACTTCGACACATCGACACACCGACACATCGAAACATCGACACATCCACACATCCACACATCCACACATCCTCACATCCTCACATCCCCACATCGACACATCGACACATCGAAACATCGACACGTCGACACATCGACACATCGACACATCGACACATCGACACATCGACACATCGACATATCGACACATCGACACATCGACACATCGACAAATCGACACATCGACATTTCGACACATCCACACATCGACACATCGACACATCGACACATCGATACATCGACATATCGACACATCCACACATCCACACATCGACACGTCGACACATCGAGACATCGACACATCGACACATCGACACATCGAAACATCGTCACATCCACACATCGACACATCGACACATCGACACATCGACACATCGACACATCGACATATCGACATATCGACACATCCACACATCCACACATCGACACATCGAAACATCGACACATCGAAAAATCCACACATCCACACATCCACACATCCACACATCCACACATCCTCACATCCTCACATCCCCACATCGACACATCGACAAATCGACACATCGACACGTCGACACATCGACACATCGAGACATCGAAACATCGACACATCGACACATCGACACATCGACACATCGACACATCGACACATCGACATATCGACACATCCACACATCGACACGTCGACACACCGAGACATCGAAACATCGACACATCCACACATCGACACATCGACACATCGACACATCGACACATCGAAACATCGTCACATCCACACATCGACACATCCACACATCGACACATCGACACATCGACACATCGACACATCGAAACATCGTCACATCCACACATCGACACATCGAAAAATCGACACATCAACACATCGACACTTCGACAAATCGACACATCCACACATCGACACATCGACACTTGGACACATCGACACATCGACACATCGAAACATCGACACATCGACACATCGACACATCGACACATCGACACATCGACACATCGACACATCGACACATCGACACATCGACACATCGACACATAGACACATAGACACATAAACACATCCACATATCCGCACATCCACACATCCACACATCCACACATCCACACATCCACACATCGACACATCGACACTTCGACACATCGACACACCGACACATCGAAACATCGACACATCCACACATCCACACATCCACACATCCTCACATCCTCACATCCCCACATCGACACATCGACACATCGACACATCGACACGTCGACACATCGACACATCGACACATCGACACATCGACACATCGACACATCGACACATCGACATATCGACACATCCACACATCCACACATCGACACGTCGACACATCGAGACATCGAAACATCGACACATCCACACATCGACACATCGACACATCGACACATCGAAACATCGACACATCGACACATCGACACATCGACACATCGACACATCGACACATCGACACATAAACACATCGACACATCGACACATCGACACATCGACACATCGACACATCGTCACATCGACAAATCGACACATCGACACATCAACACTTCGAAAAATCAAAACATCGACACATCGACACATCCACACATCGACACATCGACCCATCGACACATCGAAAAATCGACAC
This sequence comes from Chloromyia formosa, assembly GCA_964017055.1. NCBI lineage: Eukaryota > Metazoa > Arthropoda > Insecta > Diptera > Stratiomyidae > Chloromyia > Chloromyia formosa. Next base: position 69,459,103 of record OZ024814.1, read on the forward strand.
ATCCACAAATCCACAAATCCGCACATCGTCACATCGACACATCGAAACATCGACACATCCACACACCCACACATCCACACATCGACACATCGACACATCCACACATCGACACATCCACAAATCGACACATCGACTCATCGACACATCCACACATCCACACATCCACACATCCACACATCCACACATCCACACATCCACACATGCACACATCCACACATCCACACATCGACACATCGACACATCGACACATCGACACATCGACACATTGAAACATCGATACATCGACATATCGACATATCGACACATCGACACATCGACACATCCACACATCGACACATCGAAACGTGGACACATGGACACATGGACACGTCGGCACATCGAGACATCGAAACATCGACACATCCACACATCGACACATCGACACATCGACACATCGAAACATCGTCACATCCACACATCCACACATCGACACATCGACACTTCGAAACAACGAAACATCGACACATCGACACATCGACCCATCGACACATCGAAACATCGACACATCCACAAATCCACAAATCCGCACATCGACACATCGAAATATCGACACATCCACACATCGACACACGACACATCGACTCATCCACACATCGACACATCGACACATCGACACATCGACACATCGACACATCGACACATAGACACATCGACATATCCGCACATCCACACATCCACACATCCACACATCCACACATCCACACATCGACACTTCGACACATCGACACATCGACACACCGACACATCGAAAAATCGGCACATCGACACATCCACATATCCACACATCCACACATCCACACATCCTCACATCCTCACATCCCCACATCGACACATCGACACATCGACACGTCGACACATCGACACATCCACACATCGACACTTCGACACATCGACACATCGACACATCGACACATCGACACATCGACACATCCACACATCGACACATCGATAGATCGACACATCGACACATCGACACATCGACACATAGACACATAGACATATCCGCACATCCACACATCCACACATCCACACATCGACACATCGACACATCCACACATCGACACATCGACACATCGACACATCGACACATCGACACATCGACACATCGACACATCGACACATCGACACATCGACACATCGACATATCTACACATCGACACATCGACACATCGACACATCGACACATAGACACATAGACACATAGACACATCGACATATCCGCACATCCACACATCCACACATCCACACATCCACACATCCACACATCCACACATCCACACATCCACACATCCACACATCCACACATCGACACATCGACACTTCGACACATCGACACACCGACACATCGAAACATCGACACATCGACACATCCACACATCCACACATCAACACATCCACACATCCACACATCCACACATCTTCACATCCTCACATCCACACATCGACACATCGACAAATCGACACATCGACACATCGACACATCGACACATCGACACATCGACACATCGACACATCGACACATCGACACATCGACACATCGACACATCGACACATCGACATATCGACACATCCACACATCCACACATCGACACGTCGACACATCGAGACTTCGACACATCGACACATCCACACATCGACACATCCACACATCGACACATCGAAACATCGTCACATCCACACATCGACACATCGACACATCGACACATCGACATATCGACACATCCACACATCCACACATCCACACATCCACACATCCACACATCCACACATCGACACATCGACACATCGACACTTCGACACATCGACACATCGTTACATCGACACATCGACACATCGACACATCGACACATCGACACGTCGATACATCGATACATCGACACATCGACACATCGACACATCGACACATCGACACATCGACACATCGACATATCGACACATCCACACATCCACACATCCACACATCCACACATCGACACATCGACACATCGACACATCGACACATCGACACATCGACACATCGACACATCGACACATCGACACATCGACATATCGACACATCCACACATCCACACATCGACACGTCGACACATCGAGACTTCGACACATCGACACATCCACACATCGACACATCGACACATCGACACATCGAAACATCGTCACATCCACACATCGACACATCGACACATCGACACATCGACACATCGACACATCGACATATCGACACATCCACACATCCACACATCCACACATCCACACATCCACACATCGACACATCGACACATCGACACTTCGACACATCGACACATCGTTACATCGACACATCGACACATCGACACATCGACACATCGACACATCGACACGTCGATACATCGACACTTCGACACATCGACACATCGTTACATCGACACATCGACACATCGACACATCGACACATCGACACGTCGATACATCGATACATCGACACATCGACACATCGACACATCGACATATCGACACATCCACACATCCACACATCCACACATCGACACATCGACACATCGACACTTCGACACATCGACACATCGTTACATCGACACATCGACACATCGAAACATCGTCACATCCACACATCGACACATCGACACATCGACACATCGACACATCGACATATCGACACATCCACACATCCACACATCCACACATCCACACATCGACACATCGACACATCGACACTTCGACACATCGACACATCGTTACATCGACACATCGACACATCGACACATCGACACATCGACACGTCGATACATCGATACATCGACACATCGACACATCGACACATCGACACATCGACACATAGACACATAGACACATCCACATATCCGCACATCCACACATCCACACATCCACACATCCACATATCGACACATCGACACTTCGACACATCGACACACCGACACATCGAAACATCGACACATCCACACATCCACACATCCACACATCCACACATCTACACATCCACACATCCTCACATCCTCACATCCACACATCGACACATCGACAAATCGACACATCGACACATCGACACATCGACACATCGACACATCGACACATCGACACATCGACACATGGTCACATCGACACATCGACACATCGACACATCGATATATCGACACATCCACACATCGACACATCGACACATCGACACATCGATACATCGACATATCGACACATCCACACATCCACACATCGACACGTCGACACCTCGAGACATCGAAACATCGACATATCCACACATCGACACATTGACACATCGAAACATCGTCACATCCACACATCGACACACTGACACATCGACACATCGACACATCCACACATCCACACATCGACACGTCGGCACATCGAGACATCGAAACATCGACACATCCACACATCGACACATCGACACATCGACACATCGAAACATCGTCACATCCACACATCGACACATCGAAACATCGACACATCGACACATCGACACATCGAAACATCGACACATCGACACATCGACACATCGACACATTGACACATCCACACATCGACACATCGACACTTGGACACATGGGCCCATCGACACATCGACACATCGAAACATCGACACATCGACACATAGACACATAGACACATCCACATATCCACACATCCACACATCCACACATCCACACATCCACACATCCACACATCCACACATCCACACATCCACACATCCACACATCGACACATCGACACTTCGACACATCGAAACATCGACACATCGACACATCCACACATCCACACATCCACACATCCTCACATCCTCACATCCCCACATCGACACATCGACACATCGACACATCGACACATCGACACATCGACACATCGACACATCGACACATCGACACATCGATACATCGACATATCGACACATCCACACATCCACACATCGACACATCGACACATCGACACATCGAAACATCGACACATCGAAACATCGACACATCGAAACATCGACACATCCACACATCGACAAATCGACACATCGACACATCGACACATCGACACATCGACACATCGACACTTCGACACATCGACACTTCGACAAATCGAAATATCGACACATCCACAAATCCACACATCGGCACATCGATACATTGACACATCGACACATCGACAGATAGACACTTCCACAAATCGACACATCGAAACATCGACACATCCACACATCGACATATCGAAACATCGACACATCCACACATCGACATATCGACACATCGACACATCGAAACATCGACACATCGACACATCGACACATCCACACATCCACACATCGACATATCGACACACCGACACATCGAAACATCGACACATCGAAACATCGACACATCCACACATCCACAAATCCACACATCGACATATCGACACACCGACACTTCGACACATCCTCACATCCACACATCTACATATCGACACATCGACACATCCACAAATCCACACATCCACAAATCGACACATCGACATATCCACACATCGACACATCGACACATCGAAACATCGTCACATCCACACATCGAAACATCGAAAAATTCACACATCCACACATCGACACATCCACACATCGACACATCGACACATCGGCACTTCGACACATCGACACTTCGACACTTCGACAAATCGAAACATCGACACATCCACAAATCCACACATCGGTACATCGATACATTGACACATCGACACATCGACAGATAGACACTTCCACAAATCGACACATCGAAACATCGACACATCCACACATCGACATATCGAAACATCCACACATCCACACATCGACATATCGACACACCGACACATCGAAACATCGACACATCGAAACATCGACACATCGACACATCCACACATCCACACATCGACATATCGACACATCGGCACATCGATACATTGACACATCGACACATCGACAGATAGACACTTCCACAAATCGACACATCGAAACATCGACACATCCACACATCGACATATCGAAACATCGACACATCCACACATCGACATATCGACACATCGACACATCGATACATCGACATATCGACACATCCACACATCCACACATCGACAAGTCGACACATCGAAACATCGACATATCCACACATCGACACATCGACACATCGAAACATCGTCACATCCACACATCGACACATTGACACATCGACACATAGACATATCGACACACCGACACATCGAAACATCGACACATCGATACATTGACACATCGAAACATCGACATATCCACACATCGACACATCGACACATCGAAACATCGTCACATCCACACATCGAAACATCGAAAAATTCACACATCCACACATCGACACATCCACAAATCCACACATACACAAATCCACACATCGACATATCGACACATCGACACTTCGACACATCCTCATATCCACACACCTACATATCGACACATCGACACATCCACAAATCCACACATCCACAAATCGACACATCGACATATCCACACATCGACACATCGAAACATCGTCACATCCACACATCGAAACATCGAAAAATTCACACATCCACACATCGACACATCCACAAATCCACACATACACAAATCCACACATCGACATATCGACACATCGACACTTCGACACATCCTCACATCCACACATCTACATATCGACACATCGACACATCCACAAATCCACACATCCACAAATCGACACATCGACACATCGACACATCGACACATCGAAACATCGACACATCCAAACATCCACACATCGACACATCGGCACATCGGCACATCCACACATCGACACATCGACACATCTTCACATCTACACATCGACACATCCACAAATCCACACATCCACAAATCCACACATCGACACTTCCACATATCGACACATCCACACATCCACACATCCACACATCGACACGCCGACACATCGACACATCGAAACATCGACACATCCACACATCGACATATCGAAACATCGACACATCCACGCATCGACATATCGACACATCCACACATCCACACATCGACAAGTCGACACATCGAAACATCGACATATCCACACATCGACACATCGACACATCGAAACATCGTCACATCCACACATCGACACATTGACACATCGACACATAGACATATCGACACACCGACACATCGAAACATCGACACATCGATACATTGACACATCGAAACATCGACATATCCACACATCGACACATCGACACATCGAAACATCGTCACATCCACACATCGAAACATCGAAAAATTCACACATCCACACATCGACACATCCACAAATCCACACATACACAAATCCACACATCGACATATCGACACATCGACACTTCGACACATCCTCATATCCACACACCTACATATCGACACATCGACACATCCACAAATCCACACATCCACAAATCGACACATCGACATATCCACACATCGACACATCGAAACATCGTCACATCCACACATCGAAACATCGAAAAATTCACACATCCACACATCGACACATCCACAAATCCACACATACACAAATCCACACATCGACATATCGACACATCGACACTTCGACACATCCTCACATCCACACATCTACATATCGACACATCGACACATCCACAAATCCACACATCCACAAATCGACACATCGACACATCGACACATCGACACATCGAAACATCGACACATCCAAACATCCACACATCGACACATCGGCACATCGGCACATCCACACATCGACACATCGACACATCTTCACATCTACACATCGACACATCCACAAATCCACACATCCACAAATCCACACATCGACACATCCACATATCGACACATCCACACATCCACACATCCACACATCGACACGCCGACACATCGACACATCGACACATCGACACATCGAAACATCGACATATCCACACGTCGACACATCCACACATTGACACATCAACACATCGACACATCGACACATCGACACATCGACACATCGAGACATCGACACATCCACACATCGACACATCCACACATCGACACATCCTCACATCGACACATCCACATATCGACACATCCACACATCCACACATCCACACATCGACACGCCGACACATCGACACATCGAAACATCGACACATCCACACATCGACATATCGAAACATCGACACATCCACGCATCGACATATCGACACATCGACACATCGACACATCGACTCATCGACACATCGACACATCGACACATCGACACATCCACACATCGACATATCGACACATCGACACATCGACACATCGACACATCCACACATCCACACATCCACACATCCACACATCCACACATCGACACATCGACTCATCGACACATCGACACATCGACACATCGACACATCGAAACATCGACACATCGAAACATCGACACATCGAAACATCGACACATCCACACATCGACAAATCGACACATCGACACATCGACACATCGACACATCGACACATCGACACATCGACACTTCGACACATCGACAATTCGACACTTCGACAAATCGAAACATCGACACATCCACGAATCCACACATCGGCACATCGATACATTGACACATCGACACATCGACAGATAGACACTTCCACAAATCGACACATCGAAACATCGACACATCCACACATCGACATATCGAAACATCGACACATCCACACATCGACATATCGACACATCGAAACATCGACACATCGACACATCCACACATCCACACATCGACATATCGACACACCGACACATCGAAACATCGACACATCGAAACATCGACACATCCACACATCCACAAATCCACACATCGACACATCGACATATCGACACATCCACACATCCACACATCGACACATCGACACATCCACAAAGCGACACATCGACACATCGACACATCGACACATCAACACATCGACACATCGACACATCGAAATATCGACACATCCACAAATCCACACATCGACACATCGACACATCGAAAAATCAACACATCCACACATCGACACATCGACACATCGACATATCGACATATCGACACATCGACTCATCGACACATCGACACATCGACACATCGAAACTTCGACACATCAACACATCGACACATCGACACATCCACAAATCGACACATCGACACATGGACACATCGACACATCAACACATCGACACATCGACACATCGACACATCGAAATATCGACACATCCACAAATCCACACATCGACACGTCGACACATCGACACATCGACACATCGAAACATCGACACATCCACACGTCGAAACATCCACACATTGACACATCAACACATCGACACATCGACACATCGACACATCGAGACATCGACACATCCACACATCGACACATCCACACATCGACACATCCTCACATCGACACATCCACATATCGACACATCCACACATCCACACATCCACACATCGACACGCCGACACATCGACACATCGAAACATCGACACATCCACACATCGACATATCGAAACATCGACACATCCACACATCGACATATCGACACATCGACACATCGACACATCGACTCATCGACACATCGACACATCGACACATCGACACATCCACACATCGACATATCGACACATCGACACATCGACACATCGACACATCCACACATCCACACATCCACACATCCACACATCGACACATCGACTCATCGACACATCGACACATCGACACATCGACACATCGAAACATCGACACATCGAAACATCGACACATCGAAACATCGACACATCCACACATCGACAAATTGACACATCGACACATCGACACATCGACACATCGACACATCGACACATCGACACTTCGACACATCGACACTTCGACACTTCGACAAATCGAAACATCGACACATCCACAAATCCACACATCGGCACATCGATACATTGACACATCGACACATCGACAGATAGACACTTCCACAAATCGACACATCGAAACATCGACACATCCACACATCGACATATCGAAACATCGACACATCCACACATCGACATATCGACACATCGACACATCGACACATCGACACATCGACACATCGACACATCCACACATCCACACATCGACATATCGACACACCGACACATCGAAACATCGACACATCGAAACATCGACACATCCACACATCCACAAATCCACACATCGACACATCGACATATCGACACATCCACACATCCACACATCGACACATCGACACATCCACACATCGACACATCGACACATCGACACATACACACATCGACACATCGACACATCGAAATATCGACACATCCACAAATCCACACATCGACACATCGACATATCGACACATCGACACATCGAAAAATCAACACATCCACACATCGACACATCGACACATCGACATATCGACATATCGACACATCGACTCATCGACACATCGACACATCGACACATCGACACATCGACACATCGAAACTTCGACACATCAACACATCGACACATCGACACATCCACAAATCGACACATCGACACATCGACACATCGACACATCAACACATCGACACATCGACACATCGAAATATCGACACATCCACAAATCCACACATCGACACATCGACATATCGACACATCCACACATCCACACATCGACACATCGACACATCGACACATCCACAAATCCACACATCGGCACATCGATACATTGACACATCGACACATCGACAGATAGACACATCCACAAATCGACACATCGAAACATCGACACATCCACACATCGACATATCGACACATCGACACATCGACACATCGACACATCGACACATCCACACATCCACACATCGACACATCGACTCATCGATACATCGACACATCGACACATCGAAACATCGACACATCGAAACATCGACACATCGAAACATCGACACATCCACACATCCACAAATCCACACATCGACATATCGACACATCCACACATCCACACATCGACACATCGACACATCCACAAAGCGACACATCGACACATCGACACATCAACACATCGACACATCGACACATCGAAATATCGACACATCCACAAATCCACACATCGACACATCGACATATCGACACATCGACACATCGAAAAATCAACACATCCACACATCGACACATCGACACATCGACATATCGACATATCGACACATCGACTCATCGACACATCGACACATCGACACATCGACACATCGAAACATCGACACATCAACACATCGACACATCGACACATCCACAAATCGACACATCGACACATCGACACATCGACACATCGACACATCAACACATCGACACATCGAAATATCGACACATCCACAAATACACACATCGACACATCGACATATCGACACATCCACACATCCACACATCGACACATCGACACATCCACAAATCGACACATCGACACATCGACACATCGACACATCAACACATCCACACATCCACACATCGACACATCGACACATCCACAAATCGACACATCGACACTTCGACACATCGACACATCAACACATCGACACATCCACAAATCCACACATCGACTCATCGACATATCGACACATCGAATAATCGACACATCCACACATCGACACATCGACACATCGACATATCGACACATCGACTCATCGACACATCGACACATCGAAACATCGACACATCCACACATCCACACATCGACACATCAACACATCGACACATCGACTCATCGAAATATCGACACATCCAAAAATCCACACATCGACACATCGACATATCGACACATCCACACATCCACACATCGACACATCGACACATCCACAAATCGACACATCGACACATCGACACATCGAAATATCGACACATCCACAAATCCACACATCGACACATCGACATATCGACACATCCACACATCCACACATCGACACATCGACACATCCACAATTCGACACATCGACACATCGACTCATCGACACATCGACACATCGACACATCCACACATCCACACATCGACACATCGACTCATCGACACATCGACACATCGACACATCGAAACATCGACACATCCACAAATCCACACATCGACTCATCGACATATCGACACATCGACACATCGAATAATCGACACATCCACACATCGACACATCGACACATCGACATATCGACACATCGACTCATCGACACATCGACACATCGAAACATCGACACATCGACACATCGACACATCGTCACATCGGCACATCGACACATCGACACATCGACACATCGACACATCGACACATCGACAAATCGACACATCGACTCATCGAAACATCGACACATCCACACATCGACATATCGACACATCGAAACTTCGACACATCCACAAATCCACACATCGACACATCGACATATCGACACATCGACACATCGAAAAATCGACACATCCACACATCGACACATCCACACATCGACATATCGACTCATCGACTCATCGACACATCGACACATCGAAACATCGACACATCGAAAAATCGACACATCCACACTTCGACATATCCACACATCGACATATCGACACATCCACACATCGACTCATCGACACATCGCTACATCGAAGCATCGACACATCGACACATCGACACATCGTCACATCGGCACATCGACACATCGACACATCGACTCATCGAAACATCGACACATCCACACTTCGACACATCGACACAACGACACATTGACACATCGACACATCGAAACATCGACACATCCACACATCGACACATCGACACATCGAAACATCGACACATCGACACATCGACACATCCACACATACTCACATCCACACATCCACACATCGAAACATCGACACATCCACAAATCCACACATCGACACATCGACATATCGACACATCGAAAAATCGGCACATCCACACATCGACACATCGACATATCGACACATCGAAACTTCGACACATCCACAAATCCACACATCGACACATCGACATATTGACACATCGACTCATCGACACATCGACACATCGAAACAACGACACATCGACACATCGACACATCGCCACATCGGCACATCGACACATCGAAACATCGACACATCGACACATCGACTCATCGAAACATCGACACATCCACACATTGACAGATCGACACATCGACACATCGACACCTTGACACATCGACACATCGACACATCGACACATTGACACATCGAAACATCGACACATCCAAACATCGACACATCGACACATCGAAACATCGAAACATCGACACATCGACACATTGACTCATCGACACATCGACTCATCGACACATCCACACATCGACACATCGACACATCGACACTTCGACACATCGAAACATCCACACATCCACACATCCACACATCCACACATCCACACATCCACACATCGACACATCGAAACATCGACACATCCACAAATCCACACATCGACACATCGACTCATCGAAACTTCGACACATCGACACATCGACACATCGATAAATCGACACATCTACTCATCCACAAATCGACAAATCGACACGTCGACACTTCGACACATCGAAACATCCACACATCCACACTTCCACACATCTACACATCCACACATCCACACATCGACACATCGAAACATCGACACATCCACAAATCCACACATCCACACATCGACACATCGACACATCGACAAATCGACACATCCACACATCGACACATCCACAAATCGACACATCGACTCATCGACATATCCACACATCCACACATCCAAACATCCACACATCCAAACATCCACACATCCACTCATCGCCACATCGGTACATCGACACATCGACACATCCACACATCCTCACATCCACACATCGACACATCGAAACATCGACACATCGAAACATCGAAACATCGACACATCCACAAATCCACACATCGACACATCGACATATCGACACATCGATACATCGAAACATCGACACATCGACACATCGACTCATCGACATATCCACACATCCACACATCCACACATCCTCACATCCACACATCCAAACATCCACACATCCACTCATCGCTACATCGGTACATCGACACATCGACACATCCACACATCCCCACATCCACACATCGACACATCGAAACATCGACACATCGAAACATCGACACATCCACAAATCCACACATCGACACATCGACATATCGACACATCGATACATCGAAACATCGACACATCGACACATCGACACATTGACACATCGACACATCGAAACATCGACACATCGACACATCGACACATCGACACATCGACACATCCACACATCCAAAAATCGACACATCGACATATCGACACTTCGACAATTCCACACATCGTAACATCCACAAATCGACACATCGACTCATCGACACTTCGACACATCCACACATCCACACATCGACACATCCACACATCCTCACATCGACACATCGACACATCCACAAATCGACACATCGACATATCGACACTTCGACAATTCCACACATCGACACATCCACAAATCGACACATAGACTCATCGACACATCCACACATCCACACATCCACACATCCACACATCCTCACATCCACACATCCACACATCCACACATCCACACATCGACACATCGACACATCCACAAATCGACACATCGACATATCGACACTTCGACAATTCCACACATCGACACATCTACAAATCGACACATCGACTCATCGACACATCCACACATCCACACATCCTCACATCCACACATCCAAACATCCACACATCCACACATCCACACATCCACACATCCACACATCCACACATCCACACATCCACACATCGACACATCGACACATCCACAAATCGACACATCGACATATCGACACTTCGACAATTCCACACATCGACACATCTACAAATCGACACATCGACTCAACGACACATCCACACATACATACATCCACAAATCGACACATCGATATATCGACACTTCGACAATTCCACACATCGACACATCCACAAATCGACACATCGACTCATCGACACTTCGACACATCCACACATCCACACATCGACACATCCACACATCCTCACATCGACTCATCGACACATCCACAAATCGACACATCGACATATCGACACTTCGACAATTCCACACATCGACACATCCACAAATCGACACATCGACTCATCGACACTTCGACACATCCACACATCCACACATCGACACATCCACACATCCTCTTATCGACTCATCGACACATCCACAAATCGACACATCGACATATCGACACTTCGACAATTCCACACATCGACACATCCACAAATCGACACTTAGACTCATCGACACATCGACACATCCACACATCCACACATCCGCACATCCTCACATCCACACATCCACACATCCACACATCCACACATCCACACATCCACACATCCACACATCCACACATCCACACATCGACACATCGACACATCGACACATCGACACATCCACAAATCGACACATCGACATATCGACAATTCCACACATCGACACATCCACAAATCGACACATCGACTCATCGACACATCCACACATCCACGCATCCTCACATCCACACATCCACACTTCCACACATCCACATATCGACACTTCGACAATTCCACACATCGACACATCCACAAATCGACACATCGACTCATCGACACTTCGACACATCCACACATCCACACATCGACACATCCACACATCCTCACATCGACTCATCGACACATCCACAAATCGACACATCGACATATCGACACTTCGACAATTCCACACACCGACACATCCACAAATCGACACTTAGACTCATCGACACATCGACACATCCACACATCCACACATCCGCACATCCTCACATCCACACATCCACACATCCACACATCCACACATCCACACATCCACACATCCACACATCCACACATCCACACATCCACACATCCACACATCCACACATCGACACATCGACACATCGACACATCCACAAATCGACACATCGACATATCGACACTTCGACAATTCCACACATCGACACATCTACAAATCGACACATCGACTCATCGACACATCCACACATCCACACATCCACAAATCGACACATCGATATATCGACACTTCGACAATTCCACACATCGACACATCCACAAATCGACACATCGACTCATCGACACATCCACACATCCACACATCCTCACATCCACAC
The DNA here is from genome assembly GCA_964017055.1 of Chloromyia formosa. Classification (NCBI taxonomy): domain Eukaryota; kingdom Metazoa; phylum Arthropoda; class Insecta; order Diptera; family Stratiomyidae; genus Chloromyia; species Chloromyia formosa. The sequence goes on from OZ024814.1 coordinate 69,474,366, forward strand.
ATCCACGCATCCACACATCCACACATCCACACATCCACACATCCACACATCCACACATCCACACATCCACACATCCACACATCGACACATCGACACATCGACACATCGACACATCGACACATCCACAAATCGACTCATCGACATATCGAAAATTCCACACATCGACACATCCACAAATCGACACATCGACTCATCGACACATCCACACATCCACACATCCTCACATCCACACATCCACACATCCACACATCCACACATCGAGACATGGACACATCGACACATCGACACATCGACACATCGACACATCCAAACATCGACACATCGACACATCGACACATCAACACATCGACACATCCACACATCCACACATCCTCACATGCACATATCCACACATCCACTCATCGCCACATCGACATATCGACACATCGAGACATCGACAAATCGACACATCGAAATATCGACATATCCACACATCGACACATCGGCACTTCGACACATCGACACTTCGACACATCCACACATCCACACATCGACACATCCACACATCCACACCTCCACACATCCACACATCGACACATCGACACATCGACACATCGACACATCGACACATCGACACATCGACACATCGACACATCGACACATCGACACATTGACACATCGACACATCGACACATCGAAACATCGACACGTCCACACATCTACACATCCACACATCCTAACATTCACACATCCACACATCCACTCATCGCCACATCGGTACATCGACACATCGACACATCGAAACATCGATACATCCACACATCCACACATCGACACATCGAAACATCCACACATCGACACATCGACACATCGACACATCGAAACATCGACACATCGACACATCGACACATCCACACATCGACACATCGACTCGTCGACACATCCACAAATCGACACATCGACATATCGACACTTCGACAATTCCACAGATCGACACATCCACAAATCGACACATCGACTCATCGACACATCCACACATCCACACATCCTCATATCCACACATCCACACATCCACACATTCACACATCCGCACATCCACTCATCGCCACATCGGTACATCGACACATCGACACATCGAAACATAGACACTTCCACACATCGACACATCGACACATCAACACATCGACACATCCACACATCGACACATCGACACATCGAAACATCGACACATCGACACATCGACACATCGACACATCAACACATCGACACATCGACACATCGACACATCGACACATCGACACATCGACACATCGACACATCGACACATCGACACATCCACTCATCCACACATCGACACATCGACACATCGACACATCGACACATCGACACATCGACACATCGACACATCGACACATCGAAACATCGACACATCCACACATCCACACATCCACACATCGACACATCCACAAATCGACACATAGACATATCGACACTTCGACAATTCCACACATCGACACATCCACAAATCGACACGTCGACTCATCGACACATCGACACATCCACACATCCACACATCCTCACATCCACACATCCACACATCCACTCATCGCCACATCGGTACATCGACACATCGAAACATCGATACTTCCACACATCGACACATCGACACATCGACACATCGAAACATCCACACATCGACACATCGACACATCGACACATCGAAACATCGACACATCCACTCATCCACACATCGACACATCGACATATCGACTCGTCGACACATCCACAAATCGACACATCGACATATCGACACTACGACAATTCCACAGATCGACACATCCACAAATCGACACATCGACTCATCGACACATCCACACATCCACACATCCTCACATCCACACATCCACACATACACTCATCGCCACATCGGTACATCGACACATCGACACATCGAAACATAGACACATCCACACATCGACACATCGACACATCCACACATCCTAACATCCTAACATTCACACATCCACACATCCACTCATCGCCACATCGGTACATCGACACATCGAAACATCGATACATCCACACATCGACACATCGACACATCGACACATCGACACATCGAAACATCGACACATCCACACATCGACACATCGACACATCGACACATCGACACATCCACACATCCACACATCCTAACATTCACACATCCACACATCCACACATCTTCTCATCGCCACATCGGTACATCGACACATCGAAACATCGATACATCCACACATCGACACATCGACACATCGACACATCGAAACATTGACACATCCACACATCCACACATCCACACATCGACACATCCACACATCGAAACATCGATACATCCACAAATCGACACATCGACTCATCGACACATCCACACATCCACACATCCACACATCCACACATCCACACATCCACACATCCACACATCCACACATCCACTCATCGCCACATCGGTACATCGACACATCGAAACATAGACACATCCACACATCGACACATCGACACATTCACACATACACACATCCACACATCCTAACATTCACACATCCACACATCGACTCATCGACACATCCACACATCCACACATCCACACATCGACACATCGACACATCCACACATCCACACATCCTAACATCCTAACATTCACACATCGACACATCGACACATCGACACATCCACAAATCGACACATCGACTCATCGACACATCCACACATCCTCACATCCACGCATCCTCACATCCACACATCCACACATCCACACATCCACACATCCACACATCGACACATCGACACATCGACACATCGACACATCGACATATCGACACATCGACACATCGACACATCGACACATCGACACATCGACACATCGACACATCGACACATCGACACATCGAAACATCGACACATCGACACATCCACACATCCACAAATCGACACATCGACATATCGACACTTCGATAATTCCACACATCGACACATCCACAAATCGACATATCGACTCATCGACACTTCGACACATCCACACATCCACACATCGACACATCCACACATCCTCACATCGACACATATCGACACATACACAAATCGACACATCGACATATCGACACTTCGACAATTCCACACATCGACACATCCACAAACCGACACATAGACTCATCGACACATCCACACATCCACACATCCACACATCCTCACATACACACATCCAAACATCCACAGATCCACACATCCACACATCCACACATCCACACATCCACACATCCACACATCCACACATCCACACATCGACACATCGACACATCCACAAATCGACACATCGACATATCGACACTTCGACAATTCCACACATCAACACATCCACAAATCGACACATCGACTCATCGACACATCTACACACCCACACATCCACACATCCTCACATCCACACATCCAAACATCCACACATCCACACATCCACACATCCACACATCCACACATCGACACATCGACACATCAACACATCCACACATCCACAAATCGACACATCGATATATAGACACTTCGACAATTCCACACATCGACACATCCACAAATCGACACATCGACTCATCGACACATCCACACATCCACACATCCTCACATCCACACATCCACACATCCACACATCCACACATCCACACATCCACACATCCACACATCGACACATCGACACATCGACACATCGACACATCCACAAATCGACACATCGACATATCGCCACTTCGACAATTCCACACATCGACACATCCACAAATCGACACATCGACACATCGACACATCGACACATCGACACATCGAAACATCGACACATCCAAACTTCCACACATCGACACATCGACACGTCGACACATCAACACATCGACACATCGACACATCCAAACATCCACACATCGACACATCGACACGTCGACACATCAACACATCGACACATAAACAAATCGACACATCGACTCATCGACACATCCACACATCCACACATCCACACATCCACACATCCTCACATCCACACATCCACTCATCCACACATCCACTCATCGCCACATCGGTACATCGACACATCGACACATCGACACATCGACACATCGACACATCGGTACATCGACACATCGACACATCGACACATCGACACATCGACACGTCGACACATCAACACATCGACACATCGACACATCGACACATCCACACATCGACACATCGACACATCGACACATCCACACATCCACACATCCACACATCGACACATCGACACATCGACACATCGACACATCGACACATCGACACATCGACACATCGACACATCGACACATCGACACATCGACACATCGACACATCGACACATCGACACATCGACACGTCGACACATCAACACATCGACACATCGACACATCGAAACATCGAAACATCGACACGTCCACACATACACACATCGACACATCGACACATCCACAAATCGACACAACGACATATCGACACTTCAACAATTCCACACATCGACACATCCACAAATCGACACATCGACTCATCGACACATCCACACAAGCACACATCCACACATCCTCACATCCACACATCCACTCATCGCCACATTGGTACATCGACACATCGAAACATCGATACATCCACACATCGACACATCGACACATCGAAACATCCACACATCGACACATCGACACATCGAAACATCGACACATCCACACATCCACACATCGACACATCGACATATAGACTCGTCGACACATCCAAAAATCGACACATCGACATATCGACACTACGACAATTCCACAGATCGACACATCCACAAATCGACACATCGACTCATCGACACATCCACACATCCACACATCCCCACATCCACACATCCTTACATCCACTCATCGCCACATGGGTACATCGACACATCGAAACATAGACACATCCACACATCGACACATCGACACATCCACACATCCACACATCCTAACATTCACACATCCACACATCCACACATCCACTCATCGCCACATCGGTACATCGACACATCGAAACATCGATACATCCACACATCGACACATCGACACATCGAAACATCCACACATCGACACATCGACACATCGAAACATCGACACATCCACACATCCACACATCGACACATCGACACATCCACAAATCGACACATCGACACATCGACACATCAACACATCGACACATCGACACATCGAAATATCGACACATCCACAAATCCACACATCGACACATCGACATATCGACACATCGACACATCGAAAAATCAACACATCCACACATCGACACATCGACACATCGACATATCGACATATCGACACATCGACTCATCGACACATCGACACATCGACACATCGACACATCCACAAATCCACACATCGACTCATCGACATATCGACATATCGACACATCGACACATCGAATAATCGACACATCCACACATCGACACATCGACACATCGACATATCGACACATCGACTAATCGACACATCGACACATCGAAACATCGACACATCGACACATCGACACATCGTCACATCGGCACATCGACACATCGACACATCGACACATCTACACATCGACAAATCGACACATCGACTCATCGAAACATCGACACATCCACACATCGACATATCGACACATCGACACATCGAAACTTCGACACATCCACAAATCCACACATCGACACATCGACATATCGACACATCGACACATCGAAAAATCGACACATCCACACATCGACATATCGACTCATCGACTCATCGACACATCGACACATCGAAACATCGACACATCGAAAAATCGACACATCCACACATCGACATATCCACACATCGACATATCGACACATCCACACATCGACTCATCGACACATCGCTACATCGAAACATCGACACATCGACACATCGACACATCGTCACATCGGCACATCGACACATCGACACATCGACTCATCGAAACATCGACACATTAACACATCGACACATCGACACATCCACACATCCACACATACACACATCCTCACATCGACACATCGACACATCGACACATCGACACATCGACACATCGACACATCGAAACATCGACACATCCAAACATCCACACATCGACACATCGACACGTCGACACATCAACACATCGACACATCGACACATCCAAACATCCACACATCCACACATCCTCACATCCACACATCCACTCATCCACACATCCACTCATCGCCACATCGGTACATCGACACATCGACACATCGAAACATAGACACATCCACACATCGACACATCGACACATCGACACATCGACACATCCACACATCCACACATCCACACATCGACACATCGACACATCGACACATCGACACATCGACACATCGACACATCGACACATTGACACATCGACACATCGACACATCGACACGTCGACACATCAACACATCGACACATCGACACATCGACACATCGACACATCGAAACATCGACACATCCACACATCCACACATCGACACATCGACACATCCACAAATCGACACATTGACATATCGACACTTCAACAATTCCATACATCGACACATCCACAAATCGACACATCGACTCATCGACACATCCACACAAGCACACATCCACACATCCTCACATCCACACATCCACTCATCGCCACATTGGTACATCGACACATCGAAATATCGATACATCCACACATCGACACATCGACACATCGAAACATCCACACATCGACACATCGACACATCGAAACATCGACACATCCACACATCCACACATCGACACATCGACATATCGACTCGTCGACACATCCACAAATCGACACATCGACATATCGACACTGCGACAATTCCACAGATCGACACATCCACAAATCGACACATCGACTCATCGACACATCCACACATCCACACATCCACACATCCTCACATCCACACATCCACACATCCACTCATCGCCACATGGGTACATCGACACATCGAAACATAGACACATCCACACATCGACACATCGACACATCCACACATCCACACATCCTAACATTCACACATCCACACATCCACACATCCACTCATCGCCACATCGGTACATCGACACATCGAAACATCGATACATCCACACATCGACACATCGACACATCGAAACATCCACACATCGACACATCGACACATCGAAACATCGACACATCCACACATCCACACATCGACACATCGACACATCCACAAATCGACACATCGACACATCGACACATCGACACATCAACACATCGACACATCGACACATCGAAATATCGACACATCCACAAATCCACACATCGACACATCGACATATCGACACATCGACACATCGAAAAATCAACACATCCACACATCGACACATCGACACATCGACATATCGACATATCGACACATCGAATAATCGACACATCCACACATCGACACATCGACACATCGACACATCGACATATCGACACATCGACTAATCGACACATCGACACATCGACATATCGACACATCGACACATCGAAAAATCGACACATCCACACATCGACATATCGACTCATCGACTCATCGACACATCGACACATCGAAACATCGACACATCGAAAAATCGACACATCCACACATCGACATATCCACACATCGACATATCGACACATCCACACATCGACTCATCGACACATCGACACTTCGACTCATCCACACATCCTCACATCCACACATCCACACATCCACACATCCACACATCGAAACATCGACACATCCACAAATCCACACATCGACACATCGACATATCGACACATCGAAAAATCGGCACATCCACACATCGACACATCGACATATCGGCACATCGAAACTTCGACACATCCACAAATCCACACATCGACACATCGACATATTGACACATCGACTCATCGACACATCGACACATCGAAACATCGATACATCGACACATCGACACATCGACACATCGACTCATCGAAACATCGACACATCCACACATTGACAGATCGACACATCGACACCTTGACACATCGACACATCGACACATCGACACATCCACAAATCGACACATCGACTCATCGACACTTCGACACATCCACACATCCACACATCCACACATCGACACATCCACACATCCTCACATCGACTCATCGACACATCCACAAATCGACACATCGACATATCGACACTTCGACAATTCCACACATCGACACATCCACAAATCGACACTTAGACTCATCGACACATCGACACATCCACACATCCACACATCCGCACATCCTCACATCCACACATCCACACATCCACACATCCACACATCCACACATCGACACATCGACACATCGACACATCGACACATCCACAAATCGACACATCGACATATCGACACTTCGACAATTCCACACATCGACACATCTACAAATCGACACATCGACTCATCGACACATCCACACATCCACACATCCACAAATCGACACATCGATATATCGACACTTCGACAATTCCACACATCGACACATCCACAAATCGACACATCGACTCATCGACACATCCACACATCCACACATCCTCACATCCACACATCCACACATCCACACATCCACACATCCACACATCCACACATTGACATATCGACATATCGACACTTCAACAATTCCACACATCGACACATCCACAAATCGACACATCGACTCATCGACACATCCACACAAGCACACATCCACACATCCTCACATCCACACATCCACTCATCGCCACATTGGTACATCGACACATCGAAACATCGATACATCCACACATCGACACATCGAAACATCCACACATCGACACATCGACACATCGAAACATCGACACATCCACACATCCACACATCCACACATCGACACATCGACATATCGACTCGTCGACACATCCACAAATCGACACATCGACATATCGACACTACGACAATTCCACAGATCGACACATCCACAAATCGACACATCGACTCATCGACACATCCACACATCCACACATCCACACATCCACACATCCTCACATCCACACATCCACACATCCACTCATCGCCACATGGGTACATCGACACATCGAAACATAGACACATCCACACATCGACACATCGACACATCCACACATCCACACATCCTAACATTCACACATCCACACATCCACACTTCCACTCATCGCCACATCGGTACATCGACACATCGAAACATCGATACATCCACACATCGACACATCGACACATCGAAACATCCACACATCGACACATCGACACATCGACACATCGAAACATCGACACATCCACACATCCACACATCGACACATCGACACATCCACAAATCGACACATCGACACATCGACACATCGACACATCAACACATCGACACATCGACACATCGAAATATCGACACATCCACAAATCCACACATCGACACATCGACATATCGACACATCGACACATCGAAAAATCAACACATCCACACATCGACACATCGACATATCGACATATCGACACATCGACTCATCGACACATCGACACATCGACACATCGACACATCGACACATCGAAACATCGACACATCCACAAATCCACACATCGACTCATCGACATATCGACATATCGACACATCGACACATCGAATAATCGACACATCCACACATCGACACATCGACACATCGACATATCGACACATCGACTAAACGAAACATCGACACATCGACACATCGACACATCGTCACATCGGCACATCGACACATCGACACATCGACACATCGACACATCTACACATCGACAAATCGACACATCGACTCATCGAAACATCGACACATCCACACATCGACATATCGACACATCGACACATCGAAACTTCGACACATCCACAAATCCACACATCGACACATCGACATATCGACTCATCGACACATCGAAACATCGACACATCCACACATCGACATATCCACACATCGACATATCGACACATCCACACATCGACTGATCGACACATCGACACATCGACACATCCACACATCCTCACATCCACACATCCACACATCCACACATCCACACATCGAAACATCGACACATCCACAAATCCACACATCGACACATCGACATATCGACACATCGAAAAATCGGCACATCCACACATCGACACTTCGACATATCGACACATCGAAACTTCGACACATCCACAAATCCACACATCGACACATCGACATATTGACACATCGACTCATCGACACATCGACACATCGAAACATCGACACATCGACACATCGACTCATCGAAACATCGACACATCCACACATTGACAGATCGACACATCGACACCTTGACACATCGACACATCGACACATCCACAAATCGACACATCGACTCATCGACACTTCGACACATCCACACATCCACACATCGACACATCCACACATCCTCACATCGACTCATCGACACATCCACAAATCGACACTTAGACTCATCGACACATCGACACATCCACACATCCGCACATCCTCACATCCACACATCCACACATCCACACATCCACACATCCACACATCCACACATCCACACATCCACACATCCACACATCCACACATCGACACATCGACACATCCACAAATCGACACATCGACATATCGACACTTCGACAATTCCACACATCGACACATCTACAAATCGACACATCGACTCATCGACACATCCACACATCCACACATCCACAAATCGACACATCGATATATCGACACTTCGACAATTCCACACATCGACACATCCACAAATCGACACATCGACTCATCGACACATCCACATATCCACACATCCTCACATCCACACATCCACACATCCACACATCCACACATCCACACATCCACACATCCACACATCCACACATCCACACATCCACACATCCACACATCGACACATCGACACATCGACACATCGACACATCCACAAATCGACACATCGACATATCGACAATTCCACACATCGACACATCCACAAATCGACACATCGACTCAACGACACATCCACACATCCACACATCCTCACATCCACACATCCACACATCCACACATCGAGACATGGACACATCGACACATCGAAAACATCGACACATCGACACATCGACACATCGACACATCGACGCATCGACACATCGAAACATCGACACATCGACACATCGACACATCGACACATCGACACATCGACACATCGACACATCGACACATCGACACATCGACACTTCGACACATCGACACGTCGACACATCGACACATCGACACATCGACACATCGACACATAGACATATCGACACATCGACACATCGACACATCGACACATCGACACATCGACACATCGACACATCGACACATCGGCAACATCGACACATCGACACATCGACACATCGACACATCGACACATCGACACATCGACACATCGACACATCGACACATCGACACATCGACACATCGACACATCGACACATCGACACATCGACACAAATTCGACACATCGACACATCGACACATAGACACATCGACACTTCGACACATCGACACATCGACACATCGACACATCGGACACATCGACACATCGACATATCGACACATCGACACATCGACACATCAAAACATCGACACATCGACACATCGACACATCGACACATCGACACATCGACACATCGACACATCGACACATCGCCACAATCGACACATCGACACATCGACGCATCGACACATCGACACATCGACACATCGACACATCGACACATCGAAACATCGGCACATCGACACATCGACACATCGACACATCGACACGTCGACAAATCGACACATCGAAACATCGACACATCCACACATCGACACATCGACACATCGACACATCGACACATCGACAAATCGACAAATCGACACATCGACACATCCACACATCCACACATCGACACTTCGACACATCGACACATCGACACATCGACACATCGACACATCGACACATCGACATATCGACACATCGACACATCGACACATCGAAACATCGACACATCCACAAATCCACACATCCACACATCCACACATCGACACATCGACACATCGACACATCGACACACTCGACACATCGACACATCGACACATCGACACATCGACACATCGACACATCGACACATCGACACATCGACACATCGACACATCGACACATCGACACATCGACACATCGACACATCGACACATCGACACATCGACACATCGACACATCGACACATCGACACATCGACACATCGACACATCGACACATCGACGCATCGACACATCGAAACATCGACACATCGACACATCGAAACATCGGCACATCGGCACATCGACACATCGACACATCGACACATCGACACATCGACACATCGACACATCGACACATCGACACATCGACAAATCGACACATCGAAACATCGTCACATCCCCACATCGACACATCGAAACATTGGCGTATCCACACATCGTCAGTTCGACACATCGACACATCCACTCATCGACACATCCACACATCCACACATCGACACATCGACACATCGACACATCGACACCTCGACACATCGAAACATCGACACATCCACAAATCCACACATCCACACATCCACACATCCACACATCCACACATCGACACATCGACACATCGACTCATCGATATTTCGAAACATCGACGCATCCACAAATTCACACATCCACACATCGACGCATCCACAAATCCACAAATCCACAAATCCACACATACACACATCGACACATCGAAACATCGACCCATCGACACATGGACAAATCGACACATCGACACATCCACACATCGATACATCAAAGCATCGACACATCGACACATCGACACATCGACACATCGACACATCGACACATAGACGCATCGACATATCGACACATCGACACATCGACACATCCTCACATCGACACTTCGACACATTGACATATCGACACATCCACACATCCACACATCGACACATCGACACATCGACACATCGACACATCGTCACATCGACACATCGACACATCGATACATCGACACATCGACACATCGACATATCGGCACATCGAGACATCGACACATCCACAAATCCACACATCCACACATCCACAAATCAACACATCGACACATCGGACACATCGACACATCGACACATCGACACATCGACACATCGACACATCGACACATCGACACATCGACACATCGACACATCGACACAATCGACGCATCGACACATCGACACATCGACACATCGACACATCGACACATCGATACATCGACACATCGACACATCGATATATCGGCACATCGACACATCCACAAATCCACACATCCACACATCCAAAAATCAACACATCGACACATCCACACATCCACACATCCACACATCAACACATCGACACATCGACACATCGACACATCGACACATCGACACATCGTCACTTCGACACATCGACACATCCACACATCGACACACCCACACATCCACACATCCACACATCGACACATCGACACATCGACACATCGACACATCGACACATCGACACATCGACACATCGACACATCGACACATCGACACATCGACACATCGACACATCGACACATCGACACATCGACACATCGACACATCGACACATCGACACATCGACACATCGACACATCGACACATCGATACATCGACACATCGACACATCGACACATCGACACATCGACACATCGACGCATCGACACATCGACACATCGACACATCGACACATCGACACATCGACACATCGACACATCGACACATCGACACATCGACACATCGACACATCGACACATCGACACATCGACACTTCGACACATCGACACATCGGCACATCGAAACATCGACACATCCACAAATCCACACATCCACACATCCACACATCGAAACATCGACACATCCACAAATCCACACATCCACACATCCACACATCCACACATCGACACAACGACACATCGACACATCGACACATCGACACATCGACACATCGACACATCGACACATCGACACATCGACACATCGACACATCGACACATCGACACATCGACACATCGACACATCGACACATCGACACATCGACACATCACCGCATCGACACATCGACACATCGACACATCGACACATCGAAACATCGGCACATCGACACATCGACACATCGACACATCGACACATCGACACATCGACAAATCGACACATCGAAACATCGACACATCCACACATCGACACATCGAAACATTGGCATATCCACACATCGTCACTTCGACACATCGACACATCCACTCATCGACACATCCACACATCCACACATCGACACATCGACACATCGACACATCGACACCTCGACACATCGACACATCGACACATCGACACATCGACACATCGACACATCGACACATCGACACATCGACACATCGACACATCGACACATCGACACATCGACACATCGACACACCGACACATCGAGATATCGACACATCGAAACATCGACACATCGACGCATCGACATATCGACAGATCGACACATCGACACATCCTCACATCGACACTTCGACACATCGACACATCGACACATCCACACATCCACACATCCACACATCGACACATCGACACATCAACACATCAACACATCGACACACCGACACATCGACACATCGACACACCGACACATCGACACATCGACTCATCGACACATCCACACATCCACTCATCAACACATCGACACATCGACACATCGTCACTTCGACACATCGACACATCGACACATCAACACATCGACACATCGACACATCGACACATCGACACATCGACACATCGACACATCGACACATCGACACATCGACACATCGACACATCGACACATCGACACATCGACACATCGACACATCGACACATCGACACATCGACACATCGACACATCGACGCATCGACACATCGACACATCGACACATCGGCACATCGAAACATCGACACATCCACAAATCCACACATCCAAACATCCACTCATCGACACATCGAAACATCGGCACATTCACAAATCCAAACATCCACACATCGACACATCCACACATCGACACATCGACACATCGACACATCGACACATCGACACATCGACACATCGACACATCGACACATCGACACATCGACTCATCGACACATCGACACATCGACACATCGACACATCGACACATCGACACATCGACACATCGACACATCGACACATCGACACATCGACGCATCGACACATCGACACATCGACACATCGGCACATCGAAACATCGACACATCCACAAATCCACACATCCAAACATCCACTCATCGACACATCGAAACATCGGCACATTCACAAAACCAAACATCCACACATCGACACATCCACACATCGACACATCGACACATCGACACATCGACACATCGACACATCGACACATCGACACATCGAAACATCGGCACATTCACAAATCCAAACATCCACACATCGACACATCCACACATCGACGCATCGACATATCGACAGATCGACACATCGACACATCCTCACATCGACACTTCGACACATCGACACATCGACACATCCACACATCCACACATCCACACATCGACACATCGACACATCAACACATCAACACATCGACACATCGACACATCGACACATCGACACATCGACACACCGACACGTCGACACATCGACTCATCGACACATCCACACATCCACTCATCAACACATCGACACATCGACACATCGTCACTTCGACACATCGACACATCGACACATCAACACATCGACACATCGACACATCGACACATCGACACATCGACACATCGACACATCGACACATCGACACATCGACACATCGACACATCGACACATCGACACATCGACACATCGACACATCGACACATCGACACATCGACACATCGACACATCGACACATCGACACATCGACACATCGACACATCGACACATCGACACATCGACACATCGACACATCGACACATCGACACATCGACACATCGACACATCGACACATCGACGCATCGACACATCGACACATCGACACATCGACACATCGGCACATCGAAACATCGACACATCCACAAATCCACACATCCAAACATCCACTCATCGACACATCGAAACATCGGCACATTCACAAATCCAAACATCCACACATCGACACATCCACACATCGACACATCGACACATCGACACATCGACACATCGAAACATCGACACATCGACACATCGACACATCGACACATCGACGCATCGACACATCGACACATCGACACATCGACACATCGACACATCGACACATCGACACATCGAAACATCCACACATCGACACGTCGAAACATTGGCATATCCACACATCGTCACTTCGACACATCGACACATCCACTCATCGACACATCCACACATCCACACATCGACACATCGACACCTCGAAACATCGACACATCGACACCTCGACACATCGACACATCGACACATCGACACATCGACACATCGACACATCGACACATCGACACATCGACACATCGACACATCGACACATCGGCACACCGACACATCGAGATATCGAGATATCGACACATCGAAACATCGACAAATCGACGCATCGACATATCGACAGATCGACACATCGACACATCCTCATATCGACACTTCGACACATCGACACATCGACACATCCACACATCCACACATCCACACATCCACACATCGACACATCGACACATCAACACATCGACAAATCGACACATCGACACACCGACACATCGACACATCGACTCATCGACACATCCACACATCCACACATCCACACATCCACACATCCACACATCAACACATCGACACATCGACACATCGTCACTTCGACTCATCGACACATCGACACATCAACACATCGACACATCGACACATCGACACATCGACACATCGACAAATCGACACATCGAAACATCGACATATCCACACATCGACACATCGACACATCGAAACATTGGCATATCCACACATCGTCACTTCGACACATCGACACATCCACTCATCGAAACATCCACACATCCACACATCGACACATCGACACATCGACACATCGACACATCGACACATCGACACATCGACACATCGACACATCGACACATCGACACATCGACACATCGACACATCGACACATCGACACATCGACACACCGACACATCGAGATATCGAGATATCGACACATCGAAACATCGACACATCGACGCATCGACATATCGACAGATCGACACATCGACACATCCTCACATCGACACTTCGACACATCGACACATCCACACATCCACACATCCACACATCGACACATCGACACATCAACACATCAACACATCGACACATCGACACATCGACACATCGACACACCGACACATCGACACATCGACTCATCGACACATCCACACATCCACACATCCACACATCCACACATCAACACATCGACACATCGACACATCGTCACTTCGACACATCGACACATCGACACATCAACACATCGACACATCGACACATCGACACATCGACATATCGACACGTCGACACATACACATATCGACGCAGCGACACATCGACATATCCACACATCGACACATCGAAACATCGACACATCGACACATCCTCACATCGACACTTCGACACATCGACACATCGACGCATCCACACATCCACACATCGACATTTCGACACATCGACACATCGACATTTCGACACATCGAAACATCGACACATCGAAACATCGACACATCCATAAATCCACACATCCACACATCGACACATCGACACATCGACACATCCACACATCGACACTTCGACACATCGACACATCGACACATCCTCACATCGACACTTCGACACATCGACACATCGACACATCGACACATCGACACATCGGCACATCGACACATCGACACATCGACACATCGAAACATCGACGCATAACAAATACATACATCCACACATCGACATTTCGACACATCAACACATCGACATTTCGACACATCGAAACATCGACACATCGACACATCCTCACATCGACACTTCGACACATCGACACATCGACACATCGACGCATCCACACATCCACACATCGACATTTCGACACATCGACACATCGACATTTCGACACATCGAAACATCGACACATCGAAACATCGACACATCCACAAATCCACACATCCACACATCGATATTTCGACACATCGAAACATTGGCACATCGACACATCGACACTTCGACACATCGACATATCGACACATCGAAACATCGACACATCGACACATCGTCACATCGACAAATCGACACGTCGACACATCGACACATCGACACATCGACACATCGACACATCGACACACCGACGCAACGACACATCGACACATCGACACATCGACACATCGGCACATCGACACATCCACAAATCCACACATCCACACATCGACACATCGGCACATCGACACATCCACAAATCCACACATCCACACATCGACACAGCGACACATCCACAAATCGACACATCGACTCATCGTCACATCCACACATCCACACTTCCTCACATCCACACATCCACTCATCGCCACATCGGTACATCGACACATCGACACATCGAAACATCGACACATCCACACATCGACACATCGACACATCGACACAACGACACATCGACACATCGACAAATCGACACATCGAAAAATCCACATATCCGCACATCCACACATCGACACATCGACACATTGACACCTCGACACATCGACACATCGACACATCGACACATCGACACATCGACACATCGACACATTCACACATCAAAACATCGACACATCGATATATCCACACATCCACACATCGACACATCGACACATCCACAAATCGACACATCGACTGATCGATACATCGACACATCGACACATTGACACATCGAAACATCGGCACATCGACACATCGACACATCCTCACATCGACACTTCGACACATCGACACATCCACACATCGACACATCGAAACATCGACACATCGACACATCGACACATCGACACATCGACACATCGACACATTTACACATCGACATATCGACTCGTCGACACATCGACACATCGACACATCGACATATCGACACATCCACACATCCACACATCCACAAATCCATACATCGAAACATTGAAACATCGACACATCGACACTTCGACACATCCACATATCGACACATCGACACATCGACATATCGACACATCGACACATCGACACACCGACGCATCGACATATCGACACATCGACACATCGACACATTGGCACATCCACACATCCACAAATCGACACATCGACACATCTACACATCGACACATCGACACATCGACACATCGACACATCGACACATCGACACATCGACATATCAACATATCAACACATCGACACATCGACACACCGACGCATCGACATATCGACACATCCACACATCCACACATCGACACATCGACACATCGACACATCCACACATCCACAAATCGACACATCGACACATCGAAACATCGACACATCCACACATCCACACATCGACGCATCGACACATTGACACATCGACACATCGACACATCGACACATCGACACATCGAAACATCGACACATCCACACATCGACGCATCGACACATCGACACATCGACATATCGACACATCGAAACATCGACACATCCACACATCGACATATCGACACATCGACACATTCACACATCGACACATCGACACATCGACACATCGACACATCGACACATCGACACATCCACACATCGACACATCGACACATCGACACATTGACACATCGACACATCGACACATCGACACATCGACACATCGACACATCGACACATCGACACATCGACACATGGACACATCGACACATCGACACATCGACACATCGACACATCCACGCATCCACACATTGACACATCCACACATCGACACATCGACATATCGACTCATCGACCCATCGACACATCGACACATCGACACATTTACACATCGACATATCGACTCGTCGACACATCGACACATCGACATATCGACACATCCACACATCCACACATCCACAAATCCATACATCGAAATATTGAAACATCGACACATCGACACTTCGACACATCGACACATCGAAACATCGACACATCCACACATCGACGCATCGACACATCGACACATCGACATATCGACACATCGACACATCGACATATCGACACATCGAAACATCGACACATCCACACATCGACATATCGACACATCGACACATCGACACATCGACACATCCACACATCGACACATCGACACATCGACACATCGACACATCCACACATCGACACATCGACACATCGACACATCGACACATCGACACATCGACACATCGACACATGGACACATGGACACATGGACACATGGACACATGGACACATGGACACATCGACACATCGACACATCGACACATCGACACATCCACGCATCCACACATTGACACATCCACACATCAACACATCGACATATCGACTCATCGACCCATCGACACATCGACACATCGACACATCGACGCATCCACACATCCACAAATCGACACATCGACACATCGACACATCGACACATCGACACATCGACACATCGACACATCGACACATGGACACATGGACACATGGACACATGGACACATGGACACATTCACACATGGACACATCGACACATCGACACATCCACGCATCCACACATTGACACATCCACACATCGACACATCGACATATCGACTCATCGACCCATCGACACATCCACACATCGACGCATCGACACATCGACACATCGACATATCGACACATCGAAACATCGACACATCCACACGTCGACATATCGACACATCGACACATCGACACATCGACATATCGACACACCGACACATCCACACATCCACAAATCGGCACATCGACACATTGGCACATCCACACATCCACAAATCGACACATCGACACATCTACACATCGACACATCGACACATCGACACATCGACACATCGACACATCCACACATCCACAAATCGACACATCGACACATCGAAACATCGACACTCCGACGCATCGACACATCGACACATCGACACATCGACACATCGACTTATCGACACATCGACGCATCGACACATCGACACATCGACACATCGACACATCGACACATCGAAACATCGACACATCCACACATCAACACATCAACACATCGACACATCGAAACATTGGCACATCCACACATCGAAACGTCGACATATCGACACATCGAAACATCGACACATCGACACATCGACAAATCGACACATCGACAAATCCACATATCCGCACATCCACAAATCGACACATCGGCACATCGACACATCGGCACATCGACATATCGACACATCGAAACCTCGACGCATCCTCAAATCCACACATCCACACATCGACATTTCGACACATCGACACATCGACATTTCGACACATCGAAACATCGACACATCGACACATCGACACAACCACACATCGACACATCAAAACATCGACACATCCACATATCGACGCAGCGACACATTGACACATCCACACATCGACACATCGAAACATCGACACATCGACACATCGACACATCGACACATCCTCACATCGACACTTCGACACATCGACACATCGACACTTCGACACATCGACGCATCCACTCATCCACACATCGACATTTCGACACATCGACACATCGACACATCGACATTTCGACACATCGACACATCGACACATCGACACATCGACACCTCGACAAATCGACACGTCGACACATCGACACATCGACATATCGACACATCGACACATCGACACACCGACGCATCGACATATCGACACATCGACACATCGACTTATCGACACATCCTCACATCGACACTTCGACACATCGACACATCGACACATCGACACGTCGACACATCGACACAACGACATATCGACACATCGACACATCGACACATCGACACACCGACGCATCGACATATCGACACATCGACACATCGACAAATCGACACGTCGACACATCGACACATCGACACATCGACACATCGACACACCGACGCATCGACACATCGAAACATCGACACATCGACACATCGACACATCGACACATCCTCACATCGACACTTCGACGCATCGACACATCGACACATCGACACGTCGAAACATCGACACATCCACACATCAACACATCAACACATCGACACATCGAAACATTGGCACATCGACACATCCTCACATCGACACTTCGACACATCGACACATCGACGCATCCACTCATCCACACATCGACATTTCGACACATCGAAACATCGACACATCCACAAATCCACACATCAACACATCAACACATCGACACATCGAAACATTGGCACATCCACACATCGACACGTCGACATATCGACACATCGAAACATCGACACATCGACAAATCGACACATCGACAAATCCACATATCCGCACATCCACAAATCGACACATCGACACATCGACACATCGGCACATCGACACATCGATACATCGAAACCTCGACGCATCCACAAATCCACACATCCACACATCGACATTTCGACACATCGACATTTCGACACATCGAAACATCGACACATCGACACATCCACACATCGACACATCGAAACATCGACACATCGACACATCGAAACATCGACACATCGACACATCGACGCATCCACTCATCCACACATCGACATTTCGACACATCGACGCATCCACACATCCACACATCGACATTTCGACACATCGAAACATCGACACATCGACACATCGACATTTCGACACATCGAAACATCGACACATCGAAACATCGACACATCCACAAATCCACACATCCACACATCGACATTTCGACACATCGAAACATTGGCACATCGACACATCGACACGTCGACACATCGACATATCGACGCATCGAAACATCGACACATCGACACATCGACACATCGACACATCGACACATCGACACATCGACACATCGACACATCTACACATCGACACATCGACTTATCGACACTTCGACGCATCGACACATCGACACATCGACACATCGACACATCGACACGTCGAAACATCGACACATCCACACATCGACACATCCTCACATCGACACTTCGACACATCGACACGTCGATATATCGACACATCCACACTTCGACACATCGAAACATTGACACATTGACACATCGACACATCGACACATCGGCACATCGGCACATCGACACATCGACACATCGACACATCGACACATCGACACATTGACACATCGACACATCGACACATCGACACATCCTCACATCGACACATCGACACATCGACACATCGACACATCGACACATCGACACATCGACACATCGACACATCGACACATCGACATATCGACACATCGACACATCGAGACACCGACGCATCGACATATCGACACATCGACACATCGACACATCGACTTATCGACACATCGACGCATCGACACATCGACACATCGACACGTCGAAACATCGACACATCGACACATCCACACATCAACACATCGACACATCGAAACATTGGCACATCCACACATCGACACGTCGACATATCGACATATCGAAACATCGACACATCGACAAATCGACACATCGACAAATCCACATTTCCGCACATCCACAAATCGACACATCCATATATCGACACATCGAAACATCGACACATCGACACGTCGACATTTCGACACACCGAAACATCGACACATCGAAACATCGACACTTCGACACGTCGACATTTCGACACATCGAAACATCGACACATCGAAACATCGACACATCCACAAATCCACACATCCACACATCGACACATCGGCACATCGACACATCGACACATCGACACATCGACACATCGACACATCGGCACATCGACACATCGACACATCGACACATCGACACATCGACACATCGACACATCGACATTTCGACACATCGACACATCGACACATCGACACATCGACACATCGACACATCGACACATCGACACATCGACACATCTACACATCGACACATCGACTTATCGACACATCGACGCATCGACACATCGACACATCGACACATCGACACATCGACACATCGACACGTCGAAACATCGACACATCCACACATCGACACATCCTCACATCGACACTTCGACACATCGACACGTCGACATATCGACACATCCACACATCGACACATTGACACATCGACACATCGACACATCGGCACATCGACACATCGACACATCGACACATCGACACATCGACACATCGACACATCGACACATCGACACATCGACACATCGACACATCGACACATCCTCACATCGACACATCGACACATCGACACATCCACACATCCACACATCGACACATCCTCACATCGACACTTCGACTCATCGACACATCGACACATCGACACGACGAAACATCGACACATCCACACATCAACACATCAACACATCCACACATCAACACATCAACACATCGACACATCGAAACATTGGCACATCCACACATCGACACATCCACACATCGACACATCGACATTTCGACACATCGAAACATCGACACATCCACAAATCCACACATCCACACATCGACACATCGACACATCGGCACATCGACGCATCGACACATCGACACATCGACACATCGACATATCGACACATCGAAACATCGACACATCCACACATCGACATATCGACACATCGACACATCGACACATCCACACATCGACACATCGACACATCGACACATCGACACATCCACACATCGACACATCGACACATCGACACATCGACACATCGACACATCGACACATCGACACATCGACACATCGACACATCGACACATCGACACATCGACACATGGACACATGGACACATCGACACATGGACACATGGACACATGGACACATGGACACATCGACACATCGACACATCGACACATCCACGCATCCACACATTGACACATCCACACATCAACACATCGACATATCGACTCATCGACCCATCGACACATCGACACATCGACACATCGACGCATCCACACATCCACAAATCGACACATCGACACATCGACACATGGACACATGGACACATGGACACATTCACACATGGACACATCGACACATCGACACATCCACGCATCCACACATTGACACATCCACACATCGACACATCGACATATCGACTCATCGACCCATCGACACATCCACACATCGACGCATCGACACATCGACACATCGACATATCGACACATCGAAACATCGACACATCCACACGTCGACATATCGACACATCGACACATCGACACATCGACATATCGACACACCGACACATCCACACATCCACAAATCGGCACATCGACACATTGGCACATCCACACATCCACAAATCGACACATCGACACATCTACACATCGACACATCGACACATCGACACATCGACACATCGACACATCCACAAATCGACACATCGGCACATCGACACATCGGCACATCGACATATCGACACATCGAAACCTCGACGCATCCTCAAATCCACACATCCACACATCGACATTTCGACACATCGACACATCGACATTTCGACACATCGAAACATCGACACATCGACACAACCACACATCGACACATCAAAACATCGACACATCCACATATCGACGCAGCGACACATTGACACATCCACACATCGACACATCGAAACATCGACACATCGACACATCGACACATCGACACATCCTCACATCGACACTTCGACACATCGACACATCGACACTTCGACACATCGACGCATCCACTCATCCACACATCGACATTTCGACACATCGACACATCGACACATCGACATTTCGACACATCGACACATCGACACATCGACACATCGACACATCGACACCTCGACAAATCGACACGTCGACACATCGACACATCGACATATCGACACATCGACACATCGACACACCGACGCATCGACATATCGACACATCGACACATCGACACATCGACTTATCGACACATCCTCACATCGACACTTCGACACATCGACACATCGACACATCGACACGTCGACACATCGACACAACGACATATCGACACATCGACACATCGACACATCGACACACCGACGCATCGACATATCGACACATCGACACATCGACAAATCGACACGTCGACACATCGACACATCGACACATCGACACATCGACACACCGACGCATCGACACATCGAAACATCGACACATCGACACATCGACACATCGACACATCGACACATCCTCACATCGACACTTCGACGCATCGACACATCGACACATCGACACGTCGAAACATCGACACATCCACACATCAACACATCAACACATCGACACATCGAAACATTGGCACATCGACACATCCTCACATCGACACTTCGACACATCGACACATCGACGCATCCACTCATCCACACATCGACATTTCGACACATCGAAACATCGACACATCCACAAATCCACACATCAACACATCAACACATCGACACATCGAAACATTGGCACATCCACACATCGACACGTCGACATATCGACACATCGAAACATCGACACATCGACAAATCGACACATCGACAAATCCACATATCCGCACATCCACAAATCGACACATCGACACATCGACACATCGGCACATCGACACATCGATACATCGAAACCTCGACGCATCCTCAAATCCACACATCCACACATCGACATTTCGACACATCGACACATCGACATTTCGACACATCGAAACATCGACACATCGACACAACCACACATCGACACATCAAAACATCGACACATCCACATATCGACGCAGCGACACATTGACACATCCACACATCGACACATCGAAACATCGACACATCGACACATCGACACATCGACACATCCTCACATCGACACTTCGACACATCGACACATCGACACTTCGACACATCGACGCATCCACTCATCCACACATCGACATTTCGACACATCGACACATCGACACATCGACATTTCGACACATCGACACATCGACACATCGACACATCGACACATCGACACCTCGACAAATCGACACGTCGACACATCGACACATCGACATATCGACACATCGACACATCGACACACCGACGCATCGACATATCGACACATCGACACATCGACACATCGACTTATCGACACATCCTCACATCGACACTTCGACACATCGACACATCGACACATCGACACGTCGACACATCGACACAACGACATATCGACACATCGACACATCGACACATCGACACACCCGACGCATCGACATATCGACACATCGACACATCGACAAATCGACACGTCGACACATCGACACATCGACACATCGACACATCGACACACCGACGCATCGACACATCGAAACATCGACACATCGACACATCGACACATCGACACATCGACACATCCTCACATCGACACTTCGACGCATCGACACATCGACACATCGACACGTCGAAACATCGACACATCCACACATCAACACATCAACACATCGACACATCGAAACATTGGCACATCGACACATCCTCACATCGACACTTCGACACATCGACACATCGACGCATCCACTCATCCACACATCGACATTTCGACACATCGAAACATCGACACATCCACAAATCCACACATCAACACATCAACACATCGACACATCGAAACATTGGCACATCCACACATCGACACGTCGACATATCGACACATCGAAACATCGACACATCGACAAATCGACACATCGACAAATCCACATATCCGCACATCCACAAATCGACACATCGACACATCGACACATCGGCACATCGACACATCGATACATCGAAACCTCGACGCATCCACAAATCCACACATCCACACATCGACATTTCGACACATCGACATTTCGACACATCGAAACATCGACACATCGACACATCCACACATCGACACTTCGAAACATCGACACATCGACACATCGAAACATCGACACATCGACACATCGACGCATCCACTCATCCACACATCGACATTTCGACACATCGACGCATCCACACATCCACACATCGACATTTCGACACATCGAAACATCGACACATCGACACATCGACATTTCGACACATCGAAACATCGACACATCGAAACATCGACACATCCACAAATCCACACATCCACACATCGACATTTCGACACATCGAAACATTGGCACATCGACACATCGACACGTCGACACATCGACATATCGACGCATCGAAACATCGACACATCGACACATCGACACATCGACACATCGACACATCGACACATCGACACATCGACACATCTACACATCGACACATCGACTTATCGACACTTCGACGCATCGACACATCGACACATCGACACATCGACACGTCGAAACATCGACACATCCACACATCGACACATCCTCACATCGACACTTCGACACATCGACACGTCGATATATCGACACATCCACACTTCGACACATAGAAACATTGACACATTGACACATCGACACATCGACACATCGGCACATCGACACATCGACACATCGACACATCGACACATCGACACATCGACACATCGACACATCGACACATCGACACATCCTCACATCGACACATCGACACATCGACACATCGACACATCGACACATCGACACATCGACACATCGACACATCGACACATCGACACATCGACACATCGACACATCGACATATCGACACATCGACACATCGAGACACCGACGCATCGACATATCGACACATCGACACATCGACACATCGACTTATCGACACATCGACGCATCGACACACCGACACATCGACACGTCGAAACATCGACACATCGACACATCCACACATCAACACATCGACACATCGAAACATTGGCACATCCACACATCGACACGTCGACATATCGACATATCGAAACATCGACACATCGACACATCGACAAATCGACACATCGACAAATCCACATTTCCGCACATCCACAAATCGACACATCCATATATCGACACATCGAAACATCGACACATCGACACGTCGACATTTCGACACACCGAAACATCGACACATCGAAACATCGACACTTCGACACGTCGACATTTCGACACATCGAAACATCGACACATCGAAACATCGACACATCCACAAATCCACACATCCACACATCGACACATCGGCACATCGACACATCGACACATCGACACATCGACACATCGACACATCGGCACATCGACACATCGACACATCGACACATCGACACATCGACACATCGACATTTCGACACATCGACACATCGACACATCGACACATCGACACATCGACACATCGACACATCGACACATCGACACATCTACACATCGACACATCGACTTATCGACACATCGACGCATCGACACATCGACACATCGACACATCGACACATCGACACGTCGAAACATCGACACATCCACACATCGACACATCCTCACATCGACACTTCGACACATCGACACGTCGACATATCGACACATCCACACATCGACACATTGACACATCGACACATCGACACATCGACACATCGGCACATCGACACATCGACACATCGACACATCGACACATCGACACATCGACACATCGACACATCGACACATCCTCACATCGACACATCGACACATCGACACATCCACACATCCACACATCGACACATCCTCACATCGACACTTCGACTCATCGACACATCGACACATCGACACGTCGAAACATCGACACATCCACACATCAACACATCAACACATCCACACATCAACACATCAACACATCGACACATCGAAACATTGGCACATCCACACATCGACACATCCACACATCGACACATCGACATTTCGACACATCGAAACATCGACACATCCACAAATCCACACATCCACACATCGACACATCGACACATCGGCACATCGACGCATCGACACATCGACACATCGACACATCGACACAGCGTCACATCGACACATCGACACATCGACTTATCGACACATCGACGCATCGACACATCGACACATCGACACATCGACACGTCGAAACATCGACACATCCACACATCGACACATCGACACATCCTCACATCGACACTTCGACACATCGACACATCGACACATCGACACATCCACACATCGACACATCGAAACATCGACACATCGACACATCGACTCGTCGACTCGTCGACACATCAAAACATCGACACATCCATATATCGACACATCGACACATCGACACATCCACACATCGACACATCGAAACTTCGACACATCGACACATCGACACATCGACACATCCTCACATCGACACTTCGACACATCGACACATCGACACATCGACTTATCGACACATCGACGCATCGACACATCGACACATCGACACGTCGAAACTTCGGACACATCCACACATCGACACATCGACACATCCTCACATCGACACTTCGACACATCGACACATCGACACATCGACACGTCGAACCATCGACACATCGACACATCGACACATCGACACATCGAAACATCGACACATCGACACATCGACACATCGACACATCGACACATCGACACATCGACACATCGACACATCGACACATCGACACATCGACACATCGACACATCGACACATCGACACATCGACACATCCTCACATCGACACATCGACACATCGACACATCGACACATCCACACATCGACAAATCCTCACATCGACACTTCGACACGTCGACACATCGACACATCGACACATCGACACATCGACACATCGACACATCGACACATCGACACATCGACTTATCGACACATCGACGCATCGACACATCGACACATCGACACATCGACACATCGCCACGTCGAAACATCGACACATCCACACATCCTCACATCGACAATTCGACACATCGACACATCGACACATCGACACATCGACACATCGACACATCGGCACATCGACTTATCGACACACCGACGCATCGACTCATCGACACATCGACACATCGACACATCGACACGTCGAAACTTCGACACATCCACACATCGACACATCGACACATCCTCACATCGACACTTCGACACATCGACACATCGACACATCGACACATCCACACATCGACACATCGAAACATCGACACATCGACACATCGACACATCGACACGTCGACACATCGACACATCGACACATCGACACGTCGACACATCGACACATCGACACATCGACACATCCTCACATCGACACTTCGACTCATCCACACATCGACACATCGAAACATCGACACATCGACACATCGACACATCGACACGTCGACACATCGACACATCGACACATCGACACAACGACACATCGAAAAAGTGACACATCCACACATCGACACATCGACACATCGAAACATCGACACATCGACACATCGACTCGTCGACTCGTCGACACATCAAAACATCGACACATCAAACATCGAAACATCGACACATCGACACATCGCCACATCGCCACATCGACAAATCGACACATCGACACATCGACACATCCACACATCGACACATCGAAACATCGACACATCGAAACATCGGACACATCCTCACATCGACACTTCGACACATCGACACATCGACACATCCACACATCCACACATCCACACATCCACACATCCACACATCCACACATCCACACATCCACACATCGACACATCGACACTTCGAAACATCGACACATCCACTTTTCGACACGTCGACGCGTCGACACATCCACACATCCACACATGCTCACATCCACACATCCACAAATCGACACATCGACTCATCGATACATCGACACATCCACACATCCACACATCGATACATCGACACATCGAATCATCGACACATCGGAACACATCGAAACATCGACACATCCACACATCCACACATCGACACATCCACACATCCTCACATCGACACATTGACACATCAAAACATCGACACATTCACACATCGATATATCCACACATCCACACATCGACACATCCACAAATCGACACATCGACTCATCGATACATCGACACATCGACACGTCGACACATCGGCTTATCGACACATCGACACATCCACGCATCCACACATCGACACATTCACACATCGACACATCGACACATCGACACATCGACTCATCGACCCCATCGACACATCGACACATCGACACATTTGCACATCGACATATCGACTCGTCGACACATCGACACATCGACACATACACACATCCACACATCCACACATCGACACATTGAAACATCGACACATCGACACATCCACACATCCCTCATCGACACTTCGACACATCGACACATCGACACATCGACTCATCGACACATCCACAAATCGACACATCCACACATCCACACATCGACACATTGAAACATCGACACATCGACACATCGACACATCCACACATCCCTCATCGACACTTCGACACATCGACACATCGACTCATCGACCCATCGACACATCGACACATTTGCACATCGACATATCGACTCGTCGACACATCGACACATCGACACATCCACACATCCCTCATCGACACTTCGACACATCGACACAACGACACATCGAAACAGTGACACATCCACACATCGACACATCGACACATCAACACATCGACCCATTCACACATCGACATATCGACACATCGACACATCGACACATCCACACATCGACACACCGAAACATCGACACATCAAAACATCGACACATCGACACATCGAAACAGTGACACATCCACACATCGACACATCGACACATCAACACATCGACCCATTCACACATCGACATATCGACACATCGACACATCGACAGATCGACAGATCGACAGATCGACAGATCGACAGATCGACACATCGACACATCGACTCTTCGACACATCCGCACATCGACACATCGAAACATCAACGCATCGACACATCGAATCATCGACACATCGACACATCGAAACATCGACACATCCACACATCCACACATCGACACATCCACACATCCACACATCGACACATCGACACATCGACAGATCGACAGATCGACACATCGACACATCGACTCTTCGACACATCCGCACATCGACACATCGAAACATCGACGCATCGACACATCGAATCATCGTCACATCGACACACCGAAACATCGACACATCCACACATCCACACATCGACACATCCACACATCGACACATCGACACATTGACACATCAAAACATCGACACATTCACACATCGACCCATCGACATATCCAAACATCCACACATCGACACATCGACACATCCACAAATCGAAACATCGACTCATCGATACATCGACACATCGACACATCGGTTTATCGACACATCGACACATCCACATATCCGCACATCCACACATCCACACATCGACACATCGACAAATCGACACATCGACACATCGACACATCGACACATCGAAACATCGACACATCCGCACATCGACACATCGACACAACGAAACATCGACACATCGACACATCGACACATCGACACATCGGCACTTCGACACATCGAAACATCGACACATCCACACATCGAAACATCGACACATCCACACATCGAATCATCGACACATCGACTCATCGACACATCGAAACATCGACACATCCACACATCGACACATCCACACATCGACACATCGACACATCGACACATCGACACATCGACACATCGACACATCGACACTTCGACACATCGAAACATCGACACATCCACACATCGACACATCGACACATCCACACATGGACACATCGACACATCGAAACATCGACACATCGACACGTCGACACATCGACACATCGTTACATCGACACATCGACACATCGACACATCGACACATCGACACATCGACACATCGAAACATCGACACATCGACACAGCGACACATCGACACATCGACACATCGACACATCGACACATCGACACATCGACACATCGACACATCGACAAATCGACACATCTACATATCGACACATCGACACATCGACACATCGAAACATCGAAACATCGAAACATCGACACATCCACACATCGACACATTGGCACATCGACAAATCGACACATCGACACATCGACACATCGACACATCGACACATCGAAACATCGACACATCGACACATCGACACATCGACACATCGAAACATCGGCACATCGACACATCGAAACATCGACACATCCACACATCCAATCATCGACACATCCACACATCCACACATCAAGACGCCGGCACATCGACACATCGAAACATCGAAATATCAACACATCGAAATATCGACACATCGACTCATCGACACATCGACACATTGACACATCGAAACTTCGACACATCGACAAATCCACACATCCACACATCCACACATCGACACATCGACACTTCGACACATCTACAAATCCACACATCCCCTCATCCACACATCCACACATCCTCACATCAACACATCGACACATCGACATATCCACACTTCGACACATCGACACATCCACACATCCGCACATCCTCACATCCACACATCCACAAATCGACACATCGACTCATCGATACATCGACACATCGACACATCCACACATCCACACATCCACACATCGACACATCGACACATCGACACATCGACACATCGAAACATCGACACATCGACACATCGAAACATCGACACATCCACACATCCACACATCGACACATCCACACATCCACACATCCACACATCCACACATCGACACATCGACACATCGACACATCGACACATTGACACATCAAAACATCGACACATCCACACATCCACACATCGACATATCCACACAACCACACATCGACACATCGACACATCGAAACAGTGTTACATCCACACATCCGCACATCGACACATCGATATATCGACACATCGATATATCGACACATCGACACATCGAAACATCGACACATCCACACATCCACACATCGACACATCCACACATCCACACATCGAAACATCGACACATTGACACATTAAAACATCGACACATCGACACATCCACACTTCGACACATCGACACATCCACCCATCCGAACATCCTCACATCCACACATCCACAAATCGACACATCGACTCATCGATACATCAACACATCGACACATCCACACATCGACACATCGACACATCGAAACATCGACACATCGACACATCGAAACATCGACACATCCACACATCCACACATCGACACATCCACACATCCACACATCGACACATCCTCACAATCCACACATCCACAAATCGACACATCAACTCATCGATACATCGACACATCCACACATCCACACATCGAAACATCCACACATCCCCACATCGACACATCGACATATCGACACATCGACACATCGACACATCCACACATCCACACATCGACACACCGAAACATCGACACATCAAAACATCGACACATCGACACATCGACACAACGACACATCGAAACAGTGACACATCCACACATCGACACATCGACACATCGACACATCGACACATCGGCACATCAACACATCGACACATTCACACATCGACATATCGACACATCGACAGATCGACACATCGACACTTCGACACATCCGCACATCGACACATCGAAACATCGACGCATCGACACATCGACACATCGACACATCGACACATCGAAACATCGATACATCGAAACATCGACAGATCCACACATCGACAAATCGAAACATCGACACATCGACACATCGACACGTCGAGTCATCGACACATCGACACATCGACACATCGACACTTCGACACTTCGAAACATCGACACAACGACTCATCGACACATCGACACATCGAAACATCGACTCATCGAAACATCGACACAACGACACATCGAAACAGTGACACATCCACACAACGAAACATCGACACATCGACACATTGACACATCAAAACATCGACACATCCTCACATCGACACATCCACACATCGACACATCCACAAATCGACACATCGACTCATCGACACATCCACACATCTACTCATCGCCACATCGGTATATCGACACATCGACACATCGAAAAATTCACACATCGACACATCGACACATCCACACTTCGACACATCGACACATAGAAATATCGACACATCCTCAAATCCACACATCGACACATCGACACATCGACAAATCGACACATCGACACATCGACACATCGAAACATCGACACATCCACACATCGAAAAATCGACACATCGACACGTCAACATATCGACACATCGACACATCGACACATCGACAAATCGACACTTCGACACATCGAAACATCGACACATCCACACATCGACACATCGAAAATCGACAAATCGAAACATCGACACATCCACACATCGACACATCCACACATCCACACATCCACACATCGACACATCGACACATCAACACATTGAAACATCGACACATCGACACATCGACACATCGGCACATCGACACATCGACACATCGGCACATCGACACATCCACAAATCCACACATCCACACATCGTCTCGTCGACACATCCACAAATCGACACATCGATTCAGCGACACATCCACACATCCACTCTTCCTCACATCCACACATCCACACATCCGCTCATCGCCACATCGGTACATCGACACATCGACACATCGACGCATCGAAACATCGACACATCCACACATCGACGCATCGACACATCGAGACATCGACAAATCGACACATCGACACATCGAAACATCGATATATATACACATCCACACATCGACACATCGACACATCGAAACATCGACACATCGAAACATCGACACATTTACACATCCACACATCGACACATCCACACATCCACACATCCACACATCCACACATCCACACATCCACACATCGACACGTCGGCACATCGACACATCGAATCATCGAAACATCGACACATCGACACATCGACACATCGACACATCGACACATCGACACATCGACACATCGAAACATCGACACATCCACACATCGACACATCGGCACATCGACACATCGACACATCGACACATCGACACATCGACACATCGACACATCGACACATCGACACATCGACACATCGACACATCGAAACATCGACACATCGACACAGCGACACATCGACACATCGACACATCGACACATCGACACATCGACACATCGACACATCGACAAATCGACACATCTACATATGGACACATCGACACATCGACACATCGAAACATCGACACATCCACACATCGACACATTGGCACATCGACAAATCGACACATCGACACATCGACACATCGACACATCTACTCATCGACACATCCACACATCGTCACATCGACACATCCACACACCGACACATCGACACATCGACACATCGACACATCGACACATCGACACATCGAAACATCGGCACATCGACACATCGAAACATCGACACATCCACACATCCACACATCGACACATCCACACATCCACACATCGACACGCCGGCACATCGACACATCGAAACATCGAAATATCAACACATCGACACATCGACACATCGACACATCGAAACATCGGCACATCGACACATCGAAACATCGAAACATCGACACATCCACACATCCACACATCGACACATCCACACATCGACACATCGACACTTAGACTCATCGACAAATCCACACATCCACACATCCACACATCCACACATCCACACATCGACACATCGACACATCTTCAAATCCACACATCCCCACATCCACACATCCACACATCAACACATCGACACATCGACATATCCACACTTCGACACATCGACACATCCACACATCCGCACATCCTCACATCCACACATCCACAAATCGACACATCGACTCATCGATACATCGACACATCGACACATCCACACATCCACACATCGACACATCGACACATCGACACATCGAAACATCGACACATCGACACATCGAAACATCGACACATCCACACATCCACACATCGACACATCGACACATCCACACATCCACACATCCACACATCGACACATCGACACATTGACACATCAAAACATCGACACATCCACACATCGACACATCGACATATCCACACATCCACACATCGACACATCGACACATCGAAACAGTGTTACATCCACACATCCGCACATCGACACATCGACACATCGATATATCGACACATCGACACATCGAAACATCGACACATCCACACATCCACACATCGACACATCCACACATCCACACATCCACACATCGACACATCGACACATTGACACATCAAAACATCGACACATCGACACATCCACACTTCGACACATCGACACATCCACACATCCGCACATCCTCACATCCACACATCCACAAATCGACACATCGACTCATCGAAACATCGACACATCGACACATCGACACATCGACACATCGACACATCCACACATCGACACACCGAAACATCGACACATCAAAATATCGACACATCGACACATCGACACAACGACACATCGAAACAGTGACACATCCACACATCGACACATCGACACATCCACACTTCGA
Organism: Chloromyia formosa; assembly: GCA_964017055.1. Classification (NCBI taxonomy): domain Eukaryota; kingdom Metazoa; phylum Arthropoda; class Insecta; order Diptera; family Stratiomyidae; genus Chloromyia; species Chloromyia formosa. Next base: position 69,513,136 of record OZ024814.1, read on the forward strand.
CACATCGACACATCCACACATCCGCACATCCTCACATCCACACATCCACAAATCGACACATCGACTCATCGAAACATCGACACACCGACACATCGACACATCCACACTTCGACACATCGACACATCCATACATCCGCACATCCTCACATCCACACATCGACACATCGACACACCGAAACATCAACACATCGACACATCGAAACATCGACACATCCACACATCCACACATCGACACATCCACACATCCACACATCGACACATCCTCACATCCACACATCCACAAATCGACACATCGACTCATCGATACATCGACACATCCACACATCCACACATCGACACATCCACACATCCCCTCATCGACACATCGACATATCGACACATCGACACATCGACACATCGACACATCCACACATCGACACACCGAAACATCGACACATCAAAACATCGACACATCGACACATCGACACAACGACACATCGAAACAGTGACACATCCACACATCGACACATCGACATATCGGCACATCAACACATCGACACATTCACTCATCGACATATCGACACATCGACAGATCGACAGATCGACACATCGACACTTCGACACATCCGCACATCGACACATCGAAACATCGACGCATCGACACATCGACACATCGACACATCGAAACATCGAAACATCGATACATCGAAACATCGACAGATCCACACATCGACAAAACGAAACATCGACACATCGACACATCGAAACGTCGAGTCATCGACACATCGACACATCGACACATCGACACTTCGACACATCGAAACATCGACACAACGAATCATCGACACATCGACACATCGAAACATCGACTCATCGAAACATCGACACAACGACACATCGAAACAGTGACACATCCACACATCCACACATCGAAACATCGACACATCGACACATTGACACATCAAAACATCGACACATCCACATATCGACACATTGACGTATCCACACATCCACACATCGACACATCGAAACAGTGTTACATCCACACATCCGCACATCGACACATCGACACATCGATATATCGACACATCGACACATCGAAACATCGACACATCCACACATCCACACATCGACACATCAACACATCTACACATCGACACATCGACACATCGACACATCGACAAATCGACACTTCGACACATCGAAACATCGACACATCCACACATCGACTCATCCACACAACGACACATCGACATTTCGACACATTGAAACATCGACAAATCCACACATCGACACATCGACACATCCACACATCGACACATCCACAAACCGACACATCGACTCATCGACACATCCACACATCCACACATCTACTCATCGCCACATCGGTATATCGACACATCGACACATCGAAAAATTCACACATCGACACATCGACACATCCACACTTCGACACATCGACACATAGAAATATCGACACATCCACAAATCCACACATCGAAGCATCGACACATCGACAAATCGACACATCGACACATCGACACATCGAAACATCGACACATCCACACATCGAAAAATCGACACATCGACACATCAATATATCGACACATCGACACATCGACACATCGACACATCGACAAATCGACACTTCGACACATCGAAACATCGACACATCCACACATCGACACATCGACACATCGACATATCGAAACATAGACACATCCACACATCGACACATCCACACATCCACACATCCACACATCGACACGTCGGCACATCGACACATCGAAACATCGAGACATCGACAAATCGACACATCGACACATCGACTTTTCGACACATCCACACATCCACACATCCACACATCGACACATCGGCACATCGACACATCGAAACATCGACACATATACACATCCACACATCGACACATCGAAACATCGACTCATCAAAACATCGACACATTTACACATCCACACATCGACACATCCTCACATCCACACATCCGCACATCCACACATCCACACATCCACACATCGACACGTCGGCACATCGACACATCGAAACATCGAAACATCCACACATCCACACTTCCTCACATCCACACATCCGCTCATCGCCACATCGGTACATCGACACATCGACACATCGACGCATCGAAACATCGACACATCGACACATTGAAACATCGACACATCGACACATCGAAACATCGACACATCCACACATCGACATATCGACATATCCACACATCCACACATCCACACATCCACACATCGACACATCCACAAATCGACACATCGACTCATCGATACATCGACCTATCGACAATTCAAAACATCGACACATCCACACATCGACACATCGACACATCGACACATCCACACATCCACACATAGACACATAGACACATGCTCACATCCACACATCCACACATGCTCACATCCACACATCCACACATCCACAAATCGACACATCGACTCATCGATACATCGACACATCGACACATCCACACATCCACACATCCACACATCGATACATCGACACATCGACACATCGAATCATCGAATCATCGACACATCGACACATCGACACTTCGACACATCGAAACATCGACACATCCACACATCGACTCATCCACACAACGACACATCGACATTTCGACACATTGAAACATCGACAAATCCACACATCGACACATCGACACATCGACACATCCACAAACCGACACATCGACTCATCGACACATCCACACATCCACACATCTACTCATCGCCACATCGGTATATCGACACATCGACACATCGAAAAATTCACACATCGACACATCCACACTTCGACACATCGACACATAGAAATATCGACACATCCACAAATCCACACATCGAAGCATCGACACATCGACAAATCGACACATCGACACATCGACACATCGAAACATCGACACATCCACACATCGAAAAATCGACACATCGACACATCAACATATCGACACATCGACACATCGACACATCGACACATCGACAAATCGACACTTCGACACATCGAAACATCGACACATCCACACATCGACACATCGACACATCGACACATCGACATATCGAAACATAGACACATCCACACATCGACACATCCACACATCCACACATCCACACATCGACACATCGACACGTTGAAACATCGACACATCGACACATCGACACATCGACACATCGGCACATCGACACATCGATACATCGGCACATCGACACATCCACAAATCCACACATCCACACATCGTCTCGTCGACACATCCACAAATCAACACATCGATTCAGCGACACATCCACACATCCACACTTCCTCACATCCACACATCCACACATCCGCTCATCGCCACATCGGTACATCGACACATCGACGCATCGAAACATCGACACATCCACACATCGACGCATCGACACATCGAGACATCGACAAATCGACACATCGACACATCGAAACATCGACACATCCACACATCGACATATCGACATATCCACACATCCACACATCCACACATCGTCTCGTCGACACATCCACAAATCAACACATCGATTCAGCGACACATCCACACTTCCTCACATCCACACATCCACACATCCGCTCATCGCCACATCGGTACATCGACACATCGACACATCGACGCATCGAAACATCGACACATCCACACATCGACGCATCGACACATCGAGACATCGACAAATCGACACATCGACACATCGACTTTTCGACACATCCACACATCCACACATCCACACATCCACACATCGACACATCGGCACATCGACACATCGAAACATCGACACATATTCACATCCACACATCGACACATCGAAACATCGACTCATCAAAACATCGACACATTTACACATCCACACATCGACACATCCTCACATCCACACATCCGCACATCCACACATCCACACATCCACACATCGACACGTCGGCACATCGACACATCGAAACATCGAAACATCCACACATCCACACTTCCTCACATCCACACATCCGCTCATCGCCACATCGGTACATCGACACATCGACACATCGACGCATCGAAACATCGACACATCGACACATTGAAACATCGACACATCGACACATCGACACATCGAAACATCGACACATCCACACATCGACATATCGACATATCCACACATCCACACATCCACACATCGACACATCCACAAATCGACACATCGACTCATCGATACATCGACCTATCGACAATTCAAAACATCGACACATCCACACATCGACACATCGACACATCCACACATCCACACATAGACACATGCTCACATCCACACATCCACACATGCTCACATCCACACATCCACAAATCGACACATCGACTCATCGATACATCGACACATCGACACATCCACACATCCACACATCCACACATCGATACATCGACACATCGACACATCGAATCATCGAATCATCGACACATCGACACATCCACACATAGACACTTGCTCACATCCACAAATCCACACATGCTCACATCCACACATCCACACATCCACAAATCGACACATCGACTCATCGATACATCGACACATCGACACATCCACACATCCACACATCGACACATCGACACATCGACACACCGACACATCGACACATCGACACATCGACACATCGACACATCGACACATCGACACATCGACACATAGACACATCGACGCAACGACACATCGAAACATCGACACATCGAATCATCGACACATCGACACTTCGACTCATCGAAACATCGACACATCCACGCATCGACACGTCGACACATCGACACATCGACACATCGACACATCGACACATCGAAACATCGACACATCCACACATCGACACATCGACACATTGACACATCGACACATCGACACATCGACACATCGACACATCGACACATCGACACATCGACACATCGACACATCGACACATCGACACATCGACACATCGACACATCGACACATCGACACATCGACAAATCGACACATCGACACATCGACACATCGACACATCGACACATCGACACATTGACACTTCGACACATTGACACATCGACACAGCGACACATCCAAACATCGACACATCGAAACATCGACACATCGACACAACGACACGTCGATACATCGACACATCGACACAACGACACGTCGATACATCGACACATCGACACATAGACACTTCGACACATCGACACATCGACACATCGACACATCGACACACCGACACATCGACACATCGAAACATCGACACATCGACACATCGACACATCGACACATCGACACATCGACACAGCGACACATCGACACATCGACACATCGACACATCGACACATCGACACATCGACACATCGACACATCGACACATCGACACATCGACACATCGGCACATCGACAAATCGACACTTCGACACTTCGACACATCGAAACATCGACACATCCACACATCGACACATCGACACATCGGCACAACGACACGTCGATACATCGACACATCAGCACATCAACACATCGACACATCGACACATCGACACATCGACACTTCGACACATCCACACATCCACACATCCACACATCGACACATCGACACATCGACACATCGACACATCGACACATCGACACATCGGCACATCGACAAATCGGCACATCGACAAATCGACACATCGACACTTCGACACATCGACACATCGACGCATCGACACATAGATACACCGACACATCGACACATCGACACATCGACACATCGACACATCGACGCTTCGACACATCCACACATCGACACATCGACACATCAAAACATCGACACATCGAAACATCGACACATCGAATCATCGACACATCGACACTTCGACTCATCGAAACATCGACACATCGACACATCGACACTTCGACACATCCACACATCCACACATCCACACATCGACACATCGACACATCGACACATCGACACATCGGCACATCGACAAATCGGCACATCGACACATCGACACTTCGACACATCCACACATCGACACATCGACGCATCGACACATCGACACATCAAAACATCGACACATCGAAACATCGACACATCCACACATCGACAAATCGACACATCGACACACCGACACATCGACACATCGACACATCGACACATCGACACATCGACACATCGACACATCGACACATCGACACTTCGACACATCGAAACATCGACACATCGACACATCGACACATCGGCACAACGACACGTCGATACATCGAAACATCAGCACATCAACACATCGACACATCGACACATCGACACATCGACACATCGACACATCGACACATCGACACATCGACACATCCACACATCGACACATCGACACATCCACACATCGACACATCGACACATCCACATATCCGCACATCCACACATCCACACATCAACACATCGACACATCGACACATCGACACATCGAATCATCGACACATCGACACTTCGACTCATCGAAACATCGACACATCCACACATCGACACGTCGACACATCGACACATCCACACATCGACACATCGACACATCGACACATCGACACATCGAATCATCGACACATCGACACTTCGAATCATCGAAACATCGACACATCCACATATCCGCACATCCACACATCCACACATCGACACATCGACACATCGACACATCGACACTTCGACACATCCACACATCGACACATCGACGCATCGACACATCGACACATCAAAACATCGACACATCGAAACATCGACACATCCACACATCGACAAATCGACACATCGACACACCGACACATCGACACATCGACACTTCGACACATCCATCGACACGTCGACACATCGACACATCGACACTTCGAAACATCGACACATCCACACATCGACACATCGAAACATCGACGCATCCACACATCGACACATCGACACATTGACACATCGACACATCGACACATCGACACATCGAAACATCGACAGATCCACACATCGACAAATCGAAACATCGACACATCGACATATCGACACATCCACACATCCACACATCCACAAATCCATACATCGAAACATTGAAACATCGACACATCGACACTTCGACACATCCACATATCGACACATCGACACATCGACATATCGACACATCGACACATCGACACACCGACGCATCGACATATCGACACATCGACACATCGACACATTGGCACATCCACACATCCACAAATCGACACATCGACACATCTACACATCGACACATCGACACATCGACACATCGACACATCGACACATCGACACATCGACACATCGACATATCAACATATCAACACATCGACACATCGACACACCGACGCATCGACATATCGACACATCGACACATCCACACATCGACACATCGACACATCCACACATCCTCAAATCGACACATCGACACATCGAAACATCGACACATCCACACATCCACACATCGACGCATCGACACATTGACACATCGACACATCGACACATCGACACATCGAAACATCGACACATCCACACATCGACGCATCGACACATCGACACATCGACATATCGACACATCGAAACATCGACACATCCACACATCGACATATCGACACATCGACACATTCACACATCGACACATCGACACATCGACACATCGACACATCGACACATCCACACATCGACACATCGACACATCGACACATCGACACATCGACACATCGACACATCGACACATCGACACATCGACACATCGACACATCGACACATGGACACATCGACACATCGACACATCGACACATCGACACATCGACACATCCACGCATCCACACATTGACACATCCACACATCGACACATCGACATATCGACTCATCGACCCATCGACACATCGACACATCGACACATTTACACATCGACATATCGACTCGTCGACACATCGACACATCGACATATCGACACATCCACACATCCACACATCCACAAATCCATACATCGAAATATTGAAACATCGACACATCGACACTTCGACACATCGACACATCGACACATCCACACATCGACGCATCGACACATCGACACATCGACATATCGACACATCGAAACATCGACACATCCACACATCGACATATCGACACATCGACACATCGACACATCGACACATCCACACATCGACACATCGACACATCGACACATCGACACATCCACACATCGACACATCGACACATCGACACATCGACACATCGACACATCGACACATCGACACATCGACACATCGACACATCGACACATCGACACATCGACACATGGACACATGGACACATCGACACATGGACACATGGACACATGGACACATCGACACATCGACACATCGACACATCGACACATCCACGCATCCACACATTGACACATCCACACATCAACACATCGACATATCGACTCATCGACCCATCGACACATCGACACATCGACACATCGACGCATCCACACATCCACAAATCGACACATCGACACATCGACACATCGACACATGGACACATGGACACATGGACACATTCACACATGGACACATCGACACATCGACACATCCACGCATCCACACATTGACACATCCACACATCGACACATCGAGATATCGACTCATCGACACATCCACACATCGACGCATCGACACATCGACACATCGACATATCGACACATCGAAACATCGACACATCCACACGTCGACATATCGACACATCGACACATCGACATATCGACACACCGACACATCCACACATCCACAAATCGGCACATCGACACATTGGCACATCCACACATCCACAAATCGACACATCGACACATCTACACATCAACACATCGACACATCGACACATCGACACATCGACACATCCACACATCCACAAATCGACACATCGACACATCGAAACATCGACACTCCGACGCATCGACACATCGACACATCGACACATCGACACATCGACTTATCGACACATCGACGCATCGACACATCGACACATCGAAACATCGACACATCCACACATCAACACATCAACACATCGACACATCGAAACATTGGCACATCCACACATCGAAACGTCGACATATCGACACATCGAAACATCGACACATCGACACATCGACAAATCGACACATCGACAAATCCACATATCCGCACATCCACAAATCGACACATCGGCACATCGACACATCGGCACATCGACATATCGACACATCGAAACCTCGACGCATCCTCAAATCCACACATCCACACATCGACATTTCGACACATCGACACATCGACATTTCGACACATCGAAACATCGACACATCGACACAACCACACATCGACACATCAAAACATCGACACATCCACATATCGACGCAGCGACACATTGACACATCCACACATCGACACATCGAAACATCGACACATCGACACATCGACACATCGACACATCGACACATCGACACATCGACACATCCTCACATCGACACTTCGACACATCGACACATCGACACTTCGACACATCGACGCATCCACTCATCCACACATCGACATTTCGACACATCGACACATCGACACATCGACATTTCGACACATCGACACATCGACACATCGACACACCGACGCATCGACATATCGACACATCGACACATCGACTTATCGACACATCCTCACATCGACACTTCGACACATCGACACATCGACACATCGACACGTCGACACATCGACACAACGACATATCGACACATCGACACATCGACACATCGACACACCGACGCATCGACACATCGGCACAACGACACGTCGATACATCGACACATCAGCACATCAACACATCGACACATCGACACATCGACATTTCGACACATCGACACATCGACACATCGACACATCGACACCTCGACAAATCGACACGTCGACACATCGACACATCGACATATCGACACATCGACACATCGACACACCGACGCATCGACATATCGACACATCGACACATCGACTTATCGACACATCCTCACATCGACACTTCGACACATCGACACATCGACACATCGAAACATCGACACATCGACACAACGACACGTCGATACATCGACACATCGACACAACGACACGTCGATACATCGACACATCGACACATAGACACTTCGACACATCGACACATCGACACATCGACACATCGACACACCGACACATCGACACATCGAAACATCGACACATCGACACATCGACACATCGACACATCGACACATCGACACATCGACACATCGACACATCGACACATCGACACATCGACACATCGACACATCGACACATCGACACATCGGCACATCGACAAATCGACACTTCGACACTTCGACACATCGAAACATCGACACATCCACACATCGACACATCGACACATCGGCACAACGACACGTCGATACATCGACACATCAGCACATCAACACATCGACACATCGACACATCGACACATCGACACTTCGACACATCCACACATCCACACATCCACACATCGACACATCGACACATCGACACATCGACACATCGACACATCGACACATCGGCACATCGACAAATCGGCACATCGACAAATCGACACATCGACACTTCGACACATCGACACATCGACGCATCGACACATAGATACACCGACACATCGACACATCGACACATCGACACATCGACACATCGACGCTTCGACACATCCACACATCGACGCATCGACACATCGACACATCAAAACATCGACACATCGAAACATCGACACATCGAATCATCGACACATCGACACTTCGACTCATCGAAACATCGACACATCGACACATCGACACTTCGACACATCCACACATCCACACATCCACACATCGACACATCGACACATCGACACATCGACACATCGGCACATCGACAAATCGGCACATCGACACATCGACACTTCGACACATCCACACATCGACACATCGACGCATCGACACATCGACACATCAAAACATCGACACATCGAAACATCGACACATCCACACATCGACAAATCGACACATCGACACACCGACACATCGACACATCGACACATCGACACATCGACACATCGACACATCGACACTTCGACACATCGAAACATCGACACATCGACACATCGACACATCGGCACAACGACACGTCGATACATCGAAACATCAGCACATCAACACATCGACACATCGACACATCGACACATCGACACATCGACACATCGACACATCGACACATCGACACATCGACACATCGACACATCGACACATCCGCACATCGACACATCGACACATCCACATATCCGCACATCCACACATCCACACATCGACACATCGACACATCGGCACATCGACACATCGAATCATCGACACATCGACACTTCGACTCATCGAAACATCGACACATCCACACATCGACACGTCGACACATCGACACATCCACACATCGACACATCGACACATCCACATATCCGCACATCCACACATCCACACATCGACACATCGACACATCGACACATCGAATCATCGACACATCGACACTTCGAATCATCGAAACATCGACACATCCACACATCGACACGTCGACACATCGACACATCCACACATCGACACATCGACACATCGACACATCCACATATCCGCACATCCACACATCCACACATCGACACATCGACACATCGACACATCGAATCAACGACACATCGACACTTCGACTCATCGAAACATCGACACATCCACACATCGACACGTCGACACATCGACACATCCACACATCCACACATCGACACATCGACACATCGACACATCGACACATCGACACTTCGACACATCCACACATCGACACATCGACGCATCGACACATCGACACATCAAAACATCGACACATCGAAACATCGACACATCCACACATCGACAAATCGACACATCGACACACCGACACATCGACACATCGACACTTCGACACATCCATCGACACGTCGACACATCGACACATCGACACTTCGAAACATCGACACATCCACACATCGACACATCGACACATCGAAACATCGACGCATCCACACATCGACACATCGACACATTGACACATCGACACATCGACACATCGACACATCGAAACATCGACAGATCCACACATCGACAAATCGAAACATCGACACATCGACATATCGACACATCCACACATCCACACATCCACAAATCCATACATCGAAACATTGAAACATCGACACATCGACACTTCGACACATCCACATATCGACACATCGACACATCGACATATCGACACATCGACACATCGACACACCGACGCATCGACATATCGACACATCGACACATCGACACATTGGCACATCCACACATCCACAAATCGACACATCGACACATCTACACATCGACACATCGACACATCGACACATCGACACATCGACACATCGACACATCGACACATCGACATATCAACATATCAACACATCGACACATCGACACACCGACGCATCGACATATCGACACATCGACACATCCACACATCGACACATCGACACATCCACACATCCTCAAATCGACACATCGACACATCGAAACATCGACACATCCACACATCCACACATCGACGCATCGACACATTGACACATCGACACATCGACACATCGACACATCGAAACATCGACACATCCACACATCGACGCATCGACACATCGACACATCGACATATCGACACATCGAAACATCGACACATCCACACATCGACATATCGACACATCGACACATTCACACATCGACACATCGACACATCGACACATCGACACATCGACACATCCACACATCGACACATCGACACATCGACACATCGACACATCGACACATCGACACATCGACACATCGACACATCGACACATCGACACATCGACACATGGACACATCGACACATCGACACATCGACACATCGACACATCGACACATCCACGCATCCACACATTGACACATCCACACATCGACACATCGACATATCGACTCATCGACCCATCGACACATCGACACATCGACACATTTACACATCGACATATCGACTCGTCGACACATCGACACATCGACATATCGACACATCCACACATCCACACATCCACAAATCCATACATCGAAATATTGAAACATCGACACATCGACACTTCGACACATCGACACATCGAAACATCGACACATCCACACATCGACGCATCGACACATCGACACATCGACATATCGACACATCGAAACATCGACACATCCACACATCGACATATCGACACATCGACACATCGACACATCGACACATCCACACATCGACACATCGACACATCGACACATCGACACATCCACACATCGACACATCGACACATCGACACATCGACACATCGACACATCGACACATCGACACATCGACACATCGACACATCGACACATCGACACATGGACACATGGACACATCGACACATGGACACATGGACACATGGACACATGGACACATCGACACATCGACACATCGACACATCGACACATCCACGCATCCACACATTGACACATCCACACATCAACACATCGACATATCGACTCATCGACCCATCGACACATCGACACATCGACACATCGACGCATCCACACATCCACAAATCGACACATCGACACATCGACACATCGACACATCGACACATGGACACATGGACACATGGACACATGGACACATGGACACATGGACACATTCACACATGGACACATCGACACATCGACACATCCACGCATCCACACATTGACACATCCACACATCGACACATCGACATATCGACTCATCGACCCATCGACACATCCACACATCGACGCATCGACACATCGACACATCGACATATCGACACATCGAAACATCGACACATCCACACGTCGACATATCGACACATCGACACATCGACACATCGACACATCGACATATCGACACACCGACACATCCACACATCCACAAATCGGCACATCGACACATTGGCACATCCACACATCCACAAATCGACACATCGACACATCTACACATCAACACATCGACACATCGACACATCGACACATCGACACATCCACACATCCACAAATCGACACATCGACACATCGAAACATCGACACTCCGACGCATCGACACATCGACACATCGACACATCGACACATCGACTTATCGACACATCGACGCATCGACACATCGACACATCGAAACATCGACACATCCACACATCAACACATCAACACATCGACACATCGAAACACTGGCACATCCACACATCGAAACGTCGACATATCGACACATCGAAACATCGACACATCGACACATCGACAAATCGACACATCGACAAATCCACATATCCGCACATCCACAAATCGACACATCGGCACATCGACACATCGGCACATCGACATATCGACACATCGAAACCTCGACGCATCCTCAAATCCACACATCCACACATCGACATTTCGACACATCGACACATCGACATTTCGACACATCGAAACATCGACACATCGACACATCGACACAACCACACATCGACACATCAAAACATCGACACATCCACATATCGACGCAGCGACACATTGACACATCCACACATCGACACATCGAAACATCGACACATCGACACATCGACACATCGACACATCGACACATCGACACATCCTCACATCGACACTTCGACACATCGACACATCGACACTTCGACACATCGACGCATCCACTCATCCACACATCGACATTTCGACACATCGACACATCGACACATCGACATTTCGACACATCGACACATCGACACATCGACACATCGACACATCGACACATCGACACCTCGACAAATCGACACGTCGACACATCGACACATCGACATATCGACACATCGACACATCGACACACCGACGCATCGACATATCGACACATCGACACATCGACTTATCGACACATCCTCACATCGACACATCGACACATCGACACATCGACACATCGACACGTCGACACATCGACACAACGACATATCGACACATCGACACATCGACACATCGACACACCGACGCATCGACATATCGACACATCGACACATCGACAAATCGACACGTCGACACATCGACACATCGACACATCGACACATCGACACACCGACGCATCGACACATCGAAACATCGACACATCGACACATCGACACATCGACACATCGACACATCGACACATCCTCACATCGACACTTCGACGCATCGACACATCGACACATCGACACGTCGAAACATCGACACATCCACACATCAACACATCAACACATCGACACATCGAAACATTGGCACATCGACACATCCTCACATCGACACTTCGACACATCGACACATCGACGCATCCACTCATCCACACATCGACATTTCGACACATCGAAACATCGACACATCCACAAATCCACACATCAACACATCAACACATCGACACATCGAAACATTGGCACATCCACACATCGACACGTCGACATATCGACACATCGAAACATCGACACATCGACAAATCGACACATCGACAAATCCACATATCCGCACATCGACAAATCGACACATCGACACATCGACACATCGGCACATCGACACATCGATACATCGAAACCTCGACGCATCCACAAATCCACACATCCACACATCGACATTTCGACACATCGACATTTCGACACATCGAAACATCGACACATCGACACATCCACACATCGACACATCGAAACATCGACACATCGACACATCGAAACATCGACACATCGACACATCGACGCATCCACTCATCCACACATCGACATTTCGACACATCGACGCATCCACACATCCACACATCGACATTTCGACACATCGAAACATCGACACATCGACACATCGACATTTCGACACATCGAAACATCGACACATCGAAACATCGACACATCCACAAATCCACACATCCACACATCGACATTTCGACACATCGAAACATTGGCACATCGACACATCGACACGTCGACACATCGACATATCGACGCATCGAAACATCGACACATCGACACATCGACACATCGACACATCGACACATCGACACATCGACACATCGACACATCGACACATCTACACATCGACACATCGACTTATCGACACTTCGACGCATCGACACATCGACACATCGACACATCGACACATCGACACGTCGAAACATCGACACATCCACACATCGACACATCCTCACATCGACACTTCGACACATCGACACGTCGATATATCGACACATCCACACTTCGACACATCGAAACATTGACACATTGACACATCGACACATCGACACATCGACACATCGGCACATCGACACATCGACACATCGACACATCGACACATCGACACATCGATACATCGACACATCGACACATCGACACATCGACACATCCTCACATCGACACATCGACACATCGACACATCGACACATCGACACATCGACACATCGACACATCGACACATCGACACATCGACACATCGACATATCGACACATCGACACATCGACACATCGAGACACCGACGCATCGACATATCGACACATCGACACATCGACACATCGACTTATCGACACATCGACGCATCGACACATCGACACATCGACACGTCGAAACATCGACACATCGACACATCCACACATCAACACATCGACACATCGAAACATTGGCACATCCACACATCGACACGTCGACATATCGACATATCGAAACATCGACACATCGACAAATCGACACATCGACAAATCCACATTTCCGCACATCCACAAATCGACACATCCATATATCGACACATCGAAACATCGACACATCGACACGTCGACATTTCGACACACCGAAACATCGACACATCGAAACATCGACACTTCGACACGTCGACATTTCGACACATCGAAACATCGACACATCGAAACATCGACACATCCACAAATCCACACATCCACACATCGACACATCGGCACATCGACACATCGACACATCGACACATCGACACATCGGCACATCGACACATCGACACATCGACACATCGACACATCGACACATCGACACATCGACATTTCGACACATCGACACATCGACACATCGACACATCGACACATCGACACATCGACACATCGACACATCGACACGTCGAAACATCGACACATCCACACATCGACACATCCTCACATCGACACTTCGACACATCGACACGTCGACATATCGACACATCCACACATCGACACATTGACACATCGACACATCGACACATCGACACATCGGCACATCGACACATCGACACATCGACACATCGACACATCGACACATCGACACATCGACACATCGACACATCGACACATCGACACATCGACACATCCTCACATCGACACATCCACACATCCACACATCGACACATCCTCACATCGACACTTCGACTCATCGACACATCGACACATCGACACGTCGAAACATCGACACATCCACACATCAACACATCAACACATCCACACATCAACACATCAACACATCGACACATCGAAACATTGGCACATCCACACATCGACACATCCACACATCGACACATCGACATTTCGACACATCGAAACATCGACACATCCACAAATCCACACATCCACACATCGACACATCGACACATCGGCACATCGACGCATCGACACATCGACACATCGACACAGCGTCACATCGACACATCGACACATCGACTTATCGACACATCGACGCATCGACACATCGACACATCGACACATCGACACGTCGAAACATCGACACATCCACACATCGACACATCGACACATCCTCACATCGACACTTCGACACATCGACACATCGACACATCGACACATCCACACATCGACACATCGAAACATCGACACATCGACACATCGACTCGTCGACTCGTCGACACATCAAAACATCGACACATCCATATATCGACACATCGACACATCGACACATCCACACATCGACACATCGAAACTTCGACACATCGACACATCGACACATCGACACATCCTCACATCGACACTTCGACACATCGACACATCGACACATCGACTTATCGACACATCGACGCATCGACACATCGACACGTCGAAACTTCGACACATCCACACATCGACACATCGACACATCCTCACATCGACACTTCGACACATCGACACATCGACACGTCGAACCATCGACACATCGACACATCGACACATCGACACATCGACACATCGAAACATCGACACATCGACACATCGACACATCGACACATCGACACATCGACACATCGACACATCGACACATCGACACATCGACACATCGACACATCCTCACATCGACACATCGACACATCGACACATCCACACATCGACACATCCTCACATCGACACTTCGACACGTCGACACATCGACACATCGACACATCGACACATCGACACATCGACACATCGACACATCGACACATCGACTTATCGACACATCGACGCATCGACACATCGACACATCGACACATCGCCACGTCGAAACATCGACACATCCACACATCCTCACATCGACAATTCGACACATCGACACATCGACACATCGACACATCGACACATCGACACATCGGCACATCGACTTATCGACACACCGACGCATCGACTCATCGACACATCGACACATCGACACGTCGAAACTTCGACACATCCACACATCGACACATCGACACATCCTCACATCGACACTTCGACACATCGACACATCGACACATCGACACATCCACACATCGACACATCGAAACATCGACACATCGACACATCAACACATCGACACGTCGACACATCGACACATCGACACATCGACACGTCGACACATCGACACATCGACACATCGACACATCCTCACATCGACACTTCGACTCATCCACACATCGACACATCGAAACATCGACACATCGACACATCGACACATCGACACGTCGACACATCGACACATCGACACATCGACACAACGACACATCGAAAAAGTGACACATCCACACATCGACACATCGACACATCGAAACATCGACACATCGACACATCGACTCGTCGACTCGTCGACACATCAAAACATCGACACATCAAAACATCGAAACATCGACACATCGACACATCGCCACATCGCCACATCGACAAATCGACACATCGACACATCGACACATCCACACATCGACACATCGAAACATCGACACATCGAAACATCGACACATCCTCACATCGACACTTCGACACATCGACACATCGACACATCCACACATCCACACATCCACACATCCACACATCCACACATCCACACATCCACACATCGACACATCGACACATCGACACTTCGAAACATCGACACATCCACTTTTCGACACGTCGACGCGTCGACACATCCACACATCCACACATGCTCACATCCACACATCCACAAATCGACACATCGACTCATCGATACATCGACACATCCACACATCCACACATCGATACATCGACACATCGAATCATCGACACATCGACACATCGAAACATCGACACATCCACACATCCACACATCGACACATCCACACATCCTCACATCGACACATTGACACATCAAAACATCGACACATTCACACATCGATATATCCACACATCCACACATCGACACATCGACACATCCACAAATCGACACATCGACTCATCGATACATCGACACATCGACACGTCGACACATCGGCTTATCGACACATCGACACATCCACGCATCCACACATCGACACATTCACACATCGACACATCGACACATCGACTCATCGACCCATCGACACATCGACACATCGACATATCGACTCGTCGACACATCGACACATCGACACATCGACACATACACACATCCACACATCCACACATCGACACATTGAAACATCGACACATCGACACATCCACACATCCCTCATCGACACTTCGACACATCGACACATCGACACATCGACACATCGACTCATCGACACATCCACAAATCGACACATCCACACATCCACACATCGACACATTGAAACATCGACACATCGACACATCGACACATCCACACATCCCTCATCGACACTTCGACACATCGACACATCGACTCATCGACCCATCGACACATCGACACATTTGCACATCGACATATCGACTCGTCGACACATCGACACATCCACACATCCCTCATCGACACTTCGACACATCGACACAACGACACATCGAAACAGTGACACATCCACACATCGACACATCGACACATCAACACATCGACCCATTCACACATCGACATATCGACACATCGACACATCGACACATCCACACATCGACACACCGAAACATCGACACATCAAAACATCGACACATCGACACATCGAAACAGTGACACATCCACACATCGACACATCGACACATCAACACATCGACCCATTCACACATCGACATATCGACACATCGACACATCGACAGATCGACAGATCGACAGATCGACAGATCGACACATCGACACATCGACTCTTCGACACATCCGCACATCGACACATCGAAACATCAACGCATCGACACATCGAATCATCGACACATCGACACATCGAAACATCGACACATCCACACATCCACACATCGACACATCCACACATCCACACATCGACACATCGACACATCGACAGATCGACAGATCGACACATCGACACATCGACTCTTCGACACATCCGCACATCGACACATCGAAACATCGACGCATCGACACATCGAATCATCGTCACATCGACACACCGAAACATCGACACATCCACACATCCACACATCGACACATCCACACATCGACACATCGACACATCGACACATCGACACATTGACACATCAAAACATCGACACATTCACACATCGACCCATCGACATATCCAAACATCCACACATCGACACATCGACACATCCACAAATCGAAACATCGACTCATCGATACATCGACACATCGACACATCGGTTTATCGACACATCGACACATCGACACATCCACATATCCGCACATCCACACATCCACACATCGACACATCGACAAATCGACACATCGACACATCGACACATCGACACATCGAAACATCGACACATCCGCACATCGACACATCGACACAACGAAACATCGACACATCGACACATCGACACATCGACACATCGGCACTTCGACACATCGAAACATCGACACATCCACACATCGAAACATCGACACATCCACACATCGAATCATCGACACATCGACTCATCGACACATCGAAACATCGACACATCCACACATCGACACATCCACACATCGACACATCGACACATCGACACATCGACACTTCGACACATCGAAACATCGACACATCCACACATCGACACATCGACACATCCACACATGGACACATCGACACATCGACACATCGACACATCGAAACATCGACACATCGACACGTCGACACATCGACACATCGTTACATCGACACATCGACACATCGACACATCGACACATCGACACATCGACACATCGAAACATCGACACATCGACACAGCGACACATCGACACATCGACACATCGACACATCGACACATCGACACATCGACACATCGACAAATCGACACATCTACATATCGACACATCGACACATCGACACATCGAAACATCGAAACATCGACACATCCACACATCGACACATTGGCACATCGACAAATCGACACATCGACACATCGACACATCGACACATCGACACATCGACACATCGAAACATCGACACATCGACACATCGACACATCGACACATCGAAACATCGGCACATCGACACATCGAAACATCGACACATCCACACATCCAATCATCGACACATCCACACATCCACACATCAAGACGCCGGCACATCGACACATCGAAACATCGAAATATCAACACATCGAAATATCGACACATCGACTCATCGACACATCGACACATTGACACATCGAAACTTCGACACATCGACAAATCCACACATCCACACATCCACACATCCACACATCGACACATCGACACTTCGACACATCTACAAATCCACACATCCCCACATCCACACATCCACACATCCACACATCAACACATCGACACATCGACATATCCACACTTCGACACATCGACACATCCACACATCCGCACATCCTCACATCCACACATCCACAAATCGACACATCGACTCATCGATACATCGACACATCGACACATCCACACATCCACACATCGACACATCGACACATCGACACATCGACACATCGAAACATCGACACATCGACACATCGAAACATCGACACATCCACACATCCACACATCGACACATCCACACATCCACACATCCACACATCCACACATCCACACATCGACACATCGACACATTGACACATCAAAACATCGCCACATCCACACATCCACACATCGACATATCCACACATCCACACATCGACACATCGACACATCGAAACAGTGTTACATCCACACATCCGCACATCGACACATCGATATATCGACACATCGACACATCGAAACATCGACACATCCACACATCCACACATCGACACATCCACACATCCACACATCGAAACATCGACACATTGACACATCAAAACATCGACACATCGACACATCCACACTTCGACACATCGACACATCCACCCATCCGAACATCCTCACATCCACACATCCACAAATCGACACATCGACTCATCGATACATCAACACATCGACACATCCACACATCGACACATCGACACATCGAAACATCGACACATCGACACATCGAAACATCGACACATCCACACATCCACACATCGACACATCCACACATCCACACATCGACACATCCTCACAATCCACACATCCACAAATCGACACATCAACTCATCGATACATCGACACATCCACACATCCACACATCGAAACATCCACACATCCCCACATCGACACATCGACATATCGACACATCGACACATCGACACATCCACACATCCACACATCGACACACCGAAACATCGACACATCAAAACATCGACACATCGACACATCGACACAACGACACATCGAAACAGTGACACATCCACACATCGACACATCGACACATCGACACATCGACACATCGGCACATCAACACATCGACACATTCACACATCG
The DNA here is from genome assembly GCA_964017055.1 of Chloromyia formosa. Taxonomy (NCBI): domain Eukaryota; kingdom Metazoa; phylum Arthropoda; class Insecta; order Diptera; family Stratiomyidae; genus Chloromyia; species Chloromyia formosa. The sequence goes on from OZ024814.1 coordinate 69,536,357, forward strand.
ACATATCGACACATCGACAGATCGACAGATCGACACATCGACACTTCGACACATCCGCACATCGACACATCGAAACATCGACGCATCGACACATCGACACATCGACACATCGAAACATCGATACATCGAAACATCGACAGATCCACACATCGACAAATCGAAACATCGACACATCGACACATCGACACGTCGAGTCATCGACACATCGACACATCGACACATCGACACTTCGACACTTCGAAACATCGACACAACGACTCATCGACACATCGACACATCGAAACATCGACTCATCGAAACATCGACACAACGACACATCGAAACAGTGACACATCCACACATCGAAACATCGACACATCGACACATTGACACATCAAAACATCGACACATCCTCACATCGACACATCCACACATCGACACATCCACAAATCGACACATCGACTCATCGACACATCCACACATCTACTCATCGCCACATCGGTATATCGACACATCGACACATCGAAAAATTCACACATCGACACATCGACACATCCACACTTCGACACATCGACACATAGAAATATCGACACATCCACAAATCCACACATCGACACATCGACACATCGACAAATCGACACATCGACACATCGACACATCGAAACATCGACACATCCACACATCGAAAAATCGACACATCGACACATCAACATATCGACACATCGACACATCGACACATCGACAAATCGACACTTCGACACATCGAAACATCGACACATCCACACATCGACACATCGAAAATCGACAAATCGAAACATCGACACATCCACACATCGACACATCCACACATCCACACATCCACACATCGACACATCGACACATCAACACATTGAAACATCGACACATCGACACATCGACACATCGGCACATCGACACATCGACACATCGGCACATCGACACATCCACAAATCCACACATCCACACATCGTCTCGTCGACACATCCACAAATCGACACATCGATTCAGCGACACATCCACACATCCACTCTTCCTCACATCCACACATCCACACATCCGCTCATCGCCACATCGGTACATCGACACATCGACACATCGACGCATCGAAACATCGACACATCCACACATCGACGCATCGACACATCGAGACATCGACAAATCGACACATCGACACATCGACACTTCGACACATCCACACATCCACACATCGACACATCGGCACATCGACACATCGAAACATCGATATATATACACATCCACACATCGACACATCGACACATCGAAACATCGACACATCGAAACATCGACACATTTACACATCCACACATCGACACATCCACACATCCACACATCCACACATCCACACATCCACACATCCACACATCCACACATCGACACGTCGGCACATCGACACATCGAATCATCGAAACATCGACACATCGACACATCGACACATCGACACATCGACACATCGACACATCGACACATCGAAACATCGACACATCCACACATCGACACATCGGCACCGAAACATCGACACATCAAAACATCGACACATCGACACATCGACACAACGACACGTCGAAACAGTGACACATCGACACATCCACACATCGTCACAACGACACATCCACACACCGACACATCGACACATCGACACATGGACACATCGACACATCGAAACATCGGCACATCGACACATCGAAACATCGACACATCCACACATCCACACATCGACACATCCACACATCCACACATCGACACGCCGGCACATCGACACATCGAAACATCGAAATATCAACACATCGAAACATCGACACATCGACTCATCGATACATCGACACATCGACACATAGACACTTAGACTCATCGACAAATCCACACATCCACACATCCACACATCCACACATCCACACATCCACACATCGACACATCGACACATCGACACATCTTCAAATCCACACATCCCCACATCCACACATCCACACATCCACACATCAACACATCGACACATCGACATATCCACACTTCGACACATCGACACATCCACACATCCGCACATCCTCACATCCACACATCCACAAATCGACACATCGACTCATCGATACATCGACACATCGACACATCCACACATCCACACATCGACACATCGACACATCGACACATCGAAACATCGACACATCGACACATCGAAACATCGACACATCCACACATCCACACATCGACACATCGACACATCCACACATCCACACATCCACACATCGACACATCGACACATTGACACATCAAAACATCGACACATCCACACATCGACACATCGACATATCCACACATCCACACATCGACACATCGAAACAGTGTTACATCCACACATCCGCACATCGACACATCGACACATCGATATATCGACACATCGACACATCGAAACATCGACACATCCACACATCCACACATCGACACATCCACACATCCACACATCGACACATCGACACATTGACACATCAAAACATCGACACATCGACACATCCACACTTCGACACATCGACACATCCACACATCCGCACATCCTCACATCCACACATCCACAAATCGACACATCGACTCATCGAAACATCGACACATCGACACATCGACACATCCACACATCGACACACCGAAACATCGACACATCAAAATATCGACACATCGACACATCGACCCAACGACACATCGAAACAGTGACACATCCACACATCGACACATCGACACATCCACACTTCGACACATCGACACATCCACACATCCGCACATCCTCACATCCACACATCCACAAATCGACACATCGACTCATCGAAACATCGACACACCGACACATCGACACATCCACACTTCGACACATCGACACATCCACACATCCGCACATCCTCACATCCACACATCGACACATCGACACACCGAAACATCAACACATCGACACATCGAAACATCGACACATCCACACATCCACACATCGACACATCCACACATCCACACATCGACACATCCTCACATCCACACATCCACAAATCGACACATCGACTCATCGATACATCGACACATCCACACATCCACACATCGACACATCCACACATCCCCTCATCGACACATCGACATATCGACACATCGACACATCGACACATCCACACATCGACACACCGAAACATCGACACATCAAAACATCGACACATCGACACATCGACACAACGACACGTCGAAACAGTGACACATCCACACATCGACACATCGACATATCGGCACATCAACACATCGACACATTCACTCATCGACATATCGACACATCGACAGATCGACAGATCGACACATCGACACTTCGACACATCCGCACATCGACACATCGAAACATCGACGCATCGACACATCGACACATCGACACATCGAAACATCGATACATCGAAACATCGACAGATCCACACATCGACAAATCGAAACATCGACACATCGACACATCGAAACGTCGAGTCATCGACACATCGACACATCGACACATTGACATTTCGACACATCGAAACATCGACACAACGAATCATCGACACATCGACACATCGAAACATCGACTCATCGAAACATCGACACAACGACACATCGAAACAGTGACACATCCACACATCCACACATCGAAACATCGACACATCGACACATTGACACATCAAAACATCGACACATCCACATATCGACACATTGACGTATCCACACATCCACACATCGACACATCGAAACAGTGTTACATCCACACATCCGCACATCGACACATCGACACATCGATATATCGACACATCGACACATCGAAACATCGACACATCCACACATCCACACATCGACACATCAACACATCTACACATCGACACATCGACACATCGACACATCGACAAATCGACACTTCGACACATCGAAACATCGACACATCCACACATCGACTCATCCACACAACGACACATCGACATTTCGACACATTGAAACATCGACAAATCCACACATCGACACATCGACACATCCACACATCGACACATCCACAAACCGACACATCGACTCATCGACACATCCACACATCCACACATCTACTCATCGCCACATCGGTATATCGACACATCGACACATCGAAAAATTCACACATCGACACATCGACACATCCACACTTCGACACATCGACACATAGACATATCGACACATCCACAAATCCACACATCGAAGCATCGACACATCGACAAATCGACACATCGACACATCGACACATCGAAACATCGACACATCCACACATCGAAAAATCGACACATCGACACATCAATATATCGACACATCGACACATCGACACATCGACACATCGACAAATCGACACTTCGACACATCGAAACATCGACACATCCACACATCGACACATCGACACATCGACATATCGAAACATAGACACATCCACACATCGACACATCCACACATCCACACATCCACACATCGACACGTCGGCACATCGACACATCGAAACATCGAGACATCGACAAATCGACACATCGACACATCGACTTTTCGACACATCCACACATCCACACATCCACACATCCACACATCGACACATCGGCACATCGACACATCGAAACATCGACACATATACACATCCACACATCGACACATCGAAACATCGACTCATCAAAACATCGACACATTTACACATCCACACATCGACACATCCTCACATCCACACATCCGCACATCCACACATCCACACATCCACACATCGACACGTCGGCACATCGACACATCGAAACATCGAAACATCCACACATCCACACTTCCTCACATCCACACATCCGCTCATCGCCACATCGGTACATCGACACATCGACACATCGACGCATCGAAACATCGACACATCGACACATTGAAACATCGACACATCGACACATCGAAACATCGACACATCCACACATCGACATATCGACATATCCACACATCCACACATCCACACATCCACACATCGACACATCCACAAATCGACACATCGACTCATCGATACATCGACCTATCGACAATTCAAAACATCGACACATCCACACATCGACACATCGACACATCCACACATAGACACATAGACACATGCTCACATCCACACATCCACACATGCTCACATCCACACATCCACACATCCACAAATCGACACATCGACTCATCGATACATCGACACATCGACACATCCACACATCCACACATCCACACATCGATACATCGACACATCGACACATCGAATCATCGAATCATCGACACATCGACACATCGACACTTCGACACATCGAAACATCGACACATCCACACATCGACTCATCCACACAACGACACATCGACATTTCGACACATTGAAACATCGACAAATCCACACATCGACACATCGACACATCCACAAACCGACACATCGACTCACCGACACATCCACACATCCACACATCTACTCATCGCCACATCGGTATATCGACACATCGACACATCGAAAAATTCACACATCGACACATCCACACTTCGACACATCGACACATAGAAATATCGACACATCCACAAATCCACACATCGAAGCATCGACACATCGACAAATCGACACATCGACACATCGACACATCGAAACATCGACACATCCACACATCGAAAAATCGACACATCGACACATCAACATATCGACACATCGACACATCGACACATCGACACATCGACACATCGACAAATCGACACTTCGACACATCGAAACATCGACACATCCACACATCGACACATCGACACATCGACATATCGAAACATAGACACATCCACACATCGACACATCCACACATCCACACATCCACACATCGACACATCGACACGTTGAAACATCGACACATCGACACATCGACACATCGACACATCGGCACATCGACACATCGATACATCGGCACATCGACACATCCACAAATCCACACATCCACACATCGTCTCGTCAACACATCCACAAATCAACACATCGATTCAGCGACACATCCACACATCCACACTTCCTCACATCCACACATCCACACATCCGCTCATCGCCACATCGGTACATCGACACATCGACGCATCGAAACATCGACACATCCACACATCGACGCATCGACACATCGAGACATCGACAAATCGACACATCGACACATCGAAACATCGACACATCCACACATCGACATATCGACATATCCACACATCCACACATCCACACATCGTCTCGTCGACACATCCACAAATCAACACATCGATTCAGCGACACATCCACACTTCCTCACATCCACACATCCACACATCCGCTCATCGCCACATCGGTACATCGACACATCGACACATCGACGCATCGAAACATCGACACATCCACACATCGACGCATCGACACATCGAGACATCGACAAATCGACACATCGACACATCGACTTTTCGACACATCCACACATCCACACATCCACACATCCACACATCGACACATCGGCACATCGACACATCGAAACATCGACACATATACACATCCACACATCGACACATCGAAACATCGACTCATCAAAACATCGACACATTTACACATCCACACATCGACACATCCTCACATCCACACATCCGCACATCCACACATCCACACATCCACACATCGACACGTCGGCACATCGACACATCGAAACATCGAAACATCCACACATCCACACTTCCTCACATCCACACATCCGCTCATCGCCACATCGGTACATCGACACATCGACACATCGACGCATCGAAACATCGACACATCGACACATTGAAACATCGACACATCGACACATCGACACATCGAAACATCGACACATCCACACATCGACATATCGACATATCCACACATCCACACATCCACACATCGACACATCCACAAATCGACACATCGACTCATCGATACATCGACCTATCGACAATTCAAAACATCGACACATCCACACATCGACACATCGACACATCCACACATCCACACATAGACACATGCTCACATCCACACATCCACACATGCTCACATCCACACATCCACACATCCACAAATCGACACATCGACTCATCGACACATCGACACATCGACACATCTACTCATCGACACATCCACACATCGTCACATCGACACATCCACACATCCACACATCCACACATCGACACATTGACACATCAAAACATCGACACATCCACACATCGACACATCGACATATCCACACATCCACACATCGACACATCGACACATCGAAACAGTGTTACATCCACACATCCGCACATCGACACATCGACACATCGATATATCGACACATCGACACATCGAAACATCGACACATCCACACATCCACACATCGACACATCCACACATCCACACATCGACACATCGACACATTGACACATCAAAACATCGACACATCGACACATCCACACTTCGACACATCGACACATAGAAATATCGACACATCCACAAATCCACACATCGAAGCATCGACACATCTACATATCGACACATCGACACATCGACACATCGAAACATCGACACATCCACACATCGACACATTGGCACATCGACAAATCGACACATCGACACATCGACACATCGACACATCGACACATCTACTCATCGACACATCCACACATCGTCACATCGACACATCCACACACCGACACATCGACACATCGACACATCGACACATCGACACATCGAAACATCGGCACATCGACACATCGAAACATCGACACATCCACACATCCACACATCGACACATCCACACATCCACACATCGACACGCCGGCACATCGACACATCGAAACATCGAAATATCAACACATCGAAACATCGACACATCGACTCATCGATACATCGACACATCGACACATAGACACTTAGACTCATCGACAAATCCACACATCCACACATCCACACATCCACACATCCACACATCGACACATCGACACATCGACACATCTTCAAATCCACACATCCCCACATCCACACATCCACACATCCACACATCAACACATCGACACATCGACATATCCACACTTCGACACATCGACACATCCACACATCCGCACATCCTCACATCCACACATCCACAAATCGACACATCGACTCATCGATACATCGACACATCGACACATCCACACATCCACACATCGACACATCGACACATCGACACATCGAAACATCGACACATCGACACATCGAAACATCGACACATCCACACATCCACACATCGACACATCGACACATCCACACATCCACACATCCACACATCGACACATCGACACATTGACACATCAAAACATCGACACATCCACACATCGACACATCGACATATCCACACATCCACACATCGACACATCGACACATCGAAACAGTGTTACATCCACACATCCGCACATCGACACATCGACACATCGATATATCGACACATCGACACATCGAAACATCGACACATCCACACATCCACACATCGACACATCCACACATCCACACATCGACACATCGACACATTGACACATCAAAACATCGACACATCGACACATCCACACTTCGACACATCGACACATCCACACATCCGCACATCCTCACATCCACACATCCACAAATCGACACATCGACTCATCGAAACATCGACACATCGACACATCGACACATCCACACATCGACACACCGAAACATCGACACATCAAAATATCGACACATCGACACATCGACACAACGACACATCGAAACAGTGACACATCCACACATCGACACATCGACACATCCACACTTCGACACATCGACACATCCACACATCCGCACATCCTCACATCCACACATCCACAAATCGACACATCGACTCATCGAAACATCGACACACCGACACATCGACACATCCACACTTCGACACATCGACACATCCACACATCCGCACATCCTCACATCCACACATCGACACATCGACACACCGAAACATCAACACATCGACACATCGAAACATCGACACATCCACACATCCACACATCGACACATCCACACATCCACACATCGACACATCCTCACATCCACACATCCACAAATCGACACATCGACTCATCGATACATCGACACATCCACACATCCACACATCGACACATCCACACATCCCCTCATCGACACATCGACATATCGACACATCGACACATCCACACATCGACACACCGAAACATCGACACATCAAAACATCGACACATCGACACATCGACACAACGACACGTCGAAACAGTGACACATCCACACATCGACACATCGACATATCGGCACATCAACACATCGACACATTCACTCATCGACATATCGACACATCGACAGATCGACAGATCGACACATCGACACTTCGACACATCCGCACATCGACACATCGAAACATCGACGCATCGACACATCGACACATCGACACATCGAAACATCGATACATCGAAACATCGACAGATCCACACATCGACAAATCGAAACATCGACACATCGACACATCGAAACGTCGAGTCATCGACACATCGACACATCGACACATCGACACTTCGACACATCGAAACATCGACACAACGAATCATCGACACATCGACACATCGAAACATCGACTCATCGAAACATCGACACAACGACACATCGAAACAGTGACACATCCACACATCCACACATCGAAACATCGACACATCGACACATTGACACATCAAAACATCGACACATCCACATATCGACACATTGACGTATCCACACATCCACACATCGACACATCGAAACAGTGTTACATCCACACATCCGCACATCGACACATCGACACATCGATATATCGACACATCGACACATCGAAACATCGACACATCCACACATCCACACATCGACACATCAACACATCTACACATCGACACATCGACACATCGACACATCGACAAATCGACACTTCGACACATCGAAACATCGACACATCCACACATCGACTCATCCACACAACGACACATCGACATTTCGACACATTGAAACATCGACAAATCCACACATCGACACATCGACACATCCACACATCGACACATCCACAAACCGACACATCGACTCATCGACACATCCACACATCCACACATCTACTCATCGCCACATCGGTATATCGACACATCGACACATCGAAAAATTCACACATCGACACATCGACACATCCACACTTCGACACATCGACACATAGACATATCGACACATCCACAAATCCACACATCGAAGCATCGACACATCGACAAATCGACACATCGACACATCGACACATCGACACATCGAAACATCGACACATCCACACATCGAAAAATCGACACATCGACACATCAATATATCGACACATCGACACATCGACACATCGACACATCGACAAATCGACACTTCGACACATCGAAACATCGACACATCCACACATCGACACATCGACACATCGACACATCGACATATCGAAACATAGACACATCCACACATCGACACATCCACACATCCACACATCCACACATCGACACGTCGGCACATCGACACATCGAAACATCGAGACATCGACAAATCGACACATCGACACATCGACTTTTCGACACATCCACACATCCACACATCCACACATCCACACATCGACACATCGGCACATCGACACATCGAAACATCGACACATATACACATCCACACATCGACACATCGAAACATCGACTCATCAAAACATCGACACATTTACACATCCACACATCGACACATCCTCACATCCACACATCCGCACATCCACACATCCACACATCCACACATCGACACGTCGGCACATCGACACATCGAAACATCGAAACATCCACACATCCACACTTCCTCACATCCACACATCCGCTCATCGCCACATCGGTACATCGACACATCGACACATCGACGCATCGAAACATCGACACATCGACACATTGAAACATCGACACATCGACACATCGAAACATCGACACATCCACACATCGACATATCGACATATCCACACATCCACACATCCACACATCCACACATCGACACATCCACAAATCGACACATCGACTCATCGATACATCGACCTATCGACAATTCAAAACATCGACACATCCACACATCGACACATCGACACATCGACACATCCACACATCCACACATAGACACATAGACACATGCTCACATCCACACATCCACACATGCTCACATCCACACATCCACACATCCACAAATCGACACATCGACTCATCGATACATCGACACATCGACACATCCACACATCCACACATCCACACATCGATACATCGACACATCGACACATCGAATCATCGAATCATCGACACATCGACACATCGACACTTCGACACATCGAAACATCGACACATCCACACATCGACTCATCCACACAACGACACATCGACATTTCGACACATTGAAACATCGACAAATCCACACATCGACACATCGACACATCCACAAACCGACACATCGACTCACCGACACATCCACACATCCACACATCTACTCATCGCCACATCGGTATATCGACACATCGACACATCGAAAAATTCACACATCGACACATCCACACTTCGACACATCGACACATAGAAATATCGACACATCCACAAATCCACACATCGAAGCATCGACACATCGACAAATCGACACATCGACACATCGACACATCGAAACATCGACACATCCACACATCGAAAAATCGACACATCGACACATCAACATATCGACACATCGACACATCGACACATCGACACATCGACACATCGACAAATCGACACTTCGACACATCGAAACATCGACACATCCACACATCGACACATCGACACATCGACATATCGAAACATAGACACATCCACACATCGACACATCGACACATCCACACATCCACACATCCACACATCGACACATCGACACGTTGAAACATCGACACATCGACACATCGACACATCGGCACATCGACACATCGATACATCGGCACATCGACACATCCACAAATCCACACATCCACACATCGTCTCGTCGACACATCCACAAATCAACACATCGATTCAGCGACACATCCACACATCCACACTTTCTCACATCCACACATCCGCTCATCGCCACATCGGTACATCGACACATCGACGCATCGAAACATCGACACATCCACACATCGACGCATCGACACATCGAGACATCGACAAATCGACACATCGACACATCGAAACATCGACACATCCACACATCGACATATCGACATATCCACACATCCACACATCCACACATCGTCTCGTCGACACATCCACAAATCAACACATCGATTCAGCGACACATCCACACTTCCTCACATCCACACATCCACACATCCGCTCATCGCCACATCGGTACATCGACACATCGACACATCGACGCATCGAAACATCGACACATCCACACATCGACGCATCGACACATCGAGACATCGACAAATCGACACATCGACACATCGACTTTTCGACACATCCACACATCCACACATCCACACATCCACACATCGACACATCGGCACATCGACACATCGAAACATCGACACATATACACATCCACACATCGACACATCGAAACATCGACTCATCAAAACATCGACACATTTACACATCCACACATCGACACATCCTCACATCCACACATCCGCACATCCACACATCCACACATCGACACGTCGGCACATCGACACATCGAAACATCGAAACATCCACACATCCACACTTCCTCACATCCACACATCCGCTCATCGCCACATCGGTACATCGACACATCGACACATCGACGCATCGAAACATCGACACATCGACACATTGAAACATCGACACATCGACACATCGACACATCGAAACATCGACACATCCACACATCGACATATCGACATATCCACACATCCACACATCCACACATCGACACATCCACAAATCGACACATCGACTCATCGATACATCGACCTATCGACAATTCAAAACATCGACACATCCACACATCGACACATCGACACATCCACACATCCACACATAGACACATGCTCACATCCACACATCCACACATGCTCACATCCACACATCCACACATCCACAAATCGACACATCGACTCATCGATACATCGACACATCGACACATCCACACATCCACACATCGATACATCGACACATCGACACATCGAATCATCGAATCATCGACACATCGACACATCGACACATCGACACATCCACACATAGACACTTGCTCACATCCACAAATCCACACATGCTCACATCCACACATCCACACATCCACAAATCGACACATCGACTCATCGATACATCGACACATCGACACATCCACACATCCACACATCGACACATCGACACATCGACACACCGACACATCGACACATCGACACATCGACACATCGACACATAGACACATCGACGCAACGACACATCGAAACATCGACACATCGAATCATCGACACATCGACACTTCGACTCATCGAAACATCGACACATCCACGCATCGACACGTCGACACATCGACACATCGACACATCGACACATCGACACATCGACACATCGAAACATCGACACATCCACACATCGACACATCGACACATTGATACATCGACACATCGACACATCGACACATCGACACATCGACACATCGACAAATCGACACATCGACACATCGACACATCGACACATCGACACATCGACACATTGACACTTCGACACATTGACACATCGACACAGCGACACATCCAAACATCGACACATCGAAACATCGACACATCGACACAACGACACGTCGATACATCGACACATCGACACAACGACACGTCGATACATCGACACATCGACACATAGACACTTCGACACATCGACACATCGACACATCGACACATCGACACATCGACACACCGACACATCGACACATCGACACATCGACACATCGACACATCGACACATCGACACATCGACACATCGACACATCGACACATCGACACATCGACACATCGACACATCGACACATCGACACATCGACACATCGACACATCGACACATCGAGACATCGACACATCGACACATCGACACATCGACACATCGGCACATCGACAAATCGACACTTCGACACTTCGACACATCGAAACATCGACACATCCACACATCGACACATCGACACATCGGCACAACGACACGTCGATACATCGACACATCAGCACATCAACACATCGACACATCGACACATCGACACATCGACACTTCGACACATCCACACATCCACACATCCACACATCGACACATCGACACATCGACACATCGACACATCGACACATCGACACATCGGCACATCGACAAATCGGCACATCGACAAATCGACACATCGATACTTCGACACATCGACACATCGACGCATCGACACATAGATACACCGACACATCGACACATCGATACATCGACACATCGACACATCGACGCTTCGACACATCCACACATCGACGCATCGACACATCGACACATCAAAACATCGACACATCGAAACATCGACACATCGAATCATCGACACATCGACACTTCGACTCATCGAAACATCGACACATCGACACATCGACACTTCGACACATCCACACATCCACACATCCACACATCGACACATCGACACATCGACACATCGACACATCGACACATCGACACATCGGCACATCGACAAATCGGCACATCGACACATCGACACTTCGACACATCCACACATCGACACATCGACGCATCGACACATCGACACATCAAAACATCGACACATCGAAACATCGACACATCCACACATCGACAAATCGACACATCGACACACCGACACATCGACACATCGACACATCGACACATCGACACATCGACACTTCGACACATCGAAACATCGACACATCGACACATCGGCACAACGACACGTCGATACATCGAAACATCAGCACATCAACACATCGACACATCGACACATCGACACATCGACACATCGACACATCGACACATCGACACATCGACACATCGACACATCGACACATCGACACATCCACACATCGACACATCAACAAATCCACATATCCGCACATCCACACATCCACACATCGACACATCGACACATCGACACATCGACACATCGAATCATCGACACATCGACACTTCGACTCATCGAAACATCGACACATCCACACATCGACACGTCGACACATCGACACATCCACACATCGACACATCGACACATCCACATATCACGCACATCCACACATCCACACATCGGACACATCGACACATCGAATCATCGACACATCGACACTTCGAATCATCGAAACATCGACACATCCACACATCGACACGTCGACACATCGACACATCCACACATCGACACATCGACACATCGACACATCCACATATCCGCACATCCACACATCCACACATCGACACATCGACACATCGAATCAACGACACATCGACACTTCGACTCATCCGAAACATCGACACATCCACACATCGACACGTCGACACATCGACACATCCACACATCCACACATCGACACATCGACACATCGACACATCGACACATCGACACTTCGACACATCCACACATCGAACACATCGACGCAATCGACACATCGACACATCAAAACATCGACATATCGAAACATCGACACATCCACACATCGACAAATCGACACATCGACACACCGACACATCGACACATCGACACTTCGACACATCCATCGACCACGTCGACACATCGACACATCGACACTTCGAAACATCGACACATCCACACATCGACACATCGAAACATCGACGCATCCACACATCGACACATCGACACATTGGACACATCGACACATCGACACATCGACACATCGAAACATCGACAGATCCACACATCGACAAATCGAAACATCGACACATCGACACATCGACACGTCGACACATCGACACATCGACACTTCGACACATCCACATATCGACATATCGACGCATCGACGCATCGGACACATCGACACATCGACACATCGAAACATCGACAGATCCACACATCGACAAATCGAAATATCGACACATCGACACAACGACACGTCGATACATCGACACATCGACACATCGACACTTCGACACATCTGACACATCGACACATCGACACATCGACACACCGACACATCGACACTATCGACACATTCGACACATCGTCACATCGACACATCGACACATCGACACATCGACACACGACACATCGACACATCGACACATCGACACATCGACACATCGGGACACATCCACTCGACAAATCGACACTTCGAAACTTCGACACATCGAAACATCGACTCATCCACACATCGACACATCGACACATCGGCACAACGACACGTCGATACATCGACACATCAGCACATCAACACATCGACACATCGACACATCGACACATCGACACATCGACACATCGACACATCGACACATCGACACTCGACACATCCACACATCCACACATCGACACATCGACACATCGACACATCGACACATCGGCACATCGACAAATCGGCACATCGACAAATCGACACATCGACACTTCGACATATCCACACATCGACATATCGACACATCGATACACCGACACATCGACACATCGACACATCGACACATCGGCACATCGACAAATCGACACTTCGACACATCGAAACATCGACACATCCACACATCGACATATCCACAATACGACACATCGACATTTCGACACATTGAAACATCGACACATCCACACATCCACACATCGACACATCGACACATCCACAAACCGACACATCGACTCATCGACACATCCACACATCCACACATCTACTCATCGCCACATCGGTATATCGACACATCGAAAAATTCACACATCGACACATCCACACTTCGACACATCGACACATCGATACACCGACACATCGACACATCGACACATCGACACATCGACACATCGAAACATCGACACATCCACACATCGACATATCGACATATCCACACATCCACACATCCACACATCCACACATCGACACATCAACAAATCGACACATCGACTCATCGATACATCGACCTATCGACAATTCAAAACATCGACACATCCACACATCGACACATCGACACATCCACACATCCACACATAGACACATGCTCACATCCACACATCCACACATGCTCACATCCACACATCCACACATCCACAAATCGACACATCGACTCATCGATACATCGACACATCGACACATCCACACATCCACACATCCACACATCGATACATCGACACATCGACACATCGAATCATCGAATCATCGACACATCGACACATCCACACATAGACACTTGCTCACATCCACAAATCCACACATGCTCACATCCACACATCCACACATCCACAAATCGACACATCGACTCATCGATACATCGACACATCGACACATCCACACATCCACACATCGACACATCGACACATCGACACATCGACACACCGACACATCGACACATCGACACATCGACACATCGACACATAGACACATCGACGCATCGACACATCGAAACATCGACACATCGAATCATCGACACATCGACACTTCGACTCATCGAAACATCGACACATCCACACATCGACACGTCGACACATCGACACATCGACACATCGACACATCGAAACATCGACACATCCACACATCGACACATCGACACATTGACACATCGACACATCGACACATCGACACATCGACACATCGACACATCGACACATCGACACATCGACACATCGACACATCGACACATCGACACATCGACACATCGACAAATCGACACATCGACACATCGAAACATCGACACATCGACACATTGACACTTCGACACATTGACACATCGACACAGCGACACATCCAAACATCGACACATCGAAACATCGACACATCGACACAACGACACGTCGATACATCGACACATCGACAAAACGACACGTCGATACATCGACACATCGACACATCGACACTTCGACACATCGACACATCGACACATCGACACATCGACACATCGACACACCGACACATCGACACATCGACACATCGACACATCGACACATCGACACATCGACACATCGACACATCGACACATCGACACATCGACACATCGACACATCGACACATCGACACATCGACACATCGACACATCGACACATCGACACATCGACACATCGGCACATCGACAAATCGACACTTCGACACTTCGACACATCGAAACATCGACACATCCACACATCGACACATCGACACATCGGCACAACGACACGTCGATACATCGACACATCAGCACATCAACACATCGACACATCGACACATCGACACATCGACACATCGACACTTCGACACATCCACACATCCACACATCCACACATCCACACATCGACACATCGACACATCGACACATCGACACATTTACACATCGACACATCGGCACATCGACAAATCGGCACATCGACAAATCGACACATCGACACTTCGACACATCGACACATCGACGCATCGACACATCGATACACCGACACATCGACACATCGACACATCGACACATCGACACATCGACGCTTCGACACATCCACACATCGACGCATCGACACATCGACACATCAAAACATCGACACATCGAAACATCGACACATCGAATCATCGACACATCGACACTTCGACTCATCGAAACATCGACACATCGACACATCGACACATCGGCACATCGACAAATCGGCACATCGACACATCGACACTTCGACACATCCACACATCGACACATCGACGCATCGACACATCGACACATCAAAACATCGACACATCGAAACATCGACACATCCACACATCGACAAATCGACACATCGACACATCAAAACATCGACACATCGAAACATCGACACATCCACACATCGACAAATCGACACATCGACACACCGACACATCGACACATCGACACATCGACACATCGACACATCGACACATCGACACATCGACACATCGACACATCGACACCACTTCGACACATCGAAACATCGACACATCGACACATCGACACATCGGCACAACGACACGTCGATACATCGAAACATCAGCACATCAACACATTGACACATCGACACATCGACACATCGACACATCGACACATCGACACATCGACACATCGACACATCGACACATCCACACATCGACACATCGACACATCCACACATCCACACATCCACATATCCGCACATCCACACATCCACACATCGACACATCGACACATCGACACATCGAATCATCGACACATCGACACTTCGACTCATCGAAACATCGACACATCCACACATCGACACGTCGACACATCGACACATCCACACATCGACACATCGACACATCGACACATCCACATATCCGCACATCCACACATCCACACATCGACACATCGACACATCGAATCATCGACACATCGACACTTCGAATCATCGAAACATCGACACATCCACACATCGACACGTCGACACATCGACACATCCACACATCGACACATCGACACATCGACACATCCACATATCCGCACATCCACACATCCACACATCGACACATCGACACATCGACACATCGAATCAACGACACATCGACACTTCGACTCATCGAAACATCGACACATCCACACATCGACACGTCGACACATCGACACATCCACACATCCACACATCGACACATCGACACATCGACACATCGACACTTCGACACATCCACAATCGACACATCGACGCATCGACACATCGACACATCAAAACATCGACACATCGAAACATCGACACATCCACACATCGACAAATCGACACATCGACACACCGACACATCGACACATCGACACATCGACACTTCGACACATCCATCGACACGTCGACACATCGACACATCGACACTTCGAAACATCGACACATCCACACATCGACACATCGAAACATCGACGCATCCACACATCGACACATCGACACATTGGACACAATCGACACATCGACACTCGAAACATCGACAGATCCACACATCGACAAATCGAAACATCGACTCATCGACCACATCGACACGTCGACACATCGACACATCGACACATCGACACTTCGACACATCCACATATCGACATATCGACGCATCGACGCATCGACACATCGACACATCGAAACATCGACAGATCCACACATCGACAAATCGAAATATCGACACATCGACACAACGACAAGTCGATACATCGACACATCGACACATCGACACTTCGACACATCGACACATCGACACATCGACACATCGACACACCGACACATCGACACATCGACACATCGACACATCGACACACCGGACACATCGACCATCGACACATCGACACATCGACACATCGGCGCATCGACAAATCGACACTTCGACACTTCGACACGTCGAAACATCGACACCTCCACACATCGACACATCGACACATCAGGCACAACGACACGTCGATACATCGACACATCAGCACATCAAACACATCGACACATCGACACATCGACACATCGACACATCGACACTTCGACACATCCACACATCCACACATCGACACATCGACACATCGACTCATCGACACATCGGCACATCGACAAATCGGCACATCGATAAATCGACACATCGACACTTCGACACATCCACACATCGACATATCGACACATCGATACACCGACACATCGACACATCGACACATCGACACATCGACACATCGGCACATCGACAAATCGACACTTCGACACATCGAACATCGACACATCCACACATCGACATATCCACAATACGACACATCGACATTTCGACACATTGAAACATCGACACATCCACACATCCACACATCGACACATCGACACATCCACAAATCAACTCATCGACTCATCGACACATCCACACATCCACACATCCACACATCCACACACCCACACATCTACTCATCGCCACATCGGTAAATCGACACATCGACCCATCGAAACATCCACACATCGACCACATCCACACATCGAAACATCGAAACAACGGACACATCCACAAATCCACACATCGACCACTTCGACACATCGAAACTTCGACACATCCACACATCGAAACATCAACCACATCGACACATCAACACATCGACACATCGACAAATCGGACACTTCGACACATCGAAACATCGAAACATCGAAACATCGAAACATCGACACATCCACACATCGACACATCCACACATCGACACATCGACACATCGAAACATCGACACATCGACACATCCACACATCGACACATCGAAACATCGACACATCGACACATCGGCACATCGACAAATCGACACTTCGACACATCGAAACATCGACACATCCACACATCGACATATCCACAATACGACACATCGACATTTCGACACATTGAAACATCGACACATCCACACATCGACACATCGACACATCCACAAATCGACTCATCGACTCATCGACACATCCACACATCCACACATCCACACATCCACAAATCCACACATCGACACACCGGCACATCGACACATCGAAACATCAACACATCGAAACATCGACACATCGACACATCGACACATCGAAACATCGACACATCCACACATCGAAACATCGACACATCGACACATCAACACATCGACACATCCACAAATCGACACTTCGACACATCGAAACATCGACACATCGACACATCCACACATCCACACATCCGCAACATCCACACATCCACACATAGACACATCGACACATCGAACATCGACACATCGACACATCCACACATCCACACATCCGCACATCGACACATCGACACATTGACACATCGACACATCGACACATCGACACTTCGACACATCCACACATCCGACACATCGACGCATCGACACATCGACACATCAAACATCGACACATCGAAACATCGACACATCCACACATCGACAAATCGACACATCGACACACCGACACATCGACACATCGACACATCGACACTTCGACACATCCATCGACACGTCGACACATCGACAACATCGACACATCGACACTTCGAAACATCCGACACATCCACACATCGACACATCGAAACATCGACGCATCCACACATCGACACATCGACACATCGGCACATCGGACACATCGACACTTCGACACATCCACACATCGACACATCGACACATCGATACACCGACACATCGACACATCGACACATCGACACATCGACACATCGGCACATCGACAAATCGACACTTCGACACATCGAAACATCGACACATCCACACATCGACATATCCACAATACGACACATCGACATTTCGACACATTGAAACATCGACACATCCACACATCCACACATCGACACATCCACAAATCGACTCATCGACTCATCGACCATCCACACATCCACACATCCACACATCCTCACATCCACACATCCACACATCTACTCATCGCCATATCGTAAATCGACACATCGACCCATCGAAACATCCACACATCGACACATCCACACATCGATACATCGAAACAACGACACATCCACAAATCCACACATCGACACTTCGACACATCGAAACTTCGACACATACACACATCGAAACATCAACACATCGACACATCAACACATCGACACATCGACACATCGACAAATCGACACTTCGACACATCGAAACATCGAAACATCGAAACATCGAAACATCGACACATCGACACATCCACACATCGACACATCGACACATCGAAACATCGACACATCGACTCATCGCCATATCGACTCATCACAACATCCACATATCGACACCACCGGCACATCGACACATCGAAACATCAACACATGGAAACATCGACACATCGACACATCGACACATCGACACATCGAAACATCGACACATCCACACATCGAAACACCGACACATCGACACATCAACACATCGACACATCCACAAATCGACACTTCGACACATCGAAACATCGACACATCCACACATCCACACATCCACACATCCGCACATCCACACATCCCACACATAGACACATCGACACATCGAAACATCGACACATCGACACATCCACACATCCACACATCCGCACATCGACACCATCGACACATTGACACATCGGACACATCGACACATCGACACATCGACACTTCGACACATCCACACATCGACACATCGACGCATCGACACATCGACATATCAAAACATCGACACATCGAAACATCGACACATCCACACTTCGACAAATCGACACATCGACACACCGACACATCGACACATCGACACATCGACACTTCGACACATCCATCGACACGTCGACACATCGACACATCGACACTTCGAAACATCGACACATCCACACATCGACACATCGACACATCGAAACATCGACGCATCCACACATCGAAACATCGACACATTGACACATCGACACATCGACACATCGAAACATCGACAGATCCACACATCGACAAATCGAAACATCGACACATCGACACATCGACACATCGACACGTCGACACATCGACACATCGACACATCGACACTTCGACAAATCCACATATCGACACATCGACGCATCGAGGCATCGACACATCGACACATCGACACATCGAAACATCGACAGATCCACACATCGACAAATCGAAATATCGACACATCGACACAACGACACGTCGATACATCGACACATCGACACATCGACACTTCGACACATCGACACATCGACACATCGACACATCAACACATCGACACATCGACACACCGACACATCGACACATCGGCACATCGACACATCGACACATCGACACATCGACACATCGACACATCGACACATCGACACATCGACACATCGACACATCGACACATCGACACATCGACACATCGACACATCGACACATCGACACATCGACACATCGACACATCGACACATCGACACATCGACACATCGGCACATCGACAAATCGACACTTCGACACTTCGACACATCGAAACATCGACACATCCACACATCGACACATCGACACATCGGCACAACGACACGTCGATACATCGACACATCAGCACATCAACAAATCGACACATCGACACATCGACACTTCGACACATCCACACATCCACACATCGACACATCGACACATCGACACATCGACACATCGAAACATCGACACATCGACACATCGACACATCGGCACATCGACAAATCGGCACATCGACAAATCGACACATCGACACTTCGACACATCCACACATCGACACATCGACACATCGATACACCGACACATCGACACATCGACAAATCGACACATCGGCACATCGACAAATCGACACTTCGACACATCGAAACATCGACACATCCACACATCGACATATCCACAATACGACACATCGACATTTCGACACATTGAAACATCGACACATCCACACATCCACACATCGACACATCCACAAATCGACTCATCGACTCATCGACACATCCACACATCCACACATCCACACATCCTCACATCCACAAATCCACACATCTACTCATCGCCACATCGGTAAATCAACACATTGACCCATCGAAACATCCACACATCGACTCATCGACACATCGACTCATCACAACATCCACACATCGACACATCGGCACATCGACACATCAAAACATCGACACATCGACACATCGGCACATCGACACATCGACTCATCACAACATCCACACATCGACACATCGGCACATCGACACATCGACACATCGTCACATCCACAAATCCACACATCCACACTTCCTCACAACCACACATCCACATATCCACTCATCGCCACATCGGTACATCGACACATCGACACATCGAAACATCGACACATCCACACATCGACACATCGACCCATCGATTCATCGACACATCGACACATCGACACATCGACACATCGTCACATCGACACATCGACACATCGACACATCGACACATCGACACATCGAAACATCGACACATCCACACATCGAAACATCGACACATCGACACATCGACACATCGACACATCGACACATCGACACATCGACACATCGACACATCGACACATCGACACATCGACACATCGACGCATCGACGCATCGACACATCGACACATCGACACATCGGCACATCGAAACATCGACACATCGACACATCGACACATCGACACATCCACACTTCCACACATCCGCACATCCACACATCGGCACATCGACACATCGACACATCGACACATCCACACATAGACACATCGAAACATCGACACATCGACTCATCGACACATCGACTCATCACAACATCCACATATCGACACATCGGCACATCGACACATCGAAACATCGACACATCGGCACATCGACACATCGACTCATCGACACATCGACTCATCAAAACATACACACATCGACACATCGGCACATCGACACATCGACACATCGTCACATCCACAAATCCACACATCCACACATCGACTCGTCGACACATCCACAAATCGACACTTCGACACATCAACACATCGACACATCGATACATCGACACATCAATACATCGACACATCGACACAGCGACACATCGACACATCCACACATAGACACATCGAAACATTGACACATCGACTCATCGACACATCGAATCATCACAACATCCGCACATCGACACATCGGCACATCGACACATCGAAACATCGACACATCGGCACATCGACACATCGACTCATCGACACATCGACTCATCACAACATCGACACATCGACACATCGGCACATCGACACATCGACACATCGTCACATCCACAAATCCACACATCCACACATCCACACATCGACTCGTCGACACATCCACAAATCGACACATCGACTCATCGACACATCCACACATCCACACTTCCTCACAACCACACATCCACGTATCCACTCATCGCCACATCGGTACATCGACACATCGACACATCGAAACATCGACACATCCACACATCGACACATCGACACATCGACACATCGACACATCGACACATCGACACATCGAAACATCGACACATCGACACATCGACACATCGACACATCGACACATCGACAAATCGACACATCGACACATCGAAACTTCGACACATCCACACATCCACACATCCACACATCCACACATCCACACATCCACACATCCACACATCCACACATCGACACATCGATACATCGACACATCGACACATCGACACATAGTCACATTCACAAATCCACACAACCACACATCGTCTCGTCGACACATCCACAAATCGACATATCGACTCATCGACACATCCACACATCCACACTTAATCACATCCACACATCCACTCATCGCCACTTCGGTACATCGACACATCGACACATCGAAACATCGACACATCGACACATACACACTTCGACACATCGACACATCCACACATCCGCACATCCTCACATCCACACATCCACACATCCACAAATCGACACATCGACTCATCGATACATCGACACATCGACACATCCACACATCCACACATCGACACTTCGGCACATCGACACATCGACACATCGACACATCGACACATCGACACATCGACACATCGAAACATCGGCACATCGACACATCGAAACATCGACACATCCACACATCCACACATCCACACATCCACACATCCACACATCGACACATCGACACATCGACACATCGACACATCCACACATCCACACATCCACACATCGACACGCCGGCACATCAACACATCGAAACATCGAAATATCAACACATCGAAACATCGACACATCGACACATCGACACTTCGACACATCGACACATCCACACATCCACACATCCACACATCCACACATAGGCACATCGACACATCGACACATCCACACATAGACACATCGAAACATTGACACATCGACTCATCGACACATCGAATCATCACAACATCCGCACATCGACACATCGGCACGTCGACACATCGAAACATCGACACATCGGCACATCGACACATCGACTCATCGACACATCGACTCATCACAACATCGACACATCGACACATCGGCACATCGACACATCGTCACATCCACAAATCCACACATCCACACATCCACACATCGACTCGTCGACACATCCACAAATCGACACATCGACTCATCGACACATCCACATATCCACACTTCCTCACAACCACACATCCACATATCCACTCATCGCCACATCGGTACATCGACACATCGACACATCGAAACATCGACACATCCACACATCGACACATCGACACATCGACACATCGACACATCGAAACATCGACACATCGACACATCGACACATCGACACATCGACAAATCGACACATCGACACATCGAAACTTCGACACATCCACACATCCACACATCCACACATCCACACATCCACACATCGACACATCGATACATCGACACATCGACACATCGACACATCGTCACATCCACAAATCCACACAACCACACATCGACTCGTCGACACATCCACAAATCGACACATCGACTCATCGACACATCGACACATCGACACATCGAAACATCGACACATCGACACATCGACACATCGACACATCGAAACATCGACACATCCACACATCCACACATCGACACATCCACACATCCACACATCCACACATCCCCACATCCCCACATCCACACATCCACACATCGACACGTCGGCACATCGACACATCGACACATCCACACATCCACACATCCGCACATCCGCACATCCACACATCCACACATAGACACATCGACACATCGACACATCGACACATCGACACATCCACACATAGACACATCGAAACATCGACACATCGACTCATCGACACATCGACTCATCACAACATCCACACATCGACACATCGGCACATCGACACATCAAAACATCGACACATCGACACATCGGCACATCGACACATCGACTCATCACAACATCCACACATCGACACATCGGCACATCGACACATCGACACATCGTCACATCCACAAATCCACAAATCCACACATCCACACATCGACTCGTCGACACATCCACAAATCGACACTTCGACACATCGACACATCGACACATCGATACATCGACACATCGACACATCGACACATCGACACATCGACAAATCGACACATCGACAAATCCACATATCCGCACATCCACACATCCAAACATCGACACATCGACACATCGAAACATCGACGCATCGACACATCGACACATCGACACATCGACACATCGACACATCGACACATCGACACATCGACACATCGATACATCGACACATCGACACATCGACCCATCGATACATCGACACATCGACACATCGACACATCGACACATCGACACATCGACACATCGAAACATCGACACATCCACACATCGAAACATCGACACATCGACACATCGACACATCGACACATCAACATATCGAAACATAAACAAATCGACACTTCGACATACGAAACATCGACACATCGACACATCCACACATCGTCACATCCACAAATCCACACAACCACACATCGACTCGTCGACACATCCACAAATCGACACATCGACTCATCGACACATCCACACATCCACACTTCCTCACATCCACACTTCCACACATCCACTCATCGCCACATCGGTACATCGACACATCGACACATCGACACATCAACACTTCGACACATCCACTCATCGCCACATCGGTACATCGACACATCGACACATCGACACATCGACACATCAACACTTCGACACATCCACAAATCGACACTTCGACACATCGAAACATCGACACATCGACACATCCACACATCCGCACATCCACACATCCACACATAGACACATCGACACATCGACACATCGACACATCGACACATCGACACATCGACACATCGACACATCGGCAAATCGACACATCGACACATCGAAACTTCGACACATCCACACATCCACACATCCACACATCCACACATCCACACATCCACACATCGACACATCGATACATCGACACATCGACACATCGTCACATCCACAAATCCACACAACCACACATCGACTTGTCGACACATCCACAAATCGACACATCGACTCATCGACACATCCACACATCCGCACATCCACACATCCACACATAGACACATCGACACATCGACACATCGACACATCCACACATCCACACATCCACACATCCGCACATCCACACATCCACACATAGACACATCGACACATCGACACATCGACACATCCACACATAGACACATCGAAACATCGACACATCGACTCATCGACACATCGACTCATCACAACATCCACACATCGACACATCGGCACATCGACACATCAAAACATCGACACATCGGCACATCGACACATCGACTCATCACAACATCCACACATCGACACATCGGCACATCGACACATCGACACATCGTCACATCCACAAATCCACACATCCACACATCGACTCGTCGACACATCCACAAATCGACACTTCGACACATCGACACATCGACACATCGATAAATCGACACATCGACACATCGACACATCGACAAATCGACACATCGACAAATTCACATATCCGCACATCCACACATCCAAACATCGACACATCGACACATCGAAACATCGACGCATCCACAAATCCACACATCCACACATCGACACATCGACACATCGACACATCGACACATCGACACATCGACACATCGACACATCGACACATCGACACATCGACACATCGACACATCGACACATCGACACATCGACACATCGACACATCGATACATCGACACATCGACACATCGACCCATCGATACATCGACACATTGACACATCGACACATCGACACATCGACACATCGACACATCGAATCATCGAATCATCGACACATCCACACATCGAAACATCGACACATCGACACATCGACACATCAACACATCGAAACATAAACAAATCGACACTTCGACATACGAAACATCGACAAATCGACACATCCACACATCCAAACATCCGCACATCCACACATCCACACATAGACACATCGACACATCGACACATCCACACATCAACACATCGAAACATCGACACATCCACACATCGAAACATCGACACCTCGACACATCGACACATCAACACATCGACACATCCACAAATCGACACTTCGACACATCGAAACATCGACACATCGACACATCCACACTTCCACACATCCGCACATCCACACATCGACACATCGACACATCGACACATCGACACATCCACACATAGACACATCGAAACATCGACACATCGACTCATCGACACATCGACTCATCACAACATCCACATATCGACACATCGGCACATCGACACATCGAAACATCGACACATCGGCACATCGACACATCGACTCATCGACACATCGACTCATCACAACATACACACATCGACACATCGGCACATCGACACATCGACACATCGTCACATCCACAAATCCATACATCCACACATCGACTCGTCGACACATCCACAAATCGACACATCGACTCATCGACACATCCACACATCCACACTTCCTCACAACCACACATCCACATATCCACTCATCGCCACATCGGTACATCGACACATCGACACATCGAAACATCGACACATCCATACATCGACACATCGACACATCGACACATCGACACATCGACACATCCACACATCGACACTTCGGCACATCGACACATCGACACATCGACACATCGACACATCGACACATCGACACATCGACACATCGAAACTTCGACACATTCACACATTCACACATCCTCACAACCACACATCCACATATCCACTCATCGCCACATCGGTACATCGACACATCGACACATCGAAACATCGACACATCCATACATCGACACATCGACACATCGACACATCGACACATCGACACATCGACACATCGACACATCGACACATCCATACATCGACACATCGACACATCGACACATCGACACATCGACACATCCACACATCGACACTTCGGCACATCGACACATCGACACATCGACACATCAACACATCGACACATCGATACATCGACACATCAATACATCGACACATCGACACAGCGACACATCGACTCATCCACACATAGACACATCGAAACATTGACACATCGACTCATCGACACATCGAATCATCACAACATCCGCACATCGACACATCGGCACATCGACACATCGAAACATCGACACATCGGCACATCGACACATCGACTCATCGACACATCGACTCATCACAACATCGACACATCGGCACATCGACACATCGACACATCGTCACATCCACAAATCCACACATCCACACATCCACACATCGACTCGTCGACACATCCACAAATCGACACATCGACTCATCGACACATCCACACATCCACACTTCCTCACAACCACACATCCACATATCCACTCATCGCCACATCGGTACATCGACACATCGACACATCGAAACATCGACACATCCATACATCGACACATCGACACATCGACACATCGACACATCGACACATCGAAACATCGACACATCGACACATCGACACATCGACACATCGACACATCGACACATCGACAAATCGACACATCGACACATCGAAACTTCGACACATTCACACATTCACACATCCACACATCCACACATCCACACATCCACACATCCACACATCGACACATCGATACATCGACACATCGACACATCGACACATCGTCACATTCACAAATCCACACAACCACACATCGTCTCGTCGACACATCCACAAATCGACATATCGACTCATCGACACATCCACACATCCACACTTAATCACATCCACACATCCACACATCCGCTCATCGCCACTTCGGTACATCGACACATCGACACATCGACACATCGAAACATCGACACATCGACACATCCACACTTCGACACATCGACACATCCACACATCCGCACATCCTCACATCCACACATCCACACATCCACAAATCGACACATCGACTCATCGATACATCGACACATCGACACATCCACACATCCACACATCGACACTTCGGCACATCGACACATCGACACATCGACACATCGACACATCGACACATCGACACATCGAAACATCGGCACATCGACACATCGAAACACCGACACATCCACACATCCACACATCCACACATCCTCACATCCACACATCCACACATCCACACATCCACACATCCACACATCCACACATCCACACATCTACACTTCGGCACATCGACACATCAACACATCGAAACATCGACACATCAACACATCCACACATCCACACATCCACAAATCGACACATCGACTCATCGATACATCGACACATCGACACATCCACACATCCACACATCGACACTTCGGCACATCGACACATCGACACATCGACACATCGACACATCGAAACATCGGCACATCGACACATCGAAACATCGACACATCCACACATCCACACATCCACACATCCACACATCCAAACATCGACACTTCGGCACATCGACACATCAACACATCGAAACATCGACACATCAACACATCGAAACATCGACACATCGACACATCGACACTTCGACACATCGACACATCCACACATCCACACATCCACACATAGGCACATCGACACATCGACACATCCACACATAGACACAACGAAACATTGACACATCGACTCATCGACACATCGAATCATCACAACATCCGCACATCGACACATCGGCACATCGACACATCGAAACATCGACACATCGGCACATCGACACATCGACTCATCGACACATCGACTCATCACAACATCGACACATCGACACATCGGCACATCGACACATCGTCACATCCACAAATCCACACATCCACACATCCACACATCGACTCATCGACACATCCACAAATCGACACATCGACTCATCGACACATCCACATATCCACACTTCCTCACAACCACACATCCACATATCCACTCATCGCCACATCGGTACATCGACACATCGAAACATCGACACATCCACACATCGACACATCGACACATCGACACATCGACACATCGACACATCGAAACATCGACACATCGACACATCGAAACATCGACACATCGACAAATCGACACATCGACACATCGAAACTTCGACACATCCACACATCCACACATCCACACATCCACACATCCACACATCCACACATCCACACATCGACACATCGATACATCGACACATCGACACATCGTCACATCCACAAATCCACTCAACCACACATCGACTCGTCGACACATCCACAAATCGACACATCGACTCATCGACACATCCACACATCCACACTTCCTCACATCCACACTTCCACACATCCACTCATCGCCACATCGGTACATCGACACATCGACACATCGAAACATCGACACATCGACACATCGACACATCGAAACATCGACACATCCACACATCCACACATCGACACATCCACACATCCACACATCCACACATCCCCACATCCACACATCCACACATCGACACGTCGGCACATCGACACATCGAAACATCGAAACATCAACACATCGAAACATCGACACATCGACACATCGACACATCGACACATCGACACATCGAAACATCGACACATCGACACATCGACACATCGAAACATCGACACATCCACACATCGACACATCGACATATCCACACATCCACACATCGACACATCGACACATCCACAATTCGACTCATCGACTCATCGATACATCGACACATCGACACATCGACACATCCACACATCGACACTTCGACACATCGACACATCCACACATCCGCACATCCACACATCCACACATCCACACATAGACACATCGACACATCGACACATCGACACATCGACACATCCACACATCCACACATCCCCACATCCCCACATCCACACATCCACACATCAACACATCGACACATCGACACATCCACACTTCGACACATCGACACATCCACACATCCGCACATCCTCACATCCACACATCCACACATCCACAAATCGACACATCGACTCATCGATACATCGACACATCCACACATCCACACATCGACACTTCGGCACATCGACACATCGACACATCGACACATCGACACATCGACACATCGGCACATCGACACATCGAAACATCGACACATCCACACATCCACACATCCACACATCGACACGCCGGCACATCGACACATCGAAACATCGAAATATCAACACATCGAAACATCGACACATCGACACATCGACACATCGACACTTCGACACATCGACACATCCACACATCCACACATACACACATAGGCACATCGACACATCGACACATCGACACATCGACACATCCCCACATTCACACATCCACACATCAACACATCGACAAATCGACACATCCACACTTCGACACATCGACACATCCACACATCCGCAAATCCTCACATCCACACATCCACAAATCGACACATCGACTCATCGATACATCGACTCATCGATGCATCCACACATCCACACATGCACACATCGACACATCGACACATCGACACATCGAAACATCGACACATCGACACATCGACACATCGACACATCCACACATCCACACATCGACACATCCACACATCCACACATCCACACATCGACACATTGATACATCAAAACATCGACACATCCACACATCGACACATCCACACATCGACACATCGACACATCGACATATCCACACATCGACACATCGACACATCGGCACATCGACACATCGACACATCGACACATCGACACATCCACGCATCCACACATCGACACATCCACACATCGACACATCGACACATCGACACATCGACCCATCGACACATCGACACAACGACACATTTACACATCGACACATCGACATATCGACACATCGACACATCGACACATCGACACATCGACACATCGACACACCGACACATCGACGCATCGACACATCGACACATCGACACATCGAAACATTGGCACATCCACACATCGACACATCGACACATCGACACATCGTCACGTCGACACATCGACACATTGACACACCAAAACATCGACACATCGACACATCGACGCATCGACACATCGACACATCGAAACATTGGCACATCCACACATCGACACATCGACACGTCGACATGTCGACACATCGAAACATCGACACATCGACACATCGACACATCGACACATCGACACACCGACACATCGACACATCGACAAATCCACATATCCGCACATCCACACATCCACACATCCACACATCGACACATCGACACATCGACACATCGAAAATTCGACGCATCCACAAATCCACACATCCACACATGCACACATCGACACATCCACACATAGACACATCGACACATCCACATATCCACACATCCACACATCCGCACATCCACACATCCACACATAGACACATCGACACATCGACACATCGACACATCGACACATCGACACATCGAAACATCGACACATCGAAACATCGACACATCCACACATCCACACATCCACACATCCACACATCCACACATCGACACGCCGGCACATCGACACATCGAAACATCGAAATATCAACACATCGAAACATCGACACATCGACACTTCGACACATCGACACATCCACACATCCACACATCCACACATAGGCACATCGACACATCGACACATCCACACATCTACACATCCCCACATTCACACATCCACACATCAACACATCGACAAATCGACACATCCACACTTCGACACATCGACACTTCCACACATCCGCACATCCTCACATCCACACATCCACAAATCGACACATCGACTCATCGATACATCGACTCATCGATACATCCACACATCCACACATCCACACATCGACACATCGACACATCGACACATCGAAACATCGAAACATCGACACATCGACACATCGACACATCGACACATCGACACATCCACACATCCACACATCGACACATCCACACATCCACACATCGACACATCGACACATCGACACATTGACACATCAAAACATCGACACATCCACACATCGACACATCCACACATCGACACATCGACACATCGACATATCCACACATCGACACATCGACACATCGGCACATCGACACATCGACACATCGACACATCCACGCATCCACACATCGACACATCCACACATCGACACATCGACACATCGACACATCGACCCATCGACACATCGACACAACGACACATTTACACATCGACACATCGACATATCGACATATCGACACATCGACACATCGACACATCGTCACATCGACACATCGACACATCGACACACCGACACATCGACGCATCGACACATCGACACATCGAAACATTGGCACATCCACACATCGACACATCGACACATCGACACGTCGACACATCGACACATTGACACACCAAAACATCGACACATCGACGCATCGACACATCGACACATCAAAACATTGGCACATCCACACATCGACACATCGACACGTCGACATGTCGACACATCGAAACATCGACACATCGACACATCGACACATCGACACATCGACACACCGACACATCGACACATCGACAAATCCACATATCCGCACATCCACACATCCACACATCGACACATCGACACATCGAAAATTCGACGCATCCACAAATCCACACATCCACACATGCACACATCGACACATCGACAAATCCACATATCCGCACATCCACACATTGACACATCGACATATCGGCACATCGACACATCGACACGTCGACACATCGACACATCGACACATCGACACATCGACACATCGACACATCGACTCATCCACACATCGACACATCGACACATCGACACATCGACACTTCGACACATCCACAAATCCACACATCGACACATCCACACATCCTCACATCCACACATCGACACATCGACACATCGACAAATCCACACATCCACACATCCACACATCCACACATCCACACATCCACACATCCACACTTCCACACATCCACACATCGACACATCGACACATCGACAGATCCACACATCGACAAATCGAAATATCGACACATCGACACAACGACACGTCGATACATCGACACATCGACACATCGACACTTCGACACATCGACACATCGACACATCGACACATCGACACATCGACACATCGACACACCGACACATCGACACATCGACACATCGACACATCGACACATCGACACATCGACACATCGACACATCGACACATCGACACATCGACACATCGACACATCGACACATCGACACATCGACAAATCGACACTTCGACACATCGAAACATCGACACATCCACACATCCACACATCGACACATCGGCACAACGACACGTCGATACATCGACACATCAGCACATCAACACATCGACACATCGACACTTCGACACATCCACACATCCACACATCCACACATCGACACATCGACACATTGACACATCGACACATCGACACATCGGCACATCGACAAATCGGCACATCGACAAATCGACACATCGACACTTCGACACATCCACACATCGACACATCGACACATCGATACACCGACACATCGACACATCGACACATCGGCACATCGACAAATCGACACTTCGACACATCGAAACATCGACACATCCACACATCGACATATCCACAATACGACACATCGACATTTCGACACATTGAAACATCGACACATCCACACATCCACACATCGACACATCCACAAATCGACTCATCGACTCATCGACTCATCGCCACATCCACACATCCACACATCCACACATCCACACATCCACACATCCACACATCCACACATCTACTCATCGCCACATCGGTAAATCGACACATCGACCCATCGAAACATCCACACATCGACTCATCCACACATCGATAAATCGAAACAACGACACATCCACAAGTCCACACATCGACACATCGACACATCGAAACATCGACACATCCACACATCGAAACATCAACACATCGACACATCAACACATCGACAAATCGACACTTCGACACATCGAAACATCGAAACATCGAAACATCGACACATCCACACATCGACACATCCACACATCGACACATCGACACATCGACACATCGACACATCAAAACATCGACACATCGACTCATCGACATATCGACTCATCACAACATCCACATATCGACACACCGGCACATCGACTCATCGAAACATCAACACATCGAAACATCGACACATCGACACATCGACACATCGAAACATCGACACATCCACACATCGAAACATCGACACATCGACACATCAACACATCGACACATCCACAAATCGACACTTCGACACATCGAAACATCGACACATCGACACATCCGCACATCCACACATCCGCACATCCACACATCCACACATAGACACATCGACACATCCACATATCCACACATCCACACATCCGCACATCCACACATCCACACATAGACACATCGACACATCGACACATCGACACATCCACACATCGAAACATCGACACATCGACACATCGACAAATCGACACATCGACAAATCCACATATCCGCACATCCACACATCCACAAATCGACACATCGAAACAACGACGCATCCACAAATCCACACATCCACACATCGACACATCGACACATCGACTCATCGACATATCGACACATCGACACATCGACACATCGACCCATCGATTCATCGACACATCGACACATCGACACATCGACACATCGGCACATCGACACATCGACACATCGACACATCGACACATCGACACATCGACACATCGACACATCGACACATCGACTCATCGAAACATCGACACATCGACACATCAACACATCGACACATCCACAAATCGACACTTCGACACATCGAAACATCGACACATCGACACATCCACACATCCGCACATACACACATCCACACATAGACACATCGACACATCGACACATCGACACATCGACACATCCACACATCCACACATCCACACATCCACACATCCACACATCCGCACATCCACACATCCACACATCGACACATCGACACATCGACACATCCACACATAGACACATCGAAACATCGACACATCGACTCATCGACACATCGACTCATCACAACATCCACACATCGACACATCGGCACATCGACACATCGAAACATCGACACATCGGCACATCGACACATCGACTCATCGACACATCGACTCATCACAACATCCACACATCGACACATCGGCACATCGACACATCGACACATCGACACATCGACACATCGTCACATCCACAAATCCACACATCCACACATCGACTCGTCGACACATCCACAAATCGACACTTCGACACATCGACACATCGACACATCGATACATCGACACATCGACACATCTACACATCGACACATCGACAAATCGACACATCGACAAATCCACATATCCGCACATCCACACATCCACACATCGAGACATCGACACATCGAAACATCGACGCATCCACAAATCCACACATCCACACATCGACACATCGACACATCGACACATCGACACATCGACACATCGACACATCGACACATCGACACATCGACACATCGATACATCGACACATCGACTCATAGACCCATCGATACATCGACACATCGACACATCGACACATCGACACATCGACACATCGAAACACCGACACATCCACACATCGAAACATCGACACATCGACACATCGACACATCAACACATCGACACATACACAAATCGACACTTCGACATACGAAACATCGACACATCGACACATCCACACATCCACACATCCGCACATCCACACATCCACACATAGACACATCGACACATCGACACATCGACACATCGACACTTCGAAACATCGACACATCCACACATCCGCACATCCACACATCGACACATCGACACATCCACACATAGACACATCGAAACATCGACACATCGACTCATCGACACATCGACTCATCACAACATCCACATATCGACACATCGGCACATCGACACATCGAAACATCGACACATCGGCACATCGACACATCGACTCATCGACACATCGACTCATCACAACATACACACATCGACACATCAAAACATCGACACATCGACACATCGTCACATCCTCAAATCCACACATCCACACATCGACTCGTCGACACATCCACAAATCGACACTTCGACACATCAACACATCGACACATCGATACATCGACACATCAACACATCGACACATCGACACATCGACACAGCGACACATCGACACATCCACACATAGACACATCGAAACATCGACACATCGACTCATCGACACATCGAATCATCACAACATCCGCACATCGACACATCGACACATCGAAACATCGACACATCGGCACATCGACACATCGACTCATCGACACATCGACTCATCACAACATCCACACATCGACACATCGGCACATCGACACATCGACACATCGTCACATCCACAAATCCACACATCCACACATCCACACATCCACACATCGACTCGTCGACACATCCACAAATCGACACATCGACTCATCGACACTTCCACACATCCACACTTCCTCACAACCACACATCCACATATCCACTCATCGCCACATCGGTACATCGACACATCGACACATCGAAACATCGACACATCCACACATCGACACATCGACACATCGACACATCGACACATCGACACATCGACACATCGACACATCGAAACATCGACACATCGACACATCGACACATCGACAAATCGACACATCGTCACATCGAAACTTCGACACATCCACACATCCACACATCCACACATCCACACATCCACACATCCACACATCGACACATCGATACATCGACAAATCGACACATCGACACATCGACACATCGACACATCGTCACATCCACAAATCCACACATCCACACATCGACTCGTCGACACATCCACAAATCGACACATCGACTCATCGACACATCCACACATCCAGACTTCCTCACATCCACACATCCACACATCCACTCATCGCCACATCGGTACATCGACACATCGACACATCGACACATCGACACATCGAAACATCGACACATCGACACATCGACACATCGACACATCGACACATCGAAACATCGACACATCCACAAATCCACACATCGACACATCCACACATCCACACATCCACACATCCCCACATGCACACATCCACACATCGACACGTCGGCACATCGACACGTCGAAACATCGAAACATCAACACATCGAAACATCGACACATCGACACATCGACACATCGACACATCGACACATCGAAACATCGACACATCGACACATCGAAACATCGACACATCCACACATCGACACATCGACACATCGACATATCCACACATCGACACATCGATACATCGACACATCGACTCATAGACCCATCGATACATCGACACATCGACACATCGACACATCGAAACACCGACACATCCACACATCGAAACATCGACACATCGACACATCGACACATCGACACATCAACACATCGACACATACACAAATCGACACTTCGACATACGAAACATCGACACATCGACACATCCACACATCCACACATCCGCACATCCACACATCCACACATAGACACATCGACACATCGACACATCGACACATCGACACTTCGAAACATCGACACATCCACACATCGAAACATCGACACCTCGACACATCGACATATCAACACATCGACACATCCACAAATCAACACTTCGACACATCGAAACATCGACACATCGACACATCCACACTTCCACACATCCGCACATCCACACATCGACACATCGACACATCGACACATCGACACATCCACACATAGACACATCGAAACATCGACACATCGACTCATCGACACATCGATTCATCACAACATCCACATATCGACACATCGGCACATCGACACATCGAAACATCGACACATCGGCACATCGACACATCGACTCATCGACACATCGACTCATCACAACATACACACATCGACACATCAAAACATCGACACATCGACACATCGTCACATCCACAAATCCACACATCCACACATCGACTCGTCGACACATCCACAAATCGACACTTCGTCACATCAACACATCGACACATCGATACATCGACACATCAACACATCGACACATCGACACATCGACACAGCGACACATCGACACATCCACACATAGACACATCGAAACATCGACACATCGACTCATCGACACATCGAATCATCACAACATCCGCACATCGACACATCGACACATCGAAACATCGACACATCGGCACATCGACACATCGACTCATCGACACATCGACTCATCACAACATCCACACATCGACACATCGGCACATCGACACATCGACACATCGTCACATCCACAAATCCACACATCCACACATCCACACATCCACACATCCACACATCCACACATCGACTCGTCGACACATCCACAAATCGACACATCGACTCATCGACACATCCACACATCCACACTTCCTCACAACCACACATCCACATATCCACTCATCGCCACATCGGTACATC
The DNA here is from genome assembly GCA_964017055.1 of Chloromyia formosa. Lineage (NCBI taxonomy): Eukaryota > Metazoa > Arthropoda > Insecta > Diptera > Stratiomyidae > Chloromyia > Chloromyia formosa. The sequence continues at coordinate 69,579,036 of OZ024814.1, forward strand.
GACACATCGACACATCGAAACATCGACACATCCACACATCGACACATCGACACATCGACACATCGACACATCGACACATCGACACATCGACACATCGACACATCGACACATCGACACATCGACACATCGACACATCGACACATCGACACATCGACACATCGAAACATCGACACATCGACACATCGACACATCGACACATCGACACATCGACACATCGTCACATCGAAACTTCGACACATCCACACATCCACACATCCACACATCCACACATCCACACATCGACACATCGATACATCGACAAATCGACACATCGACACATCGACACATCGTCACATCCACAAATCCACACATCCACACATCGACTCGTCGACACATCCACAAATCGACACATCGACTCATCGACACATCCACACATCCAGACTTCCTCACATCCACACATCCACTCATCGCCACATCGGTACATCGACACATCGACACATCGACACATCGACACATCGACACATCGAAACATCGACACATCGACACATCGACACATCGACACATCGACACATCGAAACATCGACACATCCACAAATCCACACATCGACACATCCACACATCCACACATCCACACATCCCCACATGCACACATCCACACATCGACACGTCGGCACACCGACACGTCGAAACATCGAAACATCAACACATCGAAACATCGACACATCGACTCATCGACACATCGACACATCGACACATCGAAACATCGACACATCGACACATCGAAACATCGACACATCCACACATCGACACATCGACACATCGACATATCCACACATCCACACATCGACACATCGACACATCCACAATTCGACTCATCGACTCATCGATACATCGACACATCGACACATCGACACATCCACACATCGACACTTCGACACATCGACACATCCACACATCCGCACATCCACACATCCACACATCCACACATCCACACATCCACACATAGACACATCGACACATCGACACATCGACACATCGACACATCCACACATCCACAAATCCCCACATCCACACATCCACACATCAACACATCGACACATCGACACATCCACACTTCGACACATCGACACATCCACACATCCGCACATCCTCACATCCACACATCCACACATCCACAAATCGACACATCGACTCATCGATACATCGACACATCGACACATCCACACATCCACACATCGACACTTCGGCACATCGACACATCGACACATCGACACATCGACACATCGACACATCGACACATCGACACATCGACACATCGACACATCGACACATCGACACATCGAAACATCGGCACATCGACACATCGAAACATCGACACATCCACACATCCACACATCCACACATCCACACATCGACACATCCACACATCGACACGCCGGCACATCGACACATCGAAACATCGAAATATCAACACATCGAAACATCGACACATCGACACATCGACACTTCGACACATCGACACATCCACACATCCACACATCCACACATAGGCACATCGACACATCGACACATCGACACATCGACACATCCACACATCCACACATCCACACATCCCCACATTCACACATCCACACATCAACACATCGACACATCCACACTTCGACACATCGACACATCCTCACATCCGCACATCCTCACATCCACAAATCGACACATCGACTCATCGATACATCGACTCATCGACACATCGACACATCCACACATCGACACATCGACACATCGACACATCGACACATCGAAACATCGAAACATCGACACATCGACACATCGACACATCGAAACATCGACACATCGACACATCCACACATCGACACATCCACACATCCACACATCGACACATCGACACATTGATACATCAAAACATCGACACATCCACACATCGACACATCGACATATCCACACATCGACACATCGGCACATCGACACATCGACACATCGACACATCGACACATCGACACATCGACACATCCACGCATCCACACATCGACACATCCACACATCGACACATCGACACATCGACACATCGACCCATCGACACATCGACACATCGACACATTTACACATCGACACATCGACATATCGACACATCGACACATCGACACATCGACACATCGACACATCGACACATCGACACACCGACACATCGACACATCGACACATCGACACATCGACACATCGACACATCGACACATCGACACATCGACACATCGACACATCGACACATCGAAACATCGTCACATCGACACTTCGACACATCGACACATCCACACATCGACACATCGACACATCGAAACATCGACACATCCACACATCGATACATCGACACATCGACACATCGACACATCGACACATCGACACATCGACACGTCGACACATCCACAAATCCACACATCGACACATCCACACATCCTCACATCCACACATCGACACATCGACACATCGACACATCGACACATCGAAACATTGGCACATCCACACATCGACACATCGACACATCGACACGTCGACACATCGACACGTCGACACATCGACACATCGACACATCGACACATCGACACATCGACACATCGACACATCGACACATCGACACATCGACACATCGACGCATCGACACATCGACACATCGAAACATTGGCACATCCACACATCGACACATCGACACATCGACACATCGACACATCGACACGTCGACACATCCACAAATCCACACATCGACACATCCACACATCCTCACATCCACACATCGACACATCGACACATCGACACATCGACACATCGACACATCGACACATCGACACACCGACACATCGACACATCGACAAATTCACATATCCGCACATCCACACATCCACACATCGACACATCGACACATCGAAAATTCGACGCATCCACAAATCCACACATCCACACATGCACACATCGACACATCGACAAATCCACATATCCGCACATCCACACATTGACACATCGACATTTCGGCACATCGACACATCGACATATCGGCACATCGACACATCGACACGTCGACACATCGACACATCGACACATCGACACATCGATACATCGACACATCGACACATCGACACATCGACACATCGACACGTCGACACATCCACAAATCCACACATCGACACATCCACACATCCTCACATCCACACATCGACACATCGACACATCGACACATCGACACATCCACACATCCACACATCCACACATCCACACATCCACACATCCACACATCCACACATCCACACATCCACACATCGACACATCGACACATCGACACATCGACACATCGACACATCCGCACATCCACACATCCACTCATCGATACATCGGTGCATCGACACTTCGACACATCGAATAATCGACACACCTACACATCGACACATCGACACATCGACACATCGACACATCGACACATCGACACATCGACACATCGACACATCGACACATCGACACATCGACACATCGACACATCGAAACATCGTCACATCGACACTTCGACACATCGACACATCCACACATCGACACATCGACATATCGAAACATCGACACATCCACACATCGATACATCGACACATCGTGTCAAGTAATTCCGGCAACGCCGCATCATCGTGTGAGCAGCGCGACAACGGACACTAGAAGGACACTGGGTGTTCGACCATCGCCGCGAGTAGACCTGATACGAGTAGTACTTCTGTATCTGTTGATTAAACGCTCTTTTCAACTTAATAAATCTCTGTATTAATATTATCTATTTCGCGTTATTTTTTCTCAAGGATCCAGGAACCCATATACCTAACAGTTCAGAAGTGGGATCTGAGTGAAAATCGTGGAAAAAATACCCAGTGCGTCTTTTTCGTATCGCGTTGTTGTGGTCGCCAGCGTATTTAAGCGCTACAACAAAGTGTAGTATTCAAATTTGTGCTCATCGAAAATTGCAGTCGTGTTTGCCATTGCGCACAACGTGTTTATCGTCGTAATCTTGCAAATCGTAATTTGTGTGCATCGAAATTTGCAGTCGTTCTTGCAATTACACACAACATCTACCACAAGCAAGATAAATCGTGTAACATCGCGTATCTGTTTATATAACATCCTGAGTGTACATCGTATCGTATACATATATTCAGGCTAAAAATAGCAACACTCGTCTGTACATGTAACATTCCGTGGGTGCATCGTTATCGTGGACATAAAGGACAATTCGTGCACTGTCGTCTGCTGCATTTTATCACTTCGAATGCGTATAGTCGTATCCTAATACGCTGTGTGATCGTGAATGTAGACTTCCTTGGCATCGTAACGTCGCGTAGTGACTTTTGTGGACTATTTTTAGACTGTGTATCTTTTTAATACCTTGGTCAGATACAAACGATCGTGAAATATTTCGGAAATATCGTTTTTTTTCGTAAAATCATGCCGACGGTTAAGATCGTTTCGTTGACTGTCCCGAAAATCAAGGAGTTATTAAGAAATCATTTACTTAGTACAGTTGGTGTCAAAAATGACCTCATTTTACGTTTGAGTGATGCAATTGAGTGTGACGAGGTCGAGATTGATGAGTTCGACAGCGACGAGGTTTCGCAAATGCATCGATCTATTGCAAGCCTTGCTGCAGTAGTAGAAAAGTTGAGTACTGACGTTCGTGCTTTAACCGACAATAGCCGTGAACGTCCGATCCATATATCAACACCATATACAGAAGGCGGCAGATCAAATCCACTAGTAAACGATAGATCAGTGTATCGGCAATGGCTCCACAGTGCCAGAGACGTCATTGACTTGCTTCCCGATTTTGATCCGCGCGTGCCTAGTTCCTTGTCGGCAAGTGCGTTCTTAAAACGAGTGAACCAAATGGTGTGCGCGTATGGTTGGGACGATACCCTTGTGATTTTCGCGTTGCAGGCCAAGTTCAAAGACCCTGTAAAGTTGTGGGTAGACTCGATGAACGAAGTCTCACAACTTTCGAACAATTTTCACGCGAGTTTTTGCGTGTGTTTCCGGACAATCAAAGTGAGGATGATTTTCACTTACGTATGGGCGCGGATGTGAGAAAAGTGGGTGAATCCGTGTTGGACTACTACTTCCGAATGTGTGCCGAGGGAAAGCGTGGTGGATTAACGGACGAATCCATAGTTCAATATATTCGTCGCGGATTGAACTATTCGTCATTACAAAATGCCATATCTTGTCTTAACTTCCGCGACACTAACGAACTTTATCTGTGCCTCTCGCGATATGTGTCAAACAACAAAGTGCCGGAAACGAAACCCCCCAAAACAGTACCTACTGCTACGGTGCCGTCCCAAGCCGCAGATAATAAAGACAGTGGTGGCCAAGTAAAAGGGGTATGTTATAACTGTAAAAAGCCGGGGCATATCTCAATCAACTGTCCAAGCCCCCAACGTAGGAATCGATGCACAAAATGCCAGAAAGTAGGGCATACGGCCGATAATTGTTCAACGCGTCGCGAAGGACAAATTAATAAACTGGATTCAATTCCAAACAGTGAATCGGGTCATGTGACAATTCCAGTGAGAATCGAAAATAGAATCCTTGTTGCATTGGTTGATCTTGGTAGCGATAAATCGCTTATCCGCGAGTCAGAGTCGGCTAATATAATTGAGTGCGCTCCAATTGCACTAAAAGGCTTTGGCGGTGCAACTTACATCTGTAAAAAGAAGATGCGTGCCGAGTTAGTTACGGATAACTGCGAAATATCGACGGACCTCCTCATTGTTAGAGATGACCTACTTCCTTTCCCTATTCTGCTGGGAACCGATAGCCTGTTGGGTGATTCCAGAAGGCTAGTACTTGAACCAGGCGTGTCTATAATCGAGGACATACGGAGACCAGACGTAAAGGTGCAGACTGAGTTATCACAGCCAGAATCGATGGAATTGGAGAAGCTTTTGTCAGAATTCAGAGAGTGTTTCGCTGACAAAACTGGAGAGATTGGCAAAAGCAAATCGTCGACGATGTCAATCAAGTTGAAGTCCGATAAACCTGTCCAAAGCCGTCCGTACCGAATACCGTTTGCAAAACGTGCGGCTGTCGAAGGAATAATCGAAGACTTGCTGGCACATGACATCATACGCCCAAGCCAATCTGCCTATTCTTCACCGATAGTTATGGTCAAGAAACAGAATGGCGAAGATCGATTATGTGTGGATTTTCGTGCCCTCAACGCTATTACGGAGAAAATCCCTTTCCCAATGCCGACCGTCGAAGAAATCTTGTCACAGATATCTGGATATAGGTTTTATACTACGCTAGACCTTTTTTCCGGATATTACCAAATTCCGCTGGAAGAAGAATCGATTCAATACACTGCGTTTGTGACGCATCACGGTCACTTCGAATATAAAGTTATGCCTTTTGGATTGGTAAACGCGCCGATGGTGTTCCAACAGATGATTTCAAGGATTATTCGCCAAATAAAATCGAAGAAAATAATTAGTTACATGGACGAGGTAATAATCACCAGTAACACCATCGCTGAAGGAATCGAACTATTGAATACATTCCTTACCGTACTTCGAGAGGATGGATTAACGCTTCGTACATCGAAATGTATCTTTTTCGCAACCGAGGTTTCATTTCTGGGACATGCCGTCTCTTGCTCTGGAATGAAACCCGGAAACCTAAAGGTCGCCGCAATAATCAACTTCCCAACGCCAAGTAACACGAGAGAAGTCAAAGGATTCTTGGGTCTCACCGGATTTTTCCGTAAATTCATCCGTGATTATGCGATCATCGCCCGACCTCTAACTGCCCTCCCTGCTAGCGACTTCGAGAAGATGAAAATTCTTCTTAGTGAAGAACCTATTTTGGCTTTGTACAATCCATCGAAGTTTCACGAAGTGCATACCGACGCCAGCTCACTTGGACTTGCTGCCGTTCTTCTTCAGTCATCAGATCAACTCACGTGGAAGCCCGTATTCTACTTCAGCCGACAATGTACAGCCACGAGTTAGAGGTTTTGGCAATAGTCGAAGGTCTCGAGCGATTTAAATTCTACCTGATGGGGAAGAATTTTCGAGTGGTCACTGACTGACAAGCGATATCGACGACCAAATTGATGACACCACTAAACAGCCGTATAGCCAGATGGTGGCTCAAACTTCAGGAGTTCGATTTCAGCGTGATTCATCGAGCAGGTGACCGAATGCCACACGTAGACGCCTTAAGCCGAAATCCAACCGAAAAGCCGACTGAGACGAAGTCAGTTGCCGAAAATATTCTTGTAATTGGAACGAGTGAAGACAATTGGCTGCTAGCCATGCAGAGACAAGATACTAAGCTGAGAGATATCATCGACGTTTTGCGAGATGTGACAACCAGCCAACAATCGAAACAGCTGAAAAAAGAATATATCTTGAAAGGAGGCCGTCTCATGCGACTTGCTGGCAGCGAATTAAAGTTCGTCGTTCCAACTGCTATACGGTGGCGAATTGTGAGAAGCTGCCATGACGAGAATGGTCACATTGGTTGCGAAGGCACAATCAATCGCATACAAAAACTTTTCTGGTTTCCTCGAATACGCCGGTACGTCAAATCATACATTGCTGCGTGTATTGAGTGCTGCCTCAACAAAATTCCAGCTGGGAAGCGCGAAGGCCGAATGTTTTATGAAGACGTCATTCCTGTGCCATTTAGAGTCCTACATGTCTATCATCTAGGCCCGTTTCCACGAAGTCGGCGAGGAAATGCCCATCTGATCGCTCTAGTTGATCCCTTCACGAAATTTTCAGTACTTCGAGCTGTTTGGGATACCAGTACAAAACATTTCATCGCAATGCTGCCAGATATAATGGCTTTCTTCGGCCTGCCAATTCGCATAATATCAGATACTACTACTACTTTGCCTTAACCCCTAGCGGGGCATAGCGCGTCAACTACTCCTGCGCGCCATCGTACACTGTTCTGGGCAATGGGGCGCAACTCCCCAAAAGACTTACCCAGTACCTGACACTCCTTTGCCACAGATCGACGCCATGTGATTCGAGGACCCCCTCTTGGTCGGCCTTGGTTGGAAATGGGGTTCCATTTCATGGCATGCATAGCAATGCAGTTATCACTCTTCCGCAATGTGTGACCTATCCACTGCCATTTTCGCCTGCGTATCAATTCGTCGATTGGCATCTGACCCGTACGCCGACTTAGCTCTTCATTTGATATTGTTTCGGGCCAGAAAATTCTTAAAATTCGACGAAGACATGAGTTGACGAAAACTTGCAGCTTTCTGGTAACTCCTACGGAAACTTTCCATGTACTGCTCCCATACAAAAGCACTGATAGTACCAGGGAGCGAAACAGGCCCAGCTTGGCTTTAATGCTGAGATAACTGCCCTGCCAGATTTTGGACAGCATGCCGTATGCGCGTTTAGCCTGGTTTATACGACGAGCGATGTCCTGCTCCGTACCACCATTTTCGGCAACAATGCTACCCAGGTAGACGAAGTTGTCCACCTTCTCCACAGGCTGCCCATTAATATTGATGGCAATAGGTGTCGGATTTCTTTTTCGCAACGGCGGGCTAAGAACCTTGGTCTTGTTGGTATTAATCTTTAGCCCAACCTTGCTTGCCTCCCTCTCGAGATCTAACGCCATTGCGGACAGATCCATGATTTTGTGGGAGAGTAGGCATATGTCGTCAGCGTAGTCAAGATGTTCTAGATAAGATGTCAAAGTCCATTGAATTCCTCTGTCGAGTCCGGATAGGGCAGCATGCAACACATCGCCGATCACAATGAGGAATAGGATCGGTGAGAGGATGCACCCCTGCCGAGCTCCACTGCGAATCTCAAAGTCCCCCGACACCTTACCTTTATGCAGAACGCGACATTTCGCGCCGTCATAGGTTGCCTTAATAATAGCCACAAGCTTCTCAGGGATGCCTCTCCAGCGCAAGGCCGCCCATATAGAATCCCGGTTCACACTATCGAAAGCCTTTTCGAAATCGATGAAAAGCAAGTGAAGCGGAGAATCGTATTCAGCGCATTGCTCGATGATGATTCGCAAGGTGTTAATGTGATCGACACAGGAGAATCCGGATCGAAAGCCAGCCTGCTTTTCATCAATTGTGCTTTCTAAGTTGGCCTTTAGTCTTTCCAGGACGATTTTAGCTATTATCTTGGCAACGGCAGGAAGCACACAAATGCCTCTCCAATTATTACAGTCTGTGAGGCTACCCTTCTTTGGAAGTTTGATGATCAAACCTTCATTCCACTCAGTGGAAAAGGTCTCTGTATTCCACGCTTTATCAACAAGTGGGTGCAGCAAATCGGCAGTTATGCTTGGCGCTGCTTGATAAAGTTCGGCAGGGATGCCGTCAAGTCCAGCGGCCTTTCCTCGTTTTAGTGCAATAATTGCGGTGACTATTTCCTCTTTAGTCGGGGCAGTGGACCGTATACGCACATTTTGATGGTTAGCTAAATTATCTATATGAGGGGGAACTTCACCAGAGGTTACACGGTTCAAGACCGCGGCGAAGTGTTCTTTCCATCGCCTCATTTGATCTTCTTGTAAGATAAGTAGCTTTCCATCACTATCTTTCACCGGATGTTGACAGGAGTTACGACCACCTGTAAACTCCTTGATGACACCGTATACGGCGTTTAAGTTGTTACTTCTAGCGGCTTCTTCTGCTGACGCTAAAAGAGAATTGGCGTAAACTCTTTTATCGCGTCGCACACTACGCTGAACTTCTCGAGCTTTCTGATGGTAAAGGAGTTCGATGCTGCTTCGATTGTCGTCTGCTGCTGCAGCCAAACGAACTTTCAGCTCCTTTCTTTCAACAATCCGCTGCCATGAAGCGTCGGACATCCAGGGCTTATTCCGGCAATCCGGGTTTGGGCCAAGGATGGTATTTGCGCTATCAATGTACTCATTTTTTATGGCATCCCAGTTTTCGTTTATGTCACTATCTGGGTGACTAGTCATCTCAGTCGCTTTTTGCGCAAGATGGTCATTATATTGTTGTAAGACAGCTGGATTTTTTAGTCGAGCGGTGTTGAATTTGCGGGGCCTGGATCTTTCGTCGCTGGGGCGGCGCACGGCTGCAATACGCAATCGAACATTAGCGATCATAAGATAATGGTCTCTTCCCATCCCAATATCGGCACCCTTCTTGTTTCGCACGTCCAGGAGGCAACTCTTGAATCTTTTACTAATGGCAAAATGGTCGATCTGATTTTGTGTTCTGCGCCGATCAACAGAGGACCAACTGATTTTGTGGTGGTCCTTATGCTCAAACATAGTACCACCGATGAAGAGACTGTGAAAGTTGCAGAACTCTACAAATCTTACACCGTTGTCATTACGATCACCAAGACCGTGTCTCCCCATCACATGTCTGAGCCCATAGTTATCAGCGCCAACTTTCGCATTCAAATCACCCATAACCATTATAATGTCACCTTTAGGTGTTCTGCTCTGAACGGCGTTTAGTTCTTCGTAGAAGGAGTCTTTTGCCAAGACATTGTCGGGTTCAGTAGGGGCATAACATTGTATTATTGAGATGTTCCTCATTTTGGTCCTGAACCTGGCGGTTAAGACCCTGTCAGAGACCGGTTCCCAGGATAAGAGACAGTTTCGCGCGGCTCTGGTTAAAAGGAGCCCCACACCTAACTCACGACGACTACCGGTAGCTTTACCGGAGTACAACATTACAGTGCTGCCCGTTGGAGAGATGAATTCTCCGCTGTTCCACCATCTTATCTCACTAACTCCTAAGATATTTAATTTGTACCTCAGAAATTCACTCTCTAATTGAAGAAATCGTGCGTTCTGGGGACCTTCTGATCCATTGTCCAGGAGAGTACGCACATTCCAGAATCCAATCTTTGTCATTGTACGATAGCTAAAAGTCGTAACCGTTGAGTCAGTCCTTATCCGAGGCATAGTAGACGTTTCGTTAGCATATAAAGATTTCGGATAGTGCAAGTTGCTGGCATACACATCCTGTCTTTTGATTGTCGGTTTTAACGACAGGCTCTCAAAGGGAAAGGCCGTGGTATTTTTTTTTCACACGCCACACCACAGGGGTACCTCAACCAAATCATCGCACCGCCATCACTGGCGGCTTGACATTGGTTGGCAATGGTCTGTGACCACTGCCGTTCCAGGGGGCGCCCACGCGGAGGACTATGGAAGAGGAGTTTTTGCCCCCCTCCACGATATTCAGCACGTTCAAGTTCCCGTTCGAACTCCGCGCGCTAACGGACAAGTAGAGCGCGTCAACCATACGGTGCTTAGTAAACTTCGATGCTCTACAACCGATGCTAAGGAATGGGACCGCCATGTACCGATAATACAATGGTCGCTCAACTCACAACCCCATTCAACGACCGGATTCTCACCGAATAAGTTGGTTTTCGATTTCAACCTACGCGACGTAACTGCCAACCGCGTAATACTTGCCCTGAATGCCGACGACGAAACGTGTTCCACATCAGAGATTCGACAGATCGCAGCCGACCGTATTATGAAAGAGAAACAACGCTGGAAACAGCGATTTGACGCCAGACACAAACAACCGCACCAGTACGAAGAGGGTGATCTTGTCGTGATGGACAATGTACAAACTGCGACTGGGGAATCGTTGAAATTGGAACCTAAAAACAAGGGTCCATTCCAAATAACCAAGCTTCTTCGTCATGACCGATATGTCGTCGAGGATTTGCCTGATGTTGGTAGTCGAGGACGAAAATATAGCTCAAACTTCACAACGAACAGATTGAAGCCTTGGTGTCATCTCAGCCCAGATTTTAACTGCATTGACGACAACGAAAATCGGGACGATTCTATGTCAGAAGTGGCCGAGTTGTCAAGTAATTCCGGCAACGCCGCATCATCGGATGAGCAGCGCGACAACGGACACTAAAAGGACACTGGGTGTTCGACCATCACCGCGAGTAGACCTGATACGAGTACTAGTTCTATATCTATTGATTAAACGCTCTTTTCAACTTAATAAATTTCTGTATTAATATTAACTATTTCGCGTCATTTTTTCTCAAGGATCCAGGAGACCATATACCTGACAATCGACACATCGAAACATCGACACATCGACACATCGACACATCGACACATCGACACATCGACACATCGACACATCGACTCATCGACACATCGACATATCGACACATCGACATATCGACACATCGACTCATCGACACATCGACACATCGAAAAATCGACACATCCACACATCGACATATCCACACATCCACACATCCACACATCCACACATCCACACATCCACACATCGACACATCCACACATCCACACATCGACACATCCAAACATCCACAAATCCACACATCCACACATCCAAACATCCACACATCCACACATCCACACATCCACACATCGACACATCCACACATCGACACATCGACACATCGACACATCGACACATCCACACATCGACACATCGACACATCTACGCATCGACACATCGACACATCGACACATCGACACATCGACACATCGACACTTCGACACATCGACACTTCGACACATCGACACTTCGACATATAAACAAACCGACACATCCACAAATCCACACATCCACACATCCAAACATCAAAACATCCACACATCCACACATCGGAACATCGACACATCGACACATCCACACATCCACACATCCACACAACCACACATCCACACATCGACACATCGACTCATCGACACATCCACACATCGACACATCGATACATCGACATATCGACACATCGAAACATCGACACATCGACACATCGACACATCGAAACATCGACACATCGACACATCGACACATCGACACATCGACACATCGACACATCGACACATCGACACATCGACACATCGACACATCGACTCATCGACAGATCGACACATCGACACATCGACACATCGACATATCGACACATCGACTCATCGACACATCCGCACATCGACAAATCGACACATCGACACATCGAAAAATCGACACATCGAAACATCGACACATCGACACATCGACACATCGACACATCGACACATCGACACATCGACACATCGACACATCGACACATCGACACATCGACACATCGACTCATCGACAGATCGACACATCGACACATCGACACATCGACATATCGACACATCGACTCATCGACACATCCGCACATCGACAAATCGACACATCGACACATCGAAAAATCGACACATCCACACATCGACACTTCCACACATCCACACATCCACACATCCACACATCCACACATCGACACATCCACACATCCACACATCGACACATCCATACATCCACACATCGACACATCCACACATCCACACATCGACACATCTACGCATCGACACATCGACACATCGACACATCGACACATCGACACATCGACACTTCGACACATCGACACTTCGACATATCAACAAACCGACACATCCACAAATCCACACATCCACACATCCAAACATCAAAACATCCACACATCCACACATCGGAACATCGACACATCGACACATCCACACATCCACACATCCACACAACCACACATCCACACATCGACACATCGACTCATCGACACATCCACACATCGACACATCGATACATCGACATATCGACACATCGAAACATCGACACATCGACACATCGACACATCGACACATCGACACATCGACACATCGACACATCGACACATCGACACATCGACACATCGACACATCGACTCATCGACAGATCGACACATCGACACATCGACACATCGACATATCGACACATCGACTCATCGACACATCCGCACATCGACAAATCGACACATCGACACATCGAAAAATCGACACATCCACACATCGACACTTCCACACATCCACACATCCACACATCCACACATCCACACATCGACACATCCACACATCCACACATCGACACATCCATACATCCACACATCGACACATCCACACATCCACACATCGACACATCTACGCATCGACACATCGACACATCGACACATCGACACATCGACACTTCGACACATCGACACTTCGACATATCAACAAACCGACACATCCACAAATCCACACATCCACACATCCAAACATCCAAACATCCACACATCCACACATCGGAACATCGACACATCCACACATCCACACATCCACACATCCACACATCGACACATCGACTCATCGACACATCCACACATCGACACATCGGCACATCGACACTTCGGCACTTCGACACATCGACACATCGACACATCGACACATCGACACATCGACACATCGACACATCGACACATCGAAACATCGACACATCGACACATCGACACATCGAAAAATCGACACATCGACACATCGACACATCGAAACATCGACACATCCACACATCCACACATCCACACATCGACACATGGACACATCCACACATCGACACATCGACACATCGACACATCGACACATCCACACATCGACACATCGACACATCTACGCATCGACACATCGACACATCGACACATCGACACATCGACACATCGACACATCGACACTTCGACACATCGACACTTCGACATATCAACAAACCGACACATCCACAAATCCACACATCCACACATCCAAACATCCAAACATCCACACATCCACACATCGGAACATCGACACATCCACACATCCACACATCCACACATCCACACATCCACACATCGACACATCGACTCATCGACACATCCACACATCGACACATCGATACATCGACACATCGACACATCAACTCATCGACTCATCGACTCATGGACACATGGACATATCGAAACATCGACACATCGACACATCAACACATCGACACAAAGACACATCCAAACATCCACGCATCGACACATCGACACATCCACACATCGACACATCGACACAAAGGCACATCCGCACATCCGCGCATCGACCCATCGACACATCGACACATCCACACATCGACACATCGACACATCGAAACATCGGCACATCCACACTTCCACACAACGACCCATCGACGCATCGACACATCGACACATCGACACATCGACACATCGACACTTCGACACTTCGACACATCGACACATCGACACATCGACATATCGACGCATCGACACATCCACAAATCCACACTTCCACACATCCACACATCCACACATCCACACATCCACACATCCACACATCCACACATCCAAACATCCACACATCCACACATCCACACATCGACACATCCACACATCCACACATCCACACATCCACACATCCACACATCCAAACACCCACACATCCACACATCGACACATCGTCACATCCACACATCCACACATCGACATATCGACACATCGACACATCCACACATCCACACATCCAAACGTCCACACATCGACACATCGACACATCCACACACCGACACATCGACACATCGACGCATCCATACATTTACACATACACCCATTAACACATCCACACATCCACACATCGACACATCCACACACCCACACACCCACACATCCACACATCCACACATACACACATCCACACATCCAAACATCCACACATCCACACATCGACACATCGACACTTTCAAACATTCACACATCCACACATCCACACATCCACAAATCGACACATCGACACATCGACACATCGAAACATCGACACATCCACACATCGACACATCCACACATCCACACATCCACACTTCCACACATCCACACATCGACACATCGAAACATCGACACATCGACACATCGACACATCCACACATCGACACATCTACACATCCACACATCCACACATCGACACATCCACACATCGACACATCGACACATCGACGCATCCATACATTTACACATACACCCATTAACACATCCACACATCCACACATCGACACATCCACACATCCACACATCAACACATACACACATCCACACATCCAAACATCCACACATCCACACATCGACACATCGACATTTTCAAACATTCACACATCCACACATCCACACATCCACAAATCGACACATCGACACATCGACACATCGAAACATCGACACATCCACACATCGACACATCCACACATCCACACATCCACACATCCACACATCCACACATCCACACATCCACACTTCCACACATCCACACATCGACACATCGAAACATCGACACATCGACACATCGACACATCCACACATCGACACATCTACACATCCACACATCCACACATCGACACATCCACACATCGACACATCGACACATCTACGCATCGACACATCGACAAATCGACACATCGACAAATCGACACATCGACACATCGACACATCGACACATCGACACATCGACACTTCGACACATCGACACTTCGACACATCAACAAACCGACACATCCACAAATCCACACATCCACACATCCAAACATCCAAACATCCACACATCCACACATCCACACATCCACACATCGACACATCGACACATCCATACATCCACACGTCCACACATCCACACATCCACACATCCACACTTCGACACATCGACTCATCGACACATCCACACATCGACACATCGATACATCGAAACTTCGACACATCGACACATCGACACATCGACACATCGGCTCATCTACTCATGGACACATGGACACATCGAAACATCGACACATCGACACAACAACACATCGACACAAAGACACATCCACACATCCACGCATCGACACATCGACACATCGACACATCCACACATCGACACATCGAGACAAAGACACATCCACACATCCACGCATCGACCCATCGACACATCGACACATCGAAACATCTGCACAACCACACATCCACTCATCGACCCATCGACACATCGACACATCGACACATCGACACATCGACACATCGACACTTCGACACATCGACACATCGACACATCGACTCATCGACACATCGATATATCGACACATCGACATATCCACACATCCACACATCCACACATCCACACGTCCACACATCCACACATCCACACATCGACACATCCACACATCGACACATCGACTCATCGACTCATCGACACATCGACACATCGACACATCGGCACATCGACACATCGACACATCGTCACATCGACATATCCACACACCCACACACCCACATATCCACACATCCACACATCGACACATCGACACATCCACACACCGACACATCGACACATCGACGCATCCATACATTTACACATACACCCATTAACACGTCCACACATCCACACATCGACACATCCACACACCCACACATCCACACATACACACCTCGACACATCGACTCTTCGACACATCAAAATATCGAAACATCCACACATCCACACATCAACACATCCACAAATCCAAACAGCCACACATCCACAGATCCACACATCCACACATCGACACATCGAAACATTCACACATCCACACATCCACACATCCACAAATCGACACATCGACACATCGACACATCGACACATCGACACATCTACACATCGACACATCGACATATCGACACATCGACTCATCGACACATCCACACATCGATACATCGACACATCGACCCAACGACACATCGACACATCGACACATCGACATTTCGACACTTCGGCACATCGACACATCGACACATTGACACATCGACACATCGACACATCGACACTTCGACACATCGACACATCCAAACATCCACACATTCACACATCCACTCATCGACACATCGATACATCGACACGTCGACACATCGACTCATCGACACATCCACACATCGGCACATCGACACATCCACACATCGACCCATCGACACATCAAAACATCGACATATCGGCACATCGACACATCGACACATCCACACATTGACACATCCACACACCCACAAACCCACACATCCACACATCCACACATCGACACATCGGCACATCGACACATCGACACATCGACACATCGACACATCGACACATCGACACATCGACACATCGACACATGGACACATCGACACTTCGGCACATCGACACATCGACATATCCACAAATCCACACATCCATACATCCACACATCCACACATCCAAACATCCACTCATCCACACATCCACATATCCACACATCCACACATCGACGCATCCATACATTTACACATACACCCATTAACACATCCACACATCCACACATCGACACATCCACACACCCACACACCCACACATCCACACATACACACATCGACACATCGACACGTCGACACATCGACTCTTCGACACATCAAAATATCGAAACATCCACACATCCACACATCAACACATCCACAAATCCAAACAGCCACACATCCACAGATCCACACATCGACACATCGACACATCGACACATCGACACATGGACACATCGACACTTCGGCACATCGACACATCGACATATCCACAAATCCACACATCCATACATCCACACATCCACACATCCAAACATCCACTCATCCACACATCCACATATCCACACATCCACACATCGACGCATCCATACATTTACACATACACCCATTAACACATCCACACATCCACACATCGACACATCGACACATTCACACATCCACACATCCACACATCCACAAATCGACACATCGACACATCGACACATCCACACATCGACACATCCACACATCCGCACATCGACACATCCACACATCGACACATCGACACATCGACACATCCACACATCCACACATCGACACATCCACACATCGACACATCGACACATCTACGCATCGACACATCGACACATCGACACATCGACACAACGACAAATCGACAAATCGACACTTCGACACATCGACACATCGACACATCGACACTTCGACACATCGACACTTCGACACATCAACAAACCGACACATCCACAAATCCACACATCCACACATCCAAACATCCAAACATCCACACACCCACACATCCACACATCGACACTTCCATACATCCACACATCCACACATCCACACATCGACACATCGACTCATCGACACATCCACACATCGACACATCGATACATCGACACTTCGACACATCGACACATCGACACATCGACACATCGACACATCGACACATCGTTACATCGACACATCGACACATCGACACATCGACTCATCTACTCATGGACACATGGACACATCGAAACATCGACACATCGACACATCGACACATCAACACATCAACACATCGACACAAAGACACATCCACAGATCCACGCATCGACACATCGACACATCCACACTTCCACACATTCACACATCGACACATCCACACATCCACACATCCACACATCCCCACATCCACACATCCACACATCCACACATCCAAACACCCACACATCCACACATCCACACATCGACACATCCACACATCGACACATCGACACATCGACACATCGAAACACCGACACATCCACACATCGACACATCCAAACATCCACACATCCACACATCCACACATCCACACATCGACACACCGACACATCCACACATCGACACATCCACACATCCACACATCGACACATCCACACATCGAAACATCGACACATCTACGCATCGACACATCGACTCATCGACACTTCGACACATCGACAAATCGACAAATCGACACATCGACACATCGACACTTCGACACATCGACACATCGACACATCCACACATCCACACATCCACACATCGACACATGGACACATCCACACATCGACCCATCGACACATCCGCACATCCACACATTAACACATCCACACATCCACACGTCCACACATCCCCACATCGACACATCGACTCATCGACACATCCACACATCGAAAAATCGATACATCGACACATCGACACATGGACACATCTGCACATCGACACATCGACACATCGGCACATCGACACATTCACACATCCACACATCCACACATCGACACATGGACACATCCACACATCGACCCATCGACACATCCGCACATCCACACATTAACACATCCACACATCCACACGTCCACACATCCCCACATCGACACATCGACTCATCGACACATCGACACATCGACACATCGGCACATCCACACATCCACACATCGACACATCCACACATCGACCCATCGACACATCGACACTTCGACACATCGACACATCAACTCATCGACACATCCACAAATCCACACATCCACACATCCAAACAACCACACATCCACACATCCACACATCCACACATCCACACATCCACACATCGACACATCCACACATCCACAAATCCACACATCGACACATCGACATATCGACACATCCACACATCGACACATCGAGACATCCACACATCGACCCATCTGCACATCGACACTTCGACACATCGACACTTCGACACATCAGCACATCGACACATCCACAAATCCACACATCCACACATCCAAACATCCACACATCCTCATATCGACACATCGACACATTTACTCGTCCACACATCCACACATCCCCACATCCACACATCCACACATCCACACATCCACACTTCGACACATCGACACTTCGACACATCGACACATCGACACAACAACACATCCACAAATCCACACTTCCACACATCCACACATCCACACATCCACACATCCAAACATCCACACATAAACACATCGACACATCCACACATCCACACATCCACACATCCACACATCCACACATCCACACATCCACACATCCACACATCAACAAATCGACACATCGACACATCGTCACATCCACATATTCACACATCCACACATCCACACATCGACACATCTACGCATCGACACATCGACACGTCGACACAGCGACACATCGACACATCGACACATCGACACATCGACACATCGACACATCGACACATCGATAAATCGACACATCGACACATCGACACATCGACACAACGACTCATCGAAACATCGACACTTCGACACATCGACACTTCGACACATCAACAAATCGACACATCCACAAATCCACACATCCACACATTCACACATCCAAACATCCACACATCCACATATCCACACATCGACACATCCACACATCCATTCATCGACAAATCCTTACATCCACACATCGACACATCGACACATCGACCTCATCGTTACATCCACACATCCACACATCGACACATGGACACATCGAAATATCGACACATCGACACATCCACACATCCACACATCGACACATCCACACATCGACCGATCGACACATCGGCACATCCAAATATCGACACATCGACACATCGGCACATCGACACATCGACACTTCGACAGATCGACACTTCGACACATCGACACATCGACACATCGACAAATCCACACTTCCACACTTCCACACTTCCACACATCCACACATCCACACATCCACACATCCACACATCCACACATCCACACATCCAAACATCCAGACATCCACACGTCCACACAGACACACATCCACACATCGACACATCCACACATCCACACATCCACACATCGACACATCGATTCATCGACACATCGACACATCGACACATCGGCACATCGACACATCGACACTTCGACAGATCGACACTTCGACACATCGACACATCGACACATCGACAAATCCACACTTCCACACTTCCACACATCCACACATCCACACATCCACACATCCACACATCCACACATCCACACATCCACACATCCACACATCCACACATCGACACATCCACACATCCACACATCCACACATCCACACATCTACACATCCACACATCCAAACATCCACACATCGACACATCCACACATCCACACATCCACACATCGACACATCGACACATCTTCGCATCGACACATCGACACGTCGACACATCGACACATCGACAAATCGACACATCGACACATCGACACTTCGACACTTCGACATATCGACACTTCGACACATCAACAAATCGACACATCCACAAATCCACACATCCACACATCCACACATCCACACATCCAAACATCCACACATCCACACATCTACAAATCCTTACATCCACGCATCCACACATCGACACGTCGACACATTCACATATCGACACATCAACACATCGACACATTGACACATGGACAAATGGACACATCGAAACATCGACACAAAGACACATCCATATATCGACCCATCGATACATCGACACATCCACACATCGACACAGCGACACATCGACACATCGACACATCGACACATCGACACATCGACACATCGACACTTCGACACATCGACACATCGACACATCGACACATCGACACATCGACACATCGACACATCGACACATCGACACATCGACACATCGACACATCGACACATCGACACATCGACACATCGACACATCGACACATCGAAACATCGACACATCGACACATCGACCCATCGACACATCGACACATCGACACTTCGACACATCGACACTTCGACACATCGACACTTCGACACATCAACACATCGACACAATCACAAATCCACACATCCACACATCCACACATCCACACATCCACACATCCAAACATCCACACATCCACACATCGACACATCCACACATCCACACATCGACACATCGAAACATCGACACATCCACACATCGACACATCGATACATCGACACATCGACACATCGACACATCGAGACATCGACACAAAGACACATCCACACATCCACACATCGACCCATCGACACATCGACACATCGACACATCCACACATCGACAAATCGACACATCGACACATAAACACATCGACACATTCACAAATCCACACATCCACACATCCACACATCCAAACATCCACACATCCACACATCCACACATCGACACATTCACACATCCACACATCCACACATCGACACATGGACACTTCCACACATCGACCCATCGACACATCCACACATCCACACATCCACACGTCCACACATACACACATCGACACATCGAAACATCGACACATCCACAAATCGACACATCGATACATCGACACATCGATACATCGACACATCGACACATCGACACATGGACACATGGACACATCGAAACATCGACACATCGAGACATCGACACAAAGACCCATCCACACATCGACCCATCGACACATCGACTCATCGACACATCCACACATCGACAAATCGACACATCGACACATCGTCACATCTACACATCGACCCATCGACAAATCGATACATCCACACATCGACACATCGACACATCGACACATCGACACATCGACACTTCGGCACATCGACACTTCGACACATCGACAGTTCGACACATCGACACATCCACAAATCCACACATCCACACATCCACACATCCAAACTTCCACACATCCACACATTCACACATCGACACATCGACACATCCACACATCCACACATCCACACATCGACACATCCACACATCCACACATCGACACATCGACACATCGACACATCCACACATCGACAAATCGACACATCGACACATCGTCACATCTACACATCGACCCATCGACAAATCGATACTTCCCCTCATCGACACATCCACACATCCACACATCGACACATCGACATATCGACACATCCACACATCGACACATCGACACATCGAGACATCCACACATCGACCCATCGACACATCGACACTTCGACACATCGACACTTCGACACATCAACACATCGACACATTCACACATCGACACATCGACACATCGACAGATCGACAGATCGACTGATCGACTGATCGACTCATCGACACATCGACACTTCGACACATCCGCACGTCGACACATCGTAACATCGACGCATCGACACATCGACACATCGAAACATCGACACATCGAAACATCGACACTTCGAAACATCGACAGATCCACACATCGACAAATCGAAACATCGACACATCGACACGTCGAGTCATCGACACATCGACTCATCGACACATCGAAACATCGACACAACGACTCATCGACACATCGACACATCGAAACATCGACACATCGAAACATCGACACATCCACACATCGACAAATTGACACATCGACACACCAACACATCGACATATCGACACATCGACACATCGACACATCGACACATCGACACATCGACACATCGGCACATCGACAAATCGACACTTCGACACATCGAAACATCGACACATCCACACATCGACTCATCCACACAACGTCACATCGACATTTCGACACATTGAAACATCGACAAATCCACACATCGACACATCGACACATCCACACATCGACACATCCACAAATCGACACATCGACTCATCGACACATCCACACATCCACACATCCACACATCCACACATCCACACATCTACTCATCGCCACATCGGTAAATCGACACATCGACACATCGAAAAATCCACACATCGACACTTCGACACATCCACACATCGACACATAGAAATATCGACACATCCACAAATCCACAAATCCACACATCGACACATCGACACATCGACACATCGACAAATCGACACATCGACACATCGAAACATCGACACATCCACACATCGAAAAATCGACACATCGACACATCAATATATCGACACATCGATACATCGACACATCGACAAATCGACACTTCGACACATCGAAACATCCACACATCCACATATCGACACACCGACACATCGACATTTCGAAACATCGACACATCCACACATCGACACATCGACACATCGACACATCGAAACATCGGCAAATCGACACATCGACACATCGACACTTCGACACATCCACACATCCACACATCCACACATCCACACATCCACACATCCACACATCCACACATCCACACATCGGCACATCGACACATCGAAACATCGAAACATCGACAAATATACACATCCACACATCGACACATCGAAACATCGACACATCGAAACATCGACACATTTACACATCCACACATCGACACATCCACACATCCACACATCCACACATCCACACATCCACACATCCACACATCCACACATCCACACATCGGCACATCGACACATCGAAACATCGAAACATCGACACATATACACATCCACACATCGACACATCGAAACATCGACACATCGAAACATCGACACATTTACACATCCACACATCGACACATCCACACATCCGCTCATCGCCACATCGGTACATCGACACATCGACACATCGACGCATCGAAACATCGACACACCCACACATCGACACATCGACAAATCGAAACATCGGCAAATCGACACATCGACTCATCGACACATCGAAACATCGAAACATCGACACACCCACACATCGACACATCGACACATCGAAACATCGGCAAATCGACACATCGACACATCGACACTTCGACACATCCACACATCCACACATCCACACATCCACACATCCACACATCCACACATCGGCACATCGACACATCGAAACATCGAAACATCGACACATATACACATCCACACATCGACACATCGAAACATCGACACATCGAAACATCGACACATTTACACATCCACACATCGACACATCCACACATCCACACATCCACACATCCACACATCCACACATCCACACATCCACACATCGACACGTCGGCACATCGACACATCGAAACATCGAAACATCAACACATCGACACATCGAAACATCGACACATCGACACATCGACACATCGACACATCGAAACATCGACACATCCACACATCGACATATCCACACATCCACACATCGACACATCCACAAATCGACACATCGACTCATCGATACATCGACCTATCGACACTTCAAAACATCGACACATCCACACATCGACACATCGACACATCGAAACATCGGCAAATCGACACATCGACACATCGAAGCATCAACACATCCACACATCGACACATCGACACATCCACACATCGACACATCGACACATCGAAACATCGGCAAATCGACACATCGACTCATCGACACATCGAAACATCGAAACATCGACACACCCACACATCGACACATCGACACATCGAAACAT
Organism: Chloromyia formosa; assembly: GCA_964017055.1. Classification (NCBI taxonomy): domain Eukaryota; kingdom Metazoa; phylum Arthropoda; class Insecta; order Diptera; family Stratiomyidae; genus Chloromyia; species Chloromyia formosa. The sequence continues at coordinate 69,605,069 of OZ024814.1, forward strand.
CGGCAAATCGACACATCGACACATCGACACTTCGACACATCCACACATCCACACATCCACACATCCACACATCCACACATCCACACATCGGCACATCGACACATCGAAACATCGAAACATCGACACATATACACATCCACACATCGACACATCGAAACATCGACACATCGAAACATCGACACATTTACACATCCACACATCGACACATCCACACATCCACACATCCACACATCCACACATCCACACTTCGACACATCGACACTTCGACACATCGACACAACAACACATCCACAAATCCACACTTCCACACATCCACACATCCACACATCCACACATCCAAACATCCACACATAAACACATCGACACATCCACACATCCACACATCCACACATCCACACATCAACAAATCGACACATCGACACATCGTCACATCCACATATTCACACATCCACACATCGACACATCGACACATCTACGCATCGACACATCGACTCGTCGACTCAGCGACACATCGACACATCGACACATCGACACATCGACACATCGACACATCGACAAATCGACACATCGACACATCGACACATCGACACAACGACTCATCGAAACATCGACACTTCGACACATCGACACTTCGACACATCAACAAATCGACACATCCACAAATCCACACATCCACACATTCACACATCCAAACATCCACACATCCACATATCCACACATCGACACTTCCACACATCCACTCATCGACAAATCCTTACATCCACGCATCCACACATCGACACATCGACACATCGACCTCATCGTTACATCGACACATCGACACATCGACACATCGACACATCGACACTTCGACACATCCACACATCCACACATCGACACATCCACACATCGACACATCGACACAACGACTCATCGAAACATCGACACTTCGACACATCGACACTTCGACACATCAACAAATCGACACATCCACAAATCCACACATCCACACATTCACACATCCAAACATCCACACATCCACATATCCACACATCGACACATCCACACATCCACTCATCGACAAATCCTTACATCCACGCATCCACACATCGACACATCGACACATCGACCTCATCGTTACATCCACACATCCACACATCGACACATGGACACATCGAAATATCGACACATCGACACATCGACACATCGGCACATCGACACATCGACACATCGTCACATCGACATATCCACACACCCGCACACCCACATATCCACACATCCACACATCGACCCATCCACACACCGACACATCGACACATCGACGCATCCATACATTTACACATACTCCCATTAACACATCCACACATCGACACATCCACACACCCACACATCCACACATACACACATCGACACCTCGACACATCGACACTTCGACACATCAAAATAACGACACATCCACAAATCCACACATCCACACATCCACACATCAACACATCCACACATCCAAACATCCACACATCCACACATCCACACATCCACACATCCACACATCCACACATCGACACATCGAAACATCGACACATCGACACATCGACAAATCGACACATCGACACATCGAAAAATCGACACATCGACACATCGACACACCCACACACCCACACATCCACACAGCCACACATCCACACATCGACACATCGACACATTCACACATCCACACACCGACACATCGACACATCGACGCATCCATACATTTACACATACTCCCATTAACACATCCACACATCCACACATCGACACATCCACACACCCACACATCGACACATCCACACATCGACACATCCACACACCGACCCATCGACACATCGACACATCCACAAATCCACACATCCACACATCCAAACATCCACACATCCACATACCGACACATCGACACATTTACTCATCGGCACATCCATACATCCACACATCCACACTTCGACACATCGACACTTCGACATATCGACACACCAACACATCCACAAATCCACACTTCCACACATCCACACATCCACACATCCAAACATCCACACATCCCCACATCCACACATCGACACATCGACACATCTACGCATCGACACATCGACACATCGACACATCGACACATCGACAAATCGACACATCGACACATCGAAAAATCGACACATCGACACATCGACACATCGACACACCCACACACCCACACATCCACACAACCACACATCCACACATCGACACATCGACACATTCACACATCCACGCATAAACACAACCACTCATCCGCTCATCCACACATCCACACATTCACACATCCACACATCTGCACATCGACACATCGACACATCGACACATCGGCACATCGACACATTCACACATCCACACATCCACACATCGACACATGGACACATCCACACATCGACCCATCGACACATCCGCACATCCACACATTAACACATCCACACATCCACACGTCCACACATCCCCACATCGACACATCGACTCATCGACACATCCACACATCGAAAAATCGATACATCGACACATCGACACATGGACACATCTGCACATCGACACATCGACACATCGACACATCGACACATCGGCACATCGACATATTCACACATCCACACATCCACACATCGACACATGGACACATCCACACATCGACCCATCGACACATCCGCACATCCACACATTAACACATCCACACATCCACACGTCCACACATCCCCACATCGACACATCGACTCATCGACACATCGACACATCGGCACATCCACACATCCACACATCGACACATCCACACATCGACCCATCGACACATCGACACTTCGACACATCGACACTTCGACACATCAACTCATCGACACATCCACAAATCCACACATCCACACATCCAAACATCCACACATCCACACATCCACACATCCACACATCGACACATCCACACATCCACACATCCACACATCGACACATCGACATATCGACACATCCACACATCGACACATCGAGACATCCACACATCGACCCATCGACACATCGACACTTCGACACATCGACACTTCGACACATCAACACATCGACACATCCACAAATCCACACATCCACACATCCAAACATCCACACATCCTCATATCGACACATCGACACATTTACTCGTCCACACATCCACACATCCACACATCCACACATCCACAAATCGACACATCGACTCATCGATACATCGACCTATCGACACTTCAAAACATCGACACATCCACACATCGACACATCGACACATCGAAACATCCAGACATCGGCACATCGACACATTTACACATCCACACATCGACACATCGACACATCGAAACATCGACCCATCGACACATCGACACTTCGACACATCGACACATCGACACATCGACACATCGACACATCGAATCATCGACCCATCGACACATCGACACATCGACACATTTACTCATCGACACATCGACATATCGACTCGTCGACACATCGACACATCCACATATCCACACATCCACACATCGACACATCGACACATTGAAACATCGACACATCGACACATCGACACATCGACGCATCGACACATCCACACATCGACACATCCACAAATCTACACATCCACACATCCACACATCGACACATCGACACATCGACACATCGACACATCGACACATCGACACATCGACACATCGACACATCGACACTTCGACACATCGACACATCGACACATCCACACATCCACACATCCACACATCGACACTTCGACACAACGACACATCGACACATCGACACATCGACACATCGACATATCGACACATCGACACATCGAAGCATCAACACATCGACACATCGAAACATTGGCACATCCACACATCGACACTTCGACACATCGACACATCGACACATCGACACATCGACACATCGACACGTCGACAAATCGACAAATCGGCACAACGACAAATCAACATATCCGCACATCCACACATCCACACATCGACACCTCGACACATCGACACATCGACATATCGACACATCGACACATCGACACATCGACGCATCGACACATCGAAGCATCAACACATCCACACATCGACACATCCACACATCGACACATAGAAATATCGACACATTCACAAATCCACACATCGACACATCGACAAATCGACACGTCGACACATCGACACATCGAAACATCGACACATCCACACATCGAAAAATCGACACATCGACACATCAACATATCGACACATCGACACATCGACAAATCGACAATTCGACACATCGAAACATCGACACATCCACACATCGACACAACGACACATCGACATATCGAAACATCGACACATCCACACATCGACTTCCACACATCCACACATCGACACATCGACACATTGAAACATCGACACATCGACACATCGACACATCGACACATCGACACATCGACACATCGACACATCGACACATCGGCACATCGACACATCGACAAATCGGCACATCGACACATCCACAAATCCACACATCCACACATCGTCTCGTCGACACATCCACAAATCGACACATCGATTCATCGACATATCCACACTTCCTCACATCCACACATCCACACATCCGCTCATCGCCACATCGGTACATCGACACATCGACACATCGACGCATCGAAACATCGACACATCCACACATCGACACATCGACACATCGAAACATCGACAAATCGACACATCGACACATCGACACTTCGACACATCCACACATCCACACATCCACACATCCACACATCCACACATCCACACATCCACACATCGACACGTCGGCACATCGACACATCGAAACATCGACACATATACACATCCACACATCGACACATCGACACATCGAAACATCGACACATCGAAACATCGACACTTCAACACATCCACACATCGACACATCCACACATTCACACATCCACACATCCACACATCGACACGTCGGCACATCGACACATCGAAACATCGAAACATCAACACATCGACACATCAAAACATCGTCCCATCGACACATCGACACATCCACAAATCGACACATCGTCTCATCGATACATCGACCTATCGACACTTCAAAACATCGACAAATCCACACATCGACACATCGACACATCCACACATCCAAACATCCACACATCCACACATAGACACATGCTCACATCCACACATCCACACATCCACAAATCGACACATCGACTCATCGATACATCGACACATCGATACATCCACACATCCACACATCGATACATCGACACATCGACACATCGAATCATCGACACATCGACTCATCGAAACATCGACACATCCACACATCGACACATCCACACATCCACACATCGACACATTGACACATCAAAACATCGACACATTCACACATCGACTCATCGACATATCAACACATCCACACATCGACACATCCACAAATCGACACATCGACTCATCGATACATCGATACATCGACACATCGACACATCGGCTTATCGACACATCGTCACATCGACACATCCACGCATCCACACATCGACACATCCACACATCGACACATCGACACATCGACACATCGACTCATCGACCCATCGACACATCGACACATCGACACATTTACACATCGACACATCGACATATCGACTCTTCGACACATCGACACATCCACACATCCACACATCCACACATCGACACATTGAAACATCGACACATCGACACATCGACACATCCACACATCGACACATCGACACATCCACAAATCTACACATCCACACATCGACACATCGACACATCGACACATCGACACATCGACACTTCGACACATCGACACATCCACACATCCACACATCGACACTTCGACACATCGACACATCGACACATCGACACATCGACACATCGACATATCGACACATCGACACATCGACACATCGAAGCATCAACACATCGACACATCGAAACATTGGCACATCCACACATCGACACTTCGACACATCGACACATCGACACATCGAAGCATCAACACATCGACACATCGAAACATTGGCACATCCACACATCGACACTTCGACACATCGACACATCGACACATCGACACTTCGACAAATCGAAAAATCGACAAATCGACAAATCGACACAACGAAAAATCCACATATCCGCACATCCACACATCCACTCATCGACACCTCGGCACATCGACACGTCGACACATCGACACATCGACGCATCGACACATCGACACATCGACACATCGATAAATCGACACATCGACACATCGAAGCATCAACACATCGACACATCGAAGCATTGGCACATCCACATCTCGACACTTCGACACATCGACACATCGACACATCGACACATCGACACTTCGACAAATCGACACATCGACACCTCGACACATCGACACATCGACACATCGACACATCGGCTTATCGACACATCGTCACATCGACACATCCACGCATCCACACATCGACACATCCACACATCGGCACATCGACTCATCGACCCATCGACACATCGACACATCGACACATTTACACATCGACACATCGACATATCGACTCTTCGACACATCGACACATCCACACATCCACACATCCACACATCCACACATCCACACATCCACACATCCACACATCCACACATCGACACATCGACACATCGATACATCGACACGTCGACACATCGACACATCGAAATTTCGACACATCGACACATCGACACATCCACAAATCCACAAATCCACACATCCACATATCGACACATCGAAACATCGACACATCCACAAATCCACAAATCCACACATCCACACATCGACACATCGACACATCGACACATCGACACATCGACACATCGACACATCGAAACATCGACACATCGACACATCGACACATCGACACATCGACACATCGACACGTCGACACATCGACAAATCGACACATCGACAAATCCACATATCCGCACAACCACACATCGACACATCGACACATCGACACATCGACACATCGACACATCGACACATCGACACTTCGACAAATCGACTCATCGACACCTCGACACATCGACACATCGACACATCGGCTTATCGACACATCGTCACATCGACACATCCACGCATCCACACATCGACACATCCACACATCGGCACATCGACTCATCGACCCATCGACACATCGACACATCGACACATTTACACATCGACACATCGACATATCGACTCTTCGACACATCGACACATCCACACATCCACACATCCACACATCGACACATTGAAACATCGACACATCGACACATCGACACATCCACACATCCACACATCCACACATCCACACATCCACACATCCACACATCCACACATCCACACATCCACACATCCACACATCCACACATCCACACATCGACACATCGACACATCGATACATCGACACGTCGACACATCGACACATCGAAATTTCGACACATCGACACATCGACACATCGAGACATCGACACATCCACAAATCCACAAATCCACACATCCACATATCGACACATCGAAACATCGACACATCCACAAATCCACAAATCCACACATCCACACATCGACACATCGACACATCGACACATCGACACATCGACACATCGAAACATCGACACATCCACACATCGACACATCGACACATCCACACATCGACACATCGAAGCATCAACACATCGACACATCGAAACATTGGCACATCCACACATCGACACTTCGACACATGGACACATCCACACATCGACCCATCGACACATCCGCACATCCACACATTAACACATCCACACATCCACACGTCCACACATCCCCACATCGACACATCGACTCATCGACACATCCACACATCGAAAAATCGATACATCGACACATCGACACATGTACACATCTGCACATCGACACATCGACACATCGACACATCGGCACATCGACATATTCACACATCCACACATCCACACATCGACACATGGACACATCCACACATCGACCCATCGACACATCCGCACATCCACACATTAACACATCCACACATCCACACGTCCACACATCCCCACATCGACACATCGACTCATCGACACATCGACACATCGGCACATCCACACATCCACACATCGACACATCCACACATCGACCCATCGACACATCGACACTTCGACACATCGACACTTCGACACATCAACTCATCGACACATCCACAAATCCACACATCCACACATCCAAACATCCACACATCCACACATCCACACATCCACACATCCACACATCCACACATCGACACATCCACACATCCACACATCGACACATCGACACATCGACAAATCGACAAATCGACACAACGAAAAATCCACATATCCGCACATCCACACATCCACACATCGACACCTCGGCACATCGACACGTCGACACATCGACACATCGACACATCGACGCATCGACACATCGACACATCGATAAATCGACACATCGACACATCGAAGCATCAACACATCGACACATCGAAGCATTGGCACATCCACATCTCGACACTTCGACACATCGACACATCGACACATCGACACATCGACACATCGACACTTCGACAAATCGACACATCGACACCTCGACACATCGACACATCGACACATCGACACATCGGCTTATCGACACATCGTCACATCGACACATCCACGCATCCACACATCGACACATCCACACATCGGCACATCGACTCATCGACCCATCGACACATCGACACATCGACACATCGACACATTTACACATCGACACATCGACATATCGACTCTTCGACACATCGACACATCCACACATCCACACATCCACACATCGACACATTGAAACATCGACACATCGACACATCGACACATCCACACATCCACACATCCACACATCCACACATCCACACATCCACACATCCACACATCGACACATCGGCACATCGACAAATCGACACATCGACACATTTACACATCGACACATCGACATATCGACTCTTCGACACATCGACACATCCACACATCCACACATCCACACATCCACACATCGACACAGCGACACATCGATACATCGACACGTCGACACATCGACACATCGAAATTTCGACACATCGACACATCGACACATCGAGACATCGACACATCCACAAATCCACAAATCCACACATCCACATATCGACACATCGAAACATCGACACATCCACAAATCCACAAATCCACACATCCACACATCGACACATCGACACATCGACACATCGACACATCGACACATCGACACATCGACTCATCGAAACATCGACACATCGACACATCGACACATCGACACATCGACACATCGACACATCGACACGTCGACACATCGACAAATCGACACATCGACAAATCCACATATCCGCACAACCACACATCGACACATCGACACATCGACACATCGACACATCGACACATCGACACTTCGACAAATCGACACATCGACACCTCGACACATCGACACATCGGCTTATCGACACATCGTCACATCGACACATCCACGCATCCACACATCGACACATCCACACATCGGCACATCGACTCATCGACCCATCGACACATCGACACATCGACACATTTACACATCGACACATCGACATATCGACTCTTCGACACATCGACACATCCACACATCCACACATCCACACATCGACACATTGAAACATCGACACATCGACACATCGACACATCCACACATCCACACATCCACACATCCACACATCCACACATCCACACATCCACACATCCACACATCCACACATCCACACATCCACACATCCACACATCCACACATCGACACATCGGCACATCGACAAATCGACACATCGACACATTTACACATCGACACATCGACATATCGACTCTTCGACACATCGACACATCCACACATCCACACATCCACACATCCACACATCGACACATCGACACATCGATACATCGACACGTCGACACATCGACACATCGAAATTTTGACACATCGACACATCGAGACATCGACACATCCACAAATCCACAAATCCACACATCCACATATCGACACATCGAAACATCGACACATCCACAAATCCACAAATCCACACATCCACACATCGACACATCGACACATCGACACATCGACACATCGACACATCGACACATCGACACATCGAAACATCGACACATCCACACATCGACACATCGACACATCCACACATCGACACATCGAAGCATCAACACATCGACACATCGAAACATTGGCACATCCACACATCGACACTTCGACACATCGACACATCGACACTTCGACAAATCGACAAATCGACACAACGACAAATCCACATATCCGCACATCCACACATCGACACCTCGACACATCGACACATCGACACATCGACACATCGAAACATCGACACATCCACACATCGACACATCCACACATCCACACATCGACACATTGACACATCAAAACATCGACACATTCACACATCGACTCATCGACATATCAACACATCCACACATCGACACATCCACAAATCGACACATCGACTCATCGATACATCGATACATCGACACATCGACACATCGGCTTATCGACACATCGTCACATCGACACATCCACGCATCCACACATCGACACATCCACACATCGACACATCGACACATCGACACATCGACTCATCGACCCATCGACACATCGACACATTTACACATCGACACATCGACATATCGACTCTTCGACACATCGACACATCCACACATCCACACATCCACACATCGACACATTGAAACATCGACACATCGACACATCGACACATCCACACATCGACACATCGACACATCCACAAATCTACACATCCACACATCGACACATCGACACATCGACACATCGACACTTCGACACATCGTCCCATCGACAAATAGACACATGGACACATCGACACATCGAAGCATCAACACATCGACACATCGAAACATTGGCACATCCACACATCGACACTTCGACACATCGACACATCGACACTTCGACAAATCGACAAATCGACACAACGACAAATCCACATATCCGCACATCCACACATCCACACATCGACACATCGACACATCCACACATCGACACATCGAAGCATCAACACATCGACACATCGAAACATTGGCACATCCACACATCGACACTTCGACACATCGACACATCGACACTTCGACAAATCGACAAATCGACACAACGACAAATCCATATATCCGCACATCCACACATCGAAACATCGACGCTTCCACAAATCCACACATCCACACTTCCACACATCGACACATCGAAACATCGACCCATCGACACATCGACAAATAGACACATGGACACATCGACATATCCACACATCGACACATGAAAACATCGACACATCCACACCTCGACACATCGACGCAGCGACACATCGACACATCCACAAATCGACACATCGAAACATCGACACATCCAGACATCGATACATCGACACATCGACACATCCATATATCCGCACATCCACACATCCACACATCGACACTTTCACACATCGACACATCAACACATCGACACATCGACACATCGAAACATCGACACATCCACACATCGACACATCGACACATCGACACATCCACACATCGACACATCGACACATCGACATATCGACACATCGACACAAAGACACATCGACACATCGACACAGCGACACATCGACACATCGACACATCGACACATCGAAACATCGACACATCGACACATCGACACATCGAAACATCGACACGTCGACTCATCCACAAATCGACACATCGAAACATCGACACATCGACACATCGACACAGCGACACATCGACACATCGATACATCGACACATCGACACATCCATATATCCGCACATCCACACATCGACACTTCCACACATCGACACATCAACACATCGACACATCGACACATCGAAACATCGACACATCCACACATCGACACATCGAAACATCGACACATCCACAAATCCACAAATCCACACATCCACACATCGACACATCGACACATCGACACATCGACACATCGACACATCGACACATCGACACATCGACACATCGACACATCGACACATCGACACATCGACACATCGACACATCGACACATCGACACATCGACACATCGACACATCGACACATCGACACATCGAAACATCGACACATCGAAACTTCGACGCATCCACAAATCCACACATCCACACTTCCACACATCGACACATCGACACATCGACCCATCGACCCATCGACACATCGAAACATTGGAACATCCACACATCGACACTTCGACACTTCGACACATCGACGCATCGACACATCGACACTTCGACAAATCGACAAATCGACACAACGACAAATCCACATATCCGCACATCCACACATCCTCACATCGACACGTCGACACATCGACAAATCGACACATCGACAAATCCACATATCCGCACAACCACACATCCACATATCGACACATCGACACATCGAAACATCGACGCATCCATAAATCCACACATCCACACTTCCACACATCGACACATCGACACATCGACCCATCGACCCATCGACCCATCGACCCATCGACCCATCGACACATCGAAACATTGGAACATCCACACATCGACACTTCGACACATTGGAACATCCACACATCGACACTTCGACACATCGACACATCGACACATCGACACTTCGACAAATCGACAAATCGACACAACGACAAATCCACATATCCGCACATCCACACATCCACACATCGACACCTCGACACATCGACACGTCGACACATCGACACATCGACATATCGACACATCGACACATCAACACAACGACACATCGACGCATCGACATATTGACACATCGACACATCGACACAACGACACATCCTCACATCGACGCATCGACATATCGACACATCGACACATCGACACATCCTCACATCGACACTTCGACACATCGACATATCGACACATCGAAACATTGGCACATCGACACATCGTCACATCGACACATCGACACATCGACACATCTACACGTCGACACATCGACACATCAAAACATCGACACATCCACACATCGATATATCGACGCAGCGACACATCCACACATCCACACATCGTCACATCGACGCATCGACACATCGACCCATCGACCCATCGACACATCGAAACATTGGAACATCCACACATCGACACTTCGACACATCGACACATCGACACATCGACACATCGACACATCGACACTTCGACACATCGACACATCGACACATCGACACATCGAAACATCGACACATCGACACATCGACACATCGACACATCGACACATCGACACATCGACACATCGACACATCGACACATCGACACATCTTCACATCGACACATCGACATATCGACACATCGAAACATTGGCACATCGAGACATCGACACATCCACAAATCCACAAATCCACACATCCACATATCGACACATCGAAACATCGACACATCCACAAATCCACAAATCCACAAATCCACACATCCACACATCGACACATCGGCACATCGACACATCGACACATCGACACATCGACACATCGACACATCGACACATCGACACATCGAAACATCGACACATCGACACATCGACACATCGACACATCGACACATCGACACATCGACACATCGACACATCGACACGTCGACACGTCGACACATCGACAAATCGACACATCGACAAATCCACATATCCGCACAACCACACATCCACACATCGACACATCGACACTTCCACACATCGACACATCGAAACATCGACCCATCGACACATCGACAAATAGACACATGGACACATCGACACATTCACACATCGACACATGAAAACATCGACACATCCACTTCTCGACACATCGACGCAGCGACACATCGACACATCCACAAATCGACACATCGAAACATCGACACATCCACACATCGATACATCGACACATCGACACATCCATATATCCGCACATCCACACATCCACACATCGACACTTCCACACATCGACACATCAACACATCGACACATCGACACATCGAAACATCGACACTTCCACACATCGATACATCGACACATCCACACATCCACACATCCACACATCCACACATCCACACATCCACACATCGACACTTCGACACATCGACACATCGACACATCGAAACATCGACACTTCCACACATCGATACATCGACACATCCACACATCCACATATCGACACATCGAAACATCGACACATCCACAAATCCACAAATCCACACATCGACACATCGACACATCGACACATTGACACATCGACACATCGACACATCGACACATCGACACATCGACACATCGACACATCGACACATCGAAACATCGACACATCGACACATCGACACATCGACACGTCGACTCATCGACAAATCGACACATCGAAAAATCCACATATCCGCACAACCACACATCCACACATCGACACATCGACACATCGAAACATCGACGCATCCACAAATCCACACATCCACACTTCCACACATCGACACATCGACACATCGACCCATCGACCCATCGACCCATCGACCCTTCGACACATCGAAACATTGGAACATCCACACGTCGACACGTCGACACATCGACACATCGACACATCGACACATCGACACTTCGACAAATCGACAAATCGACAAATCGACACAACGACAAATCCACATATCCGCACATCCACACATCCACACATCGACACCTCGACACATCGACACGTCGACACATCGACACATCGACATATCGACACATCGACACATCGACACAACGACACATCGACGCATCGACATATTGACACATCGACACATCGACACTTCGACACAAAGACACATCGACACATCGACACAGCGACACATCGACACATCGACACATCGACACATCGACTCATCGACACATCGACACATCCACACATCGACACATCCACACATCCACACATCCACACATCGACACGTCGACACATCGACACATCGACACATCGACACATCGACACATCGACACATCGACACATCGACACATCGACACATCTTCACATCGACACATCGACATATCGACACATCGAAACATTGGCACATCGACACATCGTCACATCGACACATCGACACATCTACACGTCGACACATCGACACATCAAAACATCGACACATCCACACATCGACATATCGACGCAGCGACACATCCACACATCCACACATCGACACATCGAAACATCGACACATCGACACATCGACACATCGACACATCGACACATCGACACATCGACACATCGACACATCAAAACATCGACACATCCACACATCGACATATCGACGCAGCGACACATCCACATATCCACACATCGACACATCGACACATCGACACATCGACCCATCGACCCATCGACACATCGACACTTCGACACATCGACACATCTACACATCGACACATCGACACATCGACACATCGACACATCGACACATCGACACATCGACACATCGACACATCGACAAATCGACACATCGACACATCGAAACATCGACACATCCACACATCGACTCATCGACACATCGAAACATCGACACATCCACAACTCCACACATCCACAATTCGACACATCGACACATCGACCCATCGACACATCGACAAATCGACACATCGACACATCGACACATCCACACATCGACACATCGACACATCGACACATCGACACATCGACACATCGACACGTCGACACATCGACACATCGACTCATCGACACATCGACACATCGACACATCGACACATCGACACATCGACACTTCGACACATCGACACATCTACACATCGACACATCGAAACATCGACACATCGACATATCGACACATCGAAACATTGGCACATTGGCACATCGACACATCGACACATCGACATATTGACACATCGACACATCGACACATCGACACATCGACACATCGACACATCCAAACATCCACACATCCACACATCGACACATCGAAAAATCGAATCATTTGCACATCCACACAACGACACATCGACACGTCGACACATCGACATATCGACAAATCGAAACACCGACACATCGACACATCGACACATCGACAAAACCACATATCCGCACATCCACACATCCACACATCGACACATCGACACATCGACACATCGACACATCGACACATCGACACATCGACACATCGACACATCGACACATCGACACATCGACACATCAACACATCGACACATCGACACATCGACACATCGAAACATCGACACATCCACACATCGACTCATCGACACATCGAAACATCGACACATCCACAACTCCACACATCCACAATTCGACACATCGACACATCGACCCATCGACACATTGACAAATCGACACATCGACACATCGACACATCGACACATCGACACATCGACACATCGACACATCGACTCATCGACACATCGACACATCGACACATCGACACATCGACACATCGACACATCGACACATCGACACATCGACACATCGACACTTCGACACTTCGACACATCGACACATCGACACATCGAAACATCGACAAATCCACAAATCCGCACATCCACACATCCTCACATCGACATATCGAAACATCGACACATCCACAAATCCACACATCCACACTTCCACACATCGACACATCGAAACATCGACCCATCGACACATCGACAAATAGACACATGGACACATCGACACATCGACACACGAAAACATCGACACATCCACACCTCGACACATCGACGCAGCGACACATCGACACATCCACAAATCGACACATCGAAACATCGACACATCCACACATCGATACATCCACACATCGACACATCGACACATCGACACATCGACACATCGGCACATCGACACATCGACACATCGACACATCGACACATCGACACAGCGACACATCCAAACATCGACACATCGACACATCGACACATCCACACATCGACATATCGACACATCGACACGTCGACACATCGACACATCGACACATCGACACATCGAAACATTGACAGATCGACACATCGACGCAACGACACATCGACACATCGAAACATCGACACATCGGAACATCGACAGATCCACACATCGACAAATCGAAACATCGACACATCGACACGTCGACACATCGACACATCGACACATCGACACATCGACACATCGACACATTGACACATCGACACATCGACACTTCGACACATCCACACATCGACACATCGACGCATCGACACATCGACGCATCGACACATCGACACATCAAAACATCGACACATCGAAACATCGACACATCCACACATCGACAAATCGACACATCGACACACCGACACATCGACACATCGACACATCGACACATCGACACATCGACACTTCGACACATCCATCGTCACGTCGACACATCGACACATCGACACTTCGAAATATCGACACATCCACACATTGACACATCGACACATCGAAACATCGACGCATCCACACATCGAAACATCGACACATTGACACATCGACACATCGACACATCGACACATCGTCACATCGACAGATCCACACATCGACAAATCGAAACATCGACACCTCGACACCTCGACACATCGACACGTCGACACATCGACACTTCGACACATCCACATATCGACACATCGACGCATCGACGCATCAACACATCGACACATCGACACATCGAAACATCGACACATCGAAACATCGACAGATCCACACATCGACAAATCGAAATATCGACACATCGACACAACGACACGTCGATACATCGACACATCGACACTTCGACACATCCACACATCGACACATCCACACATCGACACATCGACACACCGACACATCGACACATCGACACATCGACACATCAACACATCGACACATCGACACATCGACACATCGACACATCGACACATCGACACATCGACACATCGACACATCGGCACATCGACAAATCGACACTTCGACACATCGAAACATCGACACGTCCACACATCGACACATCGACACATCGGCACAACGACACGTCGATACATCGACACGTCAGCACATCGACACTTCGACACATCCACATATCGACACATCGACGCATCGACGCATCGACGCATCGACACATCGACACATCGACACATCGACACATCGACACATCGAAACATCGACAGATCCACACATCGACAAATCGAAATATCGACACATCGACACAACGACACATCGACACACCGACACATCGACACATCGACACATCGACACATCGACACATCGACACATCGACACATCGACACATCGACACATCGACACATCGACACATCGACACGTCGACACATCGACACATCGACATATCGACACATCGACACATCGACACAACGACACATCGACGCATCGACATATTGACACATCGACACAACGACACATCCTCACATCGACGCATCGACATATCGACACATCGACACATCGACACATCGACACATCCTCACATCGACACTTCGACACATCGACACATCGACATATCGACACATCGAAACATTGGCACATCGACACATCGTCACATCGACACATCGACACATCGACACATCTACACGTCGACACATCGACACATCAAAACATCGACACATCCACACATCGACATATCGACGCAGCGACACATCCACACATCCACACATCCACACATCGACACATCGACACATCGACGCATCGACACATCGACCCATCGACCCATCGACACATCGAAACATTGGAACATCCACACATCGACACTTCGACACATCGACACATCGACACATCGACACATCGACACTTCGACACATCGACACATCGACACATCGACACATCGAAACATCGACACATCGACTCATCGACACATCTTCACATCGACACATCGACATATCGACACATCGAAACATTGGCACATCGAGACATCGACACATCCACAAATCCACAAATCCACACATCCACATATCGACACATCGAAACATCGACACATCCACAAATCCACAAATCCACACATCCACACATCGACACATCGGCACATCGACACATCGACACATCGACACATCGACACATCGACACATCGACACATCGAAACATCGACACATCGACACATCGACACATCGACACATCGACACATCGACACATCGACACATCGACACGTCGACACGTCGACACATCGACAAATCGACACATCGACAAATCCACATATCCGCACAACCACACATCCACACATCGACACATCGACACATCGACACTTCCACACATCGACACATCGAAACATCGACCCATCGACACATCGACAAATAGACACATGGACACATCGACACATCCACACATCGACACATGAAAACATCGACACCTCCACACCTCGACACATCGACGCAGCGACACATCGACACATCCACAAATCGACACATCGAAACATCGACACATCCACACATCGATACATCGACACATCGACACATCCATATATCCGCACATCCACACATCCACACATCGACACTTCCACACATCGACACATCAACACATCGACACATCGACACATCGAAACATCGACACATCCACACATCGACACATCGACACATCGACACATCCACACATCCACA
The DNA here is from genome assembly GCA_964017055.1 of Chloromyia formosa. Lineage (NCBI taxonomy): Eukaryota > Metazoa > Arthropoda > Insecta > Diptera > Stratiomyidae > Chloromyia > Chloromyia formosa. The sequence goes on from OZ024814.1 coordinate 69,624,742, forward strand.
CATCGACACATCGACACATCGACATATCGACACATCGACACAAAGACACATCGACACATCGACACAGCGACACATCGACACATCGACTCATCGACACATCGACACATCCACACATCGACACATCCACACATCCACACATCGACATATCGACACATCGACACTTCGACACATCGACACATCGACACATCGACACTTCGACACATCGATACATCGACACATCCACACATCCACACATCCACACATCCACACATCCACACATCCACACATCCACACATCCACACATCCACACATCCACACATCCACACATCGACACATCGACACATCGACACATCGAGACATCGACACATCGAGACATCGACACATCCACAAATCCACAAATCCACACATCCACATATCGACACATCGAAACATCGACACATCCACAAATCCACAATTCCACACATCCACACATCGACACATCGCCACATCGACACATCGACACATCGACACATCGACACATCGACACATCGACACATCGACACATCGACACATCGACACATCGACACATCGACACATCGAAACATCGACACATCGACACATCGACACATCGACACATCGACACATCGACACATCGACACGTCGACTCATCGACAAATCGACACATCGACAAATCCACATATCCGCACAACCACACATCCACACATCGACACATCGAAACATCGACACATCGACACATCGAAACATCGACGCATCGACAAATCTACACATCCACACTTCCACACATCGACACATCCTCACATCCACCCATCGACACATCGACACATCGACACATCGACACATCGACACATCGACACATCGACACATCGACACATCGACACATCGACACGTCGACTCATCGACAAATCGACACATCGACAAATCCACATATCCGCACAACCACACATCCACACATCCACACATCGAAACATCGACACATCGAAACATCGACACATCCACAAATCCACACATCCACACTTCCACACATCGACACATCCACACATCCACACATCGACACGTCGACACATCGACACATCGACACATCGACACATCGACACATCGACACGTCGACTCATCGACAAATCGACACATCGACAAATCCACATATCCGCACAACCACACATCCACACATCGACACATCGACACATCGACACGTCGATTCATCGACAAATCGACACATCGACAAATCCACATATCCGCACAACCACACATCCACACATCGAAACATCGAAACATCGACACATCGAGACATCGACACATCCACAAATCCACAAATCCAAACATCCACATATCGACACATCGAAACATCGACACATCGACACATCGACACATCGACACATCGACACATCGACACATCGACACATCGAAACATCGACACATCGACACATCGACACATCGACACATCGACACATCGACACATCGACACATCGACACATCGATACATCGACACATAGACACATCGACACATCGAAACATCGACACATCGAAACATGGACACGTCGACACATCGACATATCGACACATCGAAACATCGACACATCGACACGTCGACACATCGACAAATCGACACATCGACAAATCCACATATCCGCACAACCACACATCCACACATCGACACATCGTCACATCGAAACATCGACGCATCCACAAATCCACACATCCACACTTCCACACTTCCACACATCGACACATCGACACATCGACCCATCGACCCATCGACACATCGAAACTTTGGAACATCCACACATCGACACTTCGACACATCGACACATCGACACATCGACACATCGACACAACGACACATCCTCACATCGACGCATCGACATATCGACACATCGAAACATCGACACATCGACACATCGACACATCGACACATCGACACATCGACACATCTTCACATCGACACATCGACATATCGACACATCGAAACATTGGCACATTGGCACATCGACACATCGACACATCGACATATTGACACATCGACACATCGACACATCGACACATCGACACATTATCACATCGACGCATCGACATATCGACACATCGACATATCGACGCAGCGACACATCCACACATCGACACATTATCACATCGACGCATCGACATATCGACACATCGACATATCGACGCAGCGACACATCCACACATCCACACATCGACACATCGACACATCGACGCATCGACACATCGACCCATCGACCCATCGACACATTGAAACATTGGAACATCCACACATCGACACTTCGACACATCGACACATCGACACATCGAAACATCGACACTTCGACTCATCGACACATCGACACATCGAAACATCGACACATCGACACCTCGACGCATCGACATATCGACACATCGACACATCGACACATACTCACATCGACACTTCGACACATCGATACATCGACACATCCACACATCCACACATCGACAATCCGACACATCGACACATCGACACATCGAAACATCGACACATCGACATATCGACACATCGACACAACGACACATCGACGCATCGACATATTGACACATCGACACATCCACACATCCACACATCCACACATCGACACATCGAAACATCGACACATCCACACATCGACACATCGACACATCCACACATCCACACATCCACACATCGACACATCGACACATCGACACATCGACACATCGACACAAAGACACATCGACACATCGACACAGCGACACATCGACACATCGACACATCGACTCATCGACACATCGACACATCCACCAATCGACACATCCACACTTCCACACATCGACACGTCGACACATCGACACATCGACACATCGACACATCGACACATCTTCACATCTTCACATCGACACATCGACATATCGACACATCGAAACATTGGCACATCGACACATCGTCACATCGACACATCGACACATCGACACATCGACACGTCGACACATAGACACATCAAAACATCGACACATCCACACATCGACATATCGACGCAGCGACACATCCACACATCCACACATCGACACATGGACACATCGACGCATCGACACATCGACCCATCGACCCATCGACCCATCGACACATCGAAACATTGGAACATCCACACATCGACACTTCGACACATCGACACATCGACACATCGACACATCGACACTTCGACACTTCGACACATCGACACATCGACACATCGAAACATCGACACATCGGCACATCGACACATCGACACATCGACACATCGACACATCTTCACATCGACACATCGACATATCGACACATCGAAACATTGGCACATTGGCACATCGACACATCGTCGCATCGACATATTGACACATCGACACATCGACACATCGACACATCGACACATCCAAACATCCACACATCCACACATCGACACATCGAAAAATCGAATCATTTGCACATCCACACAACGACACATCGACACATCGACACGTCGACACATGGACATATCGACAAATCGAAACACCGACACATCGACACATCGACACATCGACAAAACCACATTTCCGCACATCCACACATCCACACATCGACACATCGACACATCGACACATCGACACATCGACACATCGTCACATCGACACATCGACACATCGACACATCGACACATCGACACATCGACACATCGACACATCGACACGTCGACACATAGACACATCAAAACATCGACACATCCACACATCGACATATCGACGCAGCGACACATCCACACATCCACACATCGACACATGGACACATCGACGCATCGACACATCGACCCATCGACCCATCGACCCATCGACACATCGAAACATTGGAACATCCACACGTCGACACTTCGACACATCGACACATCGACATATCGACAAATCGAAACACCGACACATCGACACATCGACACATCGACAAAACCACATTTCCGCACATCCACACATCCACACATCGACACATCGACACATCGACGCATCGACACATCGACACATCGAAACATCGACACATCGACACATCCACACATCCACACATCGACTCATCGACACATCGAAACATCGACACATCCACAAATCCACACATCCACACATCGACACATCGACACATCGACACATCGACCCATCGACACATCGACACATCGACTCAGCGACACATCGACACATCGACACATCGACACATCGACACATCGACACTTCGACACATCGACACATCGACACATCGACACATTGACACATCGACACATCGACACATCGACACATCGACACTTCGACACTTCGACACTTCGACACATCGACACATCGACACATCGAAACATCGACAAATCCACAAATCCGCACATCCACACATCCTCACATCGACATATCGAAACATCGACACATCCACAAATCCACACATCCACACATCCACACATCGACACATCGAAACATCGACCCGTCGACACATCGACAAATAGACACATGGACACATCGACACATCCACACATCGACACATGAAAACATCGACACATCCACACCTCGACACATCGACGCAGCGACACATCGACACATCCACAAATCGACACATCGAAACATCGACACATCCACACATCGATACATCGACACATCGACACATCCATATATCCGCACATCCACACATCCACACATCGACACATCGACACATCGACACATCGACACATCGACACATCGACACATCGACACATCGACACATCGACACTTCGACTCATCGAAACATCGACACATCCACACTTCGACACGTCGACACATCGACACATCCACACATCGACACATCGACACATCGACACATCGACACATCGACACATCGACACATCGACACATCGACACATCGACACATCGACACATCGACACATCGACACATCGACACATCGACACATCGACGCATCGACACATCGAAACATCGAAACATCGACACATCGAATCATCGACACATCGACACATCGACACATCGACACATCTTCACATCTTCACATCGACACATCGACATATCGACACATCGAAACATTGGCACATCGACACATCGTCACATCGACACATCGACACATCGACACATCAAAACATCGACACATCCACACATCGACATATCGACGCAGCGACACATCCGCACATCCACACATCGACACATCGACACATCGACGCATCGACCCATCGACCCATTGACACATCGAAACATTGGAACATCCTCACATCGACACTTCGACACATCGACACATCGACACATCGACACATCGACACATCGACACATCGACACATCGACACATCGACACTTCGACACATCGACACATCGACACATCGAAACATCGACACATCGACACATCGACACATCGACACATCGACACATCGACACATCGACACATCGACACATCGACACATCGACACATCGACACATCTTCACATCGACACATCGACATATCGACACATCGAAACATTGGCACATTGGCACATCGACACATCGACACATCGACATATTGACACATCGACACATCGACACATCGACACATCCAAACATCCACACATCCACACATCGAAAAATCGAATCATTTGTGTGAGTAGCTGGAATGCAAATGGTAGAGCGAAACACGTCTGTCTCTGCTGAATGCTAGTTGACAAGTGATCTTTATTCAAGTATTTGTGATATGCAAAATATATATGTGTATAGGAGGGAATGGAAATGTATTTTATTCTAACATCCTCACTCATTGGAATTTAATAAAAAATTATGAATTCTGAATACAATGCAAAAATATGATTAGTAAATACTAGAACTAATGTTGTTTTATTTAATTCACAATGCACAGTCCCATTCCGGTGGAACAAAATTTGCATTTTGGCCCTGCGACGGCCTTAGTTAATTCGTCTGCGACATTTTCCCTCGTGTTTACATATTCAACGCAGACGATGCCCTCGGTGACCTTCTCACGAATATGATGGTGTTTCATGTCGATGTGTTTAGAGCGCGCTTTGTAGGCATCGGAATAGCTCAATGCGATTGCGCTCTCGTTGTCACACTTGATTTTGATTGTTCTTTTCATATCGGCGTCCAATTCTCGGCCAAAATAGTATAGCCAAACTGCTTCTCGAACTGCCCATGATAAAGCGATGTATTCTGCTTCTGTCGTTGATTGAGCCACCGTGTCTTGGCGCTTGCTGCACCATGAAATTGCAGCATTTGACAGCTTAAAAACGTAGCCAGAGCACGATCTTCTGTCGTCGGTGTTGGTGGCATGATCGGCGTCGGTATAGCCAACTAGATGAGTCATGTCAGATTTGGAGAACTTCAACTTATAGTCAGTGGTTCCCTTCAAGTACCGTATGATCCTTTTGACCGCTGTCCAGTGAGCCTCGCCGAAATTGTTGTTGAATCGACTGACATTGTTTACGGAGAATGCGATGTCCGGCCGCGTCCCCTGTGCCACATACAACAGAGAACCGACCGCTTGTTGATATGGGATCGACTTCAATTTTTCTCGCTGGTCATCATCCTTCGGGCACATTTCTTTCGTTAATCTCTGATTCACGTCGCTCGGTGTCTTTGCCGGATGACAATTTTCCATACCAAAGCGACGGATGATGTCACTGATGTGCTTCGATTGATCCAAATAAATCGAGCCGTCTTCTCCATACGTGATATTCAGGCCAATGCAATTGTTTGCCGTGCCCAAATCTTTCATTTTAAATGAATCGCAAAGCGCCTTTTTGAGGTGATTTTTCTCCGTCTCTCTCGACCACAAAATCACGAAATCATCCACATATACGGCCAGGATGATTGACAAATCCTCAGAATAATAGACGCAAGGGTCGCATGATGATTTCTTCAATCCGTATGACAGAAGCATGTTCTCAAGACGTGTGTTCCATGCGCGTCCGCTTTGCTTCAGGCCGTAAATAGCGCGTTTAAGCCGACACACTTTGCTGCTGCCATCGCGATATCCTTCTGGTTGCTCCATGAATATTTCTTCCGATAATTCGCCCTGCAGGAAAGCAGTGACTGCGTCCATTTGGTCAATTTTATAACCGTTCTTGACAGCCAATGCAATGAGATATCGTAATGAAGTCTGGCGAACAACTGGTGAGAAGACTTCATCATAATCTACTCCATATTTCTGCGAACATCCCTTTGCAACCAATCTCGCTTTGTGGCGCGCAACACTTCCATCTTGGTCACGCTTCAGTTTGTATACCCATTTTGACTTGATCGCCTTCCGTCCAACAGGCAAATCGACCAATTCCCATGTTTTATTCTCGACGAGTGATTGCATTTCCTTGTTCATTGCAGATTTCCAATCCTCACTGTCGTCGGAATTCATGGCCTCACGAAATGTCAGTGGTTCATCGACCGTGGCCAAATTTGAGTACAGCAATTTTTCATCGAATTTCACTACTGGAACCGATATTCGTTCGGATCTACGAACTGGCGTTGATGTGACCGGTAGTGACCATTCACCATTGCCGTGAGTCGAACTTAAATTTCCATCAACCGAATTTTGTTGTTTGACCGAACTGTTGTTGATGAATGTTGCATCGCTGTCATTCGATTTGTTGCCATTTGATTGGTTGACCTTCAATTTCTCGATGATCGTATTGTTGACATCCGACTGATTCCTCACTGATTCGTTACTCCAGTGGAATGATTTTTCACCATTATCGTCGTCGGGAATGTCGATTTTTTCCTCTGCAATAGGAACTGTGCTCTCCTCCAAAAATGCCACATCACGGCTCAATGTGACTTTCTTTGTTTTCGGGTCGATGCACTTATATCCTTTTACACCCTCGACGTATCCAATGAATACCATTTTTGTCGATCGGGGGTCCCATTTTTTACGTTTTTGCTCAGGAACATGCACCATTACTGGCGAACCGAAGACGCGCAAATCACTCAAGTTTGCTTTTTTACCAGACCAGGCCTCTTCCGGCGTACGATCATGAAGTGTTGAGTTGTATGATCTATTCGCAATATAGCACGCCATTGTGATCGCTTCGGCCCAATATTCTTTGCCGAGCTTGGCATTAAGACGCAAGCATCTTGCCTTGTTGGCTAATGTCTGATTCATCCTCTCAGCTACGCCATTCTGCTGGGGAGCATAGCCAACCGTGGTTTCATGTGCAATTCCGTGTTTACGTAAATGTGCCGATAGTTCACTGTTCATATATTCTCCGCCGCGATCAGACCGAAGTCGTTTTATTTTTCGACCAGTCTCGTTCTCGACGGCTGCCTGAAATTGCTTGAAACGCTCGAGGACTTCTGATTTGTTTTTCATTGGGTAAATAAATGTATCAAATCCAATATATTCGCAGCACGGCTAACGCTGCGATGAAATGGTTCTCGTTTTTGTTTGCCCTCTTTGCAGCATTCGCACTTCTTTATTTTGGCTTCACCGCCAGTGAAATCGACACCATCGACGAGGCCATCGCGTAACTTGCACATGTCATCATAATTCGTGTGCGCGAGTCGTTGGTGCCACAGAATCGCTGCATTTGACGACGATTTTGTCAAGAAGCAGCTGGTCTTCTCATCGTAGATTTTATATACTCCAGAAATCGGTTTGACGTTGAATTTGAGTTGTTTGCTGTCATAAACGGAGCAACCATTGTGATTAAAAACGATGGATTTGCCGTTGCTGATAATCTGTGCAACTGAGAGCAAATTTGTTGACAAGCCAGGAACGTACAAAACGTTAGATAGCGCGTATGAATTTCCGTTCACTGTGATGTTCATACTGCCTATTCCTCTGACTTCCAATTTTTCTCCATTTGCTGCAGAAATCTGATTCGTGCTCGTTTTTTCCAATTCGACAAACAACTCTTCGAACGGCGACATATGCTGTGAGCAACCACTATCGATATGGAACACATTTGGCTGTGACTTGAACGAACGACTCACGGCACCTAGCGCTGACAACGCATTTTTCTGTGTGCTCTGTGGTTGTTTTTGTTGCTTGCCGCTGCTATTGCGACACTCGTTCGATGTGTGTCCTCGTTTTTTACATGTGAAGCATCTTGGGCGACCATTCTTTTGACCTGCACCTCCCTTTTTTGAGAACAAGGCGTTGGCTGTTGCGGTCGCTCGCGGAGTCGAGTAATTTCGATTTGATCGCGTCAGCAGTAATTTTGGTGCCGCTACTCTCGAGACCCATGATAAACGGCCGATATTCCGATGTCAAGCCGGCCAACATAATTGAACCTAGCCAATCATCCGTTACGTCGAAGCCAATGCCGCTGAGTTTGTTAGACACTTCAATAACGTGGCCCAAGTACTCATCCATTGTCGAAAAAGTCTCCAATTGCGATGTCACTAGCTGTCGAAGCAAACTGATTCGGCGCACAATACCACGATCCTCATAGAGATCTTTGAGAATCTTCCACGATTCGTACGCTGTGGTCGCGTTTTTGATGTGAGGAATGATTGCGGGCGATACACTCAATGCAATTCTGGCCTTTGCCTTTCGAATTTTGTTCTCATCGGTTTCAGCACCCGCACCAGTTTTGATACATGCATCGAAATTGTTCAGATCGAGTAGATTTAACACGTTGAAGGCCCACATATGATAGTTCTCATTGCCTTTCAACTTCTCGATGTTCACCCACGCTTCATTTGCCATTGTTCCTTTTTTTTTATTTTTATTTAGTCACAAGTGCACTACTCTTTTCGGCTTTTACTGTACTGAACTTTTACCGAATGTACAACTGTATAATTTACGGTTTTTTAAAAAAGGAACAAACGCGACTTGCCGACTCTCGCTACTGGGCCCATAACCTGTGAGTAGCTGGAATGCAAATGGTAGAGCGAAACACGTCTGTCTCTGCTGAATGCTAGTTGGCAAGTGATCTTTATTCAAGTATTTGTGATATGCAAAATATATATGTGTATAGGAGGGAATGGAAATGTAATTTATTCTAACAATTTGCACATCCACACAACGACACATCGACACATCGACACATCGACACATCGACACATCGACACATCGACACATCGAAACATCGACACATCGACACATCGACACATCCACACATCGACTTATCGACACATCGAAACATCGACACATCCACAAATCCACACATCCACACATCGACACATCGACACATCGACCCATCGACACATCGACAAATCGACACATCGACACATCGACACATCCACGCATCCACACATCGACACATCCACACATCGACACATCGACACATCGACACATCGACATATCGACAAATCGAAACACCGACACATCGACACATCGACAAAACAACATATCCGCACATCCACACATCCACACATCGACACATCGACACATCGACACATCGACACATCGACACATCGAAACATCGACACATCGACACATCGACACATCCACACATCGACTTATCGACACATCGAAACATCGACACATCCACAAATCCACACATCCACACATCGACACATCGACACATCGACCCATCGACACATCGACAAATCGACACATCGACACATCGACACATCGACACATCGACACATCGACACATCGACACATCGACACATCGACACATCGACACATCGACACATCGACACATCGACACATCGACACATCGACACATCGACACATCGACACTTCGACACTTCGACACTTCGACACATCGACACATCGAAACATCGACAAATCCACAAATCCGCACATCCACACATCCTCAAATCGACATATCGAAATATCGACACATCCACAAATCCACACATCGACACATCGACACATCGACATATCCACACATCCACACATCGACACATCCACAATTCGACTCATCGATACATCGACACATCGACACATCGACACATCGACACATCCACACATCGACACTTCGACACATCGACACATCCACACATCCGCACATCCACACATCCACACATAGACACATCGAAACATCGACACATCGACACATCGACACATCCACACATCCACACATCCCCACATCCACACATCCACACATCAACACATCGACACATCGACACATCCACACTTCGACACATCGACACATCCACACATCCGCACATCCTCACATCCACACATCCACAAATCGACACATCGACTCATCGATACATCGACTCATCGACACATCCACACATCCACACATCGACACATCGACACATCGACACATCGAAACATCGACACATCGACACATCGACACATCGAAACATCGACACATCCACACATCCACACATCGACACATCCACACATCCACACATCAACACATCCACACATCGACACATCGACACATTGACACATCAAAACATCGACACATCCACACATCGACACATCGACACATCGACATATCCACACATCGACACATCGACACATCGGCACATCGACACATCGACACATCGACACATCGACACATCCACGCATCCACACATCGACACATCCACACATCGACACATCGACACATCGGCACATCGACCCATCGACACATCGACACATCGACACATTTACACATCGACACATCGACATATCGACACATCGACACATCGACACATCGACACACCGACACATCGACGCATCGACACATCGACACATCGACACATCGACACATCAACACATCAACACATCGACACTTCGAAACATTGGCACATCCACACATCGACACATCGACACATCGACACATCGACAAATCGACACATTGACACATCAAAACATCGACACATCGACACATCGACACATCGACACATCGACACATCGACACATCGACGCATCGGCACATCGACACATCGACACATCGAAACATTGGCACATCCACACATCGACACATCGACACGTCGACACATCGACACTTCGACACATCGACACATCGACACATCGACACATCGACACATCGACACACCGACACATCGACACATCGACAAATCCACATATCCGCACATCCACACATCCACACATCGACACATCGACACATCGAAACATCGACGCATCGACAAATCCACACATCCACACATGCACACATCGACACATCGACAAATCCACATATCCGCACATCCACACATTGACACATCGACATATCGGCACATCGACACATCGACACGTCGACACATCGACACATCGACACATCGACACATCGAAACATCGACGCATCCACAAATCCACACATCCACACATCGACACATCGACACATCGACACATCGACCCATCGATACATCGACACATCGACACATCGACACATCGACACATCGACAAATCCACATATCCGCACATCCACACATTGACATATCGACATATCGGCACATCGACACGTCGACACATCGACACATCGACACATCGACACATCGACAAATCGACATATCGACAAATCCACATATCCGCACATCCACACATCCACACATCGACACATCGACACATCGACACATCGAAACATCGACACATCGACACATCGAAACATCGTCACATCGACACTTCGACACATCGACACATCCACACATCGACACATCGACACATCGACACATCGACACATCGACACATCGACACATCGACACATCCACACATCGACACATCGACACATCGACACATCGACACATCGACACATCGACACATCGACACATCGACACATCGACACATCGACACATCGACACATCGACACATCGACACATCGACACATCGACACATCGACACATCGACACATCGACACATCGACACATCGACACATCGACACATCGACACATCGACACATCGAAACATCGTCACATCGACACTTCGACACATCGACACATCCACACATCGACACATCGACACATCGACACATCGACACATCGACACATCCACACATCGATACATCGACACATCGTGTCAAGTAATTCCGGCAACGCCGCATCATCGGGTGAGCAGCGCGACAACGGACACTAGAAGGACACTGGGTGTTCGACCATCGCCGCGAGTAGACCTGATACGAGTAGTACTTCTGTATCTGTTGATTAAACGCTCTTTCAACTTAATAAATCTCTGTATTAATATTATCTATTTCGCGTTATTTTTCTCAAGGATCCAGGAACCCATATACCTAACAGTTCAGAAGTGGGATCTGAGTGAAAATCGTGGAAAAAATACCCAGTGCGTCTTTTTCGTATCGCGTTGTTGTGGTCGCCAGCGTATTTAAGCGCTACAACAAAGTGTAGTATTCAAATTTGTGCTCATCGAAAATTGCAGTCGTGTTTGCAATTGCGCACAACGTGTTTATCGTCGTAATCTTGCAAATCGTAATTTGTGTGCATCGAAATTTGCAGTCGTTCTTGCAATTACACACAACATCTACCACAAGCAAGATAAATCGTGTAACATCGCGTATCTGTTTATATAACATCCTGAGTGTACATCGTATCGTATACATATATTCAGGCTAAAAATAGCAACACTCGTCTGTACATGTAACATTCCGTGGGTGCATCGTTATCGTGGACATAAAGGACAATTCGTGCACTGTCGTCTGCTGCATTTTATCACTTCGAATGCGTATAGTCGTATCCTAATACGCTGTGTGATCGTGAATGTAGACTTCCTTGTGTTAGCCAAAGGCATCGTAACGTCGCGTAGTGACTTTTGTGGACTATTTTTAGACTGTGTATCTTTTTAATACCTTGGTCAGATACAAACGATCGTGAAATATTTCGGAAATATCGGTTTTTTTCGTAAAATCATGCCGACGGTTAAGATCGTTTCGTTGACTGTCCCGAAAATCAAGGAGTTATTAAGAAATCATTTACTTAGTACAGTTGGTGTCAAAAATGACCTCATTTTACGTTTGAGTGATGCAATTGAGTGTGACGAGGTCGAGATTGATGAGTTCGACGGCGACGAGGTTTCGCAAATGCATCGATCTATTGCAAGCCTTGCTGCAGTAGTAGAAAAGTTGAGTACTGACGTTCGTGCTTTAACCGACAATAGCCGTGAACGTCCGATCCATATATCAACACCATATACAGAAGGCGGCAGATCAAATCCACTAGTAAACGATAGATCAGTGTATTGGCAATCGCTCCACAGTGCCAGAGACGTCATTGACTTGCTTCCCGATTTTGATCCGCGCGTGCCTAGTTCCTTGTCGGCAAGTGCGTTCTTAAAACGAGTGAACCAAATGGTGTGCGCGTATGGTTGGGACGATACCCTTGTGATTTTCGGGTTGCAGGCCAAGTTCAAAGGCCCTGTAAAGTTGTGGGTAGACTCGATGAACGAAGTCTTCACAACTTTCGAACAATTTTCACGCGAGTTTTTGCGTGTGTTTCCGGACAATTATAAGTGAGGCTGATTTTCACTTACGTATGGGCGCGGATGTGAGAAAAGTGGGTGAATCCGTGTTGGACTACTACTTCCGAATGTGTGCCGAGGGAAAGCGTGGTGGATTAACGGACGAATCCATAGTTCAATGTATTCGTCGCGGATTGAACTATTCGTCATTACAAAATGCCATATCTTGTCTTAACTTCCGCGACACTAACGAACTTTATCTGTGCCTCTCGCGATATGTGTCAAACAACAAAGTGCCGGAAACGAAACCCCCCAAAACAGTACCTACTGCTACGGTGCCGTCCCAAGCCGCAGATACTAAATACAGTGGTGGCCAAGTAAAAGGGGTATGTTATAACTGTAAAAAGCCGGGGCATATCTCAATCAACTGTCCAAGCCCCCAACGTAGGAATCGATGCACAAAATGCCAGAAAGTAGGGCATACGGCCGATAATTGTTCAACGCGTCGCGAAGGACAAATTAATAAACTGGATTCAATTCCAAACAGTGAATCGGGTCATGTGACAATTCCAGTGAGAATCGAAAATAGAATCCTTGTTGCATTGGTTGATCTTGGTAGCGATAAATCGCTTATCCGCGAGTCAGAGTCGGCTAATATAATTGAGTGCGCTCCAATTGCACTAAAAGGCATTGGCGGTGCAACTTACATCTGTAAAAAGAAGATGCGTGCCGAGTTAGTTACGGATAACTGCGAAATATCGACGGACCTCCTCATTGTTAGAGATGACCTACTTCCTTTCCCTATTTTGCTGGGAACCGATAGCCTGTTGGGTGATTCCAGAAGGCTAGTACTTGAACCAGGCGTGTCTATAATCGAGGACATACGGAGACCAGACGTAAAGGTGCAGACTGAGTTATCACAGCCAGAATCGATGGAATTGGAGAAGCTTTTGTCAGAATTCAGAGAGTGTTTCGCTGACAAAACTGGAGAGATTGGCAAAAGCAAATCGTCGACGATGTCAATCAAGTTGAAGTCCGATAAACCTGTCCAAAGCCGTCCGTACCGAATACCGTTTGCAAAACGTGCGGCTGTCGAAGGAATAATCGAAGACTTGCTGGCACATGACATCATACGCCCAAGCCAATCTGCCTATTCTTCACCGATAGTTATGGTCAAGAAACAGAATGGCGAAGATCGATTATGTGTGGATTTTCGTGCCCTCAACGCTATTACGGAGAAAATCCCTTTCCCAATGCCGACCGTCGAAGAAATCTTGTCACAGATATCTGGATATAGGTTTTATACTACGCTAGACCTTTTTTCCGGATATTACCAAATTCCGCTGGAAGAAGAATCGATTCAATACACTGCGTTTGTGACGCATCACGGTCACTTCGAATATAAAGTTATGCCTTTTGGATTGGTAAACGCGCCGATGGTGTTCCAACAGATGATTTCAAGGATTATTCGCCAAATAAAATCGAAGAAAATAATTAGTTACATGGACGAGGTAATAATCACCAGTAACACCATCGCTGAAGGAATCGAACTATTGAATACATTCCTTACCGTACTTCGAGAGGATGGATTAACGCTTCGTACATCGAAATGTATCTTTTTCGCAACCGAGGTTTCATTTCTGGGACATACCGTCTCTTGCTCTGGAATGAAACCCGGAAACCTAAAGGTCGCCGCAATAATCAACTTCCCAACGCCAAGTAACACGAGAGAAGTCAAAGGATTCTTGGGTCTCACCGGATTTTTCCGTAAATTCATCCGTGATTATGCGATCATCGCCCGACCTCTAACTGCCCTCCCTGCTAGCGACTTCGAGAAGATGAAAATTCTTCTTAGTGAAGAACCTATTTTGGCTTTGTACAATCCATCGAAGTTTCACGAAGTGCATACCGACGCCAGCTCACTTGGACTTGCTGCCGTTCTTCTTCAGTCATCAGATCAACTCACGTGGAAGCCCGTATTCTACTTCAGCCGACAATGTACAGCCACGAGTTAGAGGTTTTGGCAATAGTCGAAGGTCTCGAGCGATTTAAATTCTACCTGATGGGGAAGAATTTTCGAGTGGTCACTGACTGACAAGCGATATCGACGACCAAATTGATGACACCACTAAACAGCCGTATAGCCAGATGGTGGCTCAAACTTCAGGAGTTCGATTTCAGCGTGATTCATCGAGCAGGTGACCGAATGCCACACGTAGACGCCTTAAGCCGAAATCCAACCGAAAAGCCGACTGAGACGAAGTCAGTTGCCGAAAATATTCTTGTAATTGGAACGAGTGAAGACAATTGGCTGCTAGCCATGCAGAGACAAGATACTAAGCTGAGAGATATCATCGACGTTTTGCGAGATGTGACAACCAGCCAACAATCGCAACAGCTGAAAAAAGAATATATCTTGAAAGGAGGCCGTCTCATGCGACTTGCTGGCAGCGAATTAAAGTTCGTCGTTCCAACTGCTATACGGTGGCGAATTGTGAGAAGCTGCCATGACGAGAATGGTCACATTGGTTGCGAAGGCACAATCAATCGCATACAAAAACTTTTCTGGTTTCCTCGAATACGCCGGTACGTCAAATCATACATTGCTGCGTGTATTGAGTGCTGCCTCAACAAAATTCCAGCTGGGAAGCGCGAAGGCCGAATGTTTTATGAAGACGTCATTCCTGTGCCATTTAGAGTCCTACATGTCTATCATCTAGGCCCGTTTCCACGAAGTCGGCGAGGAAATGCCCATCTGATCGCTCTAGTTGATCCCTTCACGAAATTTTCAGTACTTCGAGCTGTTCGGGATACCAGTACAAAACATTTCATCGCAATGCTGCCAGATATAATGGCTTTCTTCGGCCTGCCAATTCGCATAATATCAGATACTACTACTACTTTGCCTTAACCCCTAGCGGGGCATAGCGCGTCAACTACTCCTGCGCGCCATCGTACACTGTTCTGGGCAATGGGGCGCAACTCCCCAAAAGACTTACCCAGTACCTGACACTCCTTTGCCACAGATCGACGCCATGTGATTCGAGGACCCCCTCTTGGTCGGCCTTGGTTGGAAATGGGGTTCCATTTCATGGCATGCATAGCAATGCAGTTATCACTCTTCCGCAATGTGTGACCTATCCACTGCCATTTTCGCCTGCGTATCAATTCGTCGATTGGCATCTAAACCGTACGCCGACTTAGCTCTTCATTTGATATTGTTTCGGGCCAGAAAATTCTTAAAATTCGACGAAGACATGAGTTGACGAAAACTTGCAGCTTTCTGGTAACTCCTACGGAAACTTTCCATGTACTGCTCCCATACAAAAGCACTGATAGTACCAGGGAGCGAAACAGGCCCAGCTTGGTTATAATGCTGAGATAACTGCCCTGCCAGATTTTGGACAGCATGCCGTATGCGCGTTTAGCCTGGTTTATACGACGAGCGATGTCCTGCTCCGTACCACCATTTTCGGCAACAATGCTACCCAGGTAGACGAAGTTGTCCACCTTCTCCACAGGCTGCCCATTAATATTGATGGCAATAGGTGTCGGATTTCTTTTTCGCAACGGCGGGCTAAGAACCTTGGTCTTGTTGGTATTAATCTTTAGCCCAACCTTGCTTGCCTCCCTCTCGAGATCTAACGCCATTGCGGACAGATCCATGATTTTGTGGGAGAGTAGGCATATGTCGTCCGCGTAGTCAAGATGTTCTAGATAAGATGTCAAAGTCCATTGAATTCCTCTGTCGAGTCCGGATAGGGCAGCATGCAACACATCGCCGATCACAATGAGGAATAGGATCGGTGAGAGGATGCACCCCTGCCGAACTCCACTGCGAATCTCAAAGTCCCCCGACACCTTACCTTTATGCAGAACGCGACATTTCGCGCCGTCATAGGTTGCCTTAATAATAGCCACAAGCTTCTCAGGGATGCCTCTCCAGCGCAAGGCCGCCCATATAGAATCCCGGTTCACACTATCGAAAGCCTTTTCGAAATCGATGAAAAGCAAGTGAAGCGGAGAATCGTATTCAGCGCATTGCTCGATGATGATTCGCAAGGTGTTAATGTGATCGACACAGGAGAATCCGGATCGAAAGCCAGCCTGCTTTTCATCAATTGTGCTTTCTAAGTTGGCCTTTAGTCTTTCCAGGACGATTTTAGCTATTATCTTGGCAACGGCAGGAAGCACACAAATGCCTCTCCAATTATTACAGTCTGTGAGGCTACCCTTCTTTGGAAGTTTGATGATCAAACCTTCATTCCACTCAGTGGGAAAGGTCTCTGTATTCGACGCTTTATCAACAAGTGGGTACAGCAAATCGGCAGGTATGCTTGGCGCTGCTTGATAAAGTTCGGCAGGGATGCCGTCAAGTCCGGCGGCCTTTCCTCGTTTTAGTGCAATAATTGCAGTGACTATTTCCTCTTTAGTCGGGGCAGTGGACCGTATACGCACATTTTGATGGTTAGCTAAATTATCTATATGAGTGGGAACTTCACCAGATGTTACACGGTTCAAGACCGCTGCGAAGTGTTCTTTCCATCGCCTCATTTGATCTTCTTGTAAGATAAGTAGCTTTCCATCACTATCTTTCACCGGATGTTGACAGGAGTTACGACCACCTGTAAACTCCTTGATGACACCGTATACGGCGTTTAAGTTGTTACTTCTAGCGGCTTCTTCTGCTGACGCTAAAAGAGAATTGGCGTAAACTCTTTTATCGCGTCGCACACTACGCTGAACTTCTCGAGCTTTCTGATGGTAAAGGAGTTCGATGCTGCTTCGATTGTCGTCTGCTGCTGCAGCCAAACGAACTTTCAGCTCCTTTCTTTCAACAATCCGCTGCCATGAAGCGTCGGACATCCAGGGCTTATTCCGGCAATCCGGGTTTGGGCCAAGGATGGTATTTGCGCTATCAATGTACTCATTTTTTATGGCATCCCAGTTTTCGTTTATGTCACTATCTGGGTGACTAGTCATCTCAGTCGCTTTTTGCGCAAGATGGTCATTATATTGTTGTAAGACAGCTGGATTTTTTAGTCGAGCGGTGTTGAATTTGCGGGGCCTGGATCTTTCGTCGCTGGGGCGGCGCACGGCTGCAATACGCAATCGAACATTAGCGATCATAAGATAATGGTCTCTTCCCATCCCAATATCGGCACCCTTCTTGTTTCGCACGTCCAGGAGGCAACTCTTGAATCTTTTACTAATGGCAAAATGGTCGATCTGATTTTGTGTTCTGCGCCGATCAACAGAGGACCAACTGATTTTGTGGTGGTCCTTATGCTCAAACATAGTACCACCGATGAAGAGACTGTGAAAGTTGCAGAACTCTACAAATCTTACACCGTTGTCATTACGATCACCAAGACCGTGTCTCCCCATCACATGTCTGAGCACATAGTTATCAGCGCCAACTTTCGGATTCAAATCACCCATAACCATTATAATGTCACCTTTAGGTGTTCTGCTCTGAACGGCGTTTAGTTCTTCGTAGAAGGAGTCTTTTGCCAAGACATTGTCGGGTTCAGTAGGGGCATAACATTGTATTATTGAGATGTTCCTCATTTTGGTCCGGAACCTGGCGGTCAAGACCCTGTCAGAGACCGGTTCCCAGGATAAGAGACAGTTTCGCGCGGCTCTGGTTAAAAGGAGCCCCACACCTGACTCACGGCGACTACCGGTAGCTTTACCGGAGTACAACATTACAGCGCTGCCCGTTGGAGAGATGAATTCTCCGCTGTTCCACCATCTTATCTCACTAACTCCTAAGATATTTAATTTGTACCTCAGAAATTCACTCTCTAGTTGAAGAAATCGTGCGTTCTGGGGACCTTCTGATCCATTGTCCAGGAGAGTACGCACATTCCAGAATCCAATCTTTGTCATTGTACGATAGCTAAAAGTCGTAACCGTTGAGTCAGTACTTATCCGAGGCATAGTTGACGTTTCGTTAGCATATAAAGATTTCGGATAGTGCAAGTTGCTGGCATACACATCCTGTCCTTTGATTGTCGGTTTTAACGACAGGCCCTCAAAGGGAAAGGTCGTGGTATTTTTTTTCACACGCCACACCACAGGGGTACCTCAACCAAATCATCGCACCGCCATCACTGCCCTGAATGCCGACGACGAAACGTGTTCCACATCAGAGATTCGACAGATCGCAGCCGACCGTATTATGAAAGAGAAACAACGCTGGAAACAGCGATTTGACGCCAGACACAAACAACCGCACCAGTACGAAGAGGGTGATCTTGTCGTGATCGACAATGTACAAACTGCGACTGGGGAATCGTTGAAATTGGAACCTAAAAACAAGGGTCCATTCCAAATAACCAAGCTTCTTCTTCATGACCGATAAGTCATCGAGGATTTGCCTGATGTTGGTAGTCGAGGACGAAAATATAGCTCAACCTTCACAACGAACAGATTGAAGCCTTGGTGTCATCTCAGCTCAGATATTGACTGCATTGACGACAACGAAAATCGGTATGATTCTATGTCAGAAGTGGCCGAGTTGTCAAGTAATCCCGGCAACGCCGCATCATCGAATGAGCAGCGCGACAACGGACACTAGAAGGACACTGGGTGTTCGACCATCACCGCGAGTAGACCTGATACGAGAACTAGTTCTATATCTATTGATTAAACGCACTTTTCAACTTAATAAATTTCTGTATTAATATTAACTATTTCGCGTTATATTTTCTCAAGGATCCAGGAGCCCATATACCTGACAATCGACACATCGACACATCGAAACATCGACACATCGACACATCGACACATCGACACATCGACACATCGACACATCGACACATCGACACATCGGCACATCGACACATCGACACTTCGACACTTCGACACTTCGACACATCGACACATCGACACATCGACACATCGACACATCGACACATCGACACATCGACACATCGACACATCGACAAATCGACACATCGACACATCGAAACATCGACACATCGACACATCGACACATCCACACATCCACACATCCACACATCCACACATCGACACATCGACACATCCACACATCGACACATCGACACATCGACACATCGACACATCGATACATCGACACATCGACACATCTACGCATCGACACATCGACACATCGACACATCGACACTTCGACACATCGACACTTCGACATATCAACAAAACGACACATCCACAAATCCACATATCCACACATCCAAACATCCAAACATCCAAACATCCAAACATCCAAACATCCAAACATCCAAACATCCACACATCCACACATCGGAACATCGACACATCGACACATCGACACATCGACACATCCACACATCCACACATCCACACATCCACACATCCACACATCCACACATCCACACATCCACACATCCACACATCCACACATCCACACATCGACACATCGACTCATCGACACATCCACACATCGACACATCGATACATCGACACATCGAAACATCGACACATCGACACATCGACACATCAACTCATGGACACATGGACACATCGAAACATCGACACATCGACACATCAACACATCGACACAAAGACACATCCAAACATCCACGCATCGACACATCGACACATCGACACATCGACACATCGACACATCGACACTTCGACACATCGACACTTCGACACATCAACACATCGACACATCCACACATCCACACATCCACACATCCACACATCCACACATCGACTTATCGACACATCGACACATCCACACATCGACACATCGACACATCGACACATCGACACATCGACACATCGGCACATCGACACATCGACACTTCGACACTTCGACACTTCGACACATCGACACATCGACACATCGACACATCGACACATCGACACATCGACACATCGACACATCGACACATCGACAAATCGACACATCGACACATGGAAACATCGACACATCGACACATCGACACATCCACACATCCACACATCCACATATCCACACATCCACACATCGACACATCGACACATCCACACATCGACACATCGACACATCGACACATCCACACATCCACACATCGACACATCGACACAAAGACACATCCACACATCCACGCATCGACTTATCGACACATCGACACATCCACACATCGACACATCGAAACATCGAAACATCGGCACATCCACATATCCACACATCGACCCATCGACGCATCGACACATCGACACATTGACACATCGACACATCGACACATCGACACATCGACACATCGACACATCGACACATCGACACATCGACACATCGACACATCGACACATCGACTCATCGACACATCGATATATCGACACATCGACATATCCACACATCCACACATCCACACATCCACACGTCCACACATCCACATATCCACACATCGACACATCGGCACATCGGCACATCGACACATCGACACATCGACACATCGACACATCCACACATCGACCCATCGACATATCAAAACATCGACATATCGGCACATCGACACATCGACACATCCACACATCGACACATCGACACATCGACACATCGACACATCGACACATCGACACATCGACACATCGACACATCGACACTTCGACACATCGACACATCCACAAATTCACACATCCACACATCCACACATCCAAACATCCACACATTCACACATCCACTCATCGACACATCGATACATCGACACATTGACTCATCGACACATCCACACATCGACACATCGACACATCCACACATCGACCCATCGACACATCAAAACATCGACATATCGGCACATCGACACATCCACACATCAACACATCGGCACATCCACACACCCACACACCCACACATCCACACATCCACACATCGACACATCGACACATCGGCACATCGACACATCGACACATCGACACATCGACACATCGACACATCGACACATCGACACATCGACACATCGACACATCCACACACCCACACACCCACACATCCACACATCCACACATCGACACATCCACACATCGACCCATCGACACATCGAAACATTCACACATCCACACATCCACACATCCACAAATCGACACATCGACACATCGACACATCCACACATCGACACATCGGCACATCCACACACCCACACACCCACACATCCACACATCCACACATCGACACATCGACACATCGGCACATCGACACATCGACACATCGACACATCGACACATCCACACACCCACACACCCACACATCCACACATCCACACATCGACACATCCACACATCGACCCATCGACACATCGACATATCCAAACTTCGACACATCGACACATCGACACATCCACACACCCACACATCCACACATCCACACATCCACACATCCACACACCCACACATCCACACATCCACACATCGACACATCCACACATCGACACATCGACACATCGGCACATCGACACATCGACACATCGACACATCGACACATCGACACATCCACACACCCACACACCCACACACCCACACATCCACACATCCACACACCCACACATCCACACATCCACACATCGACACATCCACACATCGACACATCGACACATCGACACATCCACACACCCACACACCCACACATCCACACATCCACACATCGACACATCCACTCATCGACCCATCGACACATCGAAACATTCACACATCCACACATCAAAACATCGACATATCGGCACATCGACACATCGACACATCCACACATCAACACATCGGCACATCCACACACCCACACACCCACACATCCACACATCCACACATCCACACATCGACACATCGACACATCGGCACATCGACACATCGACACATCGACACATCCACACACCCACACATCCACACATCCACACATCGACACATCCACACATCGACCCATCGACACATCGACATATCCACACACCCACACACCCACATATCCACACATCCACACATCGACACATCCACACACCGACACATCGACACATCGACGCATCCATACATTTACACATACACCCATTAACACATCCACACATCAACACATCGACACATCCACACACCCACACGTCCACACATACACACATCGACACATCGACACCTCGACACATCGACACTTCGACACATCAAAATATCGACACATCCACAAATCCACACATCCACACATCAACACATCCACACATCCAAACATCCACACATCCACACATCCACACATCCACACATCCACACATCCACACATTGACACATCAAAACATCCACACATCGACACATCGACATATCGTCACATCGACTCATCGACACATCCACACATCCACACATCGACACATCGACCCATCGAAACATCGACACATCAAAACATCGACATATCGGCACATCGACACATCGACACTTCGACACATCGACACATCCACAAATTCACACATCCACACATCCACACATCCAAACATCCACACATTCACACATCCACTCATCGACACATCGACATATCGACACATCGACACATCGACACATCCACACATCGACCCATCGACATATCAAAACATCGACATATCGGCACATCGACACATCGACACATCCACACATCGACACATCGACACATCGACACATCGACACATCGACACTGTTACACTCAGAATTGGATGGTGGAAAATAACGGTCGGCCGACTGTTCAACGGAGCTAGGCCGTGGGCGCCACGTACTTGAATTACGACCGTTTCGGCAAGGGAAGGACGCCAAGTACGAATGCGTCCTGTCACGCGCGATTTCCACCGTACCACAAATTGCTTTACCACCCCAGAAGGCACTTCACATAAAACAATTCTTGTTCAATTCACTATTCTATTATTTTAGCTTCGCACTTACAAACTATTTCCTTAATCACTAATCTAACCTAACCGAAACAACTAATTGATAAAATAAAGGATATTGACAGACTTACGGTGGTGGCGGCTTGCTACGCTACTTATCTTAACTACACTCCTATGAACAAACGAACGATACTTGTTCCGGCTGATCGCACCCTGATCTCCTTCTCGAACTTCTTCGTTGTGGTGTCTCCTTCTCGCACTTCTTCTTCTCTTCTTCTTGTGTTCCAGACAAAAATTCCTCCAAGTCCACGTTCTTCAGCTTCAGTTGCAAATCCTTCAGTTGCAAATCCAACAAGACAAAAGAGGGAATATTAATTATTCAAAATTCCGCTTTGTGAAAATTTCGGTGAGTTACCTTCAGTTGCAAATCCAACAAGACAAAAGAGGACTCACCGTTAATTTTCACTCGTATTTATACAAATTTATCTAGCGGCTTATTCCTCGGCAGTTAGTTCTTCCAGTCGTGCAATTCTAGTAATTATTTCCTTCCAGTGCCGGTAATGCAGTTTTCACTGTCAAGCGTGACATGTAAACATTCCGGACAGGCAACAAACCGCCGCGAATTCCTTTAATCGTTCATCGCAGTGCAAGATTGAGGTTTCTTGTGTTCGCGTACCGGCGGGAGTCGTACATAAGTCACCATCGTTCGGGTATTGTGTCGCAGTCGACGAATTCCGCGTGTAAAACAAATAAATTGATCGAGGGTCGCGTTTTCACAATTCGGGTAGGTGCCGAAGAGGAAGCCGATCAAATGTAACATCCTCCGGCCGTTGTCGTTGACATTTGACTGTTGTGTTATTGTGGTTACGGATTCATCATCTGTGTTTTGTTTGTTGATCGTCGATATAAATATGATGGCAAGTATTTCGTTGTGTTATGATTCTAGTGTAGGTTGTTCGATATCGCTATCCGGCGGAGGCGTGTTGTGTATCTCATTCGATGCGTCCCTCGGATCGTGTTATTATAGCAGCCATCCCCTTCAGTTCGAATCATCACCGTGTATAATTGCTTTTACTATACTACTAACTATCGCCTACCTTACTGCGCCACCTCCTATTCCCTAATCCGCCACCTACATATAAAATATTAACATCAAAATAAAAGAAATAGTGTCCTCTGGGGCTTCCATTTGAACCCGTAATAACTCCCCCCTTATCAAAAGAGATTTTCTGCGATAGCAAAAAGAAAATCTCTACAAATCTAAAAAAAAGACTCCAGTTGACATGCAACTAAAGTCTGCGCGCTTCAAGGAACATATGCCTTCAAATCCTTGGCATTCCACACCCCTGCGTCCTTCCCATGTTTGTCGATCAAACGGTATGTGTAACCCGATAGCTTTTGCTCGATTGTGAAGGGACCGATATATTCCGGAGCTAATTTCGCCGAGAAAAATTTTGAAGCGTCCGAGAGTACAAAGTTCCGTCTCAAAACTTGGTCTTTGGGTAGGAACTCTATAGGTCTGTGTCGCAAATTATACCGGCATTTGCTCGCCTCCGCGGCCCGATGCATCCTATAGGCGACCTCCTTACGCATTTCCTCCAGACGACTTGCTCTCGCGATAGGATCCGCGACCGCACCGAACTCGTCCGGACGAGTAAAACGTTCACGAAACGTAATCATGTCGCGGCCGAAATTCACGAAATACGGAGTGACGCCGGTCACTTCGTGTGTAAACGTCCGAAGAGCGCAGCCTATCTTCGCCAAATCCTTATCCCATTCCCGGTGATTCTCAGACACATACGAACGTAGCATGCGCTTAACATTCTGATTGACCCGCTCCGCCGGATTGGCTTGTGGATGATACAACGCTGTGAACTTTGCCTGACTCCCATACGCATCGAGAAGTTCCCCAAGTTTCGCGCTACGGAACTGCGCGCCGTTGTCACAGACGACCCACTTCGGAACACCGAACACCAAGAACACTCGTTCCTCTAACAATCGGGTGACTTCAGCCGCAGTGGCTGATCGCACAGGGAATATGAGAGGAAATTTTGAAAAGTAGTCCACGACGGTTAAAATATGTGTAAACCCCCGAGAAGAACGAGGTAGTGGTCCAACCAAATCCACGCAAACCATCTCCCAAGGTTGCGTGGCCTCGCCTACTCTTGAAACCATCTCTCCTATCGGACGATTCCGTTCCACCTTAACCGCCTGGCAAACCTTGCATCTCCTCACATATTCCCTCACATCAGCTGCCATCTTGGGCCAATAATAGTTTTGCGCCACCCGATCGTGGGTTCGGCGCGATCCCATGTGACCAGCAGTCTGTTCGTCATGACACTTTGCCAATATATCAGCGCGCTCCGACTTGGGAATTACCCGCTTCCAGACATCTCTCCCCACTAGTTCAGGATAACGGGTAATAGCATGTTTCCACAGCGTTCTATCACTCACACGCCAATCCGAGAATTTATCTGGATCTGCCTTCACTTTCTCAATCATCTGACTATACCAGCGGTCCGCACACGACTCCACAGCAGCGGACTCCAGCACTGGAACTGATCGAGATAATGCATCCGGCACTAGATGTTCCTTGCCCTTACGATGCACTACCTCGAAGTCGAATTGCTGTAACCGCACCGCCCATCTCGTTAACCGTCCGATTGGGTCCTTCAGGTTGTTCAACCAGACCAAGGAGTGGTGATCTGTTACCACGCTGAACTTCATTCCCTCAATGTAGGGCCTCAATTTCTCCACTGCCCACAATACGGCTAAGCACTCTCTTTCTGTGGTGGAGTACTTCCGTTCAGCCTTCGTCAATGTTCGACTCAGATAACAGACCACCTTCTCGCCATCGGGATGAGTCTGAGTGAGTACCGCACCCAAACCGACATTTGAAGCATCTGTCTGGACTGAGAATGGCAGACTGTAGTCCGGACAAGTAAGAATGGGCGCGGTTGATAATTTTACTTTCGCTCGAGCGAAGGCGAGATCACATTCCTCGGTCCACTTGAAGCTTCGGTTTTTCTTGAGCAGGTTTGTCAATGGCGCCATCAATGACGAAAACTCCGGAATAAACCGCCGGTACCATGACACCATACCCAAGAATTGCCTCACTTCCTTTACGTTTGTGGGCCGCGGAATTTTAATCAGACACTCTACCTTATCCGGGTCCACACTCAGACCATTCTCGTCCACCACATACCCCAGATACTTGATTTGAGCACGGCAAAACTCACACTTATCCCGCGATACTTTCAGTCCAGCCTGATGTAACCTCCTGAAGACCTCCTCTAGGATTTCAAGATGTTTGCGGAAATCCTGTGTTACCACTACTATGTCATCAAGATACGTGAAGACATAGGGCTCCAGATCAGGTCCTAAGACCTGGTCGATTAAACGTTGCCACGTCGCTGGGGCGTTGTGAAGTCCAAACGGCATTCTTCGGAACTGAAATAATCCCCGATTTGGGACCGTGAATGCCGTGAACTTCTTAGACGATTCCGACATTGGAACCTGCCAGTATGCGGATTTAATGTCTATCGTGGAAAGAAACTTGCCGTTACTAAGCTTATCCAAGGTCGATGATATATACGGCAGAGGATAAGCATCACGATCCGACACCGCATTAAGCTTCCGGAAGTCCACGCAGAAGCGATAACTCCCATCCTTCTTTTTCACCAAAAGGATTGGAGAAGCCCACGGGCTCGAGGACGGCTCAACGATACCCATCTCCAACATCTCGTTGAGTTCTCGGTCAATGTGAGACTGAACGGCCGGAGAAACAGGATAGTAGCGCTGTTTGATGGGAGGAGAAGTTGTTTGGATGGTGTGTTCCACTAGATTAGTGCATCCAACTCCCTCCCCCATCTTTTCAAACCCTTTAGCGAGTACCAACTGTAGCTCTTTCTCCTGTTCTGGAGTTAATCTTGTTCGCGGTTGCAGTTGGTCTACCATACTGCTCTCCAACGCGCTCAAGAAGTCCCATTGACCGTCCCTCAAGTTGACTACGACTCCGAATTGACGAATGAAGTCTACACCTAATATTAGTGTGTGCGGCAATGAAGGCACCACTAACACTCTGAGCCACCTCACCTGCTCCTTCAACCTAAATGGTACCCATACCGCACCTTCAATTTTACACCCCACATCATTCGCCAATCGGATCGTACGTTGCTCGCTGGATATTGTTTCGACACCCAACTCCCGTAAGATTCTCCAACCCTCCCGTCCCAGTACGGAATTGGACGCCCCAGAGTCGAGGAGGCCAAGAAATGTCCTTCCATGAATATCAACCTCCAAATGAGGTCGATTATCCCCATGCCTCTCGTCTAAAACATATTCTACTCTTGCGGACCCAATTCTACCCGTTGTGCTCCGTCGGCCGCTTACTGAGCACGGGGCTCGTTTCCCGACGGCTGCGACACTGTTTGCTGTTGGTTGCAAGTCGGGCACGCTGATCGCACTATTCCAATTCTACCACAGCCGAAACATTTTCTTGGGGATTGACAGTCTCGCGAAAGATGCCCAATACGACCACAATTATAGCACTTGCGTCCCTCACCTTGACTCACCGCTGCAACCTCGCTATCTTCAACAGGTTCCAAATAGGCGAGGTCGGGTTCTAACAGCCTATTTGTCCTTCTTAAAGGAGGAGGCATGAATGACTCCACTGATAACTTTGTCGCCTCTAGCGTTCTGCCCAGTCTAACCAGCTCACGGACCGATCTTACCTCGGTCAACGCTAGCTGTGTCTGGTAGAAGGGAGTTATATTTCTCCGCAAAACTTTTAATTTCTCAACTTCATCTTTAGACACACTAAGTCGCCTAAAAAGCCCCTCCATGGCGGCGACATACACCCCAATAGACTCGTGCGGACCCTGAGTCCTTTTACTGATCTCTTCCCACAGACGATCATCGTAATCAGGGGGTAGAAACTCTGCTCTTAGCTCCGTCACTAACCCTGTCCAATCGTTCACCAACCCTCGGTTGGCACGGAACCAAATCAACGCCTTCCCTTCGAACAATTCCACAGCCGCTCGAAACAAGTCGACGTTGCTGACTCCCCGAGCTTGTTGCAGCTCCTCCACTCGTTCCAGGAAGGCGCTGAGCGAACAAGGTGAGTCACCTGCAAATTTCAGGCCCCACGTTGGGCGCCAATTGTTACACTCAGAATTGGATGGTGGAAAATAACGGTCGGCCGACTGTTCAACGGAGCTAGGCCGTGGGCGCCACGTACTTGAATTACGACCGTTTCGGCAAGGGAAGGACGCCAAGTACGAATGCGTCCTGTCACGCGCGATTTCCACCGTACCACAAATTGCTTTACCACCCCAGAAGGCACTTCACATAAAACAATTCTTGTTCAATTCACTATTCTATTATTTTAGCTTCGCACTTACAAACTATTTCCTTAATCACTAATCTAACCTAACCGAAACAACTAATTGATAAAATAAAGGATATTGACAGACTTACGGTGGTGGCGGCTTGCTACGCTACTTATCTTAACTACACTCCTATGAACAAACGAACGATACTTGTTCCGGCTGATCGCACCCTGATCTCCTTCTCGAACTTCTTCGTTGTGGTGTCTCCTTCTCGCACTTCTTCTTCTCTTCTTCTTGTGTTCCAGACAAAAATTCCTCCAAGTCCACGTTCTTCAGCTTCAGTTGCAAATCCTTCAGTTGCAAATCCAACA
Organism: Chloromyia formosa; assembly: GCA_964017055.1. NCBI lineage: Eukaryota > Metazoa > Arthropoda > Insecta > Diptera > Stratiomyidae > Chloromyia > Chloromyia formosa. Next base: position 69,655,446 of record OZ024814.1, read on the forward strand.
AGACAAAAGAGGGAATATTAATTATTCAAAATTCCGCTTTGTGAAAATTTCGGTGAGTTACCTTCAGTTGCAAATCCAACAAGACAAAAGAGGACTCACCGTTAATTTTCACTCGTATTTATACAAATTTATCTAGCGGCTTATTCCTCGGCAGTTAGTTCTTCCAGTCGTGCAATTCTAGTAATTATTTCCTTCCAGTGCCGGTAATGCAGTTTTCACTGTCAAGCGTGACATGTAAACATTCCGGACAGGCAACAAACCGCCGCGAATTCCTTTAATCGTTCATCGCAGTGCAAGATTGAGGTTTCTTGTGTTCGCGTACCGGCGGGAGTCGTACATAAGTCACCATCGTTCGGGTATTGTGTCGCAGTCGACGAATTCCGCGTGTAAAACAAATAAATTGATCGAGGGTCGCGTTTTCACAATTCGGGTAGGTGCCGAAGAGGAAGCCGATCAAATGTAACATCCTCCGGCCGTTGTCGTTGACATTTGACTGTTGTGTTATTGTGGTTACGGATTCATCATCTGTGTTTTGTTTGTTGATCGTCGATATAAATATGATGGCAAGTATTTCGTTGTGTTATGATTCTAGTGTAGGTTGTTCGATATCGCTATCCGGCGGAGGCGTGTTGTGTATCTCATTCGATGCGTCCCTCGGATCGTGTTATTATAGCAGCCATCCCCTTCAGTTCGAATCATCACCGTGTATAATTGCTTTTACTATACTACTAACTATCGCCTACCTTACTGCGCCACCTCCTATTCCCTAATCCGCCACCTACATATAAAATATTAACATCAAAATAAAAGAAATAGTGTCCTCTGGGGCTTCCATTTGAACCCGTAATAACACATCGACACTTCGACACATCGACACATCCACAAATTCACACATCCACACATCCACACATCCAAACATCCACACATTCACACATCCACTCATCGACACATCGATACATCGACACATTGACTCATCGACACATCCACACATCGACACATCGACACATCCACACATCGACCCATCGACACATCAAAACATCGACATATCGGCACATCGACACATCCACACATCAACACATCGGCACATCCACACACCCACACACCCACACATCCACACATCCACACATCGACACATCGACACATCGGCACATCGACACATCGACACATCGACACATCGACACATCGACACATCGACACATCGACACATCGACACATCGACACATCGACACATCGACACATCCACACACCCACACACCCACACATCCACACATCCACACATCGACACATCCACACATCGACCCATCGACACATCGAAACATTCACACATCCACACATCCACACATCCACAAATCGACACATCGACACATCGACACATCCACACATCGACACATCGACATATCGTCACATCGACCCATCGACACATCAAAACATCGACATATCGGCACATCGACACATCGACACATCCACACATCGACACATCGACACATCGACACATCCACACACCCACACACCCACACATCCACACATCCACACATCGACACATCGGCACATCGACACATCGACACATCCACACATCGACCCATCGACACATCAAAACATCGACATATCGGCACATCGACACATCCACACATCCACACATCGACACATCGACACATCGACACATCGACGCATCGACACTTCGACACATCGACACATCGACACATCGACACATCCACAAATTCACACATCCACACATCCACACATCCACACATCCACACATCCACACATCCACAAATCCACACATCCACACATCCACACATCAACACATCCACACATCCAAACATCCACACATCCACACATCCAAACATCCACACATCCACACATCCACACATCCACACATTTACACATCGACACATCGAAACATTCACACATCCACACATCCACAAATCGACACATCGACACATGTACACATCGACATATCGACACATCGGCACATCGACACATCGACACATCGACACATCGGCACATCGACACATCGACACATCGACACATCGACACATTGACACATCGACACATCGACACATCGACACATCGACACTTCGACACATCGACACATCCACAAATTCACACATCCACACATCCACACATCCAAACATCCACACATCCACACATCCACACATTTACACATCGACACATCGAAACATTCACACATCCACACATCCACAAATCGACACATCGACACATGGACACATCGACATATCGACACATCGGCACATCGACACATCGACACATCGGCACATCGACACATCGACACATCGACACATCGACACATCGACACATCGACACATCGACATATCCACAAATCCACACATCCATACATCCACACATCCACACATCCAAACACCCACACATCCACATATCCTCACATCCACACATCGACACATTCACACATCCACACATCCACACATCGACACATCGACACATCGACACATCGACACATCGACACATCGAAACATCGACACATCGACACATCGACACATCGACTCATCGACACATCCACACATCGACACATCCACACACCGACCCATCGACACATCGACACATCCACAAATCCACACATCCACACATGCACACATCCAAACATCCAAACATCCACACATCCACATACCGACACATCGACACATTTACTCATCCACACATCCACACTTCGACACATCGACACTTCGACACATCGACATTTCGACACAACAACACATCCACAAATCCACAAATCCACACTTCCACACATCCACACATCCACACATCCAAACATCCACACATCCACACATCCACATATCCACACATCCACACTTCGACACATCGACACTTCGACACATCGACATGTCGACACAAAAACACATCCACAAATCCACACTTCCACACATCCACACATCCACACATCCACACATCCAAACATCCACACATCCACACATCCACACATCCACACATCCACACATCCACACATCCACACATCCACACATCGACACATCGACACATCGACACATCCACACATCCACACATCCACACATCCACACATCGACACATCGACTCATCGACACATCCACAAATCCACACATCCACACATCCAAACATCCACACATCCACACATCCACACATCGACACATCGACACATCGACACATCTACGCATCGACACATCGACACATCGACAAATCGACACATCGACACATCGACACATCGACACAACGACACATCGACACATCGACACATCGACACATCGAAACATCGACACATCGACACATCGACACATCGACACATCGACACATCGAAACTTCGACACATCGACACTTCGACACATCGACCCTTCGACACATCAACACATCGACACATTCACAAATCCACACATCCACACATCCACTCATCCACACTTCCACACATCCACATATCCACACATCCACACATCCAAACATCCACACATCCACACATCCACACATCGACACATCGACACATCGACACTTTCACTCATCCACACATCCACACATGCACACTTCGACACATCGACACTTCGACACATGGACACACCGACACATCCACAAATCCACACTTCCACACATCCACACATCCACACATCCACACTTCGACACATCGAAACATCGACACATCGACACATCGACACATCGACACATCGACACATCGACACATCGACACATCGATACATCGACGCATCGACACATCGAGACATCGACTCATCGACACATCCACACATCGACACATCGACACATCGAGACATCCACACATCGACCCATCGACACATCGACACTTCGAAACATCGACACTTCGACACATCAACACATCGACACATCCACAAATCCACACATCCACACTTCTAAACATCCACACATCCACACATCGACACATCGACACATCTATGCATCGACACATCGACACATCGACACATCGACAAATCGACACATCGACACATCGACACATCGACACATCGACACATCGACACATCGTCACATCGACACATCCACACATCCACACTTTGACACATCGACACATCGACACATCCACACATCGACACATCGACACATCGACACATCTACGCATCGACACATCGACACATCGACACATCGACAAATCGACACATCGACACATCGAAAAATCGACACATCGACACATCGACACATCGACACATCGACACACCCACACACCCACACACCCACACATCCACACAACCACACATCCACACAACCACACATCGACACATCGACACATCGACACATGGACACATCGACACAAAGACACTTCCACACATCCACACATCCACACATCGACCCATCGACACATCGACACATCGACACATCCACACATCGACACATCTGCACATCGACACATCGACACATCGACACATCGGCACATCGACACATTCACACATCCACACATCCACACATCCACACATCCACACATCCACACATCGACACATGGACACATCCACACATCGACCCATCGACACATCCGCACATCCACACATTAACACATCCAAACATCCAAACATCCACACATCTGCACATCGACACATCCCCACATCGACACGTCGACTCATCGACACATCCACACATCGAAAAATCGATACATCGACACATCGACACATGGACACATCGACACAAAGACACTTCCACACATCCACACATCCACACATCGACCCATCGACACATCGAAACATCGACACATCCACACATCGACACATCTGCACATCGACACATCGACACATCGACACATCGGCACATCGACACATTCACACATCCACACATCCACACATCCACACATCCACACATCGACACATGGACACATCCACACATCGACCCATCGACACATCCGCACATCCACACATTAACACATCCAAGCATCCAAACATCCACACATCTGCACATCGACACATCCCCACATCGACACGTCGACTCATCGACACATCCACACATCGAAAAATCGATACATCGACACATCGACACATGGACACATCGACACAAAGACACTTCCACACTTCCACACATCCACACATCGACCCATCGACACATCGGCACATCGACACATCTACGCATCGACACATCGACACATCGACACATCGACAAATCGACACATCGACACATCGAAAAATCGACACATCGACACACCCACACACCCACACACCCACACATCCACACAACCACACATCCACACATCGACACATCGACACATTCACACATCCACACATCCACGCATAAACACATCCACTCATCCGCTCATCCACACATCCACACATCCAAACATCCACACATCTGCACATCGACACATCGACTCATCGACACATCGGCACATCGACACATTCACACATCCACACATCCACACATCCACACATCGACACATTCACACATCCACACATCCACGCATAAACACATCCACTCATCCGCTCATCCACACATCCACACATCCAATCATCCACACATCTGCACATCGACACATCCCCACATCGACACGTCGACTCATCGACACATCCACACATCGAAAAATCGATACATCGACACATCGACACATGGACACATCGACACAAAGACACTTCCACACATCCACACATCCACACATCGACCCATCGACACATCGACACATCGACACATCCACACATCCACACATCGACACTTCGACACATCAACTCATCGACACATCCACAAATCCACACATCCACAAATCCACACATCCAAACATCCACACATCCACACATCCACACATCCACACATCCACACATCCACACATCCACACATCGACACATCCACACATCGACACATCGACTCATCGACACATCCACACATCGACACATCGAGACATCCACACATCGACCCATCGACACATCGACACTTCGACACATCGACACTTCGAAACATCAACACATCGACACATCGACACATCCACACATCCAAACATCCACACATCCACACATCGACACATCGACACATCTACGCATCGACACATCGACACATCGACAAATCGACACATCGACACATCGAAAAATCGACACATCCACACATCGACCCATCGACACATCGATTCATCGACACATCGACACTTCAACACATCGACACTTCGACACATCAACTCATCGACACATCCACAAATCCACACATCCACACATCCAAACATCCACACATCCACACATCCACACATCCACACATCCACACATCCACACATCCACACATCCACACATCCACACATCGACACATCGACACATCCTCTCATCGACACATCGACACATCGACTAATCGACACAGCCAAACATCGACCCATCGAGACATCCACACATCGACCCATCGACACATCGACACTTCGACACATCGACACTTCGACACATCAACACATCGACACATCCACAAATCCACACATCCACACATCCACACATCCACACATCCAAACATCCACACATCCACACATCCACACATCCACACATCCACACTTCGACACATCGACACTTCGACACATCGACACTTCGACACATCGACACTTCGACACATCAACAAATCAACACATCCACAAATCCACACATCCACACATCCACACATCCACACATCCACACATCCAAACTTCCACACATCCACATATCCACACATCCACACATCGACAAATCCTTACATCCACGCATCCACACATCGACACATCGACACATCGAGCTCATCGTTACATCCACACATCGACACATCCACACATCCACACATCGACAAATCCTTACATCCACGCATCCACACATCGACACATCGACACATCGTCACATCGACCTCATCGTTACATCCACACATCCACACATCGACACATGGACACATCGAAACATCGACACTTCAACACAAAGACACATCCACACATCCACACATCGACCCATCAACACATCCACACATCCACACATCCACACATCGACATATCGACACATCGACACTTCGAAACATCGACACTTCGACACATCAACACATCGACACATCCACAAATCCACACATCCACACTTCTAAACATCCACACATCCACACATCGACACATCTACGCATCGACACATCGACACATCGACACATCGACAAATCGACACATCGACACATCGACACATCGACACATCGACACATCGACACATCGACACATCCACACATCCACACTTTGACACATCGACACATCGACACATCGACACATCGACACATCGACACATCGACACATCGACACATCTACGCATCGACACATCGACACATCGACACATCGACAAATCGACACATCGACACATCGAAAAATCGACACATCGACACATCGACACATCGACACATCGACACACCCACACACCCACACACCCACACATCCACACAACCACACATCCACACATCGACACATCGACACATTCACACATCCACACATCCACGCATAAACACATCCACTCATCCGCTCATCCACACATCCACACATCCAAACATCCACACATCTGCACATCGACACATCGACACATCGGCATATCGACACATTCACACATGCACACATCCACACATCCACACATCCACACATCGACACATGGACACATCCACACATCGACCCATCGACACATCCGCACATCCACACATTAACACATCCAAACATCCAAACATCCACACATCTGCACATCGACACATCCCCACATCGACACGTCGACTCATCGACACATCCACACATCGAAAAATCGATACATCGACACATCGACACATCCAAACATCGACACATCGACACTTCGACACATCAACTCATCGACACATCCACAAATCCACACATCCACACATCCACACATGGACACATCCACACATCGAAAAATCGATACATCGACACATCGACACATGGACACATCGACACAAAGACACTTCCACACATCCACACATCCACACATCGACCCATCGACACATCGACACATCGACACATCCACACATCGACACATCTGCACATCGACACATCGACACATCGGCACATCGACACATTCACACATCCACACATCCACACATCCACACATCCACACATCGACACATGGACACATCCACACATCGACCCATCGACACATCCGCACATCCACACATTAACACATCCAAGCATCCAAACATCCACACATCTGCACATCGACACATCCCCACATCGACACGTCGACTCATCGACACATCCACACATCGAAAAATCGATACATCGACACATCGACACATGGACACATCGACACAAAGACACTTCCACACATCCACACATCCACACATCGACCCATCGACACATCGGCACATCGACACATCTACGCATCGACACATCGACACATCGACACATCGACAAATCGACACATCGACACATCGAAAAATCGACACATCGACACATCGACACACCCACACACCCACACACCCACACATCCACACAACCACACATCCACACATCGACACATCGACACATTCACACATCCACACATCCACGCATAAACACATCCACTCATCCGCTCATCCACACATCCACACATCCCACACATCTGCACATCGACACATCGACTCATCGACACATCGACACATCGGCACATCGACACATTCACACATCCACACATCCACACATCGACACATTCACACATCCACACATCCACGCATAAACACATCCACTCATCCGCTCATCCACACATCCACACATCCAATCATCCACACATCTGCACATCGACACATCCCCACATCGACACGTCGACTCATCGACACATCCACACATCGAAAAATCGATACATCGACACATCGACACATCGACACATGGACACATCGACACAAAGACACTTCCACACATCCACACATCCACACATCGACCCATCGACACATCGACACATCGACACATCGACACATCCACACATCGACACATCGACACTTCGACACATCAACTCATCGACACATCCACAAATCCACACATCCACAAATCCACACATCCAAACATCCACACATCCACACATCCACACATCCACACATCCACACATCCACACATCCACACATCCACACATCCACACATCGACACATCCACACATCGACACATCGACTCATCGACACATCCACACATCGACACATCGAGACATCCACACATCGACCCATCGACACATCGACACTTCGACACATCGACACTTCGAAACATCAACACATCGACACATCGACACATCCACACATCCAAACATCCACACATCCACACATCGACACATCGACACATCTACGCATCGACACATCGACACATCGACAAATCGACACATCGACACATCGAAAAATCGACACATCCACACATCGACCCATCGACACATCGACTCATCGACACATCGACACTTCAACACATCGACACTTCGACACATCAACTCATCGACACATCCACAAATCCACACATCCACACATCCAAACATCCACACATCCACACATCCACACATCCACACATCCACACATCCACACATCCACACATCGACACATCGACACATCCTCACATCGACACATCGACACATCGACTCATCGACACAGCCACACATCGACCCATCGAGACATTCACACATCGACCCATCGACACATCGACATTTCGACACATCGACACTTCGACACATCAACACATCGACACATCCACAAATCCACACATCCACACATCCACACATCCAAACATCCACACATCCACACATCCACACATCCACACATCCACACTTCGACACATCGACACTTCGACACATCGACACATCGACACACCAACACATCCACAAATCCACACTTTCACACATCCACACATCCAACCATCCACACATCCAAACATCCACACATCCACACATCGACACATCCACACATCCACACATCCACACATCAACAAATCGACACATCGACACATCCACATATTCACACATCCACACATCCACACATCCACACATCGACACATCGACACATCTACGCATCGACACATCGACACGTCGACACATCGACACATCGACACATCGACACATCGACACATCGACACATCGACACATCGACACATCGACAAATCGACACATCGACACATTTACTCGTCCACACATCCACACATCCACACATCCAAACATCCACACATCCACACATCGACACATCCACACATCCACACATCCACACATCCACACATCCACACATCAACAAATCGACACATCGACACATCGACACATCCACATATTCACACATCCACACATCGACATATCGACACATCTACGCATCGACACATCGACACGTCGACACATCGACACATCGACACATCGACACATCGACACATCGACACATCGACACATCGACAAATCGACACATCGACATATCGACACATCGACACATCGACACAACGACTCATCGAAACATCGACACTTCGACACATCGACACTTCGACACATCAACAAATCAACACATCCACAAATCCACACATCCACACATCCACACATCCAAACATCCACACATCCACATATCCACACATCCACACATCGACAAATCCTTACATCCACGCATCCACACATCGACACATCGACACATCGAGCTCATCGTTACATCCACACATCGACACATCCACACATCCACACATCGACAAATCCTTACATCCACGCATCCACACATCGACACATCGACACATCGTCACATCGACCTCATCGTTACATCCACACATCCACACATCGACACATGGACACATCGAAACATCGACACATCAACACAAAGACACATCCACACATCCACACATCGACCCATCGACACATCGACACATCGACACATCCACACATCCACACATCGACATATCGACACATCGACACTTCGAAACATCGACACTTCGACACATCAACACATCGACACATCCACAAATCCACACATCCACACTTCTAAACATCCACACATCCACACATCGACACATCGACACATCTACGCATCGACACATCGACACATCGACACATCGACAAATCGACACATCGACACATCGACACATCGACACATCGACACATCGACACATCGACACATCTACGCAACGACACATCGACACATCGACACATCGACAAATCGACACATCGACACATCGAAAAATCGACACATCGACACATCGACACATCGACACACCCACACACCCACACACCCACACATCCACACAACCACACATCCACACATCGACACATTCACACATCCACACATCCACGCATAAACACATCCACTCATCCGCTCATCCACACATCCACACATCCAAACATCCACACATCTGCACATCGACACATCGACACATCGACACATCGACACATCGGCATATCGTCACATTCACACATCCACACATCCACACATCCACACATCGACACATGGACACATCCACACATCGACCCATCGACACATCCGCACATCCACACATTAACACATCCAAACATCCAAACATCCACACATCTGCACATCGACACATCCCCACATCGACACGTCGACTCATCGACACATCCACACATCGAAAAATCGATACATCGACACATCGACACATGGACACATCGACACAAAGACACTTCCACACATCCACACATCCACACATCGACCCATCGACACATCGACACATCGACACATCCACACATCGACACATCGACACTTCGACACATCAACTCATCGACACATCCACAAATCCACACATCCACACATCCACACATGGACACATCCACACATCCACACATCGAAAAATCGACACATCGACACATGGACACAACGACACAAAGACACTTCCACACATCCACACATCCACACATCGACCCATCGACACATCGACACATCCACACATCCACACATCGACACATCTGCACATCGACACATCGACACATCGACACATCGGCACATCGACACATTCACACATCCACACATCCACACATCCACACATCCACACATCGACACATGGACACATCTACACATCGACCCATCGACACATCCGCACATCCACACATTAACACATCCAAACATCCAAACATCCACACATCTGCACATCGACACATCCCCACATCGACACGTCGACTCATCGACACATCCACACATCGAAAAATCGATACATCGACACATCGACACATGGACACATCGACACAAAGACACTTCCACACATCCACACATCCACACATCGACCCATCGACACATCGACACATCGACACATCGACACATCGACACATCCACACATCGACACATCTGCACATCGACACATCGACACATCGACACATCGGCACATCGACACATTCACACATCCACACATCCACACATCCACACATCGACACATGGACACATCCACACATCGACCCATCGACACATCCGCACATCCACACATTAACACATCCAAGCATCCAAACATCCACACATCTGCACATCGACACATCCCCACATCGACACGTCGACTCATCGACACATCCACACATCGAAAAATCGATACATCGACACATCGACACATGGACACATCGACACAAAGACACTTCCACACATCCACACATCCACACATCGACCCATCGACACATCGGCACATCGACACATCTACGAAACGACAGATCGACACATCGACACATCGACAAATCGACACATCGACACATCGAAAAATCGACACATCGACACATCGACACATCGACACACCCACACACCCACACACCCACACATCCACACAACCACACATCCACACATCGACACATCGACACATCGACACATTCACACATCCACACATCCACGCATAAACACATCCACTCATCCGCTCATCCACACATCCACACATCCAAACATCCACACATCTGCACATCGACACATCGACTCATCGACACATCGGCACATCGACACATTCACACATCCACACATCCACACATCCACACATCGACACATTCACACATCCACACATCCACGCATAAACACATCCACTCATCCGCTCATCCACACATCCACACATCCAATCATCCACACATCTGCACATCGACACATCCCCACATCGACACGTCGACTCATCGACACATCCACACATCGAAAAATCGATACATCGACACATCGACACATCGACACATCGACACAAAGACACTTCCACACATCCACACATCCACACATCGACCCATCGACACATCGACACATCCACACATCCACACATCGACACATCGACACTTCGACACATCAACTCATCGACACATCCACAAATCCACACATCCACAAATCCACACATCCAAACATCCACACATCCACACATCCACACATCCACACATCCACACATCCACACATCGACACATCCACACATCGACACATCGACTCATCGACACATCCACACATCGACACATCGAGACATCCACACATCGACCCATCGACACATCGACACTTCGACACATCGACACTTCGAAACATCAACACATCGACACATCGACACATCCACACATCCAAACATCCACACATCCACACATCGACACATCGACACATCTACGCATCGACACATCGACACATCGACAAATCGACACATCGACACATCGAAAAATCGACACATCCACACATCGACCCATCGACACATCGACTCATCGACACATCGACACTTCAACACATCGACACTTCGACACATCAACTCATCGACACATCCACAAATCCACACATCCACACATCCAAACATCCACACATCCACACATCCACACATCCACACATCCACACATCCACACATCCACACATCCACACATCCACACATCCACACATCCACACATCCACACATCCACACATCGACACATCGACACATCCTCACATCGACACATCGACACATCGACTCATCGACACAGCCACACATCGACCCATCGAGACATCCACACATCGACCCATCGACACATCGACACTTCGACACATCGACACTTCGACACATCAACACATCGACACATCCACAAATCCACACATCCACACATCCACACATCCAAACATCCACACATCCACACATCCACACATCCACACATCCACACTTCGACACATCGACACTTCGACACATCGACACATCGACACACCAACACATCCACAAATCCACACTTCCACACATCCACACATCCAACCATCCACACATCCAAACATCCACACATCCACACATCGACACATCCACACATCCACACATCCACACATCCACACATCAACAAATCGACACATCGACACATCCACATATTCACACATCCACACATCGACTCATCGACACATCTACGCATCGACACATCGACACGTCGACACATCGACACATCGACACATCGACACATCGACACATCGACACATCGACACATCGACACATTTACTCGTCCACACATCCACACATCCACACATCCAAACATCCACACATCCACACATCGACACATCCACACATCCACACATCCACACATCCACACATCAACAAATCGACACATCGACACATCGACACATCCACATATTCACACATCCACACATCGACATATCGACACATCTACGCATCGACACATCGACACGTCGACACATCGACACATCGACACATCGACACATCGACACATCGACACATCGACACATCGACACATCGACACATCGACACATCGACACATCGACACATCGACACATCGACACATCGACAAATCGACACATCGACATATCGACACATCGACACATCGACACAACGACTCATCGAAACATCGACACTTCGACACATCGACACTTCGACACATCAACAAATCAACACATCCACAAATCCACACATCCACACATCCACACATCCAAACATCCACACATCCACATATCCACACATCCACACATCGACAAATCCTTACATCCACGCATCCACACATCGACACATCGACACATCGAGCTCATCGTTACATCCACACATCGACACATCCACACATCCACACATCGACAAATCCTTACATCCACGCATCCACACATCGACACATCGACACATCGTCACATCGACCTCATCGTTACATCCACACATCCACACATCGACACATGGACACATCGAAACATCGACACATCAACACAAAGACACATCCACACATCCACACATCGACCCATCGACACATCGACACATCGACACATCCACACATCCACACATCGACATATCGACACATCGACACATCCACACATCCACACATCCACACATCGACCGATCGACACATCGACACATCCAAATATCGACACATCGACACATCGGCACATCGACACATCGAAACTTCGACACATCGACACATCGACACATCCACAAATCCACACTTCCACACTTCCACACATCCACACATCCACACATCCACACATCGACACATCCAAACATCCACACATCCACACATCCACACATCCACACATACACACATCCACACATCGACACATCCACACATCCACACATCCACACATCGACACATCGACACTTCGCCACATCGACACTTCGACACATCGACACATCGACACATCCACACTTCCACACTTCCACACATCCACACATCCACACATCCACACATCCAAACATCCACACATCCAAACATCTACACATCCACAAATCCACTCATCCACACATCCACATATCCACACATCCAAACATCCACACATAAACACTTCGACACATTCACTCATTAACACATCCACACAACCACACATCGACACATTCACACATCCACACATCCACACTTCGACACTTCGACACTTCGACACATCGACATATCGACACACCAACACATCCACAAATCCACACTTATACACATCCACACATCCACACATCCACACATCCAAACATCCACACATCCACACATCGACACATCCACACATCCACACATCCACACATCTACACATCCACACATCCAAACATCCACACATCGACACATCCTCACATCCACACATCCACACATCGACACATCGACTCATCTACGCATCGATATATCGACACGTCGACACATCGACACATCGACAAATCGACACATCGACACTTCGACATATCGACACTTCGACACATCAACAAATCGACACATCCACAAATCCACACATCCACACATCCAAACATCCACACATCCACACATCGACAAATCCTTACATCCACGCATCCACACATCGACACGTCGTCACATTCACATATCGACACATCAACACATCGACACATTGACACATGGACAAATGGACACATGGAAATATCGACACATCGACACAAAGACACATCCATATATCGACCCATCGACACATCGACACATCCACACATCGACACAGCGACACATCGACACATCGACACATCGACACATCGAAACATCGACACATCGACACATCGACACATCGACACATCGACACATCGACACATCGACACATCGACACATCGACACATCGACACATCGAAACATCGACACATCGACACATCGACACATCGACACATCGACACATCGACACATCGACACATCGACACTTCGACACATCGACACTTCGACACATCAACACATCGACACATTCACAAATCCACACATCCACATATCCACACATCCACACATCCACACATCCACACATCCAAACATCCACACATCCACACATCGACACATCGACACTTTCACTCATCCACACATCCACACAACCACACTTCGACACATCGACACTTCGACACATCGACACATCGACACATCGACACATCGATACACCGACACATCCACAAATCCACACTTCCACACATCCACACATCCACACATCCACACATCCACACATCCACACATCCACACTTCGACACATCGAAACATCGACACATCGACACATCGACACATCGACACATCGACACATCGACACATCGACACATCGACACATCGACACATCGACACATGGACACATCGACACTTCGCCACATCGACACTTCGACACATCCACACATTGACACATCCAAAAATCCACACATCCACATATCCACACATCCAAACATCCACACATCGACACATTCACTCATCCACACTTCCACACATCCACACATCCACACATCCAAACATCCACACATCCACACATCGACACATCGACACATCGACTAATGGAAACATGGACACATGAACACATGGACACATCGAAACATCGACACATCGACACTTCGACACATCCACACTTCGACACATCGACACATCGACACACCGACACACCGACACTTCGACACATCGACACATCGACACACCGACACATCCACAAATCCACACATCCACACATCCACACATCCACACATCCACACATCCACACATCCACACATCCACACATCCACACATCCACACATCCACACATCCACACATCCACACATCCACACATCGACACATCGATTCATCGACACATCGACACATCGACACATCGACACATCGACACATCGACACATCGACACATCGACACATCGACCAATCGACACATCGACACATCGACACATCGACACATCGACACATCGACACATCGACACATCGACACATGGACACATCGACACTTCGCCACATCGACACTTCGACACATCCACACATTGACACATCCAAAAATCCACACATCCACACATCCACATATCCACACATCCAAACATCCACACATCCACACATCGACACATTCACTCATCCACAAATCCACACATCCACACATCCACACATCCACACATCCAAACATCCACACATCCACACATCGACACATCGACACATCTACGCATCGACACATCGACACATCGACAAATCGACACATCGACACATCGAAAAATCGACACATCGACACATCGGCACATCGACACATCGACACACCCACACACCCACACATCCACACAACCACACATCCACACATCGACACATCGACACATTCACACATCCACACATCCACGCATAAACACATCCACTGATCCGCTCATCCACACATCCACACATCCAAACATCCACACATCTGCACATCGACACATCGACACATCGGCACATCGACACATTCACACATCCACACATCTACACATCCACACATCGACACATGGACACATCCACACATCGACCCATCGACACATCCGCACATCCACACTTTAACACATCCACACATCCACACGTCCACATATCCCCACATCGACACATCGACTCATCGACACATCCACACATCGAAAAATCGATACATCGACACATCGACACATGGACACATCGAAACATCGACACATCGACACAAAGACACTTCCACACATCCACACATCCACACATCGACCCATCGACACATCGACACACCGACACATCCACACATCGACAAATCGACACTTCGACACATCAACTCATCGACACATCCACAAACCCACACATCCACACATCCACACATCCACACATCCAAACATCCACACATCCACACATCCACACATCCACACATCCACACATCCAAACATCCACACATCCACACATCCACACATCCACACATCCACACATCGACACATCGACACATCCACACATCCACACATCGACACATCGACTCATCGACACATCCACAAATCCACCCATCCACACATCCAAACATCCACACATCCACACATCGACACATCGACACATCTACGCATCGACACATCGACACATCGACACATCGACAAATCGACACATCGACACATCGACACATCGACACATCGACACATCGACACATCGACACATCGACACATCGACACATCGACACATCGACACATCGACACATCGAAACATCGACACATCGACACATCGACACATCGACACTTCGACACATCGACACTTCGACACATCGACACTTCGACACATCAACACATCGACACATTCACAAATCCACACATCCACACATCCACACATCCACACATCCACACATCCAAACATCCACACATCCACACATCCAAACATCGACACATCGACACTTTCACTCATCCACACATCCACACATCCACACTTCGACACATCGACACGTCGACACATCGACACACCGACACATCCACAAATCCACACTTCCACACATCCACACATCCACACATTCTCACATCCACACTTCGACACATCCACACATCCAAACATCCACACATCCACACATCCACACATCCAAACATCCACACATCCACACATCCACACATCCACACATCCACACATCCACACATCCACACATCCACACATCGACACATCGACACATCCACACATCCACACATCGACACATCGACTCATCGACACATCCACAAATCCACCCATCCACACATCCAAACATCCACACATCCACACATCGACACATCGACACATCGACACATCGATACATCGACACATCGACACATCGACACATCGACACATCCACACATCCACACATCGACACATCGAGACATCCACACATCGACCCATCGACACATCGACACTTCGACACATCGACACTTCGACACATCGACACATCGACACATCGACACATCGACACATCTACGCATCGACACATCGACACATCGACACATCGACAAATCGACACATCGACACATCGAAAAATCGACATATCGACACATCGACACATCGACACACCCACACACCCGCACATCCACACAACCACTCATCCACACATCGACACATTCACACATCCACACATCCACGCATAAACACATCCACTCATCCGCTCATCCACACATCCACAAATCCAAACATTAACACATCCACACATCCACACGTCCACACATCCCCACATCGACACATCGACTCATCGACACATCCACACATCGAAAAATCGATACATCGACACATCGACACACCCACACACCCACACATCCACACAACCACACATCCACACATCGACACATTCACACATCCACGCATAAACACTTCCACTCATCCGCTCATCCACAAATCCACACATCCACACATCCAAACATCCACACATCCACACATCTACACATCGACACATCGACACATCGACACATCGACAAATCGACACATCGACACATCGAAAAATCGACACATCGACACATCGACGCATCGACACACCCACACACCCACACATCCACACAACCACACATCCACACATCCACACATCGACACATGGACACATCCACACATCGACCCATCGACACATCCGCACATCCACACATTAACACATCCACACATCCACACGTCCACACATCCCCACATCGACACATCGACTCATCGACACATCCACACATCGAAAAATCGATACATCGACACATCGACACATCGACACATCGAAACATCGACACATCGACACAAAGACACTTCCACACATCCACACATCCACACATCGACCCATCGACACATCGACACATCGACACATCCACACATCGACACATCGACTCTTCGACACATCAATTCATCGACACATCCACAAATCCACACATCCACACATCCACACATCCACACATCCACACATCCACACATCCAAACATCCACACATCCACACATCCACACATCCACACATCCAAACATCCACACATCGACAAATCGACTCATCGACACATCCACACATCGACACATCGAGACATCCACACATCGACCCATCGACACATCGACACTTCGACACATCGACACTTCGACACATCAACACATCGACACATCCACAAATCCACACATCCACACATCCACACATCCACACTTCGACACATTCACTCATCCACACATCCACACAACCACACATCGACACATTCACACATCCACACATTAACACTTCGACACTTCGACACATTCACTCATCCACACATCCACACAACCACTCATCGACACATTCACACATCCACACATTAACACTTCGACACGTCGACATATCGACACACCAACACATCCACAAATCCACACTTATACACATCCACACATCCACACATCCACACATCCACACATCCAAACATCCACACATCCACACATCGACACATCCACACATCCACACATCCACACATCCACACATCTACACATCGACACATCCAAACATCCACACATCGACACATCCACACATCCACACATCCACACATCCACACATCCACACATCGACACATCGACACATCGACACATCTACGCATCGACTAATCGACACATCGAAAAATCGACACATCGACACATCGACACATCGACACTTCGACATATCGACACTTCGACACATCAACAAATCGACACATCCACAAACCCACACATCCACACATCCACACATCCAAACATCCACACATCCACACATCGACAAATCCTTACATCCACGCATCCACACATCGACACGTCGTCACATTCACATATCGACACATCAACACATCGACACATTGACACATGGACAAATGGACACATCGAAACATCGACACATCGACACAAAGACACATCCATATATCGACCCATCGACACATCGACACATCCACACATCGACACAGCGACACATCGACACATCGACACATCGACACATCGACACATCGACACATCGACACATCGACACATCGACACATCGACACATCGACACATCGACACATCGACACATCGACACATCGACACATCGACACATCGACACATCGACACATCGACACATCGACACATCGACACATCGAAACATCGACACATCGACACATCGACACTCCGACACATCGACACTTCGACACATCGACATTTCGACACATCAACACATCGACACATTCACAAATCCACACATCCACACATCCACACACCCACACATCCAAACATCCAAACATCCACACATCCACACATCGACACATCGACACTTTCACTCATCCACACATCCACACATCCACACTTCGACACATCGACACTTCGACACATCGACACATCGACTCACCGACACATACTCAAATCCAGACTTCCACACATCCACACATCCACACATCCACACATCCACACATCCACACATCCACACTTCGACACATCGAAACATCGACACATCGACACATCGACACATCGACACATCGACACATCGACAAATCCACACATCCACACATCCACACTTCGACACATCGAAACATCGACACATCGACACATCGACACATCGACACATCGACACATCGACACATCGACACATCGACACATCGACACATCGACACATCGACACATCGACACTTCGACACATCGACACATCGAAACATCGACACACCGACACATCCACACATCCACACATCCACACATCCACACATCCACACTTTGACACATCGAAACATCGACACATCGACACATCGACACATCGACACATCGACACATCGACACATCGACACATCGATACATCGACACATCGACACATCGACTAATGGACACATGGACACATGAACACATGGACACATCGAAACATCGACATATCGACACTTCGACACATCAACACATCGACACATCCACAAATCCACACATCCACACATCCACACATCCACACTTCGACACATCGAAACATCTACACATCGACACATCGACACATCGACACATCGACACATCGACACATCGACACATCGACACATCGACACATCGACACATCGATACATCGACACATCGACTAATGGACACATGGACACATGAACACATGGACACATCGAAACATCGACACATCGACACTTCGACACATCAACACATCGACGCATCCACAAATCCACACATCCACACATCCACACATCTACACTTCCACACATCCACACATCCACACTTTGACACATCGAAACATCGACACATCGACACATCGACACATCGACACATCGACACATCGACACATCGACACATCGACACATCGACACATCGATACATCGACACATCGACACATCGACTAATGGACACATGGACACATGAACACATGGACACATCGAAACATCGACACATCGACACTTCGACACATCAACACATCGACACATCCACAAATCCACACATCCACACATCCACACTTCGACACAACGAAACATCGAAACATCGACACATCGACACATCGACACATCGACACATCGACACATCCACAAATCCACACATCCACACATCCACACATCTACACTTCCACACATCCACACATCCAAACTTCCACACATCCACACATCGACACATCCACACATCCACACATCCACACATCCACACATCCACACTTCGACACATCGACACTTCGACACTTCGACACACCGACACATCCACAAATCCACACTTCCACACATCCACACATCCACACTTCGACACATCGAAACATCGACACATAGACACATCGACACATCGACACATCGACACTTCGACACATCGAAACTTCGACACATCAACACATCGACACATCCACAAATCCACACATCCACACATCCACACATCCACACTTCCACACATCCACACATCCACACATCCAAACTTCCACACATCCACACATTCACACATCCACACATCCACACATCCACACATCCACACATCCACACATCCACACATCCACACTTCGACACATCGAAACATCGACACATCGAAACATCGACACATCGACACATCGACACTTCAACACATCGACACTTCGACACATCAACACATCGACACATCCACAAATCCACACTTCCACACATCCACACATTCACACTTCGACACATCGAAACATCGACACATCGACACATCCACACTTCGACACATCGACACTTCGACACATCAACACATCGACACATCCACAAATCCACACATCCACACATCCACACATCCACACTTCCACACATCCACACATCCACACATCCAAACTTCCACACATCCACACATCCACACATCCACACATCCGAACATCCACACATCGACACATCAACAAATCGACACATCCATAAATCCACACATCCACACATCCAAACATCCACACATCCACACATCCACACATCGACACATCCGCACATCCACATATCCACACATCCACACATCCACACATCGACTCATCGACACATCCACACATCGACACATCGATACATCGATACATCGACACATCGACACATCGACACATCGACACATCGACACATCGAAACATCGACACATCGACTAATGGACACATGGACAAATGGACACATCGTAACATCGACACAACGACACAAAGACACATCCACACATCAACACATCCACACATCGACCCATCGACACATCGACACATCCACTCATCGACACATCGACACATCGACACATCGACACATCGGCACATCCACTCATCCACACATACACACATCGACACATCGACACATCGACACATCCACACATCGACACATCGACACATCGACACATCGGCACATCGACACATCGACACATCGACACATCCACACATCGACCCATCGGCACATCGACACATCGACACTTCCACACATCGACACATCGACACATTCACACATCCACACATCCACACATCGACACATGGACACTTCCACACATCGACCCATCGACACATCCACACATCCACACATCCACACGTCCACACATCCACACATCGACACATCGAAACATCGACACTTCCACACATCGACACATCGATACATCGATACATCGACACATCGACACATGACACATCGACACATCGACACATCGACACATCGACACATCGACACATCGACACATCGACACATCGACACATCGACACATCGACACATCGACAAATCGACACATCGACACATGGACACATCGAAACATCGACACATCGAGACATCGACACAAAGACACATCCACACATCCACACATCGACCCATCGACACATTGACACATCCACACATCCACACATCGACAAATCGACACTTCGACACATCGTCACATCCACACATCGACCCATCGACACATCGATACATCCACACATCCACACATCGACACATTGACAAATCGACACATCGACACTTCGGCACATCGACACATCGACACTTCGACTCTTCGACACATCGACAGTTCGACACATCGACACATCGACACATCCACAAATCCACACTTACACTCATCCACACATCCACACATCCGCACATCCACACATCGACACATCCACACATCGACACTTCGACACATCGACTCATCGACACATCCACACATCCACACATCCACACATCCACACATTCACACATCCAAACATCCACACATCCGCACATCCACACATCGACACATCCACACATCCACATATCCACAAATCCTCACATCCACACATCCACACATCCAAACATCGACACATGGACACTTCGACACATCGACACATCGACACATGGACACTTCGACACATCGACAGTTCGACACATCAACACATCGATACATCCACAAATCCACACATCCACACATCCACACTTCCACACATCCACACATCCACACATCCACACATCCACACATCCAAACATCCACACATCCTCACATCCACACATCCACACATCGACACATCGACACATTCACACACCCACACATCCACTCATCCACACATCGACACATGGACACATCCACACATCGACCCATCGACACATCGAAACATCGACATATCGACACATCGGCACATCGACACATCGACAAATCGACACATCGACACATCGACACTTCGACACATCGACACATCGACACATCGATACATCGACACATCGACACATCGACATATCGACACATCCACACATCCACACATTCACACATCCAAACATCCACACCTCCACACATCCACACATCGACACATCCACACATCCACATTTCCACACATCGACACATCGACACATCCACACTTCCACACATCGACACATCGACACATCGACACATCGACACTTCAACACATCGACACTTTGACTCATCAACACATCGACACATCCACAAATCCACATATCCACACATCCACACATCCACACATCGACACATCGACACATCGACACTTCAACACATCGACACTTCGACACATCAACACATCGACACATCCACAAATCCACACATCCACACATCCACACATCCAATCATCCACACATCCACACATCCACACATCCAAACATCCAAACATCCACACATCCACACATCCACACATCCACACATCCACACATCTACACATCCACACATCCACACATCCACACATTCACAAATCCACACATCCACACATCGACACATCGACACATCGACATATCGACACATCCTCACATCCACACATTCACACATCCAAACATCCACACCTCCACACATCCACACATCGACACATCCACACATCCACATATCCACACATCGACAAATCGACACATCCACACATCGACACATCGACACATCCACACATCGACACATCCACAAATCCACACAATCCACACATCGACACATCCACACATCAACACATCCAAACATCCACACATCCACACATTGGCACATCTACACATCCACACATCCACACATCTACACATCCACACATCTACTCATCCACACATCCACACATCGACACATCCACACATCCACATATCCACACATCGACACATCGACACATCCACACATCGACACATCGACACATCGACACATCGACACATCGACACATCGACACATCGACACATCGACACATCGACACATCGACACTTCAACACATCGACACTTCGACACATCCACAAATCCACACATCCACACATCCAGACATCCACACATCGACACATCGACACATCGACATATCGACTCATCGACACATCCACACATCGAAACATCCACAAATCCACACATCCACACATCGACACATCCACACATCCACACATCCAAACATCCACACTTCCACACATCCACACATTGACACATCCACACATCCACACATCCACACATCCACACATCTACACATCCACACATCCACACATCCACTAATCCACACATCCACACATCCACACATGGACACATCGACACATCGGCACATCGACTCATCGACACATCCACACATCGACACATCGACACATCCACACATCCACACATCCACACATCGACATATCTACCCAGCTAGCCAGAAGCTCTCTTAATTGCATCTTATTTATTTCTAGAGAAATAATTCTTGAGCTTAAAATTCAATTAAAGAATGTTGAAAGAATGTTATAAAGTCAAAAAGGCACCCCTTTTTCACTTAAATGTGTCTTTATACATTCTTAAATGATGATATATGAGATGTTGAAGTGACATTTAAGAAATGCGTGCGGTCCAAGGACATCATATAAGAAAGATATTAGAAATTTATAAGATATATATCAAATTCATTAAAGAAATATATAAGAATAATATTAGAAAGGTATAAAATGTACTAAATATGTATATAAGAATAATATTAGAAACGTATAAAACTATAAAATCGAAAAAAAAAAAAAAAATATTTATTTTCTTTATTGATTAGTCTACATTGCTTTTTCTCTCAAGCGCGTAATTTGTTAGAGTATTTATTTCCATCGCATTTATATTCGAGAGATAAGTTATTCATCTCTAATGAAATTATATAGAGAATGAGAAATATAAACCAATTAAAGACTTACCGTGTTTCGAACCCTCGACCTCTCGTTTAACAGACTATTGTCTTTACCGCTGCGCCGCATCGCTTTTAGACATTCTGTTGCTGTGTGTCGTACACACTCAAAAAAATAGCGCTCTCTTATGTAATGATATAAGTATTATATAAGAGAGTGACAATGTGACAGTTCTCCAATTTTTGCTTTCAATTCATTATTGTTTCACATTGTCTCAGAGTGCAAAGATGTTTGCAATTGTGCAATATCGAAAAACTGTCGAAATAGTGCCGGAATCGTGGGTTGTGACCAATAGAGATGGTAAGGAGGTAGTCTGGTGGCCGAAGGAGAAATAACGAGGTTACAAAAAGATAACACCAGCAAACCAGTTATTGAAGGCGATCAAAAATGGATAGCTGGCGCTGAGTACGTGAAACGCAAGGGATTGAGTTCGTATGAAATGGCCGAACAAGTATTGAAATTTATGTTGGACACGGAAACCGATTCGGAATGCGACATGAAATCGATTCCTGGGCCAACTCACGGAAAAGGTTCATGCTTAACTATTCCAACATATTTGTTGACGAGTCCACAGGAAATTTCAATATCGTCGCCATTGTCCGAAGTACATCAGAAAAATGAAACAACTTCCAGCAGTGATTTGCAAGAGGACTCGGTAACGGTAATCGACTATTTGGCTACAGTCCAACAAGGCAATGAACAAGAACAGATAACGGATGCGAACGCGGTTGTCATTCATGCACCTGCGACACATTACTCACCAGTGGTAATGTTTTGATAAGAATTGATTGATATATTGTATTTGACTATGATAATTTTTTTGTTTTCAAAACAGCAATATGTCGATGCGGCAGGAAGCATAGGAGAAGAACCAGCTGGGGCAATGCCATATGCTGATCAATTCAGCGCTATATTTGCCAACCAGCAAACAATTCTACAACATGTAATGAACGAGGAGCATTTATCCCGGAAAATCGCAATAGACATCATACAAATAAAAGAAAGTTTGGTCGAAATTAAAGATTCGTTGGAGAAATTATTAGTAATCTCCAAGAAAGGTAGTGATGTCACCTTTCTAGCCGATGATACAAGTTGGACTTTGGATAAAATCGACAATGAAGAGGATTTTAATGAATTCGAAGCCAAGCTGGAAGGCACGGAATTCAGAAAGGATTTGGTAAAAAAGTTATCGGAGAAACTTGGCTCTAAACCAAATTCTGAGCGCGGCCGGTCCGACAGTGCTTTGTCCTTGAATAGAATTGTATTTACCAACCATTTTTGGTCCACAACGGCATGGTTAGGGAGCAAGGCTAAAAAAGAAAATGTCAAAGATAAGTTCATATTTGCGCAACATACTAAAATACTTTTTTAGATTTCATGGTTCAAGTCATAAAAGTAATGACTGGCGGTACCATGAGCCAAGACGAGTTGAAATCTTTCGTTCAAGGTCGATCCCGTAATTCATTTTACACTCCGAAGAGCGGTCGAGCGTCTTCTTCTCGTAATCGTTGCTCAAATACGAAATAAAATTTATATTTTTCACATTAAAAAAAAAAGTACTTTGTAAAACTTTGTATTTCATAAAATTTCATGAATTTTTATTTTTTTAAGAACGTTTTTTTTTTGTTACGGGTACATATTTTCGTAATTTACGAAATGAAAAGAAAATTAGACATAATAAAAAAGGAAAAAATCAATACAATTATGTTTATACTCTAGATGAAATCTGAGAGTATTATAAGTTTGCCACAAAGTTTGTAACGCTAAGAAATAAGGCTCGCAGAAAAAAAATGAATGATACAGAAGTTCATATTATCACTCGAATATCTCAAAACCGGATGTCCGTCTGTCCGTCTGTCCGTCTGTCCGTCTGTCCGTCTGTCCGTCCGTCCGTCCGTGACCTCTCTAGCTCGAGAACGCGTTGAGCTATGAAGTTCAAATTTTGCACACGTTATTTTTGACAAAAAATGAAGGCTAAGTTCGTGAACGGGCTAAATCGCTCCACCCCTTCTACCCCCTCCCATACAAAATGACACATTTTTGATAATTTACAATAATCAGATTTTCTCAGAAACTTTAAAACATATTGCTTTGAAATTTTGAATATATCACTTTCATGATAATTGTAACCTACATTATAAAATTTATTGTAATCCTCAACCTCCTTCTACCCCCTCCCATACAAACTGCACTATTTCATGAAATACGTTAAGCCAATTTACTCATTACCTATACAATTTATCGGGCTGAAATTTTGTACTTAACACTTAATTAACAATATCAGTTAGATTCAAAAAAATTAATCGATTACCCTTACTCCGTCTACCCCCTCCCATACAAAATGACACATTTTTGATAATTTACAATAATCAGATTTTCTCAGAAACTATAAAACATATTGCTTTGAAATTTTGAATATATCACTTTTATGATAATTGTAACCTACATTATAAAACTTATTGTAATCCTCACCCTCCTTCTACCCCCTCCCATACAAACTGCACTATTTCATGAAATACGTTAAGCCAATTTACTCATTACCTATACAATTTATCGGGCTGAAATTTTGTACTTAACACTTAATTAACAATATCAGTTAGATTCAAAAAAAGTAATCGATTACCCTTACTCCGTCTACCCCCTCCCATACAAAATGACACATTTTTGATAATTTACAATAATCAGATTTTCTCAGAAACTATAAAACATATTGCTTTGAAATTTTGAATATGTCACTTTTATGATAATTGTAACCTACATTATAAAACTTATTGTAATCCTCAACCTCCTTCTACCCCCTCCCATACAAACTGCACTATTTCATGAAATACGTTAAGCCAATTTACTCATTACCTATACAATTTATCGGGCTGAAATTTTGTACTTAACACTTAATTAACAATATCAGTTAGATTCAAAAAAAGTAATCGATTACCCTTACTCCGTCTACCCCCTCCCATACAAAATGACACATTTTTGACAATTTACAATAATCAGATTTTCTCAGAAACTATAAAACATATTGCTTTGAAATTTTGAATATATCACTTTTATGATAATTGTAACCTACATTATAAAATTTATTGTAATCCTCACCCTCCTTCTACCCCCTCCCATACAAACTGCACTATTTCATGAAATACGTCTTAACGTCTTAACGACTTACGTCTTACGTCTTAACGATGCATCCGAGATTGCAACCAAAATTATTTATTGGCTTTAACCAGGTTCAAATTCATCTAGAGTATTGCATGATTGGGGTTTACCCCAATCGTAGTTCTTTTATGTTTTTTTTTCTATCGTATGCCATATGGGAACAAAAACAATATTTTCTGTATCCTTATTTTTATCAACATCGCTGTCAGAATCGCTATCATTTGTGTCTTCATAATCAACTAAAATAAATACCCCAACGGGAATAATTTGCAAAGAATGTCTGTGACATTGTACATCTTTGGCGGATGGAAGATTTGTTTTGCTTGGTAAATAAACAAGTTCGTAGAGTCTAGTGGACGCTTGAAAAAAGGCTCAATTTCAACCAATTCACTACCATAGATGTAAATCTGGTTGGTATTTTTGAGACGAATGATGTATTTAGAGGATACTAACCGATGGTCATTATCAGTCAATATCCATTTGTCGGCATTCGAATTGGTTTTGACTTGGAATGATGGAAACTTTGCATTCAAATAAACTGTGGGAGAGTACTTTTCGATTTGAGCGAAAATCTTTTGTTGAATATGGAATGTTTGCGTTTGAGAACACAAAACAATTTCATTCTTCAGGTTCGCATGAGGTTCATCTCTAATATTTTCAAGCTCTAGCATTCTATTACGAATCTGTGCAAGGTGGTGATTGCCACTACGTATCAATTTTTTTATTTGTTGAAGCTTATTTTCAAACTTGTATGCGTCGAAATTTCCCAAGCAACCAAATCTTTTTACCTCATCAATTATATGGCTGAAGTTGTGAAGGTTGCTTGTGAAATGTTGAGCGCCATATTTTTCCTTGAAAATATTTAGAAAATCTTTAACCATTATTTCTGCAACCGGTAGATATTGCAAGAAATGCTCGTTAGTCATTATAACTATGTTAGTCATTATAACTTAGTCAATCGCAAACAATCATCTTAACGGTCACATATATCGTGTGATTACCGATTTTTAAACCGTTTCTTGTACAATCGTTCATCTCATCGACTGTCTTCCGAAGAAAATTATCAATATTTTGAGGTTTACCTGAGAAAAAAATATTATATCAATCAAAGTAGATAAATTGTTATACCTAATAAACACAAAAATTCTTACTCTTCCCACAAAAAACTCCAACGACACGTGGAGCAATGTCTTTTATCTCGAAAACGTCAAACAAAATAGGCCAGCAGTCCACCGACGATGATTTAGACAACGGTATACCATCAAAGTTGAATCGAAGAGATATTGAATCTGGAATATTCGTTCGGCTGGACAAAATATTATGGAGCTGCTTTTTTAGCCCATAGTGCCAATAGTTTTCTCCGAAAACTTCCACGGTGCGTGGAGTTTTCAGAAGGGTACGTGGATCACTTGGCAATGATATAGTTGAAATGTGTTTGTTCCAAATTTTAAGGAATTTCCTCAATTGTTCGTGGTTTATTTTACTTTCAATAGCCCATTGAACTAAGTCTTGTTTGAAGTCATCCACATCATTCACCAGAAGCGAGTAATCTACTACTTCAGAAGTTATGGTCACTTCACTACTATCACTATCATGATTATTGGGAGCTATTATGACGGGCACAATCGATGGCGCATTTGCTTCTTCGACCACTCTTTGAACGACGTGATGATTGCTTTCCCTTTCTGTTGGTTTTTGGCTTCTTATTATAAGATTTCTCACTTGGATGTTTCTCTGCTTTCGAAAGCCACCGGAAGACTTACTTGTCCTTTTATTATTTTTTGTCCTATTCATTATAATCAATAGATATCGCACTTATACAGTTGTCAAAGAACATCTAAAACCTGCAAAGCTACCGATATGACACCTCATGTTGGTGCTTGCCTCATTAAACATTCTTTAATCATGATTTAAGAGACCAACAGCTCAGTTTGATGAGGATGTCTTTAAGCACAATTAAAGAATGATATAAGCAACGACGATAGCAATCAAATTCGTTGAATCGCAGCTTTCTGTCAAACTGATCTCTTAAAGAATGTTTGAAGAATCATAAGAGAGACTAGCTCCGTAGAGAGCTTTATAAAAAAAAAATGGTTCCTAGGGCGGTTGCTTAAATCAGTCTTTAATCAAGCTATAAAAGACATCTTCTAAGCGTATTTTTTTAACAGCTCAATTGTCAGTTCTTTTTCTTAACGCATAAATAAAGAATGATATTAGAAACTACCAAAGAAACCAATTTTTAGGAGCAGCTACGGGCGATACTGGTACCTTAAAACATAATTAAAGAATGACCTAAGAGAACAGCATCGCAGAACGAACTTTCGGCAAAATTGTTCTCCGCAAAAGTGTCTTAAAGCATGATATAAGAAATAAAATTTATTCGTAATACTATAAGCACGAATCAAGAAAGTCTGTGTTTGCTGGGTACACATCGACACATCGACACTTCGACACATCGACACATCGACACATCGACACATCCACAAATCCACACATCCACACATCCACACATCCACACATCCACACATCCACACATCCAAACATCCACACATCCACACATCCACACATTGACACATCCACACATCGACACATCGACACATCGACACATCCACACATCGACACATCGACACATCAGTAGTAGCGATGTGGGCATTCCAAACCAACTTCATACAAATTTCTTGCGGTTAGCTACTTCCGGTCGTAGAGATAAGGATGGCACGTGTTTGTGGTGGCGCCTGTTGACCGCAAGGTGTGTGGTTGTGGTGGCGTGTGTTTGTGGTGGCGCGTGGTGGCGCTTAGAGTGTGTTGTTGGTGATAAGGGGTTTCACTTGGGCGTGGGAAAATTGCGAAGACGTTGGGAGCTTCTTTGGTGATAAGGGGTTTCACTTGGGCGTGGGAAAATTGCGAAGACGTTGGGAGTTTGTTGTTGAGATCTCGATGGCCTTTGAGAACCGGTCTTGATGACGTCATAGGGAATCCGCGTGTGATTTATGGGTTGTGAATGGGGTCAGACGGAATGGCGCCAGGGAGAAGACTGGGTAACCTTCTGATGAAACTTCATGGATCTTGAGGTGATACACTCCTCTTTCCCTCACCTCTCATTGGACTCCTAACTACCTTAATTGGATTGATTGATTGATCGATTGATTGATTGATTGACTCTCTCTCTCTCTCTCTCTTTGGTTCCTGTTAACCCCTGAAGGGGTCTTGATGGTGTGATAGGGAATGGGTAGGTGATTCATTGGGTGCAAATTAGGTGTCAACTATACATAGTTATATAGTATAACGAAAATGTAATTGTACATATTATATTGTAATACAATGATAGCGATAAATTCGCAAATTTTAGGCGACTACAACTCGGCCGTTCTTTAAAACAAATCGTCCTCGATTTGATAAACAAGATAGAGATAAGGATGGCACGTGACTATTAACATTAATAATATTATCACTTAAACTATTCTAGACTGCGATAATCTGATAACATTGATAGCATTAATTATTATTAATTTATAATAAAATAATATATGCCAAATAACTAACAAAAATGGAAATATCTATTGTTATTCAAACTGAATATATGGTTTCATATTTTCTGGACATTACACCCCTTGGTAAGGTACTCTAGATATCTGCAAATTCTCAATATCTTTTATTAAATACCGATCGTTAGGTAAGATTTTAATAACTTCATACGGACCTTTATATTTCGGTAAAAGTTTTGACATGGATATGTCTTATAGCTGGGGGTCATCCTAAAAATTTGTCCGTCACACGAAATGTCTGTTTTTCTACTCGGGGGTCAGAAGAGGAAACAAGCCCATTGAAAATTTTGACATGGATATGTCTTATAGCTGGGGGTCATCCTAAAAATCTGTCCGTCACACGAAATGTCTGTTTTTGTACTCGGGGGTCAGAAGAGAAAACAAGCCCATTGAAAATTTTTCCGAGTTCTATGAATGTAGTGGCCGATCCTCAGTCAATCCGAGTCAGTCATCAAAGAGAACTCACGAAAATCGAAAAACTCCGCATCATGAACTGACTAAACAACCAGGTACCCATAAAATAAGTCAACATCATTCAACTGCCATCCCCTCGTGATTCAAATCTGCTCACAACACCAGCCACATCCAGACAACTTGTCTTCCTCACTCGTGCACAGCGCTATGGCTCCTCCTTCACAGCAATCTTTTTATTTTCATCAATTAGTCACTAACCTGACTCAGTAAGAAAATCGTTGGGGTAGGTCGGGAAATAGCTTCAACTTCACACACACACACACATACACACACACTCGTATGCAGGCAATGGAGAGACGGTTGAGTCGAAGAAGTTCAATGGATGGGCGTTGCTTCGTCATCGGCGACAGTGCGAAAGAGATGCTTGCTCCACGGACCTTGGACTACACTTCCGCGGCGGATCCACCCCTTTCTTGTGATGGCCAATCCCATCAAGCCGACTGAAATCAGTGTCACCAAGGTCACCAACGTGTTTTTCCCGTGGATGTAAGGAACTTACGACCGTACTTGTATCGCGCATACCGCGTACTATCACGATCGATGATATATCAACTAACAGTGCACAATTCTGATTTAGTGAGGGGAATAGTGCAGATGATGCAGTTTGTGCAGCGCGGATAACGTAAACGTTAATGCAATAAAATTGTGTTGTCGCGCTTACCGTCTTTAGACTTAGACGAGTACTATCTAAGTATCTAATAGCAAGTGTGTTTAGCTAGACCGCGGCTTGACGCGATCGATCGCGGATTGATGTACTAACGAAGCACAGGCGCATATAAATATGTAGAGTGTATGATCGCTTGATCCACACACGGGGCAACGGCTGGGTTAATTTGTATTCTCCCGTACACTATGCGGGACGGTATGTCCTGAAAATGATACAAAGTATCTACACTGCATGCAGATACATCGGTACATCTTATGCCTACCGAAAGCGTGGGACGTGTTTTGTCGAATGAATTCATCCAGTATAACTATACTGGGATCTTTATAAAACTTACGTCGATATTTTCAACACAACAGGTTCCACGCAGTCGGTAGCCAAAGACATATCCATGTCCCGATGTATCTGCATGTAGTGTAGATACTTTCTATCATTTTATTTTCTGGCTGTGCATGTCGTTTGAGTGAAGTGGTTATTGTGCATGGCTGTTGCTTGTGGATCCGCGCGGGCGGCGCGCTTGCGGGGATCCTGTGTGTACATGTTGGAATGTTGATTTGATAGCGATAAAGGTTGACGTTGTGGACGGCAAGAAATAACATAGTATACGGGTGAACGGGCGGACTTTCAATGACCTTCAATTTCCGCCAATTCCCATTCATCATTTAATAAAATAGTCCGTGTTGTACTATCTGAATCAATAGGGTCCCAGAAAAGGTAGCAAGTAGTCAGTTCGACTAACATTTGGACATGCGCAGACGCAATTTGAGAGAGTGTACATAGTTCCCGCCCCCCGAAGATGAGCGAGAGCGGATAAAGTTCATTCGAGCCAAATCGTGTGATCCAGCGACTGCGTTTGTGCATTTGCAATGGCGGCGATTTGAGGTCTGACTAGTCCACAATGTGGGCCCCCACCACACGTGCAATAAAGATATAGAACAAAATGGCGGATTTATACTAGGCGAGTTAGAATCTCTCAAGTCCCGAAATAAAGAAATATTCGTCGCAGGATGTTATACTAAAATATGTTATGATGTACATTCAGAGGTCTGCAGAAGATCAAATGCCCCCCTTCCGCAAAAATTCCAGAATGTTCAAAATGGCTGGAATCCAAACAAATAAAATAGCGCGCGTTGTACTACGAGTACATATCTGAATCAATAGGGTCCCAGAAAAAGTAGCAAGTAGTCAGTTCGACTAACATTTGGACATGCACAGACGCAATTTGAGAGTGTGTACATTACATAGTTCCCGCCCCCCGAAGATAGAGAGCGAGGGCCATCGCGGATGAAGTTCATTCTATCCAAATGGTTGTGCATTTGCAATGGCGGCGATTTGAGGTCTGACTGGCCCACAATGTGGGCCCCCACCACACATGCAATAAACATATCATAAAACAAAATGGCGGATTCGTACTGCGCGAGTTAAAATCTCCCAAGCCCCAAAATAGAGAAATATTCGTCGCAGGATGTTATAGTTCTGGGCAGCTCATCGTGACATGATGTACATTCAGAGGTCTGCAAAAGATCAAATCAAATCATTCTGCAAAAATTACAAAATTTTTCTTGTGCATTCTCTTTGTGTGTGTGTGCTGGAATGTTTTGTTTACTTTTGTTAGTTTCCCTTTCTGTTTGCCGGACACAATCGCATAGAGTCGCACGCGTTACTTGAGAAACGGATTGTGTGTGCCGGACCCGGACTGTTGATGAAAGGGGCGGGATGAGGCGGATAGTGTGGGAGCGATTTTGCAATAGATTCACAAACACAATACACGTCCGATTGGGAAAAGATGGTGGGAAGCGTGATTGTTATTAGCAGAAACGTACTCAGAGAAATGTCGATAGGCTCCAAACTGTACCGAACGGGTAGATGGAACAGGTAGATGGAACAGGGTGCACGAGAGGAGGTGAATATTGCACACACGCGATGCAAACGAAAACGAAACGATCCCGCGAGAGAAAGGAGCCCAAGCGGACAGGACAAAGCAAAGCAGAATTTATGACGAGTATCTACACTGCCACCAGATACATAGGTACATGGATATGTCTTATGCCTACCGAAAGCGTGGGACGTGTTTTTTCGAATGATTTCATCCAGTATAACTATTCTGGGATCTTCATAAAACTTACGTCGATATCTTCAACACAACAGGTTCCACGCAGTCGGTAGTCACAGAGATATCCATGTTCCGATGTATCTGCATGCAGTGTAGATACTTTGTATCTTTTTTGTACCCTAGACTTTTAGTATAGGGTATATTGTTTTTGTCACGACGGAAATATGTAACACCTTAAAGGAGGCTCCGGAGGTATAGCAATGTATATATATA
Organism: Chloromyia formosa; assembly: GCA_964017055.1. NCBI lineage: Eukaryota > Metazoa > Arthropoda > Insecta > Diptera > Stratiomyidae > Chloromyia > Chloromyia formosa. The sequence continues at coordinate 69,692,849 of OZ024814.1, forward strand.
AATGATCAGGGTCACCTCCTGATTCGATTAAGCCATGTCTGTCTGTCTGTCTGTCTGTCTGTCCGTTCGCACGATAACTTTCGATAGAATAAAGCTAGAGCCTTGAAATTTTGGTTAAATGTTGGTAGTATAATCTAGTTATATGGTATTGAAAATGGGCATGATCAAGCCAAGAGAACGCCTACCTCCCCTACATATGTAAAATACTTAAATGTATCTGTAACTCCCGACTAAATAAATATGAAAAGCTCTAGCTTTGGTAGATTACTCGTGAGGGTAATCTTATAAACTCCTGGGAAAATAAAATCGATCAGTTAAAAACTAACGGTAATTTTCTTACAAAGAGCCCCGTACTACCCTACTTTTCGGGTTTTTTGTCTATAACTCTTGAACCAATTGACGTAGACGCCTGATTTTTGGCATGTAAGCCTGGGGTAAGTAGATGCTTGAGTTCTAGTAAGTTGGGCATAATCGGATCAAAGGAACGCCTACCTCCCCTACAAATTTAAAAAAATTCAATATTCCTTTAATTACGATAACTTTCGATAGAATAACACTAGCGAGTTGAAAATTTGACAAAATGTTGCTAGTAGGATCTACTTGGTTGGTATTGAAAATGGGTAAGATCCGACTCAAGCAACCCCTACCTCCCCTACAAATGAAACTTCAAATAAGCGATAACTTTTGATAGAATGATACTACCGAGTTAAAAATTTGGTGGAATGTTGCTAGTAAGACCTACATAGTTGGTGTTGAATATGGGCAAGATCCAACCCAAAGAACCCCAACCTCCCCTACATATGAAACTTCAAATAAGCGATAACTTTTGATGGAATGAAGCCAGTGACTTGAAATTTTGGTCAAATGTTCGAAGTGAGATTGAGTTAGTTGGCATTAAAGCTGGTTAACATCCGACCAACGAAACCCCTACCTCCCCTACAAATGAAACTTTAAATAAGCGATAACTTTCGATAGAGTGAAGTTAGAGATGTAGCGATGGAGACCGGAGGACGAGGGTTTGTATGGCCGTGCAGGCCTAGACACCAGGTATCGAAGAACCACTCTCCGATAACCACCCGTGACGTGCGCTGGCAGACCAGCTCAGCTGTCGGGAGTAGCGGGGTGGGTGAAACACGGCGGTTATCGGCCTCCTCCATCAACGTACAAAACTAATATCGCACGTCTGCCCGAGGAAGAACTCAAAAAAAACCAGGCCGAAGCTTCGCTTCGGCCCGGAGTCCGAAGCGTATATACCCTAGACTTTTACAGACCTAGTGGTGATACCAAAAGTACCAATTTTCAACGACCATATGCATTAAAAGTGAGTTTCCTATATGGACAGTTTATAGAGAGGTTGACATACATTCATGAGGTTCTTGGCCATTCTAAAAATCAATTAACTAACCCATTCTGCAAATATTTGTCGAATTTTTCAAGTCGTTAGCTTCATTCTATCGAAAGTTATTGCTTATTTGAAGCCTCACTTGCAGAGGTGGTAGAAGTTCCTTGGATCGAATCTTGCCCATCATAGCCACCAACCAATTAGATCACCCTACAAGCATTAAAAAAAAGATGTCAGGTGTCTAGCTTTACTCTATCGAAAGTTATCGCTTATTTGAAGTTTCATTTGTAGGGGAAGCAGGGGTTTCATTGGTCAGATTTTACGTATTAGCCAACTGGATCCCACTACAAATATTTGACCAAAATTTCAAGTCGCTAGCTTTATTTTGTCGTTAGTTATCGCTTATTTAAAATTTTACTTCTAGAGGAGGTAGGGGTTCCTTAGGTCTGATCTAACCCGTCCTTAATGCCAACTAACTCATTCTCACTTCAAACATTAGACCAAAATTTCAAGTCGCTGGCTTCATTCTCTCAAAAGTTATCGCTTATTTGAAGTTTCATTTGTAGGAGAGGTAGGGGTTCCTTAGGTCGGATCTTGCCCATTTTCAATACCAACTAACACGATGTTACTACCAACGTTCTGCCAAATTTTCAACTCGCTAGTGTCATTCTATCGAAAGTTATTGTAATTAAAGTAATATTTAATTTTTTAAATTTTGTAGGGGAGGTAGGCGTTCCTTTGATCTGATTATGCCCAACTTACTAAAACTTAAGCAGCTTCTCACCTCAGGGTTACATACCAAAAATCAGATGTCTACGTCAATTTGTTCAAGAGTTATGGACAAAAAACCTGAAAAGTAGGGTAGTACGGGGCTCTTTGTAAGAAAATTGCCGTTAGTTTTCAACTGATCGATTTTATTTTTCCAAGAGAGTATAAGATCACCCTCACGAGCAATCTACCCAAGCTAGAGCTTTTCATGTTTATTTAATGGGGAGTTATGGATACATTTAAGTATTTTACATATGTAGGGGAGGTAGGCGTTCTCTTGGCCTGATCATGCCCATTTCCAATACCAACCAACTAGATCATACTTCCAACATCTGACCAAAATTTCAAGGCTCTAGCTTCATTCTATCGAAAGTTATCGTGCGAACGGACAGACAGACAGACAGACAGACAGACAGACAGACAGACAGACAGACAGACAGACATGGCTAAATCGAATCAGGAGGTAACCCTGATCATTTATATATATACATTGCTATACCTCCGGAGCCTCCTTTAAGGTGTTACATATTTCCGTCGTGACAAAAACAATTTACCCTATACTAAAAGTCTAGGGTATAAAAATATAAAACTCAAAAAAAACTAAAAACCCGCAATAAATCACAAAACCAACCGAGAAACGCTAATGGTGGTGCCTTTGCACCAAACTCCCAGAAACTCCAAAAACCAACAAAGTCCCGTGCAGGGACATGGGGCTGCACAAGCCACATTAAAACGCACGAAGGCCAAAAACATATTTATAAATGGGAAAACCGTCCAATCAGGACAGATCCTTTTCCCTCTCAGGTCATTTGAGCCTCAAGATATTTAACGGCTCTATAAGGGCCCCAGATGTAGTGGGCCGGCGCATCTCTACCCTCCCTACCGTGGGTTTCAGGCGCCATGATATGTGAAACCCCCAAATAAAATTCAAACACTAGCGAGAGAGAGGAGGGAGAGGGAAGAAATCGGCGACCTTAGCCCACCATGCTAACAATTTTCCTGCGCATACCTAAAAATTCAGGTGGTATACGCATTTAATAACTTTTTTTTTTTTTTTTTTTTTTATAATATATATACATATATATATGTACATATAAATAATATAAATTTATTTATTTTTATTTAAATTTTTATACCCTAGACTTTTAGTATAGGGTATATTGTTTTTGTCACGACGGAAATATGTAACACCTTAAAGGAGGCTCCGGAGGTATAGCAATGTATATATATAAATGATCAGGGTCACCTCCTGATTCGATTAAGCCATGTCTGTCTGTCTGTCTGTCTGTCTGTCTGTCAGTCTGTCTGTCTGTCTGTCTGTCCGTTCGCACGATAACTTTCGATAGAATGAAGCTAGAGCCTTGAAATTTTGATCAAATGTTGGTAATGTAATCTAGTTGGATGGTATTGAAAATGGGCATGATCAAGCCAAGAGAACGCCTACTTCCCCTATATATGTAAAATACTTAAATGTATCTGTAACTCCCGACTAAATAAATATGAAAAGCTCTAGCTTTGGTAGATTACTCGTGAGGGTAATCTTATAAACTCCTGGGAAAATCAAATCGATCAGTTGAAAACTAACGGTAATTTTCTTACAAAGAGCCCCGTACTACCCTACTTTTCGGGTTTTTTGTCTATAACTCTTGAACCAATTGACGTAGACGCCTGATTTTTGGCATGTAACCCTGGGGTGAGAAGATGCTTGAGTTCTAGTAAGTTGGGCATAATCGGATCAAAGGAACGCCTACCTCCCCTACAAATTTAAAAAAATTCAATATTCCTTTAATTACGATAACTTTCGATAGAATGACACTAGCGAGTTGAAAATTTGACAAAATGTTGTTAGTAGGATCTACTTGGTTGGTATTGAAAATGGGTAAGATCCGACTCAAGGAACCCCCACCTCCCCTACATATGAAACTTCAAATAAGCGATAACTTTTGATGGAATGAAGCCAGTGACTTGAAATTTTGGTCAAATGTTGGAAGTGAGATTGAGTTAGTTGGCATTAAAGCTGGGTAACATCCGACCAACGAAACCCCTATTTCCCCTACAAACGAAACTTTAAATAAGCGATAGCTTTCGATAGAGTGAAGTGAGAGACTTGCAATTTTGTTTAAATGGTTGTAGGGTGATCTAATTGGTTTGTGGCAATGATAAGCAAGATCCGACCCAAGGAACCCTTACCTCCTCTACAAGTGAAACTTCAAATAAGCAATACCTTCCGATAGAATGAAGCTAGCGACTTGAAAAATTCGACAAATATTGTAGAATGGGTTAGTTAGTTAATTGATTTTGAGAATGGTCAAGATCCTAATGAATGAGTGCCAACCTCTCCTATGAACTGGCCATATAGGAGACCCATTCTTAATGCATATGGTCGTTGCCAATTGGTACTTTTGGTATACCACTAGGTCTGTAGAAGTCTAGGGTATATACGCTTCGGACTGTTTTTTTTTGTTTTTTGTTTATTACTTTTTTTTTTTTTTATTTATTTATTTATAAATTTTATTCAGTTTGTAATTATTTTATAAGAAGATAGAATAGACGTTTATAATCTGGTTTTATGGGTATGATAACATAAAACCGAATGTGAAATGTGTGTATGTAATAATCGCGAGAAAAGGAATTGTATGATATGAAACCCACTTAACATTCGATTATGAAAAACGTAAAAAAAAGTCTTTTCGTTCCATATATGCCTTGCTATCCTTATATAACCATAATTTTGGTCGTAGACACGTTAATATGCCAATGGAATAATCGTATTATTCATTCTGAAATATCGTTAATAAGTCATCAGCTTTTGTTTTAAACTAAGTTTTAATTCAAGAATCAAAGGAATATAAGTAATCAAATTATTGATAGAAAAAAAATTTATAATAATATTATGTAGTGGAAATCCGGATTTTTCCAACAAATTCGAACTATGATAGGAAGCGTTAACGCTTTAGTTTAGAGCTACGTTGAAAGTGCAACAACCAATACACAAACATAGAAGGAGATGACAAACACAGTATAAAATCTCGGTAAGGAACAATTATTGGGTGCTTTGGTACACTGCCGAACAAAATTTCGATTTACTGAACATGTAGTTAGAGCAAATATTGTGAACACCCTTTTTAATTTATAATGTTATGCTACGGGGCGTCATTAGAGAGTCTGGTCAAATCCTCAGGGATGTTGGCTGAACGCTCTTACAGTCGAAAAAAAGATACAAGAGTAACTGAGTTCTGTCAAAGCACCCGCCATGTGTTAGGAGCCCTACTCTTATTTACTTCCGGCGACGCAATGAAACCCCTTACTTGGGTGCCCCCTCGCCTTGGGGGGGCACGGACGTCATAATTCCCACGCGGTTGATCTTAAAGCGGCCTCATCGTTAATCCACTGAGTGAAAAGCTCGTTTTCTCCCTTTTCGCAATTCGCTAATTGCAGACTGGAACTTGGCGGCCTTATGTCGAACGCACTGATTCACCACACACGCGGGGGGGGGAGGTGTTAAATAACCCAAAAGTCCGCCGATTGGAACCGCAAAGAAAAAAAGAACACGAGTTGCGTCACACACTCCTTTTTACCGGGAAAAATGGGTAACTTTGGCAGAATCGCTTTTGGGTTGCGTGAACAATGGACCACGCGCTACGTAATTAACACTCACGCCCGTGCACGCGATCTCGAATCGTTCAGCACAACCGAAATTCATCCGCTCTTTTCCAACTGAATTTGTGCAACGATCGCTAGAAAACAACGGCACCGCGGTGGACTCTAGAAATCACTCCCGAAGTACATGACAACCCGAAATCAGGGCAAATTATCGCAATCAATTTTTTTCCACGGGCGGATAGCGAACGACCGACCCAAACCAACCGTTCGCTTCAAGCGCTAATTCGAACTCCCCCAAAAAATGCACAATGCAATATCACAATGCATTGGCACAACGGATTTCTTTCTCAAACCAGTTTCATTAGACTATCTGCATTGTGCACAGTATCGTTCACATCGCTTGTTATCATAATTTTTGCATCCTGACCATTTCTTGTCAGTTATCGCTGACCCGCTGCAGTCGGGTACAGTGACTCGCGAAAGTAAATGGACAGGCGGCAGAAAATTATGACACAATCTGATGCGAGCGAATACTTTCCCGGTACCTACGCAGATGCATAAATGGACACATATATGCATAGATATGTCGATATATCACTGGTATATATCGATATTAAATGCATGTATAAGAATAAGGAAATATGCATATAGATACACCTGCATCTAATAACGTATACTACGCATATAGACAAATGTATGCATGCATGTATCCATCCATGTATCTACATATGTAACGGTGCACATTACAACGCAGGTGAATATTCACTACGGTTATTCGTAGTGAAGATTCAGCTGAATGGTTAACCGGTTAGTACACGAATTCGAGAGGCGGTCAAGTCCACTAGGGTCGTAAGTCCTTCGCATGATAAATTCCTATATCTTTGCCGTTCATGTCGGTCAAGGCATAGCAGGATCCTCCTACTGGCTTTTTCACCCGGCATTTAAGGAATTTTGGCCCTAATTTCGCATTGTAGTGTTCGGCTGCACTGCTGGGGGTGAAATTCCGACAGAACACCACATCTCCCGTATTGAACGCAATATGCCTTGCCCTTAAGTTGTAGATTCGGGCATTATTTTGACCAGTCGACTGAATATTGCGTTGAATTCGTTGCCGAACCAAATCTAATTTAACATCCGGTATTACACCAGCAGTGGGGTCTTCAAGTTGCCAAGCTTTGCGTAACACGGCATAGGAACTGCCATGTAGCAGCATAGTATGACCGAACACAGAAAAGTAGGGCGAATACCCTATAGTGGAGTGATAAGCCGACCTCAGCGCGCAGTTGATGTTGGACACGTTAACATCCCAGTCCTTTTGATCCGGCTTCACGTAAGCGCGGATAGCTGCCACCAAGGAACGATTTACGCGCTCCGACGCGTTCGCTTGTAGAGAGTACAGAGCGGTGTATAGATGCTTCACGCCATAGCGGGCAAGCAAATCCTTAAAATGGTTAGACCGAAACTGTACCCCGTTGTCGGATACTATCATCTCAGGTACCCCGAAGACGTGAAACACCCGCTTCTCTAGAAATTCTACTATGACAGGGGCGGTGAATTTTTTTATAGGCTCAACGAAGGGAAACCTAGTTAAGCTATCGAGCACGACGATGGCTCCCACATTTCCAGCTTTAGACCGAGGATATGGACCTATCAGGTCGATGTATAAACGTTGAAACGGACGATCAGGAGTTGTAAGTGAACCCATAGGTGGACGTAGGGGTTGATTCGGAGCTTTTGTCGCTTTACAGGTTTCGCATTGTGAAACGAAATCTTTGACTTGCTGGTTCATTTTGGGCCAATAAAACAAGGTACGAAGACGAAATAGAGTTTTGCCCACGCCGCCATGGGAGCAAAGCGGATGGTCGTGTGCCTTCTTGATTAAAACTCCCGTTAATTCTTTTGGCACCTAAAGTTTCCAGGAAAGCCCCTCCTGAATACTATCCTCTGTCGCGTATTCCGTACGTCGGTATACGTAATCGTCAATAACTTTTAGGTCGGGCAGGTGTTGTTGTTGCTCCTGTATCCGTTTTATCAACTTGCGATATTCCTCAGACTGGAAATGTGGCGAGTCCAAGTCAATATTTAGGCAGGTGTCGTCCTGAACTAAAATTTCTGACACTTCGTTGTCATATACCCGGGATAAGGCGTCTGGCACCAGATTCTCCGATCCCTTGCGATGACGGATGGAAAATTTGAACCCTTGCAGCTTAAGAGCCCATCGAGCTAACCGCCCGTGAAGGTCCTTGAGGGTCATTAACCATTTGAGTGAAGCGTGATCGGTCACAACCTCAAACTCTTGGCCTTCTACATATGCTCGGAACTTTTTAATGGCTGATACCGCTGCAAGGCATTCCTGCTCCGTCACGGTATAATTACGCTGCGCTGTCGTAAGCTTTTGGGACATAAAGGCGATGGGAGCTTCTGCACCGTCGTCCGTCATTTGGATCAGCACTGCCCCAATTCCATCTTGACTAGCGTCGCAATGAATGGAAAAGGGACGCGAAAAGTCGGGGCTGTGTAGAACGGGTGCAGAAGAAAGACTCTCCTTGAGCGCATTAAATGCGTTAAGAGCCTCGTCTGTCCACAAAAACTTACAACCCTTGCGTAACATATCCGTTAAGGGAGCTGTCAAGGCCGAAAAATTGGGAACGAATCTTCGGTACCAGCCGCAAGCTCCTAAAAAGCGCCTCAGATGTCGCACAGACTTTGGCAATGGGAAGTTTGAAACGGCGGCTACCTTCTCCGGATCGGTTTTTAAAGTACCGTGGCCGATAATATGCCCTAGATATTTCACTTCCTTCGTAAGGAAGTGACTTTTCTCGACGTTTAACGTCAGGCCAGCATCTCTCATACAGCAAGCCACCCGTCGTAGTAGGGTACAATGCTCCTCAAACGTTGCAGAGACGACCAGAAGATCATCCAAATACACAAAAACCTGATGGCGGATATCGGGGGGAATAACCTTATCCATCAGTCTCTGCATCGTTTGAGGGGCATTGCACAACCCAAACGGCATGGTGACAAACTGATAAAGAGGACGACCCGGGACAGTGAACGCGGTTTTATCACGCGAATTCTCGTCAAGCGGAATTTGCCAAATCTTTTAAATCTAGGCTGCTTATATATTTGGCCTTTGGCAGCCGACTTAGAATTCCGTCTATCAAAGGTAGCGGATAGGCGTCCTTGACGGTGACCTCATTGACCTTTCTTGCATCTAGACACATTCGGATCTTGCCTGGTTTACCAACCACTGTCACAGGTGACGCCCAACTACTCTGCGACTCTTCGATGACACCCATTTCCAACATCCGATCCAACTCCGCGAACAACATTTTTTCGACCGCTGGTGATACAGCGAAATGTCGCTGTTTGATCGGTTTGCTGTTACCTACATCGATCTGGTGTTTAATGAGGCTGGTCCGACCAAGTCCTTCTTTGGAATAGGAGGGGAAGTTGGAAATGACTGTGCTGAGAATCGCATTTTGTTCGGGTGACAACTGATGTTGGTTGCTATCAACCGTGAGCTCACTGACGAGCGGCGTGAGTGAAGGCGTACTGATGGAAAATAGATCCGATGCCAGGCAGAAGGTACGCACAAAATCTACGCCAAGGTAAAGATTTTGGCTGAGAGACGGGATTATCAAGAGGGTCATGGTTTTCGTTTGACCTTTAAAGGTTACTGGGCCTGTAGTCTGTCCAAGTGTGGAATGAGGAGTTCCATCTGCCGTCGACAACGAGAGATGGAACCGTTTCCAAGGATGTTTGTTTTCCTGAACAAACTTCCGTGCATAATCCGAGGATATGCACGATACGGAGGCCCCAGTATCAATAAGTCCCATGACATCCTCATCAAATACCTTCACCTTAGCGTATGGCCGAAAATCATCATCCGGTTTGTCCACTAGGAGAGCAGAGCAGTGTAGACGTCGTGCGGCTTTTATCTGCTTCCAAAAGCGTCGCCGTCGAAGCGTAGATCGCTTCGGTTTAGCCTCGCAGATAGTCAGCTCTTCAGTTTCAAAGATTCGTTTGCGCGCACGTTCGTACTCCTGCAAGCGAATGTGGTAAGGCTTACACTGCCTTGGACGTGATATGGACCCGGGAGGGATTGGGTCACACTCGAAGTTCTTTTCGGTGTCATCGGCCTGCACCGATTTTGAGACCATCAAACGAATCGGTGGTAGTTGACTACACGCGGAAGGTGTTTCAACATCAAAACGTGGCAAGTTTGAAGCGGGTGTGTCTTTCACGGAAAAAGGGGATGGGTCAGGTGGTGGCGACCTATCAGGTGTAAGAGACTTGCTCGATGTGAAAGTCACATCAGGTGGAGACAATTCCGGTGTGACGTCAAGTAAAAGGGTTCGACCGGGTGGAACGGACGAATCCGATGCGGTTAGCGACATAGTTGATCGTGTCGCTTGGACAGCAATGTCGGAAAATATGCTCCGATCTGAAAAATTCCGCCTCTTGCTAGGTGGCTGATTGGAATGCAGACAGGGATTTAGGACATCGGCTCCCACTGAGTGCCCCTCGAGGATGTGGAGGTGTTGCGCATCCTCATTGCACCGTTTTTTGGCGTGGTGCATTTTGGGCACTGTGGCTTACATACGTTGGCTGCCCCGCAACCATAGCAGAATATGCGAGGTTCTGCCTTACAGGTGTCATGTCGATGACCTTTCTGTCTGCAATTCCAGCAGATAAGAGGGGTGGATAGCTCAGCTACTCCTGAAAAGTCGGAAGATTCGAACTGCGGCATGTTAACACCGTTGTCAACGTCGGAATCTAATTCGTAACGCTGGAGCTCAGACACATTCGGACGCACAAACTGGCGAGTGGTTCGGCTACGATTGAGCTCATCGTCAAAATTCTCCATTCGGAGGACATATGTACGCAGCTCACGAATTGAACGTATGTCCACGTGTAAAAATGCCCAGCTAGCTCAGTCGGTAGAGCATGAGACTCTTAATCTCAGGGTCATGGGTTCGGGCCCCACGTTGGGCGCCATTTGTAGCGATGGAGACCGGAGGGCGAGGGTTGAGATGGCCGTAAAGGCCAGAAACCTCAATGGGTGACGAAAGACCCTCTCCGACGACCACCCGTGACGTGCGCTGGCAGACCAGCTCAGCTGTCGGGAGTGGCGGGGTGGTTCAACACGGCAGCCATCGGCCTCCTCCATTAACGTACAAAAATAAATCGCACGTCTGCCCGTGAGAAAATACAAAAAAACTCAAAAAAAAAGGAAAACTCGAAAAAAAACTAATATCCCGCAATACCAAGTAACGATGAAAGAGAAAAACTACTGGTGGTGCCTTTGCACCAAACTCCCAAAGACTCAACAAAACATAAAAGAACTACGATTGGGGTAAACCCCAATCATGCAATACTCTAGATGAATTTGAACCTGGTTTTTGAATCTAACTGATATTGTTAATTAAGTGTTAAGTACAAAATTTCAGCCCGATAAATTGTATACGTACTGAGTAAATAGGCTTAACGTATTTCATGAAATAGTGCAGTTTGTATGGAAGGGGGTAGAAGGAGGGTGAGGATTACAATAAATTTTATAATGTAGGTTACAATTATCATAAAAGTGATATATTAAAAATTTCAAAGCAATATGTTTTATAGTTTCTGAGAAAATCTGATTATTGTAAATTTTCAAAAATGTGTCATTTTGTATGGGAGGGGGTAGACGGAGTAAGGGTAATCGATTACTTTTTTTGAATCTAACTGACATTGTTAATTAAGTGTTAAGTACAAAATTTCAGCCCGATAAATTGTATAGGTAATGAGTAAATTGGCTTAATGTATTTCATGAAATAGTGCAGTTTGTATGGGAGGGGGTAGAAGGAGGGTGAGGATTACAATAAATTTTATAATGTAGGTTACAATTATCATAAAAGTGATATATTAAAAATTTCAAAGCAATATGTTTTATAGTTTCTGAGAAAATCTGATTATTGTAAATTTTCAAAAATGTGTCATTTTGTATGGGAGGGGGTAGAAGGGGTGGAGTGATTTAGCCCGTTCACGAACTTAGCCTTCATTTTTTGTCAAAAATAACGTGTGCAAAATTTGAACTTCATAGCTCAACGCGTTCTCGAGCTAGAGAGGTCACGGACGGACGGACGGACAGACGGACAGACGGACAGACGGACAGACGGACAGACGGACAGACGGACAGAGGACATTCCTAGGATCGTCTACATTCGGTGCCTTAAGGAGTACCTAAGCTCGAAGCTCTTACCTCCCCCCCTTGCGGGAATGGCGTTTTCTCTGACCGAAGTCAGAAGGATGACTACTTTGGAACATGCACTTTCCTCAGAACCTTACCATTATAGGCTGCGACCTAGCTTAGCCGACTTAACAATAACTCACAGCCACCACGAGTCCAACACCTTGATGGGCCAGTACCTTGGTACTGTGGGCACACCCATCCCCGTGGTTCATTATTTGCTACTGACTTCTCAAAAGCCGGAATGATCTCACCGTTCGATATCCTTACGGAATATCTTACTGATTAAGTTGTGCATCACGGGCTCAGTTAAACCCACTATCCCCAAGAGAGTTGAATGTGCTTCCGTTCCTCACGTACTAGTAAGCATTCCCCTCAGTCGGGGATAGTGCTTCCTTTCGCATCACAGGTCGGCACCATGTTCAGGTACTAGGAAGCCAATTGACTAGGTACGTGGGATTGTCAAGCCCCAAAGCAGTATAGGAATCAGTATCTCTTACTTTCCACCAATCCACACCTATGTTAGAATCAGAGCATGGGAAAACCCCAAGCCGTGTCGTCATCAAGTCTAGGAATCGGAATACTGGGAGGACCCCAGCAACCTTTCCGCTTCATGGCACCTATAGGATTGCTCCAATAGGAATCATAAAAGATACTTTTCAGCCTATATAGCCCCTTTTCGTAGTTCGTTATGCGGGGGCACCACTCCCCAGGTGTCGTATAACGACGGACTCAAAAGACCATCACACAACACCGGTGGCATCATAACGACGGACACCACTAGCGAGACCGTCAATCAGCCACCTTAACTTCATAACTAAGGTACATGGGGTCGTCAGTCCCCAAAGGCATGCATAGGGATCAGCGCCAAGGCCCCTTTACCCTATACACCACCTCCTTGCGTAGCTCAGGTCCGTGGGTTCGCTAAACCCAAAACACCATAAGTCTTTCGACCCAGTGGGTGTCCCCTGCGGGGGGACAGACGGACAGACGGACATCCGGTTTTGAGATATTCGAGTGATAATATGAACTTCTGTATCATTCATTTTTTTCTGCGAGCCTTATTTCTTAGCGTTACAAACTTTGTGGCAAACTTATAATACTCTCAGATTTCATCTAGAGTATAAAAATCGACAAAGTCCCGTGCAGGGACATGGGGCTGCATCAGCCAGACTAACAAGGCACGAAGGCCAAAAATGTATAAATAACGGGGAAAACTGTCCAATCAGGACAGATCCTTTTCCCTCTCAGGTCATCCGAGCCTTCCGATGATAAACGGCTCCTTATGGACCCCAGTTGTTATGGGTCCTGCGCGACCTAGCCCTCCCGACCGTGGGATTTCGGGCGCATGTTTTGGAAATCCCCCAATAAAATTCAAAATTCAAACTGAGAGAGAAGAGAGAGAGAGGGAAGAAATCGGCGTCCTTAGCCCACCATGCTAATCCTATTCTTGCGCATACCTAAAAATTCAGGTGGTATGTGCTTTTAATTAAATTATTTTTATACCCTAGACTTTTAGTATAGGGTATATTGTTTTTGTCACGACGGAAATATGTAACACCTTAAAGGAGGCTCCGGAGGTTTAGCAATGTATATATATAAATGATCAGGGTCACCTCCTGATTCGATTTAGCCATGTCTGTCTGTCTGTCTGTCTGCCCGTCTGTCTGTCTGTCTGTCTGTCTGTCTGTCTGTCCGTTCGCACGATAACTTTCGATAGAATAAAGCTAGGGCCACGAAATTTTGGTTAAATGTTGGTAATATGATCTAGTTGGATGGTATTGAAATTGGGCATAATCTGGCCAAGAGAACGCCTACCTCCCCTACATATGTAAAATATTTAAATGTATCTATAACTCCCGATTAAAAAATCATGAAAAGCTCTAGCTTTGGTATATTACTAGTGAGGGTATTCTTATACTCTCCTGGGAAAATTAAATCGATCAGTTAAAAACTAACGGTAATTTTCTTACAAAGAGCCCCGTACTACCCTACTTTTCTGGTTTTTTGTCTATAACTCTTGAACCAATTGACGTAGACACCTGATTTTTGGCATGTAACCCTAAGGAAAGAAGCTGCTTGAGTTTTAGTAAGTTGGGCATAATCAGATCAAAGGAACGCCTACCTCCCCTACAAAATTCCAAAAATTAAATATTATTTTAATTACGATAACTTTCGATAGAATGATACTAGCGAGTTGAAAATTTGGCAGAATGTTGGTAGTAAGATCTAGTTAGTTGTTATTGAAAAAGTGTAAGATCCGACCCAAGGAACCCCTACCTCCCCTAGAAATGAAACTTAAAATAAGCGATAGCTAACGACAAAATAAAGCTAGCGACTTGAAATTTTGGCCAAATGTTTGCAGCGGGATCCAGTTCGCTGATATTGAAAATACGTAAAATTCGACTAACGAAACCCCTACTTCCCCTATAAATGAACTTCAAATAAGCGATAACTTTCGATAGGGTGAAGCTAGAGACTTGAATTTTTTTTAAATGTTTGTAGGGTGATCTAATTAGTGATGTGTGATAATGATGGGCAAGATCCGACCCAAGGAACCCCTACCTCCCCTACAAGTGAAACTTCAAATAAGCAATAACTTTCTATAGAATAAAGCTAGCGACTTGAAAAATTCGACAAATATTTGTAGAATGTGTTAGTTCATTGAGTTTGAGAATGGTCAAGGTCCTCCTGAATGGGTGCCAACCTCCCCTATAAACTGGCCGTATAGGAAACTCACTTTTAATGCAAATGGTCGTTGCCAATTGGTACTTTCGGTATCACCACTAGGTCTGTACAAGTCTAGGGTATATACGCTTCGGACTCCGGGCCGAAGCGAAGCTTCGGCCTGGTTTTTTTCTAGGATATAATATATATATGTATAAATATATTATTTTATATACATATATATTATATATAGATATATATATTTATACCCTAGACTTTTAGTATAGGGTATATTGTTTTTGTCACGACGGAAATATGTAACACCTTAAAGGAGGCTCCGGAGGTATAGCAATGTATATATATAAATGATCAGGGTCACCTCCTGATTCGATTAAGCCATGTCTGTCTGTCTGTCTGTATGTCTGTCTGTCTGTCTGTCTGTCTGTCTGTCTGTCTGTCTGTCTGTCTGTCCGTTCGCACGATAACTTTCGATAGAATAAAGCTAGAGCCTTGAAATTTTGGTTAAATGTTGGTAGTGTAATCTAGTTGGATGGTATTGAAAATGGGCATGATCAAGCCAAAAGAACGCCTACCTTCCCTACATATGTAAAATACTTAAATGTATCTGTAACTCCCGACTAAATAAATATGAAAAGCTCTAGCTTTGGTAGATTACTCGTGAGGGTAATCTTATAAACTCCTGGGAAAATAAAATCGATCAGTTGAAAACTAACGGTAATTTTCTTACAAAGAGCCCCGTACTACCCTACTTTTCGGGTTTTTTGTCTATAACTCTTGAACCAATTGACGTAGACGCCTGATTTTTGGCATGTAAGCCTGAGGTAAGTAGATGCTTGAGTTCTAGTAAGTTGGGCATAATCGGATCAAAGGAACGCCTACCTCCTCTACAAATTTAAAAAAATACAATATTCCTTTAATTACGATAACTTTCGATAGAATAACACTAGCGAGTTGAAAATTTGACGAAATGTTGCTAGTAGGATCTACTTGGTTGGTATTGAAAATGGGTAAGATCCAACTCAAGCAACCCCTACCTCCCCTACAAATGAAACTTCAAATAAGCGATAACTTTTGACAGAATGATACTACCGAGTTAAAAATTTGGTGGAATGTTGCTAGTAAGACCTACATAGTTGGTGTTGAATATGGGCAAGATCCAACCCAAAGAACCCCAACCTCCCCTACATATGAAACTTCAAATAAGCGATAACTTTTGATGGAATGAAGCCAGTGACTTGAAATTTTGGTCAAATGTTCGAAGTGAGATTGAGTTAGTTGGCATTAAAGCTGGTTAACATCCGACCAACGAAACCCCTACCTCCCCTACAAATGAAACTTTAAATAAGCGATAACTTTCGATAGAGTGAAGTTAGAGACTTGAAATTTTGTTTAAATGGTTGTAGGGTGATCTAATTGGTTGGTGGCAATGATGAGCAAGATCCGACCTAAGGAACCCTTACCTCCTCAACAAGTGAAACTTCAAATAAGCAATACCTTCCGATAGAATGAAGCTATCAACTTGAAAATTTCGACAAATATTGTAGAATGGGTTAGTTAGTTAATTGATTTTGAGAATGGTCAAGATCCTAATGAATGAGTGCCAACCTCTTCTATGAACTGGCCATATAGGAGACCCGTTCTTAATGCATATGGTCGTTGCCAATTGGTACTTTTGGTATCTCCACTAGGTCTGTACAAGTCTAGGGTATATACGCTTCGGACTCCGGGCCTGGTTTTTTTTTTAATTTTTTTATTTTTTTGTAATATTTATATATTTGATATATATTTTTTTTTTTCTAAAAGAAAAACTTAAGCTGCATCATATTAATCCTATAGTGTCATTCTTAATTAACAACAAGACCATCTGTTGTGGCAGTCTGACGCCGGCTTTTAATATCCCAATGGCTATTATTTTTAATTCAATTTTACCGGACTTCTGCCATATCCTCAAGGTTCATTTTACCAGGAGGCTCTTAATCTTCCCAAATTAAAATTAAAAACTGGAAATTCCAGTTCATTACTAAAACCAAATGTGTTTTTCTCATACAAATAACTTAATGCTACGGTTGTCAGTGCAATTCACTGAAATGCAATTTTGAACGATAAGTTTGTATGGCTAATAACATACGGTTGCAATGAAGTAATTGGTATTTCGATTGGCATGGAATTATACCATTTTGATTTGCAACGACCAAAAATAATTCAATTCATTACACGTCTCACGACCACGCCAATATTTTGGTATGTTGTCGAATTGCTAGTGTGATACATTCGCTTCAAAATCGCGAAGGGTTGTATCGGTCGTACGGTTCTGCGTAGTGCGGCACTTGTTTAGAGTAACACAAATAACCAATGCCGAACTTTTCCTTGGGCGACATCATTACCTGGGGTGCTCCCCTGTTGGCGGAGCACCTGTGCTGCTCCCCCGTTGTGACTCCTTGGCTAGCGCTGCTGAGGGCTGACCGTGGCGCCACGACTCCCATTTAGCGTTTAAAACAAAATCGCTGGACGAAAAATCGCTCGACTGTGCGGAACCGCTACACTGTTCTGCCGCTGCTGTTTGCGCTCGAATCACTCGTACACTCTGCGTACAAAATCCACAACCGAAAATCGGAACAGGCCAAATAATTAAATGAAAATCGCGCGCGCACTTGATCACATTTTTCCATGGCTTCTAAAATGCGTAAAGGCTCCAGGGCTCGTTGCACGACGACCCGGAATTCGAGAGTCAATTCGGGGAACACACGGACCTGAGAGAAATGCAGCGTGATCGACCGGGTAACGGGATCTCCCTTCCAATTTTTACCAAACAGCAAAACTGCCAACAAAATTAATTAATTAGCGCCGGCGGTAAGGTCTGTTTCACACGGGCTGGAGGCAATGAGTTGTTGTTACTGTTGTGTCGGGGCCGCAAATGCATTGGGACAAAACACCCGCGCGCACACAAAAAAATAAAAGGCACGCTAAGAAATTCAAAAGGGGGTTTCAGGGGAAGAGCACGTGTTAACTCTTATCATGGCTTAAAACACTTTTCCACTATGTTCGGTTCACGGATCGACTTCCACAAGATCCCTCATCGGGTTGAAATTACAGAAAAACACTTCATCTATCACTGCTGTTGTTGGGTATCCGTTATTTCTCGGATTGATTTTATCAATCGGCAGCCAGCGGTGCACTGAAATCCCAATGTAAGCTCTCCTTCGACTTTCATTACTATCAATTATGCTGCACAAAATCCGAAATGTATCACTGTAACTCATCAGGATTCACGATCGATATCCCTATATATACATCTACTAGAGACAAATCCCGTAAGTACGTCCACGTGTGAATCAATCCCCACAGATCCGTCCCACTCGCCACAAAGTCTCGAATTGAACTCCTTCCGATTTACGAAGTGTTCTTTTCCGCGCCCGAAAACAAAAAAATATAATAATTATATCAAATACAAATAATTATTATAACTCTCAGCAGCGAGCCTGAAGGTGCACCTCAGATACAGATGAGGTGGTGGAGTCCACTTTCCCAACCAAACAATAGCCAAGCTCTTGACTCGAAATCGCTACCGACCCGCTCGATGTTTAAATCCCAACTCTCGAAAAAGTGCACAATGCATTTGCGCAACGGATTTATTTTTTTTCCAAACCGGTTTCATCAGTATACCTGCATAGTGCATAGTGTCGTTTGCATAGCTTGTTATCATAATTTCCTGCATCCTGACCATTTCTTATCAGTTATCGCTGACCCGCTGCAGTCGGGTACAGTGACTCGCGAAAGTAAATGGACAGGCGGCAGAAAATTATGACACCAATCTGATGCGCGCGAATACTTTCTCGGTACCTACGTAGATGCACAGATGGACACATATATGCATAAATATGTCGGTATATCCCTGGAATATATCGATATTAAATGCATGCATAAGAATAAGGAAATATGCATATAGATACACCTGCATCTAATAACGTATACTACGCATATAGACAAATGTATGCATGCATGTATCCATCCATGTATCTACATATGTTACGGTGCACATTACAGAGACTTGAAATTTTGTTTAAATGGTTGTAGGGTGATCTAATTGGTTGGTGGCAATAATGAGCAAGATCCGACCTAAGGAACCCTTACCTCCTCTACAAGTGAAACTTCAAATAAGCAATACCTTCCGATAGAATGAAGCTATCGACTTGAAAAATTCGACAAATATTGTAGATAGTTAATTGATTTTGAGAATGGTCAAGATCCTAATGAATGAGTGCCAACCTCTTCTATGAACTGGCCATATAGGAGACCCATTCTTAATGCATATGGTCGTTGCCAATTGGTACTTTTGGTATCTCCACTAGGTCTGTACAAGTCTAGGGTATATACGCTTCGGACTCCGGGCCGAAGCGAAGCTT
This sequence comes from Chloromyia formosa, assembly GCA_964017055.1. Lineage (NCBI taxonomy): Eukaryota > Metazoa > Arthropoda > Insecta > Diptera > Stratiomyidae > Chloromyia > Chloromyia formosa. The sequence goes on from OZ024814.1 coordinate 69,711,885, forward strand.
CGGCCTGGTTATTAACTCCCGTCGTGGTCACAATACTCTTTACCATAACGTAATCTCCAACACTATATTTATGGGGTACTTTATGCCTCCCATCAAAGTATGCTTTATTTACGCTTTGACTATGAACAATATTTTCACTTGCTTTCTCCCTATTCAGTTTTAAATTCCTCGATTCCTCATTAACTATATTTTCCTCCAAATAAAATCGAATTTTGTCATTAACGTCTCCCTTTTGTGTAACACCGAATAGTAACACGCTTGGGATGGTTCCTGAACTTTTGTTAATTGTATTGTTCATTGCGAATTCTACTTTATTTAAATATTTAGTCCAGTCCCCGGGTAGCATTTCACTTTCTTTTGATAACATAGGGGTAAGCACCCTATTTACCCTTTCAACCTGACCGTTAGATTGTGGAGAATGAGTCGCTATTTTCACCTGTATTATATCACTTTCACGACAGAAGGATGCAAATTCATCCGAAGTGAAGCAACTTCCTCTATCTGAAACTATCCTTTTTGGTTTACTATAGTTAACAAAATATGATTTCAGACATTGAATCACTTCGAGTGTATTGGTAGTCTTAACCGGGTAAAGTTTGGTGAATTTTGTAAACCCGTCGACTATGAGGAAAATTTGTTTCTTCAAATTTCTAACACCCGAAGGTAGAGGACCATAGTGGTCTACGTGTATTGTTTCGAAGGGCACGTTACCTTTCGGTATGCTGTGCAATACGCCTTCCTTCTTACCAGAAGGTACTTTCAACCTGACCGTTAAATTGTGGAGAATGAGTCGCTATTTTCACCTGTATTATATCACTTTCACGACAGAAGGATGCAAATTCATCCGAAGTGAAGCAACTTCCTCTATCTGAAACTATCCTTTTTGGTTTACTATAGTTAACAAAATATGATTTCAGACATTGAATCACTTCGAGTGTATTGGTAGTCTTAACCGGGTAAAGTTTGGTGAATTTTGTAAACCCGTCGACTATGAGGAAAATATGTTTCTTCAAATTTCTAACACCCGAAGGTAGAGGACCATAGTGGTCTACGTGTATTGTATTGTTTCGAAGGGCACGTTACCTTTCGGTATGCTGTGCAATACGCCTTCCTTCTTACCAGAAGGTACGGAAGAATAGATACATTTCAGGCAATTCTTCACATAATCCTTTATCTTAGCTTTCATCGATGGAAACCAGTAAGTCTTCTTTAAATGATCAAATAGCTTATCAACGCCAACATGACACAATCCCTCATGATGTGTCTGAATGACGTTCCGTTCCATTTGCGCTGGTACGTAAAATAAAACAGTATTATCAGCTTTACGATATACGAGACCATTAATCAATTCGTAAAGACGATGTTGTTGTTTTTCTAGCATAAGTGCAACCTTTTGAATCTCCTTGTCCTTTTGTTGAGCAGCGGCTAATACGTGTTCAAATGATTCAGGTTCCACGAACATAATGTTATGGCACCTGCTGAGGGCATCTACATGATGCATTCTGCTAGAGTCCCTATGCTCAATAATATAATCAAAATCTTGAAGCTCTAAAGCCCACCTCGAAATTCTAGGATTTAAAAGTTTTTTGTTCAAAGTAAGTGTTAATGACTTACAATCAGTAACTATCTTGAATTTAATTCCTGTCAAATAAATACGGAATCGTGTCAACGCATATATGATGGTTAATGTTTCTAGCTCATATGAGTGGTACTTTGATTCTGCCGGAGTAGCTCTTTTTGAGAAAAAGAATACTGGGTGAAGCTTATTATCAGTTTGTCGTTGCAGTAAAACTGCGCCAAATCCCAAGCTACTCGCGTCGCAGTGTAGCTCCGTTTCTGCAGTTGGAGAATAAATACTTAATACCGGAGATTCGAGTAATTTTTCTTTTAAAATGCCTCAAATTTAAATACTATATTTTGTTTCAACAAATCATACAACGGTTTGGATATTAGAGAGAAGTTCCTTACAAATTTTCGAAAATAGGAGCAGAGACCAAGAAATGAGTGTAGCTCTTTTGCGTTTTTCGGAATTGGGTATTCCTTAACTGCACGTAAACCATCTAAATTCGGCCCTATTCCATTTACACTGATTTGATAGCCTAAATAAGTAATTTTTTCCTGCATAAACAGACATTTATCAAACCTTAATTTCAGATGATATTTGCAAATAATTTGTGCGACTTCCTCTAATAATATGAAATGTTCTTCTTTGGTCTCGGTAGCAATTAAAAGGTCGTCAACATAGACTAAAAGTTTACCGGCGTTTATAAGTTCTCGGAATATATAATTTATACATCGCTGGAATACTGACGGCGCATTTTTTAAGCCGAAAGGCATGCGTAGGTATTCAAATTGCCCTAAAGGAGTTACAAAAGAAGTGTATTTTATGGAATCTTCCGATACTCGGACATGGTGAAACCCATTTTTTAAATCTAACAATGAAAAATATCGTTTTCCTCGCAACCGATCTAAATGGTCTTCTATAAGTGGCAATGGGTAGTTATCTTTTTGCGTAATTCTATTCAAATCCCGAAAATCGACACATAACCTTAACTCTCCACTTTTTTTCTTAGTGAGCACAATAGGGGAAGCGTAAGGAGAATTGCTTTCGCGAATTATCTTACGTTCGAGCAAATCATCTAATATTTTCTGAAGTTCCAGCTTATGAGCATATGGTAAGCGTCTAGGAGTGCAATTGAAAATATTGTTCGGATTCGATAAAGCAATCTTCATTTCGTATGAATCGTCTTCGTTAAAATAATCATTACCCGTATCAGTTTCTTCCATAATTTTGTATACACGATTCTTATCACTGTACGCTAAATTGTCATTTATATTTATTTTAATTTAAGTTTATCACCATCACCAATATCGATATTCAAAATGTCATCTGGAAAATGATCACAAGCATTATCGAAATTTGTTGGTACGGTACGGCTTGATGAAGCTGATTGGGCTTCCACTATCCAACATGGTATTCGCATGAATTTCAGTTGACACTTCTGGGGATGCACTAGCAAATTCGTAACTAAAATGATGGAAAAAATCATTAAAAACATTCGTTGGCACATAATTACTATCGCTTAAAGATTCGGGATAGCCTCGACGATCGTGAATTGATGCCTTGTCCATAACCAAAACAGATGTTGAAGATGATGTTGCTGTTGTTGTTCGAGTTTGTTGACAATTCGCCGCAAAATGTCCATGTTTTCCACATTTGAAACAAGTTTCCTTCTCTCTGCGTGGTCTCGTACAATTTGAGTGCATGTGACCCACTTCGTTGCAATTGTAGCACTTTGCACTTTTCGAAACTTGTTTGGCAGGTTTAGTTGAAATTTGTGCTTGTCCATTCGTTGCGATGTCGGCAGAATATGATTTCAGCTTCTCGTATTTCTTTAGGACTCGCTTCAATTCACTAATATTCTTAGCCGTCATTAAAAGCTGCTTATTCATCAACGAATCGGGAATGCCCCTTATGATATAGTGGATCAAATCTTCTTCATCGATATCCACAAGTGCTGCAATTTCTTGCATGGCTAGGACGTACTGGTGAACGTTTTCCTCTCTACGTTTTCTTCGATTTCGAAGTGTGTTGTGGACATCAGCTGATGATACGCCGTGATGAAACTCCTCCAACAAAGATGCTTTTAGACTTAACCAGGTTGTACATCGCGATGATCGTAAGAATAATTTGGCAGTTCCTTGCAGAAGTCGCCTTGAATATACAAATGCTTGTTGGTCGTCCCATCCGTGGAGTCGAACTGCTTCCTCAAAAGTTCTCACCCACTGTTTCACAGAATAATTGTCGTCTCCCGAAAATGTTGGCAAAGATTCTTCGAAATCTTTGAAACTAAATGTGGTGCTGGCGTTTCCGGACATTTTACACAATGTAGCGAGCTGTTCCTTAAGTCTCAGAATTTCCTCCTGCTTCTTGACCATTTCGCGTAATTCCTCAATTTCGTGTTGAAGATGACTGGATTCCGGCTGCCGCCATTCCGTAGCTGCTCCATTGTCTTCCTCTACGCTGCTTTCATCGGGGTCACTAATGGATTCCATGACATCCATGGGAAAGAAATTTTCAAGCTGCGCTTCCGATAAGTTACTAACATGTTCTTGCAGCCGTAGCTTTAAAATTGACTTTATTCCGATAGTATCCAGGTGAAACGCTTCCAACTTTTCCTTCATTAACGGCACCGTTGCCTTTTCCAGAAATTTCTCTGCACGTGCTTTTGCCATTTCTTTTCGCGATTCAACTACCTTTTTTTCTCGAATAATCCACAAATAAGTCGAGTAATCCACGAAAATGTCGCAAAATCCTTTACTGGGCCATAATCCCACTTCTGATTTTTGTAGGCCGAAATTTAAAAATACAGATTGAAGTATAAAGAAAACAGGTCCGTACACTTGGAAGGCTTTATTTAGAGAGACGATAGCTTTGATTTACAGCAAAGTGTTACATTTGGATTCACAATTACATACTTGCAAATACATATTTGTATTAGTGAAATTGACCGGTTTTGCAACTATACATAGTTTTTTTTGTAGGCCGAAATTTAAAAATACAGATTGAAGTATAAAGAAAACAGGTCCGTACACTTGGAAGGCTTTATTTAGAGAGACGATAACTTTGATTTACAGCAAAGTGTTACATTTGGATTCACAATTACATACTTGCAAATACATATTTGTATTAGTGAAATTGACCGGTTTTGCAACTATACATAGTTATATAGTATAACGAAAATGTAATTGTACATATTATATTGTAATACAATGATAGCGATAAATTCGCAAATTTTAGGCGACTACAAGTGGGATAATAGTGATGAGATCGGTGGGTGGTAATGTGAATGGGGTGTCAATCGAGGTTCAATAAAGGTTCAATGGAGCCCAATTGAGTTCCAATTGAGTATGCCTTCGCTTCGATGTTGTCGTCATGTGGTTCATTGTAGTTATTCCATGGGTGATTAAATTTTTTCGAAGGAAATGCTGTGGCTGTTGAGCTCGGGAAATCGTTGTCAGGTTGATGAAGAATTTTCGGTAGTTTGATATGTTTGATGTGAAATGTGGATTTCTATTTGTTTTGAAATTAATTTGAGTGTTGTGGTTGTCCCGTGTGTGAATACATTTTATCGAAGTAAATGCTGATAATGTGAAGCTCGAGAAATCGTTATCGGGCTTATGAAGAATTTTCAGTGAAATGTTAAGTGTCAATTGTGGTTTTCTATTTATTTTAGGCTGTGTGTGACCTAAAGATTATTGAAATTAATTTGGCCGGTGCATTGTGGGTAGTTTATAATTGAATAAGATTGTGCAAGTGATCAGTGAAATGTTAAGTGTCAATTGTGGTTTTCTATTTATTTTAGGCTGTTTGTGACCTAAAGATTATTGAAATTAATTTGGCCGGTGCATTGTGGGTAGTTTATAATTGAATAAGATTGTGCAAGTGAAATTCTGTATAGTTGGATGGATGGATGGTAGCCGCAGGAATTTGCAGGAAATTGATGTGAAAAGGAAGCGTTGTGGTGTGTTAAATTTTTTTTTCTATAGGTTATAGAGTGTGGAAAAATTGATATGGATGATAACATGGCATCATAAGGTTAATTATATTATTTGATAAGGTTATTTTTGTGGTTTATGAGTTTTCTATAAAATGGAATGCAAAAGTTTTCGGTGGCTTATTGAAGTTCATTGTCTTCTTCGTCGTCATCGTCGCCGCCTCCGCTGTCGTGTTTGTTTGATAAAATCGTTGTGTGACTTAGTTACTGTTTTGAAAATATTTAACTCTTTAGGAATTGTGATATTGTGTTTGTGTTTGTGTGTGTGTGCAAACCAAGTGTAAAAATAAACACCAACAAGTGATAACAATAAAAATTATAAACTATACAATTAATTTTGGGTGCGAACAAGTGTTGAATTTGTGCTGCAGAGTTAGCAGTTGTACTACTACAAGAGTAGATACACAGAATCTGGTGAGTACATTTGATTTTTAATTTATAATATTATATGTCTTTTAAAAACTGCACAGAGCAGAGTAGTAGTCCGGATAGTGCAACAGTTAACACGTTCGCCTTCTACGCACTGGCCCTCCCCCGTTCGATTCCTACTGAATGTGGTAGTTTTCGATGAAAAAGGGGATTTACGTGTGGGACTATGAGCCCATTCAGATGTTAAATGAGTACCTATTTATGGGTTAAATAGCTCGGTTGAGTGTACTGGTGATCACACACCTCTGCACAAGACACACCGTCAAGATCTAGAAAATGAGATGGTGCTAACTAATCTCGAGGCCATGATTTCAAATTGGAATGTTGCACCAGTTATTTATTTATTTTATATAACACAGCAGAGCAAGTTAAAATCACACAATTACACTATCAATTTGATTTTTTTATACCCTAGACTTTTAGTATAGGGTATATTGTTTCTGTCACGACAGAAATATGTAACACCTTAAAGGAGGCTCCGGAGGTGTGGCAATGTAAATATAAATGATCAGGGTCACCTCCTGATTCGATTTAGCCATGTCTGTCTGTCTGTCGGTCTGTCCGTCTGTCCGTCTGTCTGTCCGTTCGCACGATAACTTCCGATAGAAGGAAGCTAGAGCCTTGAAATTTTTGGCCAAATATTGGAAGTATGATCTTGTTGGTTGGTATTGAAAATGGGCGTGATCAGGCCAAGAGAACGCCTACCTCCCCTACATATGTAAAATAATTAAATGTATCTATAACTCCCGATTAAATAAACATGAAAAGCTCTAGCTTTGGTAGATTGCTCACGAGGATGATCTTCTACTCTCCTGAAAAAATAAAATAGATCAGTTGAAAACTAACGGTAATTTTCTTACTAAGAGCCCCGTACTACCCTACTTTTCGGGTTTTTTGTCTATAACTTTTGAACCAATTGATGTAGATACTTGATTTTTGGCATGTAACCCCGGGGCGAGAAGCTGTTTGAGTTCTAGTAAGTTGGGCATAATCAGATCAAAGAAACGCCTACCTCCCCTACAAATTTCAAAAAATTAAATATTAATTTAATTACGATAACTTTCGATAGAATGACACAAGCGAGTTGAAACTGTGTTCGAATGTTTTTAATAAAATCTACTAGGTTAGTATTGAAAATCGGCAAGATCCGACTCAAGCAACCCTTACCTCCCCTACAAATACAACTTCAAATAAGCGATAACTTTTGACAGAATCAAGTCAGCGACTTTAAATTTTGGTCAAATGTTTGAAGTGAGATTGGGTTAGTTGGTATTCAAGATGGGTTAGATCCGACCTAAGGAACCCCTACCTCCCCTAGAAATGAAACTTAAAATAAGCGATAGCTTACGACAAAATAATGCTAGTGACTTAAAATTGTGGTTTGCAATAGGATCCTGTTAGCTAATATTGAAAATACGTAAAATCCGACCAACGAAACCCCTACTTCCCCTACAAATGAAACTTCCAATAAGCGAAAACTTTCGATAGAGTGAAGCTAGTGACTTGAAATTTTATTTGAATGTTTGTAGCATGATCTTATTTGTTGGTGGTAATGTTGAGCAAGATCCAACCCAAGGCACCCCTACCTCCCCTACAAGTGAAACTTCAAATAAGCAATAACTTTCGATAGAATGAAGCTAGCGACTTGAAAAATTCGACAAATATTTGTAGAATGGGTTAGTTCATTGATTTTGATAATGGTCAAGATCCTCCTGAATGATTGCCAACCTCTTCTATAAACTGGTCTTATAGGAACTCACTTTTAATGCATATGGTCGTTACCAATTGGTACTTTTGGTATCACCACTAGGTCTGTACAAGTCTAGGGTATATACGCTTCGGACTCCTGGTTTACTATTGTTTTAGATTGATAGTGTAAACATTGGCTTCAATATGTTTTGCAAATATTGTAAAATCGAAGTGCAAAAGTCGCTGTGGTCATTCCATGTGCGTACAAATATACACAAGAAAAAAAGATACAAAGTATCTACACTGCATGCAGATACATCGGAACATGGATATGTCTATGACTACCGACTGCGTGGAACCTGTTGTGTTGAAGATATCGACGTAAGTTTTATAAAGATCCCAGTATAGTTATACTGGATGAAATCATTCGAAAAAACACGTCCCACGCTTTCGGTAGGCATAAGACATATCCATGTACCTATGTATCTGGTGGCAGTGTAGATACTCGTCATAAATTCTGCTTTGCTTTGTCCTGTCCGCTTGGGCTCCTTTCTCTCGCGGGATCGTTTCGTTTTCGTTTGCATCGCGTGTGTGCAATATTCGCCTCCTCTCGTGCACCCTGTTCCATCTACCTGTTCCATCTACCCGTTCGGTACAGTTTGCAGACTGCAGCCTATCGACATTTCTCTGAGCACGTTTCTGCTAATCGCAATCACGCTTCCCACCATTTTTTCCCAATCGGACGTGTATTGTGTTTGTGTATCTATTGCAAAATCGCTCCCACACTATCCTCATCATCCCGCCCATTTAGTCAACAGTCCGGGTCCGGCACACACAATCCGTTTCTCAAGTAACGCGTGCGACTCTATGCGATTGTGTCCGGCAAACAGAAAGGGAAACTAACAAAAGTAAACAAAACATTCCAACACACGCACAAAGAGAATGCACAAGAAAAATTTTTGAATTTTAGCAGAAGGGGGGGGGCGGCATTTGATCTTCTGCAGACCTCTGAATGTACATCATGTCACGATGAGCTGCCCGGAACTATAACATCCTGCGACGAATATTTCTCTATTTCGGGGCTTGGGAGATTTTAACTCGCGCAGTGCGAATCCGCCATTTTGTTTTATGATACGTTTATTGCATGTGTGGTGGAGGCCCACATTGTGTGCCAGTCAGACCTCAAATCGCCGCCATTGCAAATGCACAACCATTTGGATAGAATGAACTTCATCCGCGATGGCCCTCGCTCTCTATCTTCGGGGGGCGGGAACTATGTAATGTACACACTCTCAAATTGCGTCTGCGCATGTTCAAATGTTAGTCGAACTGACAACTTGCTACTTTTTCTGGGACCCTATTGATTCAGATATGTACTCGTAGTACAACGCGCGCTATTTTATTTGTTTGGATTCCAGCCATTTTGAACAGTTTGGAATTTTTGCGGAAGGGGGGCATTTGATCTTCTGCAGACCTCTGAATGTACATCATAACATATAACATCCTGCGACGAATATTTCTTTATTTCGGGACTTGAGAGATTCTAACTCGCCTAGTATAAATCCGCCATTTTGTTCTATATGTCTATTGCACGTGTGGTGGGGGCCCACGTTGTGGACCAGTCAGACCTCAAATCGCCGCCATTGCAAATGCACAAACGCAGTCGCTGGATCACACGATTTGGCTCGAATGAACTTCATCCGCTCTCGCTCATCTTCGGGGGGCGGGAACTATGTACACTCTCACAAATTACGTCTGCACATGTCCAAATGTTAGTCGAACTGACTACTTGCTACCTTTTCTGGGACCCTAGTGATTCAGATAGTACAACACTGGCTATTTTATTAAATGGGAATTGGCGGAAATTGAAGGTCATTGAAAGTCCGCCCGTTCACCAGTACACTATGTTATTTCTTGCCGTCCACAACGTCAGCCTTTATCGCTATCAAATCAACATCCCAACATGTACACACAGGATCCCCGCAAGCGCACCGCCCGCGCGGATCTACAAGCAACAGCCATGCACAATGACCACTTCACTCAAACGACATGCACAACAAGAAAAGAAAAATTTTCAATGGGCTTGTTTCCTCTTCCGACCCCCGAGTAGAAAAACAGACATTTCGTGTGACGGACAGATTTTTAGGATGACCCCCAGCTATAAGACATATCCATGTCAAAATTCGGCAGAGTTGATGAATGAGCACTTTAAAAGAGTAAAGAGTTGCTTCAAAAACCGGATCGAAACTCTGATTTTTGAAAACACAGACGAGAGTTTATTGAATGTGGACGAATTTTTAAAGAGAATGGAAGGTCCATTAATGGTCTACCTTAATAAGGTAGTGGACGAGCGAGGAGCCATTAAGTTCAATATCGAATTCTTTGCCGAATTTATAAAAATGGATATTGATGATGGAACGCTCGATAGTTTGTGTATAGTTAGTATTAAGTCGTTTAATACAAAAATGGCAACGATCCTGAAAAGATGTGAACTAGCAGAATCATTCCAGACTATGACTGTTCAGATAAGAACAAAAATGGAAGAGTTCCTGGAGAAAGATAGTGGATGGGCTCTAATGAAAATTACTCATTGCGAGTTAAACGTGAGTGAATATAAGCCACTGAGAGGAACTAGTTTTATTCCACTGCCGAAACATTTATTAATAAAAAATGCTTGTGTAAATGTGAGAAACAAGGATGATTACTGCTTCAAATGGAGCGTAATTTCTGCTATGTGTCCGGTGGAACTTCATCATGATCGCACATTCCCCTATCAAATCGAAGATATTACCGAGAGTGTTATACGGCTGAGGAACGGAATGGTTCTTAACTTTTGGGGACTCGAGTTTCCGCTAAACGTGGACAATATTGCTGATTTCGAGAGATTGAACTCGATGATTAGTATAAATTTATTTGGCTACGATGCGGATTTGAAGAAAGTGGTTGGCCCATATCACATAGCGAAGGAAGAAAAAGCCAATCACATCAATCTGCTGTTGTTGCAATCCACCGAAAAGTACCATTATGTTTGGATCAAACATATTTCTAGGTATGGTAGTTTGAAAGAATAGCTGTTTCATAGATAAATGTATAATAATTTGTTGTTTTTGTATAGATTAATTCGTTCGCAACAAACGTTACACCATGGTGGTATTTACCTATGCAACAAATGTTTGCAATACTTTGCTTCCGATGAAAAGCTCGAGGAGCACAAAACCGAATGCAGTCGAATCGTAACCAAAATGGTGGAGCCGGAGAAGTCAACGCTAAAATATAAAAACTACGAACGTCAACTGGATGTACCGTTCGTCATCTACGCGGACTTTGAGTGTCTCTTGCAGGACGTGGACAGTTGCGAGCCCGATCCAGAATCTTCATCAACAACAAAAATGCAAGAACACATATGTACCTTGTGGTTTCTCCTACTATATAAAGTGCTCCTATGATATAAGTTTAGATAAGTTTAGAATATATAAGGGGCCAGACTCGCCCGAAAAATTTATTGATTCGCTTGTTGATGATGTTAAGTTTATTTATTCAAATTATATTCGAAACCCAAAGTCAATGACTCCGCTTACGTTAGAAGAAGAAGCAAAGTTTCAAAGTGAAACGGCTTCTTGCCATATTTGCAACAAAGAGCTGGGAGCTGATAGCGTGCGTGACCATTGTCACTTCACCGGCAATTATAGGGGTCCCGCTCATAACGAATGCAATTTATTGTTTCGTATCCCAAAATTCTTCCCAATACTGTTTCACAATCTGTCGGGCTACGATTGTCACTTATTTATTAAAGAACTGGATAGAGTTGATGGAGATATATCTGTGATTCCCCTGAATAAGGAGCTGTACGTCTCAGTCTCCAAGCGTATTAAAGTTTTTTTCTGATAGAGGCGACTTTGAAACAATTGAACTTAGATTCTTGGACTCGGCCAGATTCATGCAGAGCAGTTTGGATGCACTTGTGAAAAATTTGGCCAACGAAGATCTGAGAACTGTCTTTTCGGCGTATGGAGAGGATGAGAAATTCCAGCTACTTACTCGAAAGGGTGTATTTCCCTATGACTATATTAATTCTTGGGATCGGTTGAATGAAGTTTGTCTACCACCACGCGAAAAGTTTTCCAATAAAATGACAAATAGCGAGTGTAAAGAGGACGATTACAGACATGCACAAAATGTTTGGAAAGAGTTCAATTGCACCATGATTTTGGACTATTTGGAACTTTATTTAAAAACTGATGTGCTACTTCTGACGGATGTGTTTGAGAACTTCCGTAAAGTTTGCCGTAATATATATGGACTTGACCCCTGTCAATATTACACAACTCCTGGGTTGTCGTGGGATGCTATGCTTAAAACTACAACTATACAGCTTGAGTTGTTAACTGATGTAAGCATATATCATTTCGTCAAACGGGGAATCAGAGGTGGTATCACTCAATGCTCGCATCGTCATTCAACCGCGAATAATAAATATATGAACAATTATAAGGTGGAGGAACCGTCCAAGTATCTGCTATATTTGGATGCGAACAATTTGTATGGCTGGGCGATGTCACAAACACTTCCCCATTCTGAATTTAAGTGGGTTGAAAATCCAGGTGATATTAATATTCAAAGTATTGCTGCAGATTCCGACATTGGATACATATTCGAAGTTGATTTAGAGTATCCGACATCAATGCATGATTGTCATAATGATTTACCATTCTGCGCGGAAAACAAAATAGCAGGTGGTTCAAAGACTTCAAAATTGATTACCGATTTGACCGACAAACAAAAATATGTAATTCACTATAGGAATCTGCAACAATGCCTTGAAAATGGGATGAAACTGTCCCGGGTGTATAGAGGTTTGCAGTTTAGACAGTCACCTTGGATGAAGCAATACATTGATCTAAATACGTTTCACCGTCAAAGAAGTACCAATTCATTTGAGAAGATCTTTTTCAAGCTAATGAATAATGCGGTTTATGGGAAAACTATGGAGAATGTTGACAATAGAAAGGACGTGAAAATTGTCACGGATTGGGAAAGTCGAGGTAGGCATTCGGGGGCTCGAACTCTAATATCGAAACCCAATTTTCATAGTGCAGCCGTATTTACTGAGAACATGGCCGCTATCCAAATGGATCGTGTATTGATCTGCTACAATAAACCGATCTATCTGGGGTTCACAGTGCTCGATTTATCAAAGTTGAAGATGTATGATTTTCACTATATTTTCATGAAACCCAAATATGGTGAAAACATTACTCTTAACTATATGGATACGGACTCATTTATCTATACGGTCCGAACGGATGATTTCTATAAAGACATTTTACCCGATATCGATATGCACTTTGATACTTCAGAATATGCAGCGGGCAATGCTTATAATATTCCTCAGAAGAATGGGAAAGTATTGGGAATGATGAAGGACGAGAACAATGGGAGAATCATGAGGGAATTTGTAGGATTAAGGTCTAAAATGTATTCACTAAGTGTAGATAATGATGAAATTGTTAAAAAAGCCAAAGGTGTAAAGAAAATAATAATGGACGGTTTAACTTTAGATAATTATAGAGATTGTTTGTATAAGAAAAAAAGATACAAAGTATCTACACTGCATGCAGATACATCGGAACATGGATATGTCTATGACTACCGACTGCGTGGAACCTGTTGTGTTGAAGATATCGACGTAAGTTTTATAAAGATCCCAGTATAGTTATACTGGATGAAATCATTCGAAAAAACACGTCCCACGCTTTCGGTAGGCATAAGACATATCCATGTACCGATGTATCTGGTGGCAGTGTGGATACTCGTCATAAATTCTGCTTTGCTTTGTTCTGTCCGGTTGGGCTCCATTCTCTCGCGCGATCGTTTCGTTTTCGTTTGCATCGCGTGTGTGCAATATTCACCTCCTCTCGTGCACCCTGTTCCATCTACATGTTCCATCTACCCGTTCGGTACAGTTTGCAGACTGCAGCCTATCGACATTTCTCTGAGTACGTTTCTGCTAATCGCAATCACGCTTCCCACCATCTTTTCCCAATCGGACGTGTATTGTGTTTGTGTATCTATTGCAAAATCGCTCCCACACTATCCGCCTCATCCCGCCCCTTTAATCAACAGTCCGGGTCCGGCACACACAATCCGTTTCTAAAGTAACACGTGCGACTCTATGCGATTGTGACCGGCAAACAGAAAGGGAAACTAACAAAAGTAAACAAAACATTCCAACACACGCACAAAGAGAATGCACAAGAAAAATTTTGGAATTTTTTGCAGAAGGGGGCATTTGATCTTCTGCAGTCCTCTGAATGTACATCATGTCACGATGAGCTGCCCGGAACTATAACATCCTGCGACGAATATTTCTCTATTTCGGGGCTTGGGAGATTTTAACTCGCGCAGTACGAATCCGCCATTTTGTTTTATGATATTTTTATTTCATGTGTGGTGGGGGCCCACATTGTGGGCCAGTCAGACCTCAAATCGCCGCCATTGCAAATGCCCAAACATTTGGATAAAATGAACTTCATCCGCGATGGCTCTCGCTCTCTATCTTCGGGGGGCGGGAACTATGTAATGTACACACTCTCAAATTGCGTCTGCGCATGTCCAAATGTTAGTCGAACTGACTACTTGTTACTTTTTCTGGGATTCATTCAGATATATAGTACAACGCGCGCTATTTTATTTGTTTGGATTCCAGCCATTTTGAACAGTTTGGAATTTTTGCGGAAGGGGGGCATTTGATCTTCTGCAGACCTCTGAATGTACATCATAACATATAACATCCTGCGACGAATATTTCTTTATTTCGGGACTTGAGAGATTCTAACTCGCCTAGTATAAATCCGCCATTTTGTTCTATATGTCTATTGCACGTGTGGTGGGGGCCCACGTTGTGGACCAGTCAGACCTCAAATCGCCGCCATTGCAAATGCACAAACGCAGTCGCTGGATCACACGATTTGGCTCGAATGAACTTCATCCGCTCTCGCTCATCTTCGGGGGGCGGGAACTATGTACACTCTCACAAATTACGTCTGCACATGTCCAAATGTTAGTCGAACTGACTACTTGCTGCCTTTTCTGGGACCATAGTGATTCAGATAGTACAACACTGGCTATTTTATTAAATGGGAATTGGCGGAAATTGAAGGTCATTGAAAGTCCGCCCGTTCACCAGTACACTATGTTATTTCTTGCCGTCCACAACGTCAGCCTTTATCGCTATCAAATCAACATCCCAACATGTACACACAGGATCCCCGCAAGCGCACCGCCCGCGCGGATCTACAAGTAACAGCCATGCACAATGACCACTTCACTCAAACGACATGCACAAACAGAAAAGAAAAATTTTCAATGGGCTTGTTTCCTCTTCTAACCCCCGAGTAGAAAAACAGACATTTCGTGTGACGGGCAGATTTTTAGGATGATCCCCAGCTATAAGACAAATCCATGTCAAAAATTTTTTAGAGGTAGTATGTATGTATTTAGATCTAAGCTGCACAATTTATATACCGAATGTATAAATAAGGTTGCACTAAGTTGCTCAGACGATAAGCGTTATATACGGGAAGATGGGGTTAGTACTTATGCTTGGGGTCATTATAATATAGTTATGGATATAGATTAGTGGTAAGCAATATAAAAATAAAAAATAAATAAAAAAAAATGTTTCTGTCTTTCTTTCAATAGTGGTGAAATAGAGAGAGAGTGTATAAATAGTTTCAGGATTGGATGCGTGAACTCAGTGCGTTTTGCAGTATTGTCTAAGAATGACGTTTGTGAATATACCTATAGTTTTTCTATTGAGTGTTGGGGTGGTGCCTTTTCTTCAAGGTAATCCGGTGCCAGTGGAGACCCTTAGTGAAGGCAAAAAAACAGTACCAATAATTCTGGGTGTGAATGAAATGTGTTGATAATGAAGACAGAGATAATTACATCAAATGTTTCCAAAACATTGAAGATATTAAACTGGCTTTCCTTGCCATATCGAATAACCCAGGAAAAAGATCACTCGCTAAATTAATGTTAAATTCGTTTTGGGGTAAATTTGGCCAAAGAGAAAATCTACAAAAGACTGTGTGATTGTAAACAACCCATCAGAATCATACGAATTGCTTACGAATCCTGCGGTGGAGGTTTGTCATATTTTCCCCAATCAATGAGCAAAATATTGTAGTCAATTGGCAATATAAAGAATAAGCAGCTGATTCTTTGTCAACAGTAAATGTATTGTATGTATTGCCGCCTATACCAAAACGCAAGCGCGCTTAAACTGTACAATTACTTGGAAGTGTTAGGTAACAGAGTTTTGCATTATGATACCGATTCTGCTATTTATATCGGTCATGAAGGAGAATTCGAGCCACCAACGGAAGATTACATCATATTTCAAAGCAGTGCAAGAGTAGCTTAAAACAGTTCAAGCCGATCTAGATTTGAATCTGAAACATACTATTTCGATTTCCCTCCCCTCAATATTCCAAGCAGCTAACCTACAAAGTTAAGAAGCGGTTCCGAGCGTCTGTTTTCCATGAAAATAAATTGCAGGCACGATGCACAAAGACGACGATTATAGTGGAACTATCCTGACGCAGCATCTATCCATTGGCTAAGTTATCCTTCAATGCTCTTTCGATTGCGCGGTAAATTGTCAGACGTCTTACAACAGCGAACTGATTGAAAGTGGTACTCAATTCGAGATCAACACAAATTTCGATGACAATTTGCCGTCTGAACTGTTTGATAACATCGATATTGACAACTAGAACGACGAGGATGAACAAAATCGTCAGGTACTTGTATGCCCGTGGGAGGCGACAATCGACGAACTCCGCAAACAAATGACTCAAATCAACGAATTCATTTACAAAGGACCACACAGGAGGGTATGGAGGAATGCGACAAAATTCCTGAGAATGGACGGGTTGTAATCACCTACACTGCATATTGGGAGGGCGAGATTGCTCCTTTCGAATACGAGTACGATGAGCATTCTATTATGGGACTTTTGTGAAGAGAGAAAGAACATAAATATTTTAGATACGGGGGGACCTTGGAGGGACTCCCTCGTGATAAGAGGGTCAATAACCTTTAACTGAACTGCTTTTAAACTGCCTTTGGATTGCTTTGAACTGCTTTGAACTGCTTTTGAACTGCTTTCAACTGGTTTGAACTACTTTTGAACTGCTTTGAACTGCGACTGAACAGCAACTGAACTGCAATTGGTCAGTAATTTAACTGCAACTGAACAGCACCTGAAAAATAGTTCAAAAGCAGTTCAGTTAAAGGTTATTGACCCTCTTATCACGAGGGAATCCCTCCAAGGTTGTAACGCTTTTTGATGTCGGGGCGATCCCAGATCCGTGAGATGTATGTTAAACTGCAATTGAGAAAAATATTTGTGGCTTTGGCGGTCAGTAGGGGGTGGCGGAATACTTACCTCTACGCATTTGGTCAATGAATCCGTCCAGTGGAGTTGAGAAGTGATGTGCCTCGAAGATACAGATGAACCTGCGAAAGGAAAGAAGAAATCACAAAGTAAAAGGGCTAAAGGATAAAGATATGAAAGTAATACTTATCTAAATGGTTGGTGCGGGCGTCCGAGCGGCGTAAACAATAAACACGATCGATGAACTGTCAATGTCGGGATGACGTACACTGCATTATCGATTCAACGGCGACGTGCTAGAGCGTGACGATGGAGACGAATTCTCGTAGTCAATAACTGGTCGAGAAATATCCGTTCAGACAAAAAGCTATTTAAGGGCCCTGAGTGGAAACGGCACCCTCTTTGTTCAATTTCATTTCTATTGGAAAAGGTGTGTTTACGTTCTCTCAGGACCCGGAGCTGAAATTCTAATTTGTCTCTTTGTTCAATTTCATTTCTATTGGAAAAGTTTCATTTCTATTGGAGAAGACGAGAGTCCTGTAGTTGAAGGCGGAGTTAGAGGCAAGAAATTGAGCTAAGAACGGAGAGCGGAATTATCTGGACGGCAAGAGTTCTTGAGACGGAAGAGTAGTTACCGAAGTACATAGCGTGGAGACGGCTGAGGAGGAACGGCGAGAGCGGGATCGGAGTGAAGAGTAGTGCAACCGTCGCAACGAGTAGGGTGTAGAAACCGCCACCTAGGTAGGTGTAATGATTAAGATTTTGTTTAATTAGATAAGAAAGATAAGATATAAGATAGTTTGGATAAGTAACGTAATAAGACGGCCGGCTCGTGTGATTTGCAAATTAGTGTTAATTGCATAGAAAGTGGTATTGATTACGAGTATAATAAATTTAATATTGTGAAGAACGTGTAACGCGGTTTTCTGGGGGATCGAGAAATAGTTGTTCGGGAGTGAGAAGATTAAGTTAAACTTTGCGTTCGGTTCGGCTAAAAGTAATCGTGGTTTCGCGCTTCCCACGGTTAGTACAGCCAGGCAGCTTGATTTTGAAAGCGCGTGGCGCCCACGGCCCGTTTCCGTAGTTGGTCGGACGGCTGCCCAAGAATCGGCGTAATAATTGGCGCCCAACGTTCCGGGTTAATTTTACTCGTAGTTTGATAGGTCGGTTATAATGAGTGCCACTGCAAATATCAATTTGCTCAACTGGGTTATTCGATATGGCAGGGAAATCCAGTTTAATATCATCAAAGTTTTGGAAATATTCGATGTTATTATCTCTGTCTTCATTATTAACACATTTCATTGGCCAACCAGAATGATTGGTATTGTTTTTTGCCTTCACTAAGGGTCCTCACTGGCACCGGATTACCTTGAAAAAAGGCACCAACCCAACACTCAATAGAAAAACTATAGGTATATTCACAAACTTCATTCTTAGACAATACTGCAAAGCGCACTGAGCTCACGCATCCAATCCTGAAACTATTTATACACTCTCTCTCTATTTCACCACTATTGAAAGAAAGACAGAAACATTTTTTTTTATTTATTTTTTATTTTTATATTGCTTACCACTAATCTATATCCATAACTATATTATAATGACCCCAAGCATAAGTACTAACCCCATCTTCCCGTATATAACGCTTATCGTCTGAGCAACTTAGTGCAACCTTATTTATACATTCGGTATATAAATTGTGCAGCTTAGATCTAAATACATACATACTACCTCTAAAAAATTTTTTCTTATACAAACAATCTCTATAATTATCTAAAGTTAAACCGTCCATTATTATTTTCTTTACAATTTTGGCTTTTTTAACAATTTCATCATTATCTACACTTAGTGAATACATTTTAGACCTTAATCCTACAAATTCCCTCATGATTCTCCCATTGTTCTCGTCCTTCATCATTCCCAATACTTTCCCATTCTTCTGAGGAATATTATAAGCATTGCCCGCTGCATATTCTGAAGTATCAAAGTGCGTATCGATATCGGGTAAAATGTCTTTATAGAAATCATCCGTTCGGACCGTATAGATAAATGAGTCTGTATCCATATAGTTAAGAGTAATGTTTTCACCATATTTGGGTTTCATGAAACTATAGTGAAAATCATACATCTTCAACTTTGATAAATCGAGCACTGTGAACCCCAGATAGATCGGTTTATTGTAGCAGATCAATACACGATCCATTTGGATAGCGGCCATGTTCTCAGTAAATACGGCTGCACTATGAAAATTGGGTTTCGATATTAGAGTTCGAGCCCCCGAATGCCTACCTCGACTTTCCCAATCCGTGACAATTTTCACGTCCTTTCTATTGTCAACATTCTCCATAGTTTTCCCATAAACCGCATTATTCATTAGCTTGAAAAAGATCTTCTCAAATGAATTGGTACTTCTTTGACGGTGAAACGTATTTAGATCAATGTATTGCTTCATCCAAGGTGACTGTCTAAACTGCAAACCTCTATACACCCGGGTCAGTCTCATCCCATTTTCAATGCATTGTTGCAGATTCCTATAATGAATTACATATTTTTGTTTGTCGGTCAAATCGGTAATCAATTTTGAAGTCTTTGAACCACCTACTATTTTGTTTTCCGCGCAGAATGGTAAATCATTATGAAAATCATGCATTGATGTCGGATACTCTAAATCAACTTCGAATATGTATCCAATGTCGGAATCTGCAACAATACTTTGAATATTAATATCACCTGGATTTTCAACCCACTTAAATTCAGAATGGGGAAGTGTTTGTGACATCGCCCAGCCATACAAATTGTTCGCATCCAAATATAGCAGATACTTGGACGGTTCCTCCACCTTATAGTTGTTCATATATTTATTATTCGCGGTTGAATGACGATGCGAGCATTGAGTGATACCACCTCTGATTCCCCGTTTGACGAAATGATATATGCTTACATCAGTTAACAACTCAAGCTGTATAGTTGTAGTTTTAAGCATAGCATCCCACGACAACCCAGGAGTTGTGTAATATTGACAGGGGTCAAGTCCATATATATTACGGCAAACTTTACGGAAGTTCTCAAACACTTCCGTCAGAAGTGGCACATCAGTTTTTAAATAAAGTTTCGAATAGTCCAAAATCACGGTGCATTTGAACTCTTTCCAAACATTTTGTGCATGTCTGTAATCGTCCTCTTTATACTCGCTATTTGTCATTTTATTGGAAAACTTTTCGCGTGGTGGTAGACAAACTTCATTCAACCGATCCCAAGAATTAATATAGTCATAGGGAAATACACCCTTTCGAGTAAGTAGCTGGAATTTCTCATCCTCTCCATACGCCGAAAAGACAGTTCTCAGATCTTCTTTGGCCAAATTTTTCACCAGTGCATCCAAACTGCTCTGCATGAATCTGGCCGAGTCCAAGAATCTAAGTTCAATCGTTTCAAAGTCGCCTCTATCAGAAAAAAACTTTAATACGCTTGGAGACTGAGACGTACAGCTCCTTATTCAGGGGAATCACAGATATATCTCCATCAACTCTATCCAGTTCTTTAATAAATAAGTGACAATCGTAGCCCGACAGATTGTGAAACAGTATTGGGAAGAATTTTGGGATACGAAACAATAAATTGCATTCGTTATGAGCGGGACCCCTATAATTTCCGGTGAAGTGACAATGGTCACGCACGCTATCAGCTCCCAGCTCTTTGTTGCAAATATGGCAAGAAGCCGTTTCACTTTGAAACTTTGCTTCTTCTTCTAACGTAAGCGGAGTCATTGACTTTGGGTTTCGAAAATAATTTGAATAAATAAACTTAACATCATCAACAAGCGAATCAATAAATTTTTCGGGCGAGTCTGGCCCCTTATATATTCTAAACTTATCTAAACTTATATCATAGGAACACTTTATATAGTAGGAGAAAGCACAAGGTACATATGTGTTCTTGCATTTTTGTTGTTAATGAAGATTCTGGATCGGGCTCGCAACTGTCCACGTCCAGCAAGAGACACTCAAAGTCCGCGTAGATGACGAACGGTACATCCAGTTGACGTTCGTAGTTTTTATATTTTATTTTAGCGTTAACTTCTCCGGCTCCACCATTTTGGTTACGATTCGACTGCATTCGGTTTTGTGCTCCTCGAGCTTTTCATCGGAGGCAAAGTATTGCAAACATTTGTTGCATAGGTAAATACCACCATGGTGTAACATTTGTTGCGAACGAATTAATCTATACAAAAACAACAAATTATTATACATTTATCTATGAAACAGCTATTCTTTCAAACTACCATACCTAGAAATATGTTTGATCCAAACATAATGGTACTTTTCGGTGGATTGCAACAACAGCAGATTGATGTGATTGGCTTTTTCTTCCTTCGCAATGTGATATGGGCCAACCACTTTCTTCAAATCCGCATCGTAGCCAAATAAATTTATACTAATCGTCGAGTTCAATCTCTCGAAATCAGCAATATTGTCCACGTTTAGCGGAAACTCGAGTCCCCAAAAGTTAAGAACCATTCCGTTCCTCAGCCGTATAACACTCTCGGTAATATCTTCGATTTGATAGGGGAATGTGCGATCATGATGAAGTTCCACCGGACACATAGCAGAAATTACGCTCCATTTGAAGCAGTAATCATCCTTGTTTCTCACATTTACACAAGCATTTTTTATTAATAAATGTTTCGGCAGTGGAATAAAACTAGTTCCTCTCAGTGGCTTATATTCACTCACGTTTAACTCGCAATGAGTAATTTTCATTAGAGCCCATCCACTATCTTTCTCCTGGAACTCTTCCATTTTTGTTCTTATCTGAACAGTCATAGTCTGGAATGATTCTGCTAGTTCACATCTTTTCAGGATCGTTGCCATTTTTGTATTAAACGACTTAATACTAACTATACACAAACTATCGAGCGTTCCATCATCAATATCCATTTTTATAAATTCGGCAAAGAATTCGATATTGAACTTAATGGCTCCTCGCTCGTCCACTACCTTATTAAGGTAGACCATTAATGGACCTTCCATTCTCTTTAAAAATTCGTCCACATTCAATAAACTCTCGTCTGTGTTTTCAAAAATCAGAGTTTCGATCCGGTTATTGAAGCAACTCTTTATTCTTTTAAAGTGCTCATTCATCAACTCTGCCGAATTTTTCTTGTGTATATTTGTACGCACATGGAATGACCACAGCGACTTTTGCACTTCGATTTTACAATATTTGCAAAACATATTGAAGCCAATGTTTACACTGTCAATCTAAAACAATAGTAAAAAAAATTAAATTGATAGTGTAATTGGGTGATTTTAACTTGCTCTGCTGTATTATATAAAATAAATAAATAACTGGTGCAACATTCCAATTTGAAATCATGGCCTCGAGATTAGTTAGCACCATCTCATTTTCTAGATCTTGACGGTGTGTCTTGTGCAGAGGTGTGTGATCACCAGTACACTCAACCGAGCTATTTAACCCATAAATAGGTACTCATTTAACATCTGAATGGGCTCATAGTCCCACACGTAAATCCCCTTTTTCATCGAAAACTACCACATTCAGTAGGAATCGAACGGGGGAGGGCCAGTGCGTAGAAGGCGAACGTGTTAACCGTTGCACTATCCGGACTACTACTCTGCTCTGTGCAGTTTTTAAAAGACATATAATATTATAAATTAACCAGACCGAAGCTTCGCTTCGGCCCGGAGTTGGAAGCGTATATACCCTAGACTTCTACAGACCTAGTGGAGATACCAAAATTACCAATTGGCAACGACCATATGCATTAAGAATATGTCTCCTATATGGCCAGTTCATAGGAGAGGTTGGCACTCATTCATTAGGATCTTGACCATTCTCAAAATCAATTAACTAACTAACCCATTCTAGAATATTTGTCGAATTTTTCAAGTCGCTAGCTTCATTCTATCGGAAGGTATTGCTTATTTGAAGTTTCACTTGTAGAGGAGGTAAGGGTTCCTTAGGTCGGATCTTGCTCATCATTGGCACAAACCAATTAGATCACCCAACAACTATTTAAACAAAATTTCAAGTCTCTAACTTCACTCTATCGAAAGCTATCGCTTATTTAAAGTTTCGTTTGTAGGGGAAATAGGGGTTTCGTTGGTCGGATGTTACCCAGCTTTAATGCCAACTAACTCAATCTCACTTCGAACATTTGACCAAAATTTCAAGTCACTGGCTTCATTCCATCGAAAGTTATCGCTTATTTGAAGTTTCATATATAGGGGAGGTGGGGGTTCCTTGGGTTGGATCTTGCCCATATTCAACACCAACTACGTAGGTCTTACTAGCAACATTCCACCAAATTTTTAACTCGGTAGTATCATTCTATCAAAAGTTATCGCTTATTTAAAGTTTCATTTGTAGGGGAAGTAGGGGTTGCTTGAGTCGGATCTTACCCATTTTCAATACCAACCAAGTAGATCTTACTAATAACATTTTGTCAAATTTTCAACTCGCTAGTGTCATTCTATCGAAAGTTATCGTAATTAAAGGAATATTGAATTTTTTTAAATTTGTAGGGGAGGTAGGCGTTCCTTTGATCCGATTATGCCCAACTTACTAGAACTCAAGCATCTTCTCACTTCAAGGTTACATGCCAAAAATCAGGCGTCTACGTCAATTGGTTCAAGAGTTATAGACAAAAAATCCGAAAAGTAGGGTAGTACGGGGCTCTTTGTAAGGAAATTACCGTTAGTTTTCAACTGATCGATTTTATTTTCCCAGGAGTTTATAAGATTACCCTCACGAGTAATCTACCAAAGCTAGAGCTTTTCATATTTATTTAGTCGGAAGTTACAGATACATTTAAGTATTTTACATATGTAGGGGAGGTAGGCGTTCTCTTGGCTTGATCATGCCCATTTTCAATACCATCCAACTAGATTACACTACCAACATTTGACCAAAATTTCAAGGCTCTAGCTTCATTCTATCGAAAGTTATCGTGCGAACGGACAGACAGACAGACAGACAGACAGACAGACAGACATGGCTAAATCGAATCAGGAGGTGACCCTGATCATTTATATATATACATTGCTATACCTCCGGAGCCTCCTTTAAGGTGTTACATATTTCCGTCGTGACAAAAACAATATACCCTATACTAAAAGTCTAGGGTATAAAAATCAAATGTACTCACCAGATTCTATGTATCTACTCTTGTAGTAGTGCAACTGCTAACTCTGCAGCACAAATTCAACACTTGTTCGCACCCAAAATTAATTGTATAGTTTATAATTTTTATTGTTATCACTTGTTGGTGTTTATTATACCCTAGACTTTTAGTATAGGGTATATTGTTTTTGTCACGACGGAAATATGTAACACCTTAAAGGAGGCTCCGGAGGTATAGCAATGTATATATATAAATGATCAGGGTTACCTCCTGATTCGATTTAGCCATGTCTGTCTGTCTGTCTGTCTGTCTGTCTGTCTGTCTGTCTGTCTGTCTGTCCGTTCGCACGATAACTTTCGATAGAATGAAGCTAGAGCCTTGAAATTTTGGTCAGATGTTGGAAGTATGATCTAGTTGGTTGGTATTGGAAATGGGCATGATCAGGCCAAGAGAACGCCTACCTCCCCTACATATGTAAAATATTTAAATGTATCCATAACTCCCCATTAAATAAACATGAAAAGCTCTAGCTTTGGTAGATTGCTCGTGAGGGTGATCTTATACTCTCTTGGAAAAATAAAATCGATCAGTTGAAAACTAACGGCAATTTTCTTACAAAGAGCCCCGTACTACCCTACTTTTCAGGTTTTTTGTCCATAACTCTTGAACAAATTGACGTAGACATCTGATTTTTGGTATGTAACCCTGAGGTGAGAAGCTGCTTAAGTTTTAGTAAGTTGGGCATAATCAGATCAAAGGAACGCCTACCTCCCCTACAAAATTTAAAAAATTAAATATTACTTTAATTACAATAACTTTCGATAGAATGACACTAGCGAGTTGAAAATTTGGCAGAACGTTGGTAGTAACATCGTGTTAGTTGGTATTGAAAATGGGCAAGATCCGACCTAAGGAACCCCTACCTCTCCTACAAATGAAACTTCAAATAAGCGATAACTTTTGAGAGAATGAAGCCAGCGACTTGAAATTTTGGTCTAATGTTTGAAGTGAGAATGAGTTAGTTGGCATTAAGGACGGGTTAGATCAGACCTAAGGAACCCCTACCTCCTCTAGAAGTAAAATTTTAAATAAGCGATAACTAACGACAAAATAAAGCTAGCGACTTGAAATTTTGGTCAAATATTTGTAGTGGGATCCAGTTGGCTAATACGTAAAATCTGACCAATGAAACCCCTGCTTCCCCTACAAATGAAACTTCAAATAAGCGATAACTTTCGATAGAGTAAAGCTAGACACCTGACATCTTTTTTTTAATGCTTGTAGGGTGATCTAATTGGTTGGTGGCTATGATGGGCAAGATTCGATCCAAGGAACTTCTACCACCTCTGCAAGTGAGGCTTCAAATAAGCAATAACTTTCGATAGAATGAAGCTAACGACTTGAAAAATTCGACAAATATTTGCAGAATGGGTTAGTTAATTGATTTTTAGAATGGCCAAGAACCTCATGAATGTATGTCAACCTCTCTATAAACTGTCCATATAGGAAACTCACTTTTAATGCATATGGTCGTTGAAAATTGGTACTTTTGGTATCACCACTAGGTCTGTAAAAGTCTAGGGTATATACGCTTCGGACGGTTTTTACTTGGTTTGCACACACACACAAACACAAACACAATATCACAATTCCTAAAGAGTTAAATATTTTCACAACAGTAACTAAGTCACACAATGATTTTATCAAACAAACACGACAGCGGAGGCGGCGACGATGACGACGAAGAAGACAATGAACTTCAATAAGCCACCGAAAACTTTTGCATTCCATTTTATAGAAAACTCATAAACCACAAAAATAACCTTATCAAATAATATAATTAACCTTATGATGCCATGTTATCATCCATATCAATTTTTCCACACTCTATAACCTATAGAAAAAAAAATTTAACACACCACAACGCTTCCTTTTCACATCAATTTCCTGCAAATTCCTGCGGCTACCATCCATCCATCCAACTATACAGAATTTCACTTGCACAATCTTATTCAATTATAAACTACCCACAATGCACCGGCCAAATTAATTTCAATAATCTTTAGGTCACAAACAGCCTAAAATAAATAGAAAACCACAATTGACACTTAACATTTCACTGATCACTTGCACAATCTTATTCAATTATAAACTACCCACAATGCACCGGCCAAATTAATTTCAATAAACTTTAGGTCACACACAGCCTAAAATAAATAGAAAACCACAATTGACACTTAACATTTCACTGATCACTTGCACAATCTTATTCAATTATAAACTACCCACAATGCACCGGCCAAATTAATTTCAATAATCTTTAGGTCACACGCAGCCTAAAATAAATAGAAAACCACAATTACTACTTTGCCTTAACCCCTAGCGGGGCACTCATCAGGTCTTGCATCTTTGCAGCTATCCATGTGCAAGACGACCACGAAAGTGTGAGAATTCTGTTTGTATAAGCCGTGAAGGCGTGATTTTACTTGAAAACTCGACCGTGGAGGTCTAGATGGTGTGAAGCACTTATATTAACTCATTAGAGGGGTGGAGAGAGGGTGAGAAGTGGAGATATTTGTTCCCTGGCAATTTTACTTTATGTGTTAATGTTCTTGCAAATGTACAAGTGCGAATCATTTTCAATTTAAATTGGAATTGTTTGTGACACTTGGTTTCATTCAGCACACCAACTAAGTATGCGTCTGTAGCTTAGCTCGGCAACGCACCGGGCATTTTTTGCTACTCGAAACACGGTCTCTGCGGTTCGCGCCCCGCAACGGGACCAACTATTTTTTATTCTCAAATTCCCTCTGAATTAATTTCTCCGAGCTTAGTGGCATCGACACGTCGACACATCGACACATCTACTCATCGACAAATTAACTCATCCACTCATCGACATATCGACACATCGACACGTCGACACATCCACACATCCACACATCCACACATCGACACATCCACACATCCACACATCCACACATCCACACATCGACACATCGACACATCGACACATCGACACATCGACACATCGACACCTCGACACATCGACACATCGACACATCGACACATGGACACATCGAAACATCGACACATCGACACATCGACACATGGACACATCAAAACATCGACACATCGACACATCGACACATCGACACATCGACACATCGACACATCGACACATCGACACATCGACATATCGACACATCGACACGTCGACACATCCACAAATAGACACATCGATACATCGACACATCGACACATCGACATATCGACACATCGACACATCGACACATCCACACATCGACACATCGACTCATCCACACATCCACACATCGACACATCGACACATCGACACATCGACACATCGAAACATCGACACATCCACACATCCACACATCGACACATCGACACATCTACTCATCGACAAATTAAGTCATCCACACATCGTCATATCGACACATCGACACATCCACAAATAGACACATCGATACATCGACACATCGACATATCGACACATCGACACATCGACACATCCACACATCGACACATCGACACATCCACACATCCACACATCCACACATCCACACATCCACACATCGACACATCGACACTTCGACACATCGACACATCGACACATCAAAACGTCGACACATCGACACATCGACACATCGACACATCGACACATCGACACATCGACACATCGACACATCGACATATCGACACATCGACACATCGACACGTCGACACATCGACACATCCACAAATAGACACATCGATACATCGACATATCGACACATCGACACATCCATATATCCGCACATCCACACATCCACACATCCGCACATCCACACATCCACACATCGACACATCGACATATCCAAACATCGACACATCAAAACATCGACACATCCACACATCGACACATCGACACTTCGAGGCGTCGACACATCGACACATCTACTCATCGACAAATTAACTCATCCACACATCGACATATCGACACTTCGACACATCGACACGTCGACACATCCACACATCCACACATCCACACATCTACACATCGACACATCCACACATCCACACATCGACACATCCACACATCGACACATCGACACTTCGACACGTCGACACATCGACACATCGACACATCGACACATGGACACATCGACACATCGACACATCGACACATCCCAACAAATAGACACATCGATACATCGACACATCGACACACCGACATATCGACACATCGAAACATCGACACATCCACACATCGACACATCGATACATCGACACATCGACACATCGACACATCCACAAATAGACACATCGACACATCGAACATCGACACATCGACACATCGACACATCGACACATCGACACATCGACACATCGACACATCGAAACATCGACACATCGACACATCGACACATCGACACATCGACACATCGACACATCGACACATCGACACATCGATACATCGACACATCGACACATCGACACATCGAAACATCGACACATCGACACATCCACACATCGACACACCGACACATCGATACATCGACACATCGATACATCGACACATCGACACATCGACACATCGACACATCGACACATCGACACATCGACAAATCGACACATCGACACATCGACACATCGACACATCGACACATCGACACATCGACACATCGACACACCGACATATCGACACATCGAAACATCGACACATCCACACATTGACACAACCACACATCGACACATTGACACATCCACACATCGACACATCGACACATCGACACATCGACACATCGACACATCGACACATCGACACATCGACACGTCGACACATCGACACATCGACACATCGACAAATCCACACATCCACACATCCACACATCCACACATCCACACATCCACACATCCACACATCGACACATCCACATATCGACACATCGATACATCGACAGATCGACACATCGATACATCGACACATCGACACATCGACATATCGACACATCGACACATCGAAACATCGACACATCGACACATCGACACATCGACACATCGACACATCGACACATCGACACATCGACACATCGACACATCGACACATCGACACATCGACACATCGACATATCGACACATCGACACATCGACATATCGACACATCCAAAAATAGACACATCGATACATCGACACATCGACACACCGACATATCGACACATCGAAACATTGACACATCCTCACATCGACATATCGACACATCGACACATCGACACATCGACATATCGACACATCCACAAATAGACACATCGATACATCGACACATCGACAGACCGACATATCGACACATCGAAGCATCGACACATCCACACATCGACACATCGACACATCGAAACATCGACACATCCACACATCGACACATCGACACATCGAAACATTGACACATCCACACATCGACACATCGACACATCGACACATCGACACGTCGACACATCGACACATCGACACATCGACACATCGACACGTCGACACATCGACACATCCACAAATAGACACATCGATACATCGACACATCGACACATCGACACACCGACATATCGACACATCGAAACATCGACACATCCACACATCGACACATCGAAACATTGACACATCCTCACATCGACAAATCGACACATCGACACATCGACACTTCGACACGTCGACACATCGACACATCGACATATCGACACATCGACACATCGACACATCCACAAATAGACACATCGATACATCGACACATCGACACACCGACATATCTACACATCGAAACATCGACACATCCACACTTCGACACATCGACACATCTACACATCGAAACATTGACACATCCACACATCGACACATCGACACATCGACACACCGACACGTCGACACATCGACACATCGACACATCGACATATCGACACATCGACACATCGACATATCGACACATCCACAAATAGACACATCGATACATCGACATATCGACACATCGACACACCGACATATCGACACATCGAAACATCGACACATCGACACATCGACACATCGACACATCGAAACATTGACACATCCACACATCGACACATCGACACATCGACACATCGACACGTCGACACATCGACACATCGACACGTCGACACATCGACACATCGACACATCGACAAATCCACACATCCACACATCCACACATCCACACATCCACACATCGACACATCGACACATCGGACACACCGACATATCGAGACATCGAAACATCGACACATCCACACATCGACACATCGACACATCGACACATCGACACATCGAAACATTGACACATCCACACATCGACACATCGACACATCGACACATCGACACATCGATACATCGACACATCGACACATCGACACACCGACATATCGACACATCGAAACATCGACACATCCACACATCGACACATCGTCACATCGACACATCGAAACATTGACACATCCACACATCGACACATCGACACAACACATCGACACATCGACAAATCCACATATCCGCACATCCACACATCCACGCATCGACACATCGACATATCCAAACATCGACACATCAAAACATCGACACATCCACACATCGACACATCGAGGCATCGACACATCGACACATCGACACGTCGACACGTCGACACATCGACACGTCGACACGTCGACACATCGACACGTCGACATATCGACACATCGACACATCGACACATTGACACATCGATTCATCCACACATCGACAAATCGACACTTCAGCACATCGACACATCCACAAATTCACACATCCACACATCCACACATCGACACATCGAGGCATCGACACATCGACACATCCACACATCGACACATCGAGGCATCGACACATCGACACATCCACACGTTGACACATCGACACATCGACACATCGACACGTCGACACGTCGACACATCGAAACTTCGACACGTCGACACATCGACACGTCGACACATCGACACGTCGACACATCGACACATCCACACATCGACACATCGACACATCGAAACATCGACACATCGACACGTCGACACGTCGACACATCGACACGTCGACACATCGACACATCGAGACATTGACACATCGATACATCCACACATCGACAAATCGACACTTCGGCACATCGACACATCCACAAATTCACACATCCACACATCCATACATCGACACATCGACACATCCACACATCCACACATCGACACGTCGATACATCGACACGTCGACACATCCACACATCGACACACCGACTCATCGACATATCCACAAATCCACACATCGACACATCCACACATCGACACATCCACACACCGACCCATCGACATATCCACAAATCCACACATCCACACATATAAACATCCACACATCCACAAATCCACACATCCACACTTCCACACATCCACCCATCGAAACATCGACACTTCGACACATCGACACATCCACAAATCCACACATCCACAAATGCACAATTCCACACATCGACACATCGACCCATAAACATATCGACACATCGACACATCCACACATCTACACATCGACACATCGAAACATCGACACATCGACACGTCGACACGTCGACACGTCGGCACATCGACACATCGACACATCGAATCATCCACACATCCACACTTCGACACTTCGACTCATCGACACATCCACATATCCAAACATCCACACATCCACACATCCACACATGCACACATCCACACATCGACATATCGACACATCGACACATCGGCACATCGACACATCGACACATTGACAAATCGATACATCGACACATCGAAACATCGACACATCGACACCTCGACACGTCGACACGTCGACACATCCACTCATCGACACATCCACACATCCAAACATAGACACATCGAAACATCGAAACGTCGAAACGTCGACACGTCGGCACATCGACACATCGACACATCGACTCATCCACACATCCACACTTCGACACTTCGACTCATCGACACATCCACATATCCAAACATCCACACATCCACACATCGACATATCGACACATCGACACATCGACACGTCGACACATCAAGACATCGACACGTCGACACATCGACACATCGACACATCGACACATCGAAACATCGACACATCAACACGTCGACACATCGACACATACACACATCGACACATCCACACACGGACCCATCGACATATCCACAAATCCACACATCCACACATATAAACATCCACACATCCACACATCCACACATCCACACATCCACACATCAACCCATCGACACATCGACACATCCACACATCCACACATCCACACTTCCACTCATCGACACTTCGACACATCTTCACACCAACACATCGACACATCGACACATCTACTCATCGACAAATTAACTCATCCACACATCGACATATCGACACATCGACACGTCGACACATCCACACATCCACACATTCACACATCCACACATCGACACATCCACACATCCACACATCGACACATCGCCACATCGACACATCGACACATCGACACATCGACACATCGACACATCGAAACATCGAAACATCGACACATCGACACATCGACACATCGACACATCGACACATCGACACATCGACACATCGACACATCGACACATCGACACATCGACATATCGACACATCGACACATCCACAAATAGACACATCGATACATCGACACATCGACACATCGACATATCGACACATCGACACATCGACACATCGACACATCGACACATCGACACATCGACACATCCACACATCGACACATCGACACATCCACACATCCACACATCCACACATCGACACATCGGCACATCCACACATCGACACATCGTCACATCTACTCATCGACACATTAACTCATCCACACATCGACACATCGACACATCCACACATCCACACATCCACACATCGACACATCGACACATCCACACATCCACACATCAACACTTCGACACATCGACACATCGAGGCATCGAAACATCGACACATCGACACATCAACACATCGACACATCGAAACATCGACACATCGACACATCGACACATCGAAACATCGACACATCGACACTTCGACACATCGACACATCGACACATCGACACATCGACACATCGACATATCGACACCTCGACACATCGACACATCGACACATCGACACATCCACAAATAGACACATCGATACATCGACACATCGACACATCGACATATCGACACATCAAAACATCGACACATCCACACATCGACACATCCACAAATCCACACATCGACACTTCGACACATCGGCACATCCACACATCGACACTTCGACACATCGGCACATCCACACATCGACACATCGACACATCGACATATCGACACATCGACACATCGACACATCGACACATCGACACATCGACACATCGACACATCGACACGTCGACACATCGACACATCCACAAATAGACACATCGATACATCGACACATCGACACATCTACTCATCGACACATTAACTCATCAACACATCGACACGTCGACACATCCACACATCCACACATCGACACTTCGACACATCGACACATCGAAACATCGACACATCGACACATCGACACATCGAAACATCGACACATCGACACTTCGACACATCGACACATCGACACATCGACACATCGACACATCGACATATCGACACCTCGACACATCGACACATCGACACATCCACAAATAGACACATCGATACATCGACACATCGACATATCGACACATCAAAACATCGACACATCCACACATCGACACATCCACAAATCCACACATCGACACTTCGACACATCGGCACATCCACACATCGACACTTCGACACATCGGCACATCCACACATCGACACATCGACAAATCGACACTTCGACACATCGGCACATCCACACATCGACACTTCGACACATCGACACATCGACATATCGACACCTCGACACATCGACACATCCACAAATAGACACATCGATACATCGACACATCGACACATCTACTCATCGACACATTAACTCATCCACACATCGACACATCCACACATCCACACATCCACACATCGACACATCGACACATCCACACATCCACACATCGACACTTCGACACATCGACACATCGAGGCATCGAAACATCGACACTTCGACACATCAACACATCGACACACCCACAAATAGACACATCGATACATCGACACATCCACACACGGACCCATCGACATATCCACAAATCCACACATCCACACATATAAACATCCACACATCCACACATCCACAAATGCACAATTCCACACATCGACACATCGAAACATCCACACATCGACACATCCACACATCCACACATCGACACATCCACACATCCACACATCGACACTTCGACACATCGGCACATCCACACATCGACACATCTACTCATCGACACATTAACTCATCCACACATCGACACATCGACACATCGAAACATCGACACATCGACACATCGACACATCGACACATCGACACATCGACACAACGACACATCGACACATCGACACATCGACACATCGACACATCGACACATCGACACATTGACACATCGACACATCGACACATCGATACATCGACACATCGACACATCGACACATCGACACATCGACACATCGAAACATCGACACATCGACACATCGACACATCGACACATCGACACATCGACACATCGACACATCGACACATCGACACATCGACACTTCGACACATCGACACATCGACACATCGACACATCGACACATCGACACTTCGACACATCGACACATCGACACATCGACACATCGACACATCGACAAATCGACACATCGACACATCGACACATCGACACATCGACACATCGACACGTCGACACATCGACACATCCACAAATAGACACATCGATACATGGACACATCGACAAATCCACATATCCGCACATCGACACATCGACACGTCGACACATCGACACATCCACAAATAGACACATCGATACATGGACACATCGACAAATCCACATATCCGCACATCCACACATCCACACATCGACACATCGACACATCGAAACATCGACACATCGACACATCGACACATCGACACATCGACACATCGACACATCGACACATCGACACATCGACACATCGACACATCGACACATCGACACATCGACACATCGACACATCGACACATCGATACATCGACACATCCACAAATAGACACATCGACACATCGACACATCGAAACATCGACACATCGACACATCGACACATCGACACATCGACACATCGACACATCGACACATCGACACATCGACACATCGACACATCGACACATCGACACATCGACACATCGACATATCGACAAATCGACACATCGACACATCGACACATCGACACATCCACAAATAGACACATCGACACATCGAAACATCGACACATCGACACATCGACACATCGACACATCGACACATCGACACATCGACACATCGACACATCGACACTTTGACACATCGACACATCGAAACATCGACACATCGACACGTCGACACATCGACACATCCACAAATAGACACATCGACACATCGACAAATCGAAACATCGACACATCGACACATCGACACATCGACACATCGACACATCGACACATCGACACATCGACACATCGACACATCGACACATCGACACATCAACACATCGACATATCGACAAATCGACACATCGACACATCGACACATCGACACATCGACACATCGACACATCGACACATCGACACATCGACACATCGACACATCGACACATCGACACATCGACACATCGACACATCGACACATCGACACATCGACACATTGACACATCGACACATCGACACATCGACACATCGACACATCGACACATCGACACGTCGACACATCGACACATCGACACATCCACAAATAGACACATCGACACATCGAAACATCGACACATCGACACATCGACACATCGACACATCGACACATCGACACATCGACACATCGACACATCGACACATCGACATATCGACAAATCGACACATCGACACATCGACACATCGACACATCGACACATCGACACATCGACACATCGACACATCGACACATCGACACATCGACACATCGACACATCGACACGTCGACACATCGACACATCCACAAATAGACACATCGACACATCGAAACATCGACACATCGACACATCGACACATCGACACATCGACACTTCGACACATCGACACATCGAAACATCGACACATCGACACGTCGACACATCGACACATCCACAAATAGACACATCGACACATCGACAAATCGAAACATCGACACATCGACACATCGACACATCGACACATCGACACATCGACACATCGACACATCGACACATCAACACATCGACATATCGACAAATCGACACATCGACACATCGAAACATCGACACATCGACACATCGACACATCGACACATCGACACATCGACACATCGACACATCGACACATCGACACGTCGACACATCGACACATCGACACATCCACAAATAGACACATCGACACATCGACACATCGAAACATCGACACATCGACACATCGACACATCGACACATCGACACATCGACACATCGACACATCCACAAATAGACACATCGACACATCGACACATCGAAACATCGACACATCGACACATCGTCACATCGATACATCGACACATCGACACATCGACACATGGACACATGGACACATCGACACATCGACACATCGACACATCGACACATCGACACATCGACACATCGACACATCGACACATCGACACATCGACACATCGACACATCGACACATCGACACATCGACACATCGACACATCGACACATCGACACATCGACACGTCGACACATCGACACATCGACACATCCACAAATAGACACATCGACGCATCGACACATCGAAACATCGGCACATCGACACATCGACACATCGACACATCGACACAACGACACATCGACACATCGACACATCGACACAACGACACATCGACACATCGACACATCGACACATCGACACATCCACAAATAGACACATCGACACATCGACACATCGAAACATCGACACATCGACACATCGACACATCGACACATCGACACATCGACACATCGACACATCGACACATCGACACATCGACACATCGACACATCGACAGACACATCGACACATCGACACATCGACATATCGACAAATCGACACATCGACACATCGACACATCGACACATCGACACATCGACACATCGACACATCGACACATCGACACATCGACACATCGACACATCGACACATCGACACATCGACACATCGACACATCGACACATCGACACATCGACACATCCACATCGACACATCCACATCGACACATCGACACATCGACACATCGACACATCCACATCGACACATCCACATCGACACATCGACACATCGACACATCGACACATCGACACGTCGACACATCGACACATCGACACATCCACAAATAGACACATCGACGCATCGACACATCGAAACATCGGCACATCGACACATCGACACAACGACACATCGACACATCGACACATCGACACATCGACACATCGACACATCGACACATCGACACATCGACACATCGACACATCGACACATCGACACATCGACACATCGACACATCGACACATCGACACATCGACACATCGACACATCGACACATCGACACATCGACACATCGACACATCGACACATCGACACATCGACACATCGAAACATCGACACATCGACACATCGACACATCCACATCGACACATCGACACATCCACATCGACACATCCACATCGACACATCCACATCGACACATCGACACATCGACACATCGACACATCGACATATCGACAAATCGACACATCGACACATCGACACATCGACACATCGACACATCGACACATCGACACATCGACACATCGAAACATCGACACATCGACACATCGACACATCGACACATCGACACATCGACACATCGACACATCGACACATCGACACATCGACATATCGACAAATCGACACATCGACACATCGACACATCGACACATCGACACATCGACACATCGACACATCGACACATCGACACATCGACACTTCGACACATCGACACATCGACACATCGAAACATCGACACATCGACACATCGACACATCGACACATCGACACATCGACACATCGACACATCGACACATCGACACTTCGACACATCGACACATCGACACATCGAAACATCGACACATCGACACTTCGACACATCGACACATCGACACATCGACACATCGACACATCGACACATCGACACATCCACATCGACACATCCACATCGACACATCGACACATCGACACATCGACATATCGACAAATCGACACATCGACACATCGACACATCGACACGTCGACACATCGACACATCCACAAATAGACACATCGACACATCGAAACATCGACACATCGACACATCGACACATCGACACATCGACACATCGACACATCGACACATCGACACATCGACACATCGACACATCGACACTTCGACACATCGACACATCGAAACATCGACACATCGACACATCGACACATCGACACATCGACACATCGACACATCGACACATCGACACATCGACACATCGAAACATCGACACATCGACACATCGACACATCGACACATCGACACATCGACACATCGACACATCGACACATCGACACATCCACACATCGACACATCGACACATCGACACATCGACACATCGAAACATCGACACATCGACACATCGACACATCGACACATCGACACATCGACACATCGACACATCGACACATTAACTCATCCACACATCGACACATCGACACATCGAAACATCGACACATCGACACATCGACACATCGACACATCGACACATCGACACATCGAAACATCGAAACATCGACACATCGACACATCGACACAACGACACATCGACACATCGACACATCGACACATCGACACATCGACACATCGAAACATTGACACATCCACACATCGACACATCGACACATCGACACATCGACACAACGACACATCGACACGTCGACACATCGACACATCGACAAATCCACATATCCGCACATCCACACATCCACACATCCACACATCGACACGTCGACATATCCACACATCGACACATCAAAATATCGACACATCCACACATCGACACATCGACACATCGAGGCATCGAAACATCGACACATCGACACATCGACACATCGACACATCGAAACATCGACACATCCACACATCGACACATCGACACATCCATATATCCGCACATCCACACATCCACACATCCACACATCCACACATCCGCACATCCACACATCGACACATCGACACATCGACACATAAACACATCGACACATCGATACATCGACACATCGACACATCGACACATCCACACATCCGCACATCCACACATCGACACATCGACGCATCGACACATCGACATATCCACACATCGACACATCAAAACATCGACACATCCACACATCGACACATCGACACATCGACACATTAACTCATCCACACATCGACACATCGACACATCGAAACATCGACACATCGACACATCGACACATCGACACATCGACACATCGACACATCGAAACATCGAAACATCGACACATCGACACATCGACACAACGACACATCGACACATCGACACATCGACACATCGACACATCGACACATCGAAACATTGACACATCCACACATCGACACATCGACACATCGACACATCGACACATTAACTCATCCACACATCGACACATCGACACATCGAAACATCGACACATCGACACATCGACACATCGACACATCGACACATCGACACATCGAAACATCGAAACATCGACACATCGACACATCGACACAACGACACATCGACACATCGACACATCGACACATCGACACATCGACACATCGAAACATTGACACATCCACACATCGACACATCGACACATCGACACATCGACACAACGACACATCGACACGTCGACACATCGACACATCGACACATCGACAAATCCACATATCCGCACATCCACACATCCACACATCCACACATCGACACGTCGACATATCCACACATCGACACATCAAAATATCGACACATCCACACATCGACACATCGACACATCGAGGCATCGAAACATCGACACATCGACACATCGACACATCGACACATCGAAACATCGACACATCCACACATCGACACATCGACACATCGACACATCCATATATCCGCACATCCACACATCCACACATCCACACATCCACACATCCGCACATCCACACATCGACACATCGACACATCGACACATAAACACATCGACACATCGATACATCGACACATCGACACATCGACACATCCACACATCCGCACATCCACACATCGACACATCGACGCATCGACACATCGACATATCCACACATCGACACATCAAAACATCGACACATCCACACATCGACACATCGACCCATCGAGGCATCGACACATCGAGACATCGACACATCGACACATCGAAACATCGACACATCGACACATCGACACATCGAAACATCGACACATCCACACATCGACACATCGACACATCGACACATCGATATATCGACACATCGACACATCGACACATCGACACATCGACACATCGACACATCGGCACATCGACATATCGACATATCGACGCATCGACACATCGACAATTCGACACATCGAAACATCGACACATCCACACATCGACACATCGACACATCGACACATCGACACATCGAAACATCGACACATCGACTCATCGAAACATCGACACATCCACACATCGACACATCGACACAGCGATACATCGACACATCGACACATCGACTCATCGACACATCGACACATCGACACATCGACACATCGGCTCGTCGACATATCGACATATCGACGCATCGACACATCGACATATCGACAATTCGACACATCGAAACATCGACACATGGACACATCGACACATCGACACATCGACACATCGAAACATCGACACATCGACACATCGACACATCGAAACATCGACACATCCACACATCCACACATCCACACATCGACACATCGACACATCGACACATCGACACATCGACACATCGATACATCGACACATCGACACATCGACACACCGACACATCGACACATCGACACATCGACACATCGACACATCGACACATCGACACATCGACACATCGACACATCGACACATCGACACATCGACATATCGACATATCGACGCATCGACACATCGACAATTCGACACTTCGAAACATCGACACATCCACACATCGACACATCCACACATCCACACATCCACACATCCACACATCGACACATCGACACATCGACACATCCACACATCGACACATCGACAATTCGACACAGCGACAATTCGACACATCGAAACATCGACACATCGACACATCGACACATCCACACATCGACACATCGACACATCGACACATCGACACATCGACACATCGACACATCGACACATCGACACATCGACACATCGACACATCGACACATCGACACATCGACACATCGACACATCGACACATCGACACATCGACACATCGACACATCGGCACATCGACATATCGACGTATCGACGCATCGACACATCGACACATCGACAATTCGACACATCGAAACATCGACACATCCACACATCGACACATCGACACATCGACACATCGACACATCGAAACATCGACACATCGACACATCGACATATTCACAAATCGACACATCAAAACATCGACACATCCACACATCGACACATCGACACATCGACACATCGAGGCATC
Source organism: Chloromyia formosa (assembly GCA_964017055.1). NCBI lineage: Eukaryota > Metazoa > Arthropoda > Insecta > Diptera > Stratiomyidae > Chloromyia > Chloromyia formosa. The sequence goes on from OZ024814.1 coordinate 69,754,092, forward strand.
GACACATCGACACATCGAAACTTCGACACATATTCAAATCCACACATCGAAACTGTAACGAGCTGTGGACGGGGTGCGACCCGAAACGCCAACAATCCGCGATGAGAACGATGCCGCAAACCACTGCGCCACTGTTCGCCCAGAAATCACTCCACTGACCATTGTCAACCGGTCGCGCGCATGAACGCGGCCAGTTTCATGTACAATAGTTCCGTTACTACATAAAACCGCACATGCATCATAGACCGATGGTGGACAGATCGGTAATAGTACTATCCCCACACTGTACGTCTGGTAATCTGCGAACAACTTCACGCCTGCACAGCACAAACCCCCCTTCGCGGGTCGATCCAATGTTAATACGTGTTGTGCGTGTTTCACTGCGTAGACGCAAATATGTCGGCAATAACTCGATATTCGAATTTTTACATCCACTCATTGCCTAAGTCCTATCGGGTCAACATATATCTATGACAGGCACACACCGATGCATTTGCGACAGCGACGATGACCGTGAGCAGCGAAGATGGCAGAGCAATGTGGATACGTGAGTGGGAGAGAGACAATTGTAGCGACGGACAACTTGTTCCGGGACATTTCCCGTGGAAAGATCCGCTCGGATACGCGACACTCTCTCTTCGACGAAGGCATACGCAGTGCTGGCCATCTCTGTTGCTCGCGGGCAAACGGGCTAATCGTGGAAGTCTTCCAGGCGACGAGATAGAAAAACGAGTAGAGGTCGAACGGATTGAGCTGGCGGAGGGAGTTTTGGGGGACGACACGAGACGGAGCTAGAGGGTCGTTTTGGAGATTGTGGTCGCGATTCGGTGCGGTGCGAAAAGTCTTCCTTGATTTCTGATCCGGTCAACTGGAGAAAATCGGTGCGGTGGCCCAAAGTGGTCTCAACAAGATTTACAACCTGATAACGAGAAAACCGAGAGATATTGAGGTAGCGATAACAGAGCAGCACGTTTTCATCTTCAACTCCGGGGGGGGGGGGTTAGAAATGCAAGGTGGACGGGGAACGACGCGTGTGTAGATTGGCGAGACCACAGTTCGTGGTGGCTCCATTTTGTTGGTTTGTGGAATTTGGTTTTGTTTTTGCGTGGCCCGCTTTTGCGTCCGTTGCACGCCGCGTCAAAGAAACTGGCTGTGAAAAAGGATTCAGGCAGAATCGCTTCAACCGAAGTTACAAAATAGGTGCAAGACCTTGTCGCTGGACGGTGAGGGGCTTAGCTGAAAAAAAAATCCAAGGAACTCGAACGAATGGTCTACGCTGTCGCGATCTAGTCCAAAGTGCAATCAAGCAAACGTCCTCTGACGACTTTTCCGATGAAGTCCTGTGCAAGGGTTAAACGGATTTGGTGAGATTTGTGCTATTGCTCGTCATCGACAAAGTGCCTCCTTGTGAGATGGGTTGTGCACCTCCTTCAGACTTGTGAACGTATCATCATCACCTTGATCGGTTCCAAGTGTCCGCCATTGGATCCGCCTTTTGATTTTGAGTTTCAGTAACCCGTCCACAGAAGTGTCTCTCCAAGAAGAAAAATAAAAGACAAAACGGTGAAAAGGCGACTACCCCACTCGCAAAGATTCGCCGCTAAAAATAGTGCAAGTTTGCTGTTGTGTGTTTTTATTTTTATTGTGCCAATCCCGAGTCCCTCGATGCGCCACCGTTAATATAACACGCGCCTGTCCCACCGCACACACGTCAGAGAGCCACTGGCACCCATTTCGGGGTTTGACAAAACCTCTTCACCCTCCGCCGCTAACCAACCGAGTTCGATCATGTCCTCCGTCAACCACGCGGCCAGGGAGGAGTCCAAGAATTGCAACGGTACAGCCGCGATGCAGTAAGGTGTCTCCAAATCTGTTCCGAATAATGGTAGAAAACATCAAATGAATTGCGGAGAAAATACCGAATGCCAGCTAGATTGATCCGGAGATTAAAGATAAGTACATCCGTATATTATTTCAACAGCCGTCAGCATGGCATTAATGCAGATACATAAAAACAGTAAGACCAAATCGGAAGAGGATTTTATAATTCAATGAAACTCCTAATCTAAATCCAAAAAAAAAAGGCGCATGTTTCTATTTTTTTTTTGCATTTGAGCACTATTGAGACTTTATACACAAGACAAAAAAAAATCGTTTTCAATGAAAAAAAAAGTAATAATACTACTAAAAATAACAGGAATTACATTTTTATTATTATTAATACAAATATACTTTTTAACATATTTAAAAAAAAACAAGGCCGAAGCGAAGCTTCGGCCCGGAGTCCGAAGCATATATACCCTAGACTTCTACAGACCTAGTGGAGATACCAAAAGTACCAATTGGCAACGGCCATATGCATTAAGAATGGGTCTCCTATATGGCCAGTTCATAGGAGAGGTTGGCACTCATTCATTAGGATCTTGACCATTCTCAAAATCAATTAACTAACTAACCCATTCTACAATATTTGTCGAATTTTTCAAGTCGCTAGCTTCATTCTATCGGAAGGTATTGCTTATTTGAAGTTTCACTTGTAGAGGAGGTAAGGGTTCCTTAGGTCGGATCTTGCTCATCATTGCCACAAACCAATTAGATCACCCTACAATCATTTAAACAAAATTTCAAGTCTCTAACTTCATTCTATCGAAAGCTATCGCTTATTTAAAGTTTCGTTTGTAGGGGAAGTAGGGGTTTCGTTGGTCGGATGTTACCCAGCTTTAATGCCAACTAACTCAATCTCACTTCGAACATTTGACCAAAATTTCAAGTCACTGGCTTCATTCCATCAAAAGTTATCGCTTATTTGAAGCATCATATGTAGGGGAGGTGGGGGTTCCTTGGGTTGGATCTTGCCCATATTCAACACCAACTACGTAGGTCTTACTAGCAACATTCCACCAAATTTTTAACTCGGTAGTGTCATTCTATCAAAAGTTATCGCTTATTTGAAGTTTCATTTGTAGGGGAGGTAGGGGTTGCTTGAGTCGGATCTTACCCATTTTCAATACCAACCAAGTAGATCCTACTAACAACATTTTGTCAAATTTTCAACTCGCTAGTGTCATTCTATCGAAAGTTATCGTAATTAAAGGAATATTGAATTTTTTTAAATTTGTAGGGGAGGTAGGCGTTCCTTTGATCCGATTATGCCCAACTTACTAGAACTCAAGCATCTTCTTACCTCAGGGTTACATGCTAAAAATCAGGCGTCTACGTCAATTGGTTCAAGAGTTATAGACAAAAAACCCGAAAAGTAGGGTAGTACGGGGCTCTTTGTAAGAAAATTACCGTTAGTTTTCAACTGATCGATTTTATTTTCCCAGGAGTTTATAAGATTACCCTCACGAGTAATCTACCAAAGCTAGAGCTTTTCATATTTATTTAGTCGGGAGTTACAGATGCGACCGGTAGCGCAGTGTGTTGAGGCATCAGTCTCATGTTTGACTACCGGCGTTTCGGGTTCGAATCCCGTCCACGACGATGTTCGTGGCCATGGATGTGCAGGAGGTGCATGCTGGCAACTGCATTCTCTGAAACCAATGTATGCCAACGAAACGTCAACTGGGCCACATGGAACAGTTGACGCGCTATGCCCCACAAGGGGTTAGGGCAACTGAGTAGTAGTAAGTATTTTACATATGTAGAGGAGGTAGGCGTTCTCTTGGCTTGATCATGCCCATTTTCAATACCATCCAACTAGATTACACTACCAACATTTGACCAAAATTTCAAGGCTCTAGCTTCATTCTATCGAAAGTTATCGTGCGAACGGACAGACAGACAGACAGACAGACAGACAGACAGACATGGATTAATCGAATCAGGAGGTGACCCTGATCATTTATATATATACATTGCTATACCTCCGGAGCCTCCTTTAAGGTGTTACATATTTCCGTCGTGACAAAAACAATATACCCTATACTAAAAGTCTAGGGTATAAAAAGGATATAGATATACCTATATATAAATAAATTATAATGAATTCTCACTAAAGGAAATTAAGTTTGCTTCCTGACCCCCTTCCTGGGCCCTCGCTCCGCTTTCTCGTTTGCTATTGGTTCGCTTAGGGGGCTAGGAACTTAAGCGCGGCCTAGCCCAATGGAGGGGAGGGAGCGCGGAGCCCCTAGAACATCAAGGGGCTCCCGTGTTCGTCGGGGGACTTAGTCATCTCTTGTCGGTCGTACGCGTTTTCAGGTTTTCTTTTTACGGCTCGTCTGCTCAGGCACCCGGGCACGCGCGTGATGTTTGTTTTGTAACGCTGCGAGGTAGGTGTGACCATACAACCCCACCCCGACTACCGATAGCTGAGCTAGCTATCCAGCACGCGCGAACTGGTCACATCTGAGGAAGTCTTGGCACTTAGGTGTCACGCGCGGTCTGCACGACCACAGTGTGACTTCCGTCCTCATGTATGCTTCGGCCTACCAGGCAGAATCGTTACAAATGGCGCCCAACGTGGGGCTCGAAAAACTTTACCGTTAGGGTTGATTTCGGTCACCCTAGGACCTCACTCCACCTCGAGGTCCAAATACGGTCCCACTGCCGGAGTTTGTCAGCTTTTGAGGGTTTTCCTCACTTTGGTGCTTCACGCACCCAGGGAATTCCAGACTCCGGCCCATTTTTTTTTCTTGAATCCTATTTCCCATCCTTGTAGAGTTCCTGATCCTTGTAGAGTAGGTTATCCCATCCCCACCTATCCCCCAACAGGCAGTGCCTACGTTGTAATCGTCAAAGGATGCTTTTGCATCGTGGGTAAGACGATTCGACAAAGGGGCCTTTCGGAATTATTGGAATCGGGAGTTTACTCCCGATCTCCTATCCGGGTCCCTCGAACGTCTTCCCACCTTTGTGTGTAGGCACTGACCTTAACTAGCTCTGTTTCGTAACAAGTCGGATTTCGGAACTCGTCCTTGCACGGCACATCCAGTTTCGATGGTCAAGGGAAAAGGGGAATTACATGGTACAGGCGTTTACGCCTATACCATGACTCCAACCTCCCGAAACCTAGGAACTGCATGAGTAGTGTATCGACGGGGGATGAATCCGTACTACTCCAATGATTTTTTTAGCTAATTTTCTCTGTACGACCGACGGAAGTGGCTCTTGTCCCTGCGACGAACATGTATGAGAGCGAACGAGCGAGAGAGTGGGGGGAGGAAAGGCTGGAAGGGTGCAGGAAGCAACTCAACTAGATTTCGTACCACATTTTTGTAGATACAGATTCGCTATTAGGCTTATACTCGTTATATATTTCGTACAACAATTACCTTATAAAGTAGATCAGTAAGTAGTCTTATACTTCGTCCCCTATATTGTACCACATATTATAGACCAGATTAAGTATAGTTAAATAACAGCCGCACTATGCCGCTGAACTACACCCCACAGCCCATAGGGCAGAGTACGGGAGCAATAACCCGCTCGCGGGCTCAATCCCAACTATCCCCTACTGCTAGGGAACCTACTGATAATATGTCCGCCAATAATAATGCAAACGCCGCTCCTCGGGCACAGCCACAGGAGGGCCTCAATGCTAGAGAGGCCGATGCTTCGCCGTCCACAGATGGTGCTGCGAACTTCGCCCCTCAGCAGCAGGAGCCTCTGCTGCTACCACCAGTTACGGGAAACGAAGGACGACCTTCTTACTCAAGGCGATCTCAGCCACCTCCACAGTGGTGGAACCAACCGCCGCTACCGTGGTGGAGCCAAGCACAGCCACAATGGTGGAGCCAACCACAGCCACAATGGTGGAGCCAAGCACCTCCGCTATGGTGGGGCCAAGCACCTCCGCCGGGAAACTTTCACCCAGCAGGTGGCTCGGCTTCGCCACTCCAACAGCGTGTGTCCCCTCCCGCTTCCTTTTTAGTAAGACCAGCACAGGCTCAGCAACCACCTGGCAACCCAGAAAGAACCCCGGTGCAATCTCCGGTGAATCAGCTGGTGGAAGGCCTCGACGAGTCCTTCCAGAAGCTGATTGATCGAGAATGCGCCAAGCGAATGTCCCAACTGCTTCTCAGTGGGGCCCAAGATGCACCGACTCCCAGAGCTGAACCGGGGGATCGACAAAACCAGGCGTCGCCATCACGATCAACAATGCCCACCAGTCAGGTGGCGAAGATTATGGGCAGCTGGGGGTTAGTCTTCAAGGGCACGGCGGTAGACGAATTCATTCGACAAGTCGAGTTGTTTACCGACCGAACTCTGGAAGGCAACTTTGACGGGATGTGTCTCTTTGCACATCTGCTGTTCGAGGGCAAGGCCGCCGCATGGTTTCGGCGCTTCGCTGGCAGTTGGCAGAATCGGTACACCTGGGCGTCGCTGAGAGTTGCAATGAGGGAGCAATTCGGGGATCGCTATGGTGATGAAGAGCTGATGGAGGCGATTCGTAGCCGGAAACAGCGACAAGGTCAGCGATTCGACGATTATTTGGAAGAAATCCACCAGATCAATGACCGCATGAAGAATAAGCTGACGGATCGTGAGCTGATGCGGATGGCGCAGTGGAATCTTCGCGAAGATATCGCTGACGAAATGATCCTCGAAGATGTGGTAGACCTACGGGACCTTCGCCTGAAAGTTCGCAGAGTTGAAAACCACTTAGAGCGGAAGGCCGCGTCAAGACGCCCACGTCAGTTCCCGCGTCAGCACATCTCGGAGGTCGAGATAGTGGACGCGTGCGAGGCCCCTCCCAAAGAAAGCCTGCCGCAAATAGAGGAGCTAAGCTCCCGTTCTCTGTGTTGGAACTGCCGCAAATCCGGACACTCCTACGCAGACTGCTTGGATACCCCGCTTAAGGTGTTCTGCTTCGGATGCGGAGCCCCTAATGTGTGTAGACCGCAGTGCGAACGATGCGCGCTGCCAAAAAACTCGATGCGTCGGAGACCTTCTCCCCAGCCCAGGTCCACTCGAGAGGTCCAAACGGACATATCCTGTCCGGACACCTTCCCGTAAAGCGGCCTACACATAGTGGGAGTCCCGCCTCCAAGCGAAGCCTCCTCGTAGCCCCGGAGCAATCTGGGCTGAAATGCCCAGAATTGCCCACTTCACCTGCAGTGACCTCGTTACCGGACTTACACCCTTTATCGGACTTACACCCTTTACCGGATTTACACTCTTCACCAGACGTAACTGATACGGAAACCACCTCCACGACGGCCGAAGCCGCTATACAGACCCTCGTTTCAAACGAGCTGTTGCCATGTAGACCCGCTGAAGCATCTGCCAATCAGCCCGCATCAGTTAAGATCTTGAGACCCTGTCCGGCCGCTAACATCATACGGCCGGCAAACCTAGTGGTACCCAAATCGTTCCCCGCTCACTTCAGCTTTCGACCACTCCATGAGAGGGAGAGGGACTACTTGGAGGCTCGCCAACGAACTTTCAGCGCTGAAGAAATCCAGCCTCGTCGACCGAATCGTTCCACGTTGCGGTGCCGGCTTTTCTGGAAGAAGGTGCTGACTAATCGTCGGCGATACTGTGAAGTAGTCCTGTCGGACAGTCCGAAAGATGACATCCGGCCTTACGCAGCCGTCACTCTCCTTGGTCAGACAGTGAGTGGGTTGGTCGACACTGGCGCTACTTGTAGTGTCATCGCTTCTGACTTTACGGAATCAGTCCTGAACGACTGCCGTTATTCCTGGGTCAAGTTCCAGCTGGGAGTCACAACCGCTGATGGAACCTGCCATACCGCCAGAGGTAAGATCCTTGCGGACGTTACGTTCCGGGGGCTCACCAAACAATTAGAGTTCTTACTCATGCCGACTCTCAGTCAGAACTTGTACTTAGGAGTCGATTTTGTTCGAAGTTTCGATCTGGCTCCTGCCTTATTTACGTCTTCCCCAAGTTTATCTGAGCTGTCTTCCGATGACCCTTCGGTGACAGTCAGTAAAGATTCCTTGTCAGCAGCTCAGCAAGTGCGACTCAATGCCGCCATATCAATGTTTCCGTCCTTCACCAAGGAGGGCTTGGGGCGTACGACCGTCATCTCGCACGCCATCAACGTCGGAAACAACAAACCCGTCAAGCAGAGACACTTCGCTGTCTCTCCCGCCGTCGAAAAGCTCCTCTATAAGGAGATCGACCGGATGCTTGATCTGGGGGCTATTGAGGAGTCGCAGAGTGCGTGGTCCTCACCAGTCACCTTGGTAGTCAAACCTAACAAGGTTCGTATGTGCCTGGACGCACGCAAGGTCAATGCAGCGACCTTGAAAGATGCTCACTCTTTGCCGCTCATCGATGGGATTCTGAGCCGCCTCCCCAAGGCTGAGTTCATTACGAGCTTAGACTTGAAAGATGCGTTTTGGCAGATTCCCCTCGATGAAGCGTCAAAGGATAAGACCGCCTTCACTGTCCCTGGCAGGCCGTTGTACCAGTTTGTGACGATGCCATTTGGCCTCTGTAACGCGCCACAAACGATGCAACGCCTAATGGACCGCGTGATTCCAGCACACCTGCGAAACCAGGTGTTTGTCTACCTAGATGATCTGTTGCTGGTCTCGACTACTTTCGACGAACACTTGTTGCTGCTACAAGAAATAGCACTGTGTCTCCGCAAGGCAGGACTCACGATAAATGTGGAGAAGAGTAACTTCGTCATGACCCATGTTCGGTACTTGGGACATATAATTGGTAACGGTACCATCATGACTGACTCCAGCAAAGTGGAAGCGATAGCCAACTTCCCTCGACCATCTACGACGAAACAACTCCGCCGCTTCTTAGGGATGTGCGGATGGTACCACAGGTTTGTACCTAACTACGCTTCTGTCTCTTCTCCGCTGACAGACATGCTACGGAAAGGCCGTGGTTTTGTCTGGACTGAAGAAGGCCTCCTGGCATTCCAAGCGTTAAAAGACTGCTTAACGCGGGCCCCTGTGTTGCACAGCCCTGACTTTTCGCGTCCGTTTGCCATCCAATGTGACGCAAGTCAACATGGCATCGGCGCAGTGCTAACGCAGACAACCGAAGACGGTTCCGAAGTGCCCATAGCTTACATGTCCAGGAAGCTTAATTCAGCCCAGCAAAACTATACGGTCACCGAACAGGAATGTCTGGCAGCGGTGACAGCGATCAAGAAATTTCGAGCCTATGTAAAAGGACAGGAATTCTCGGTCATAACTGATCATGCGTCGTTAAAGTGGCTGATGGGTCAGCCGGATCTACATGGCAAACTGGCTCGATGGGCCTTAAAATTACAAGGGTTCCGATTCACTATCCTGCATCGGAAGGGCAGTCAGACGTGGTGCCCGACACTCTGTCTCGAGCCTACTGTGCGGAGTCTCTGTCGGTTCAGGACCCGTTTGGCAGTTCGGTCGAAATCGACCTGAACTCCCCTCACTTCCGCTCTCCGGAGTATAAAGAACTGGCAGATAGAGTCGACGCCAATACACACCTGATGCCGGATCTAAAAACGGCTGATGGATTCGTGTACAGGCGCAGCGAGTACGCGAGCGGAAATGAAGTGCAAGAGCAACAGGCCTGGAAACTCTGGGTTCCAGCGGAGCTCGCGACTGACTTAATCAAGCGCGCACACGAGCATCCGCTATGTGCGCATGGAGGAGTAGCAAAGACGCTGCAACGTCTTAGGGTCCTATTCTTTTGGCCCAATATGGCGAAGGACGTCAGCGACTTTGTCTCCTCCTGTAGCTTGTGCAAACAGTCGAAAGCTCCTAACCAGAGTCTCCGACCACCTATCGAAGACCACTTCACTTCCGAACGCGTCTTTCAGCGCCTGTATATGGATCTCTTTGGTCCGTTCCCTAGATCCAAGTCAGGTAATATTGGGGCCATTGTGCTGGTCGACCATCTGTCGAAGTTCACCTTCGTCGAGCCAATACGGAAGTTCACCGCAGAGGTTCTGACCAGTTGGCTCGAGACCAGAGTGTTTCACACCTTTGGGGTACCCGAGTCCATTGTGACGGACAACGGCCAACAATTTAGGGCGAACGTCTTTGACACGATGTTGGAACGATACGGAGTGCAGAACCTTTACACCGCGGTTTACTCACCGCAGGCCAACGCTTCAGAACGCGTTAACCGCTCCATTGTAGCTGCCATCAGGGCCTATGTTCACCCATCCCAGCAGGACTGGGATGGGCGAATCTCCCAAATTAATTGTGCACTCCGTTCGTCCCATCATGCATTCATTAAAGCGTCGCCCTACTTTGTCGTCTTTGGCCATCACATGGTCACCCATGGACAAACCTATGCCCTTCTACGCAAGCTTCAGTTGTTGGGGGAAACCAGTGTCCCGAGCGTGGATAATGCCGACAGATTGGCCATCCTCAGGCAGCAGGTGCAGAAAAACCTGGAATCGGCTTTCTACAAGTATTCAAGCCACTACAACCTGCGCTCGCGGCAGGTTGAATTTCAGCCTGACGAAGAAGTGTTCAGGCGGAACTTTGCGCAAAGCAATGCTGCCGCTCACTACAACGCCAAGCTGGACTTCAAGTTTGTCAAGAGCCGGGTTGTCAAAAAAGTCGGTAACAGTCGGTATCTGTTGTTTGACCTCCAAGGCAAATCCGTCGGCATTTTCCATGCTAAGGACATACGGCGCTAAAGGGTCGCCACCTCCTAACAGGCGGTCCACACTCCCTCTGAACCCAAGTTATCCCTCAGGTTCTTCTCCTATGCAGGCATAGGGGAAGAGCCTGCCTTATAACGAGCTGTGGACGGGGTGCGACCCGAAACGCCAACAATCCGCGATGAGAACGATGCCGCAAACCACTGCGCCACTGTTCGCCCAGAAATCACTCCACTGACCATTGTCAACCGGTCGCGCGCATGAACGCGGCCAGTTTCATGTACAATAGTTCTGCTACTACATAAAACCGCACATGCATCATAGACCGATGGTGGACAGATCGGTAATAGTACTATCCCCACACTGTACGTCTGGTAATCTGCGAACAATTTCACGCCTGCACAGCACAAACCCCCCTTCGCGGGTCGATCCAATGTTAATACGTGTTGTGCGTGTTTCACTGCGTAGACGCAAATATGTCGGCAATAACTCGATATTCGAATTTTTACATCCACTCGTTGCCTAAGTCCTATCGGGTCAACATATATCTATGACAGGCACACACCGATGCATTTGCGACAGCGACGATGACCGTGAGCAGCGAAGATGGCAGAGCAATGTGGATACGTGAGTGGGAGAGAGACAATTGTAGCGACGGACAACTTGTTCCGGGACATTTCCCGTGGAAAGATCCGCTCGGATACGCGACACTCTCTCTTCGACGAAGGCATACGCAGTGCTGGCTCTGTTGCTCGCGGGCAAACGGGCTAATCGTGGAAGTCTTCCAGGCGACGAGATAGAAAAACGAGTAGAGGTCGAACGGATTGAGCTGGCGGAGGGAGTTTTGGGGGACGACACGAGACGGAGCTAGAGGGTCGTTTTGGAGATTGTGGTCGCGATTCGGTGCGGTGCGAAAAGTCTTCCTTGATTTCTGATCCGGTCAACTGGAGAAAATCGGTGCGGTGGCCCAAAGTGGTCTCAACAAGATTTACAACCTGATAACGAGAAAACCGAGAGATATTGAGGTAGCGATAACAGAGCAGCACGTTTTCATCTTCAACTCCGGGGGGGGGGGGGGGGGGGGGGGGTTTAGAAATGCAAGGTGGACGGGGAACGACGCGTGTGTAGATTGGCGAGACCACAGTTCGTGGTGGCTCCATTTTGTTGGTTTGTGGAATTTGGTTTTGTTTTTGCGTGGCCCGCTTTTGCGTCCGTTGCACGCCGCGTCAAAGAAACTGGCTGTGAAAAAGGATTCAGGCAGAATCGCTTCAACCGAAGTTACAAAATAGGTGCAAGACCTTGTCGCTGGACGGTGAGGGGCTTAGCTGAAAAAAAATCCAAGGAACTCGAACGAATGGTCTACGCTGTCGCGATCTAGTCCAAAGTGCAATCAAGCAAACGTCCTCTGACGACTTTTCCGATGAAGTCCTGTGCAAGGGTTAAACGGATTTGGTGAGATTTGTGCTATTGCTCGTCATCGACAAAGTGCCTCCTTGTGAGATGGGTTGTGCACCTCCTTCAGACTTGTGAACGTATCATCATCACCTTGATCGGTTCCAAGTGTCCGCCATTGGATCCGCCTTTTGATTTTGAGTTTCAGTAACCCGTCCACAGAAGTGTCTCTCCAAGAAGAAAAATAAAAGACAAAACGGTGAAAAGGCGACTACCCCACTCGCAAAGATTCGCCGCTAAAAATAGTGCAAGTTTGCTGTTGTGTGTTTTTATTTTTATTGTGCCAATCCCGAGTCCCTCGATGCGCCACCGTTAATATAACACGCGCCTGTCCCACCGCACACACGTCAGAGAGCCACTGGCACCCATTTTGGGGTTTGACAAAACCTCTTCACCCTCCGCCGCTAACAAACCGAGTTCGATGATGTCCTCCGTCAACCACGCGGCCAGGGAGGAGTCCAAGAATTGCAACGGTACAGCCGCGATGCAGTAAGGTGTCTCCAAATCTGTTCCGAATAATGGTAGAAAACATCAAATGAATTGCGGAGAAAATACCGAATGCCAGCTAGATTGATCCGGAGATTAAAGATAAGTACATCCGTATATTATTTCAACAGCCGTCAGCATGGCATTAATGCAGATACATAAAAACAGTAAGACCAAATCGGAAGAGGATTTTATATTTTAATTCAATGAAACTCCTAATCTAAATCCAAAAAAAAAAGGCGCATGTTTCTATTTTTTTGCATTTGTGCACTATTGAGACTTTATACACAAGACAAAAAAAATCGTTTTCAATGAAAAAAAAAAAGTAATAATACTACTAAAAATAACAGGAATTACATTTTATTATTATTAATACAAATATACTTTTTAACGTATTTAAAAAAAAAAAATAACTTGGAAAAAAAATTAAAAATATACCAAACTACGAACAGTAAATCTTAAATACATATATTAAATATTACATATTATAAGAACGTATTATATACAAAAATGCGAAAAAGAACATAGAAAAATGAAACCGGAATATAGAGTGCTACGCCCGCAATCCGAGGGTTTTGTAGCAAGCACTTATTTTGGTATGTAAGTATCGGTTCCTTGCTCTTCTTGGTACCACTTAAATGGATAAAAAAAATGATAATAAAAATGTCTGACCCATCCTGTAGTATCTTAAATGCCCATTCATATTACGTGATTGTAATGAAACTTAGAACATATTATTGTCTATGGTGTTGGTTATCCTTGGACATCAGTACTTTTGATATCGGTCGTGTTTAAGAGATGCAGGGGTGCGCTAACTGTAACTATGGAAATAAGCTATTATTAACCTATTTTGAGGAGATATACAAATTCCATTATTTCCCGTTTTATATGCTATTCGGAACCCACCTTCCTGAAAGTTTTCATTTTTCAAAGTGTAACGGTCTCGAAATGCAAGGGGGGACAAATTACGATCTAATATTTTCTCCTCCCTCATTTTTTCCGCTTTCTTCAAATTTAAAGTAAATGCCAAAAATAAAATGTACTCAACATTACCTCTCTCACAACACCCGACTTGCCTATACCAGTCGATAAACAAAATTTGACCTTAATTTCGCCCCATCCCCTCCCCTGCCCGTTATAGTTGGCCAACTACAACACATCGCCCCCTACCAATCTTTACCCTTTCATAAATGTAATTAATCCTAATATGTAACAATAACTGCAGTCCGCACTACAAAAAACAACTTGCAAGTAGTACTCGCACCTTCGAAGCCGGTAGGTGTATTTTTTGTATGAATAGTGTAAAAATGCCTAACTTTAAGTGAATGTACTATTATTAAGTATAACATGATTGTAATGAAACTTAGAGACATTATTGCCTATGGTGTTGATTATCATTGGCCATCAATATTTTTGACCCGGGTGTGTCTAAGGGGTGCAGGGGTGTGCTAACTGAAACAATAGAAATGTACTATTATTAACCTTTTTTGATGAGATTTCAAAATTCTAATATTTTTAGTTTTCTATGTTAGTGAAATGCCGCTTTTCTGGAAATTTTCATATTTCTAAGTGTAACGGTTTCGAAATGCAAGGGGGGGGGGACAAACTCGGATGACATATTTTCCCCTCTACCTCTTTTCCCGTTTCTTCAAATTTGAAAAAAATGGAATGTACTCGACGGTACCTTTTTTACGATACCCCACTTGCCTATACCAGACGAAAAAAAAATTTCGACCTTCATTTCCCCTCTATGGGGACCCCCCTTTAAAGTTGACGTATTATTATTATTATTATTACGACGTATCACTTTCTCCGGAGAATTATAGTACTTCTACATATTTTCACTAAATTTCATGCATGTAGCTTCAGCGGTTCGTGAGATATTTCATGGACAGACAGACAGACAGACAGACAGACTGACAGACAGACAGACAGACGGACGCATGACCGATTTCATAAGGGTTTTGTTTTACTACAAAACCCTAAAAAGAAGTAAACAATTTAAGTAATAGAAATGCTATCTAGCGTACATAGTTAAACAAAACAAAACGAAATGCAGATTTTTTTGTATGATCATACAATTCAGAAAAAAAAAACATCTACAAGAATTTATATAAAAAAAAAGAAAAGAGAATTTTTTTTATAATATGTAATAACACGAGACTCTAAAAAAAAGAAATGAATGAAGAATAGAATGGAATAGAATACACCTTCTTCATAGTATTATTTTTCTATGAGTAGCTAAGATCACGCATATAGTATAGTTTTATTACTAATTTAAACAAAATATTCATACATAAGTCAGGTCAAGGCACGAACTTTCCATTTTTGTTATTTCCGTATATAAATATTTGTATGTAGAATTGCCAAGGCACTACACATCGACGCTTTTTGTAAACGCGCTGAAAATGGAATATTACATTTTCGGAAATTTCCGCTTACGTTCTTTTGTAAAGAATCGGACAAACAAAAATCTTTAATAAAACCCTTGTTCTTGCTTTAAAAAAAAAAAGGATATAGATATACCTATTTTATATATAAATAAATTATAATGAATTCTCACTAAAGGAAATTAAGTTTGCTTCCTGACCCCCTTCCTGGGCCCTCGCTCCGCTTTCTCGTTTGCTATTGGTTCGCTTAGGGGGCTAGAAACTTAAGCGCGGCCTAGCCCAATGGAGGGGAGGGAGCGCGGAGCCCCTAGAACATCAAGGGGCTCCCGTGTTCGTCGGGGGACTTAGTCATCTCTTGTCGGTCGTACGCGTTTTCAGGTTTTCTTTTTACGGCTCGTCTGCTCAGGCACCCGGGCACGCGCGTGATGTTTGTTTTGTAACGCTGCGAGGCAGGTGTGACCATACAACCCCACCCCGACTACCGATAGCTGAGCTAGCTATCCAGCACGCGCGAACTGGTCACATCTGAGGAAGTCTTGGCACTTAGGTGTCACGCGCGGTCTGCACGACCACAGTGTGAATTCCGTCCTCATGTATGCTTCGGCCTACCAGGCAGAATCGTTACAAAACATCGACACATCCACACATCGACACATGGACACATCATCACAGCGAAACATCGACACATCGAGACAACAACACATCGACACATCGACTCATCGACACGGCGACAAATCGAAAAATCGACACATCGACACATTTATACATCCACACATCCAAACATCGACACATCGACACATCCACACATCGACACATCGACAAATCAACATATCGACACAACGAAACGTCGACACATCGACACATCGAAAAATCGAGATATCCACAAATCCACAAATCCACACATCGACACATCGACACATCGACACATCTACACATCCACAAATCGACGCATCGACTCATCGACACATCCACACATCCACACATCCTCACATCCACATGTCCGCACATCCACTCATAGCCACATCGGTACAACGACACATCGACACATCGAAACATCGACACATCCACAAATCCACACATCCACACATCCACACATGGACACATGGACACATCGACACATCGACACATCGACACATCGACATATCGACACATCGACACATCGACACATCGACACACCGACACATCGAGACATCGACACATCGAAACCTCGACACTTCCATATAGCCGCACATCCACACATCGACACATCCACACATCGACACATTGATACATCGACATATCGACACATCGGCACATCGACACATCGACACATCGACACATCGACACATCGACATATCGACATATCGACATATCGACACATCGACACATCGACGCATCGACACATCGACACATCGACACATCGACACATCGACACTTCGACACTTCGACACATCGACACATCGACACATCGACACATCGACACATCGAAACAGCGACACATCGAAACATCGACACATCGAAACATCGACACATCGACACATCGAAACATCGACACATCGACACATCGACACATCGACACATCGACACATCGACACATCGACACATCGACACATCGACACATCGACACATCGACACATCGACACATCGACACATCGACACATCGACACATCGACACATCGAAACATCGACAACATCGACACATCGACACATCGACACATCGACACATCGAAACATCGACACATCGACACATCGACACATCGACACATCGACACATCGAAACATCGACACATCGACACATCGACCAATCGACACATCGAAACATCGACACATCCACACATCCACACATCCACACATCCACACATCGACATATCGACACATCGACACATCGACACATCGACACAGCGACACATCGACACATCCACACATCGACACATCGACACATCGAAACATCGACACATCGACACATCGACTCATCGACACATCCACACATCGACACATCGACACATCGACACATCGACAAATCGACACTTCGACACATCGAAACATCGAAACATCGAAACATCGACACATCGACACATCGACACATCAAGACATCGACACATCGACACGTCGACGCATCGACACATTGACACATCGATACATCGACACATCGACACATCGACACATCGACCCATCGACACATCGACACATCGAAACATCGACACATCGAAACGTCGACACATCCACACATCGACACATCGACACATCGACACATCGACACATCGACGCATCGACGCATCGACACATCCACACATCCACACATCCTCACATCCACACATCCGCACATCCACTCATAGCCACATCGGTACAACGACACATCGACACATCGAAACATCGACACATTCACAAATCCACACATCCACACATCCACACATCGACACATCGACACATGGACACATCGACACATCGCAAATCGACGCATCGACACATCGACACATCGAAACATCGACACATCGACACACCGACACATCGACACATCGACGCATCGACACATCGAAACGTCGACACATCCACACATCGACACATCGACACATCGACACGTCGACGCATCGACACATTGACACATCGATACATCGACACATCGACACATCGACACATCGACCCATCGACACATCGACACATCGAAACATCGACACATCGAAACGTCGACACATCCACACATCGACACATCGACACATCGACACATCGACACATCGACACATCGAAACAGCGACACATCGAAACATCGACACATCGAAACATCGACACATCGACACATCGAAACATCGACACATCGACACATCGACACATCGACACATCGACACATCGACACATCGACACATCGACACATCGACACATCGACACATCGAAACATCGACACATCGAAACGTCGACACATCCACACATCGACACATCGACACATCCACACATCCACACATCCACAAATCGACACATCGATGCATCGACATATCGACACATCGACAAATCGACACATCGACACATCGACACATCGACACATCGACACATCGACACATCGAAACATCGACACATCCACAAATCCACACATCGACACATCGACACATCGACACATCCTCACATCCACACATCCATACATCCACACATCCACACATCGACACATCGACACATCGACACATCGACACATCGACACATCGACACATCGACACATCGACACATCGACACATCGACACATCGACACATCGACACATCGACACATCGACACATCGACACATCGACACATCGACACATCGACACATCGACACATCGACACGTCGACACATCGACACATCGACACATCGGAACATCGACACATCCACAAATGCACACATCGACGCATCGACGCATCGACACATCGACACATCCTCACATCCACACATCCACAAAACCACACATCCACACATCCACACATCCACACATTCACACATCCACACATCCACACATCGACACATCCACACATCGACACATCCACACATCGACACATCCACAAATGGCCACATCGACTCTTCGACACATCCACACATCCACACATCCTCACATCCTCACATCCGCAGATCCACTCATCGCCACATCGTTACATCGACACATCGACACTTCGACACTTCGACACATCGAAACATCTACACATCCACACATCAGCAAATCCACACATCCAAAAATCCACACATCGACACATCGACACATCCATACATCGGCACGTCGACATATCGACACATCGAAACATCGACACATCGAAACATCGACACATCGACACATCGACACATCGACACATCCACACATCGAAACATCGACACCTCGACACATCGAAACATTGACACATCCACACATCGACACATCCACACATCGACACATCGAAACATCGACACATCGACACATCGACACATCGACACATCGACACATCGACACATCGACACATCGACACATCGACACATCGACACATCGACATATCGACACATCAACACATCGACACATCGAAACTTCGACACATCGACACATCGACACGTCGAAACATCGACACGTCGACACATCGACACATCGACACATCCTCACATCGACACATCGACCATCGACACATCGACACATCGACGCATCGTCACATCGACACATCGACACATCGAAACATCGACACATCCACACATCGACACATGGACACATCGAAACATTGACACATCCATACATCGACTCATCGACACATCGACACATACACACATCGACACATCGACACATCGAAACATTGACACATCCACACATCCACACATCCACACATCGACACATCGACACATCGACACATCGACACATCGACACATCGACACATCGACACATCGACACATCGACACATCGACACATCGACACATCCACACATCGACACATCGACACATCGACACATCGACACATCGACACATCGACACATCGAGGCATCGACACATCGTCACTTCGACACATCGACACATCGACACATCGACACATCGACACATCGACATATCGACACATCGACACATCGACACATCGACACATCAACACATCGACACTTCGACGTATCGACACATCGACACATCGAGGCATCGACACATCGTCACTTCGACACATCGACACATCGACACATCGACACATCGACAAATCGACACATCGACACATCGACACTTCGACACATCGAAACATTGACACATCCACACATCGACACATCGAAAAATCCACATATCCGCACATCCACACATCGACACATCGACACATCGACACATCGACACATCGACACATCGAAACTTCGACACATCGACACATCGACACATCGACACGTCGACACATCGACACATCGACACATCGACACATCGACACATCGACACATCGACACATCGACTCATCGACACATCGACACATCGACACATCGACACATCGACACATCGACACATCGACACATCGACACATCGACACATCGACACATCGACACATCGACACATCGACACATCGACACTTCGACACATCGACACATCGACACATCGACACATCGACACATCGACACATCGACACATCGACACATCGACACATCGACACATCGGCACATCGGCACATCGACACATCCACAAATCAGAAAATCCACACATCGACACATCGACACATCGACACACCGACACATCGGCACATCGACACATCCACAAATCCAAAAATCCACACATCGACACATCGTCACATCGACACATCGACACATCGAAACACCCACACATCGACACATCGACTCATCGACACATCGACAAATCCACATATCCGCACATCCACACATCGAAACATCAACACATCGACACATCGAAACATTGACACATCCACACATCGACACATCGACACATCGGCACGTCGACACATTGACACATCGACAAATCCATATATCCGCTCATCCACACATCGAAACATCAACACATCGACACATCGAAACATCGACACATCCACACATCGACAAATCGACACATCTACACATCGACACATCGACACATCTACAATACAAAAATCCACACATCGACACATCGACACATCGACACATCGACACATCGAAACATCGACACATCGAAACATCGACACATCGACATATCGACACATCGAAACATCGACATATCCACACATCAACACATCGACATGTCGACACATCAACACATCGAAACATCGACACATCCTCACATCCACACATCCACAAATCCACACATCCACACATCCACACATCCACACATCCACACATCGACACATCGACACATCCACACATCGACACGTCGACATATCGACACATCGAAACATCGACACATCGAAACATCGACACATCGACATATCGACACATCGAAACATCGACATATCCACACATCAACACATCGACATGTCGACACATCAACACATCGAAACATCGACACATCCTCACATCCACACATCCACAAATCCACACATCCACACATCCACACATCCACACATCCACACATCCACACATCGACACATCCACACATCGACACATCCACTAATCGCCACATCGACTCTTCGACACATCCACACATCCACACATCCTCACATCCGCCGATCCACTCATCGCCACATCGTTACATCGACACATCGACACATCGACACATCGACACATCGACACATCGACACATAGACACATCGACACTTCGACACATCGGAACATCGACACAACCACAAATGCACACATCGACGCATCGACACATCGACACATCCTCACATCCACACATCCAAAAATCCACACATCCACACATCCACACATCCACACATCCACACATCCACACATCCAGACATCGACACATCCACACATCGACACATCCACAAATCGCCACATCGACTCTTCGACACATCCACACATCCACACATCCTCACATCCGCAGATCCACTCATCGCCACATCGTTACATTGACACATCGACACATCGACACATCGAAACATCGACACATCGAAACATCGACACATCCACACGTCGACACATCCACACATCGACACATCGACTCATCGACACATCGACACATCGACACATCGACACATCGACACATCGACACATCGGCATATCGACACATCGACACATCGACACGTCGACACATCGACACATCGACACATCGGAACATCGACACATCCACAAATGCACACATCGACGCATCGACACATCGACACATCCTCACATCCACACATCCACAAATCCACACATCCACACATCCACACATCCACACATCCACACATCCACACATCCACACTTCCACACATCCACACATCCACACATCCACACATCGACACATCGACACATCGACACATCCACACATCGACACATCCACAAATCGCCACATCGACTCTTCGACACATCCACACATCCACACATCCTCACATCCGCCGATCCACTCATCGCCACATCGTTACATCGACACATCGACACATCGACACTTCGACACATCTACACATCCACCCAACGACAAATCGACACATCGACACATCAACAAATCCACACATCCAAAAATCCACACATCGACACATCGACAAATTCACACATCGACACGTCGACATATCGACACATCGAAACATCGACACATCGAAACATCGACACATCCACTCATCGACACATCGACACATCGAAACATCGACACATCCACACATCGACACATCGACATATCGGCACATCCAAAAATCCACACATCGACACATCCACACATCCACACATCCACACTTCCACACATCGACACGTCGAAACATCGCCACATCGGTACATCGACACATCGACACATCGGCACATCGACACATCGAGGCATCGACACATCGAAACATCGACACTTCGACACATCGTCACATCGACACATCGACACATCGACACATCGAAACATCCACACATCGACACGTCGAAACATCGCCACATCGGTACATCGACACATCGACACATCGACAATTCGACACATTGAAACATCGACACATCCACACATCGACACATCGACACATCTACACATCGACACATCTACACATCGACACATCCAAAAATCCAAAAATCCACACATCGACACATCGAAACATCCACACATCTACACATCGACACGTCGACACATCGACACATGGAAACATCGACACATCGAAACATCGACACATCGACACATCGACACATCGACACAACGACACATCGACACATCGATTCATCGACACATCGACACATCGAAACACCCACACATCGACACATCGACACATCGACTCATCGACACATCGACAAATCCTCATATCCGCACATCCACACATCGAAACATCAACACATCGACACATCGAAACATTGACACATCCACACATCGACACATCGACACATCGACACATCGACACGTCGACACATTGACACATCGACAAATCCATATATCCGCACATCCACACATCGAAACATCAACACATCGACACATCGAAACATCGACACATCCACACATCGACACATCGACACATCTACACATCGACACATCGACACATCGACACATCTACAATACAAAAATCCACACATCGACACATCGAAACATCCACACATCCACACATCGACACGTCGACACATCGACACATCGACACATCGACACATCGACACATCGACACATCGACACATCGACACATCGACACATCGACACATCGACACATCGAAACATCGACACATCGACACATCGACACTTCGACACATCGACACATGCGCACATCAAAACATCGACACTTCCACACATCGACACATCGACGCAACTACACATCGGCACATCGACACATCGGCACATCGACACATCGACACATCGACACATCCACATATCCGCACATCGACACATCGACACATCGACACATCGACACATTGACACATCGACACATCGACACATCGACACATCGACACATCGACACATCGACACATCGACACATCGACACATCGACACATCGACACATCGACACATCGACACATCGGCACATCGACACATCGACACATCGACACATCGACACATCGACATATCGACACATCAACACATCGACACATCGAAACTTCGACACATCGACACATCGACACGTCGACACATCGACACGTCGACACATCGACACATCGACACATCGACACATCCTCACATCGACACATCGACCATCGACACATCGACACATCGACGCATCGTCATATCGACACATCGACACATCGAAACATCGACACATCCACACATCGACACATGGACACATCGAAACATTGACACATCCATACATCGACACATCGACACATCGACACATACACACATCGACACATCGACACATCGAAACATTGACACATCCACAAATCCACACATCCACACATCCACACATCGACACATCGACACATCGACACATCGACACATCGACACATCGACACATCGACACATCGACACATCGACACATCGACACATCCACACATCGACACATCGACACATCGACACATCGAGGCATCGACACATCGTCACTTCGACACATCGACACATCGACACATCGACACATCGACACATCGACATATCGACACATCGACACATCGACACATCGACACATCGACACATCGACACATCGACACATCGACACATCGACACATCGACACATCGACACATCAACACATCGACACTTCGACATATCGACACATCGACACATCGACACATCGAGGCATCGACACATCGTCACTTGGACACATCGACACATCGACACATCGACACATCGACACATCGACAAATCGACACATCGACACATCGACACTTCGACACATCGAAACATTGACACATCCACACATCGACACATCGAAAAATCCACATATCCGCACATCCACTCATCGACACATCGACACATCGACACATCGACACATCGAAACTTCGACACATCGACACATCGACACATCGACACGTCGACACATCGACACATCGACACATCGACACATCGACACATCGACACATCGACACGTCGACACATCGACACATCGACACATCGACACATTGACACATCCACACATCGACACATCGAAAAATCCACATATCCGCACATCCACTCATCGACACATCGACACATCGACAAATCGACACATCGTCACTTCGACACATCGACACATCGACACATCGACACATCGACATATCGACACATCGACACATCGACACATCGACACATCGACACATCGACACATCGACACATCGACACATCGACACATCGACACATCGACACATCGACACATCGACACATCGACACATCGACACATCGACACATCGACACATCGACACATCGACACATCGACACATCCACACATCGACACATCGACACATCGACACATCGACACATCGAGGCATCGACACATCGTCACTTCGACACATCGACACATCGACACATCGACACATCGACATATCGACACATCGACACATCGACACATCGACACATCGACACATCGACACATCGACACATCGACACATCGACACATCGACACATCGACACATCGACACATCGACACATCGACACATCGACACATCAACACATCGACACTTCGACATATCGACACATCGACACATCGACACATCGACACATCGAGGCATCGACACATCGTCACTTGGACACATCGACACATCGACACATCGACACATCGACACATCGACACATCGACACATCGACACATCGACAAATCGACACATCGACACATCGACACTTCGACACATCGAAACATTGACACATCCACACATCGACACATCGAAAAATCCACATATCCGCACATCCACTCATCGACACATCGACACATCGACACATCGACACATCGAAACTTCGACACATCGACACATCGACACATCGACACGTCGACACATCGACACATCGACACATCGACACATCGACACATCGACACATCGACACATCGACACATCGACACATCGACTCATCGACACATCGACACATCGACACATCGACACATCGACACATCGACACATCGACACATCGACACATCGACACATCGACACATCGACACATCGACACATCGACACATCGACACATCGACACATCGACACATCGACACATCGACACATCGACACACCGACACATCGGCACATCGGCACATCGACACATCCACAAATCAGAAAATCCACACATCGACACATCGACATATCGACACATCGACACTTCGACATATCGACACATCGACACTTCGACACATCGACACATCGACACATCGACACACCGACACATCGGCACATCGACACATCCACAAATCCAAAAATCCACTCATCGACACATCGACACATCGACACATCGTCACATCGACACATCGACACATCGAAACACCCACACATCGACACATCGACTCATCGACACATCGACAAATCCACATATCCGCACATCCACACATCGAAACATCAACACATCGACACATCGAAACATTGACACATCCACACATCGACACATCGACACATCGGCACGTCGACACATTGACACATCGACAAATCCATATATCCGCACATCCACACATCGAAACATCCACACATCCACACATCGACACGTCGACACATCGACACATCGACACATCGACACATCGACACATCGACACATCGAAACATCGACACATCGACACATCGACACTTCGACACATCGACACATCCACACATCGGCACATCAAAACATCGACACTTCCACTCATCGACACATCGACGCAACTACACATCGGCACATCGACACATCGGCACATCGACACATCGACACATCGACACATCCACATATCCGCACATCGACACATCGACACATCGACACATCGACACATCGACACATTGACACATCGACACATCGACATATCGACACATCGACACATCGACAAATCGACACATCTACACATCTACACATCGACACATCGACACGTCTACAATACAAAAATCCACACATCGACACATCGAAACATCCACACATCCACACATCGGCACATCAAAACATCGACACTTCCACACATCGACACATCGACGCAACTACACATCGGCACATCGACACATCGGCACATTGACACATCGACACATCGACACATCCACATATCCGCACATCGACACATCGACACATCGAAACATTGACACATCCATACATCGACACATCGACACATACACACATCGACACATCGAAACATTGACACATCCACAAATCCGCACATCCACACATCGACACATCGACACATCGACACATCGACACATCGACACATCGACACATCGACACATCGACACATCGACACATCGACACATCGAGGCATCGACACATCGTCACTTCGACACATCCTCACATCGACACATCGAACATCGACACATCGACAAATCGACACATCGACACATCGACACATCCACACATCGACACATCGACACATCGACACATCGACACGTCGACACATCGACACGTCGACACATCGACACGTCGACACATCGACACATCGACACATCCTCACATCGACACATCGAACAACGACACATCGACACATCGACGCATCGTCACATCGACACATCGACACATCGACACATCGAAACATCGACACATCCACACATCGGCACATGGACACATCGAAACATTGACACATCCATACATCGACACATCGACACATCGACACATCGACACATACACACATCGACACATCGAAACATTGACACATCCACAAATCCGCACATCCACACATCGACACATCGACACATCGACACATCGACACATCGACACATCCACACATCGACACATCGACACATCGACACATCGAGGCATCGACACATCGTCACTTCGACACATCGACACATCGACACATCGACACATCGACACATCCACAAATCCACACATCCACACATCCACACATCGACACATCGACACATCGACACATCGACACATCGACACATCGACACATCGACACATCGACACATCGACACATCGACACATCGACACATCGACACATCGACACATCGACACATCGACACATCGACACATCGACACATCGACACATCGACACATCGACACATCGACACATCGACACATCGACACATCGACACATCGACACATCGACACATCGACACATCGAGGCATCGAGGCATCGAGGCATCGACACATCGACACATCGACACATCGACACATCGACACATCGACACATCGACACATCGACACATCGACACATCGAAACATTGACACATCCACACAACGACACATCGACACATCGACACATCGAAACTTCGACACATCGACACATCGACACGTCGACACATCGACACATCGACACATCGACACATCGACACATCGACTCATCGACACATCGACACATCGACACATCGACACATCGACACATCGACACATCGACACATCGACACATCGACACATCGACACATCGACACATCGACACATCGACACATCGACACATCGACACATCGACACATCGACACATCGACACATCGACACATCGACAAATCGACACATCGACACATCGACACATCGACACATCCACAAATCCAAAAATCCACAAATCGACACATCGACACATCGACATATCGACACATCGACACTTCGACACATCGACACATCGACACACCGACACATCGGCACATCGACACATCCACAAATCCAAAAATCCACACATCGACACATCGACACATCGACACATCGTCACATCGACACATCGACACATCGAAACATCGACACATCCACACATCGACACATCGACACATCGACACATCGACACATCGACACATCGACACATCGACACATCGACACATCGACACATCGACACATCGACACATCGACACATCGACACACCGACACATCGGCACATCGACACATCCACAAATCCAAAAATCCAAACATCGACACATCGACACATCGACACATCGACATATCGACACATCGACACTTCGACACATCGACACATCGACACATCGACACATCGACACATCGACACATCGACACATCGACACATCGACACATCGACACATCGACACATCCACATATCCGCACATCCACACATCCACACATCGAAACATCGACCACATCGACACATCCACATATCCGCACATCCACACATCCACAAATCCACACATTCACACATCCACACATCGACACATCCACAAATCCAAAAATCCACACATCGACACATCGACACATCGACACATCGTCACATCGACACATCGAAACATCGACACATCCACACATCGACACATCGACACATCGACACATCGACACATCGACACATCGACACATCGACACATCGACACATCGACACATCGACACATCGACACATCGACACACCGACACATCGGCACATCGACACATCCACAAATCCAAAAATCCAAACATCGACACATCGACACATCGACACATCGACACATCGACACATCGACACATCGACACATCAACACATCGACACATCGACACATCGACACATCGACACATCGATACATCGACATATCGACACATCGATACATCGACACATCGACACATCCACACATCGACACATCGACACATCGACACGTCGACACATCGACACATCGAAACATCGAAACATCCACAAATCCACACATCGACACATCGACACATCGACACTTCGACACATCGAAACATCGACACATCCGCAAATCCACACAACGGCACATCGACACATTGACTCATCGACACATAGGCACATCCACAAATCGACACATCGTCTCATCGACACATCCACACATCCACACATCCTCACATCGACACATCCACACATCCACTCATCGCCACGTCGGTACATCGAAACATCGACACATCCAAACATCGACACATCGACACATCCACACATCGACACATCGAAACATCGACACATCCACACATCCACACATCCACACATCCACACATCGATACATCGACATATCGACACATCGACACATCCACACATCGACACATCGAAACATCGACACATCCACACATCCACACATCCACACATCCACAAATCCACACATCGACACATCGATACATCGACATATCGACACATCGATACATCGACACATCGACACATCCACACATCGACACATCGACACATCGACACGTCGACACATCGACACATCGACATATCGACACATCGATACATCGGCACATCGACACATCCACAAATCCACAAATCCACAAATCCGCACATCGACACATCGAAACATCGACACATCCACACATCCACACATCCACACATCCACACATCCACACATCGACACATCGACACATCCGCACATCCACTCATCGCCACATCGGTACATCGACACATCGACACATCGAAACTTCGACACATCGACAAATCGACACATCCTCACATCCACACATCCACAAATCCACTCATCCACACATCCACACATCCACACATCGACACATCGACACTTCGACACATCGAAACAACGACACATCCACAAATCCACACATCCGCACATCCACTCATCGCCACATCGGTACATCGACACATCGAAACTTCGACACATCGAAACATCGACACATCCACACATCGACACATCGACACATCGACACATCGACACATCCACAAATCCTCACATCCACAAATCCACACATCGACATATCGACACATCGACACATCGATATATCGACATATCGACACATCGACACATCGACACATCGACACATCCACACATCGACACATAGACACATCGACTCATCGAAACATCGATACATCCACAAATCCACAAATCCGCACATCGACACATCGAAACATCGACACATCCACTCATCCACACATCCACACATCCACACATCCACACATCCGCACATCCACTCATCGCCACGTCGGTACATCGACACATCGACACATCGAAACTTCGACACATCGACACATCGACAAATCGACACTTCGACACATGGACACATGGACACATGGACACATGGACACTTCCACTCATCCACACATCGACACATCGACACATCGAAACTTCGACACATCGAAACATCGACACATCCACACATCGACACATCGACACATCGACACATCTACACTTCGACACATCGACACATCCACAAATCCTCACATCCACAAATCCACTTATCGACACATCGACATATCGAAACATCCACACATCCACACATCGACACGTCGACACATCAAGACATCGAAACATCGACACAACGAAACATCGACATATCCACACATCGACACATCGATACATCGACACATCCACACATCGACACATCGACACATCGACACATCGACACATTAACACATCCACACATCGACACATCGATACATCGACACATCGACACATCGATACATCGACACATGAACACATCGACACATCGACACATCCACACATCGACACATCGACACTTCGACACATGGACACATGGACACATCGACACGTCTACAATACAAAAATCCACACATCGACACATCGAAACATCCACACATCCACACATCGGCACATCAAAACATCGACACTTCCACACATCGACACATCGACGCAACTACACATCGGCACATCGACACATCGGCACATCGACACATCGACACATCGACACATCCACATATCCGCACATCGACATATCGACACATCGACACATCGACACATCGACACATTGACACATCGACACATCGACATATCGACACATCGACACATCGACAAATCGACACATCTACACATCTACACATCGACACATCGACACGTCTACAATACAAAAATCCACACATCGACACATCGAAACATCCACACATCGGCACATCAATACATCGACACTTCAACACATCGACACATCGACGCAACTACACATCGGCACATCGACACATCGGCACATCGACACATCGACACATCGACACATCCACATATCCGCACATCGACACATCGACACATTGACACATCGACACATCGACATATCGACACATCGACACATCGACACATCGACACATCGACACTTCGACACATCGACACATCGACACGTCGACACATCGACACGTCGACACATCGACACATCGACACATCCTCACATCGACACATCGACCATCGACACATCGACACATCGACGCATCGTCACATCGACACATCGACACATCGAAACATCGACACATCCACACATCGGCACATGGACACATCGAAACATTGACACATCCACACATCGACAAATGGACACATCGACACTTCGACATATTGACACAACGAAACATCGACACATCGACACATCGACACATCGAAACATCGAAACATCCACAAATCCACACATCGACACATCGACACATCGACACATCCACAAATCCTCACATCCACAAATCCACTTATCGACACATCGACACATCGACATATCGAAACATCCACACATCCACACATCGACACGTCGACACATCAAGACATCGAAACATCGACACAACGAAACATCGACATATCCACACATCGACACATCGACACATCGACACATACACACATCGACACATCGACACATCGAAACATTGACACATCCACAAATCCGCACATCCACACATCGACACATCGACACATCGACACATCGACACATCGACACATCGACACATCGACACATCCACACATCGACACATCGACACATCGACACATCGACACATCGAGGCATCGACACATCGTCACTTCGACACATCGACACATCGACACATCGACACATCGACACATCCACAAATCCACACATCCACACATCCACACATCGACACATCGACACATCGACACATCGACACATCGACACATCGACACATCGACACATCGACACATCGACACATCGACACATCGACACATCGACACATCGACACATCGACACATCGACACATCGACACATCGACACATCAACACATCGACACATCAACACATCAACACATCGACACTTCGACACATCGACACATCGACACATCGACACATCGACACATCGACACATCGACACATCGACACATCGACACATCGACACATCGACACATCGACACATCGAGGCATCGAGGCATCGAGGCATCGAGGCATCGACACATCGTCACTTCGACACATCGACACATCGACACATCGACACATCGACAAATCGACACATCGACACATCGACACTTCGACACATCGAAACATTGACACATCCACACAACGACACATCGACACATCGACACATCGACACATCGAAACTTCGACACATCGACACATCGACACGTCGACACATCGAAACATCGACACATCGACACATCGACACATCGACTCATCGACACATCGACACATCGACACATCGACACATCGACACATCGACACATCGACACATCGACACATCGACACATCGACACATCGACACATCGACACATCGACACATCGACACATCGACACATCGACACATCGACACATCGACACATCGACACATCGACACATCGACACATCGACACATCGACACATCGACACATCGACACATCGACACATCGACACATCGACACACCGACACATCGGCACATCGACACATCCACAAATCCAAAAATCCACACATCGACACATCGACACATCGACATATCGACACATCGACACTTCGACACATCGACACATCGACACATCGACAAACCGACACATGGCACATCGACACATCCACAAATCCAAAAATCCACACATCGACACATCGACACATCGACACATCGTCACATCGACACATCGACACATCGAAACATCGACACATCCACACATCGACACATCGACACATCGACACATCGACACATCGACACATCGACACATCGACACATCGACACATCGACACATCGACACATCGACACATCGACACATCGACACATCGACACATCGACACATCGACACATCGACACACCGACACATCGGCACATCGACACATCCACAAATCCAAAAATCCAAACATCGACACATCGACACATCGACACATCGACATATCGACACATCGACACTTCGACACATCGACACATCGACACATCGACACATCGACACATCGACACATCAACATATCCGCACATCCACACATCCACACATCGAAACATCGACCACATCGACACATCCACATATCCGCACATCCACACATCCACAAATCCACACATTCACACATCCACACATCCACACATCCACACATCCACACATCGACACATCGACACATCGACACATCGACACATCGACACATCGACACATCGACACATCGACACATCGACACATCGACACATCGTCACTTCGACACATCGACACATCGACACATCGACACATCGACAAATCGACACATCGACACATCGACACTTCGACACATCGAAACATTGACACATCCACACAACGACACATCGACACATCGACACATCGACATATCGACACATCGAAACTTCGACACATCGACACATCGACACGTCGACACATCGACACATCGACACATCGACACATCGACTCATCGACACATCGACACATCGACACATCGACACATCGACACATCGACACATCGACACATCGACACATCGACACATCGACACATCGACACATCGACACATCGACACATCGACACATCGACACATCGACACATCGACACATCGACACATCGACACATCGACACATCGACACATCGACACACCGACACATCGGCACATCGACACATCCACAAATCCAAAAATCCACACATCGACACATCGACACATCGACATATCGACACATCGACACTTCGACACATCAAAACATCGACACACCGACACATCGGCACATCGACACATCCACAAATCCAAAAATCCACACATCGACACATCGACACATCGACACATCGTCACATCGACACATCGACACATCGAAACATCGACACATCCACACATCGACACATCGACACATCGACACATCGACACATCGACACATCGACACATCGACACATCGACACATCGACACATCGACACATCGACACATCGACACATCGACACATCGACACATCGACACACCGACACATCGGCACATCGACACATCCACAAATCCAAAAATCCAAACATCGACACATCGACACATCGACACATCGACATATCGACACATCGACACTTCGACACATCGACACATCGACACATCGACACATCGACACATCGACACATCGACACATCGACACATCAACATATCCGCACATCCACACATCCACACATCGAAACATCGACCACATCGACACATCCACATATCCACATATCCGCACATCCACACATCCACAAATCCACACATTCACACATCCACACATCCACACATCCACACATCGACACATCGACACATCGACACATCGACACATCGACACATCGACACATCGACACATCGACACATCGACACATCGACACATCGACACATCGACACATCGACACATCGATACATCGACATATCGACACATCGATACATCGACACATCGACACATCCACACATCGACACATCGACACATCGACACATCGACACGTCGACACATCGACACATCGACACATCGACACATCGAAACATCGAAACATCCACAAATCCACACATCGACACATCGACACATCGACACTTCGACACATCGAAACATCGACACATCCGCAAATCCACACAACGGCACATCGACACATTGACTCATCGACACATAGGCACATCCACAAATCGACACATCGTCTCATCGACACATCCACACATCCACACATCCTCACATCGACACATCCACACATCCACTCATCGCCACGGCGGTACATCGAAACATCGAAACATCCAAACATCGACACATCGACACATCCACACATCGAAACATCGACACATCCACACATCCACACATCCACACATCCACACATCCACACATCCACACATCCACACATCGATACATCGACATATCGACACATCGACACATCCACACATCGACACATCGAAACATCGACACATCCACACATCCACACATCCACACATCCACAAATCCACACATCGACACATCGATACATCGACATATCGACACATCGATACATCGACACATCGACACATCCACACATCGACACATCGACACATCGACACATCGACACGTCGACACATCGACACATCGACATATCGACACATCGATACATCGGCACATCGACACATCCACAAATCCACAAATCCACAAATCCGCACATCGACACATCGAAACATCGACACATCCACACATCCACACATCCACACATCCACACATCGACACATCGACACATCCGCACATCCACTCATCGCCACATCGGTACATCGACACATCGACACATCGAAACTTCGACACATCGACAAATCGACACATCCTCACATCCACACATCCACAAATCCACTCATCCACACATCCACACATCCACACATCGACACATCGACACTTCGACACATCGAAACAACGACACATCCACAAATCCACACATCCGCACATCCACTCATCGCCACATCGGTACATCGACACATCGAAACTTCGACACATCGAAACATCGACACATCCACACATCGACACATCGACACATCGACACATCGACACATCGACACATCCACAAATCCTCACATCCACAAATCCACACATCGACATATCGACACATCGACACATCGACACATCGACATATCGACACATCCACACATCCACACATCGACACATCAAGACATCGAAACATCGACACAACGAAACATCGACACATCGACACATCGATATATCGACATATCGACACATCGACACATCGACACATCGACACATCCACACCTCGACACATCGACACATCGACACGTCGACACTTCGACACATCCACACATCGACACATCGACACATCGACTCATCGAAACATCGATACATCCACAAATCCACAAATCCGCACATCGACACATCGAAACATCGACACATCCACACATCCACACATCCACACATCCACACATCGACACATCCACACATCCGCACATCCACTCATCGCCACGTCGGTACATCGACACATCGACACATCGAAACTTCGACACATCGACACATCGACAAATCGACACTTCGACACATGGACACATGGACACATGGACACATCCACTCATCCACACATCCACACATCGACACATCGAAACTTCGACACATCGAAACATCGACACATCCACACATCGACACATCGACACATCGACACATCTACACATCGACACATCGACACTTCCACAAATCCTCACATCCACAAATCCACTTATCGACACATCGACACATCGACATATCGACATATCAACACAGCCACACATCGACACGTCGACACATCAAGACATCGAAACATCGACACAACGAAACATCGACATATCCACACATCGACACATCGATACATCGACACATCCACACATCGACACATCGACACATCGACACATCGACACATCGACACATTAACACATCCACACACCGACACATCGATACATCGACACATCGACACATCGATACATCGACACATGAACACATCGACACATCGACACATCGACACATCCACACATCGACACATCGACACTTCGACACATGGACACATGGACACATCCACTCATCCACACATCGACACATCGACGCATCGACACATCGACGCATCGACACATCGACACATCGACACATCGACACATCGACACATCGAAACATCGACACATCGAAACATCGACTCATCGAAACATCGACACATCCACACATCGACAAATGGACACATCGACACTTCGACATATTGACACAACGAAACATCGACACATCGACACATCGACACATCGAAACATCGAAACATCCACAAATCCACACATCGACACATCGACACTTCGACACATCGAAACATCGACACATCCGCAAATCCACACAACGGCACATCGACACATTGACTCATCGACACATAGGCACATCCACAAATCGACACATCGTCTCATCGACACATCCACACATCCACACATCCTCACATCGACACATCCACACATCCACTCATCGCCACGTCGGTACATCGAAACATCGACACATCCAAACATCGACACATCGACACATCCACACATCGACACATCGAAACATCGACACATCCACACATCCACACATCCACACATTCACACATCCACACATCCACACATCCACACATCCACATATCCACACATCCACACATCCACACATCGACACGTCGACATATTGACACAACGAAACATCGACAAATCGACACATCGAAACATCCACAAATCCACACATCGACACATCGACACTTCGACACATCGAAACATCGACACATCCACAAATCCACACATCGGCACATCGACACATGGACACATTGACTCATCGACACATAGACACATCCACAAATCGACACATCGACTCATCGACACATCCACACATCCTGACATCGACACATCCACACATAAACTCATCGCCACTTCGGTACATCGACACATCGACACATCCACACATCGACACATATACACAACGACACATCGAAACTTCGACACATCCTCACATCCACACATCCACAAATCCACAAATCCACACATCCACACATCCACACATCCACACATCAACACTTCGACACATCCTCACATCCACACATCGACAAATCGACACATCGACACATCGACACATCGACACATCGACACATCGACACATCGACACATCGACACATCGACATATCGACATATCGAAACATCGAAACATCGACACATCGATACATCGACACATCGACACATCGAAACATCGACACATCCACAAATCGACACATCGACTCATCGACACATCCACACATCCACACATCCACACATCCACACATCCACACATCCACACATCCACCCATCCACACATCCACACATCCTCACATCGACACATCCACACATCCACTCATTGCCACGTCGGAACATCGATACATCGACACATCCACACATCCACACATCCACACATCGACACATCCACACATCCACACATCCACACATCGACACATCGACACATCGACACATGGACACATCGACATATCGACAAATCGACACATCCACACATCCTCACATCCACACATCGACACATCGACACATCGAAACATCGACACATCTAAACATCGACACATCG
This sequence comes from Chloromyia formosa, assembly GCA_964017055.1. NCBI lineage: Eukaryota > Metazoa > Arthropoda > Insecta > Diptera > Stratiomyidae > Chloromyia > Chloromyia formosa. The sequence continues at coordinate 69,792,366 of OZ024814.1, forward strand.
AAACATCGACACATCCACACATCGACAAATCGACACATCGACACATCGACATATTGACACAACGAAACATCGACACATCGACACATCGAAACATCGACACATCCACAAATCCACACATCGACACATCGACACATCGACACATTGACTCATCGACACATAGACACATCCACAAATCGGCACATCGACTCATCGACACATCCACACATCCACACATCCTCACATCGACACATCCACACATCCCCTCATCGCCACGTCGGTACATCGACACATCGACATATCGAAACATCGAAACATCGACACTTCGATACACCGACTCATCGACGCATCGAAACATCGACACATCCACAAATCCACACATCGGCACATCGACACATTGACTCATCGAAACATAGACACATCCACAAATCGACACATCGACTCATCGACACATCGACACATCCACACATCCACACATCCTCACATCGACACATCCACACTTCCACTCATCGCCACGTCGGTACATCGACACATCGACACATCGAAACATCGACACATCCACAAATCCACACATCGGCACATCGACACATCGACACATCGACACATTGACTCATCGACACATAGACACATCCACAAATCGACACATCGACTCATCGACACATCCACACATCCACACATCGACACGTCGACACATCCTCACATCCATACATCGACAAATCGACACATCGACGTATCGAAACATCGAAACATCGACACTTCGATACACCGAAACATCGACACATCGAAACATCGACACATCCACAAATCCACACATCGGCACATCGACACATCGACACATTGACTCATCGAAACATAGACACATCCACACATCCACACATCGACACATCGACACATCGACACATCCACACATCCACACATCCACACATCGAAACATCGACGCATCGACACATCGACACTTCGACACATCGACACATCGACACATCGACACATCGAAACATCGACACATCGACACATCGAAACATCGAAACATCGACACATCGACACATCGACACTTCGACACATGGACACATTAACTCATCGACACATAGACACATCCACAAATCGACACATCGACTCATCGACACATCCACACTTCCACACATCCTCACATCGACACATCCACACATAAACTCATCGCCACGTCGGTGCATCGACACGTCGACACATCCACACATCCACACATCGACACATCGACACATCGACACATCCACACATCCACACATCCACACATCGAAACATCGACGCATCGACACATCGACACTTCGACACATCGACACATCGACACATCGAAACATCGACACATCGACACATCGAAACATCGACACATCGACACATCGACACATCGACACATCGACACATCGACACATCGACACATCCAATCATCGACACATCCACACATCGAAACATCGACGCATCGACACATCGACACTTCGACACATCGACACATCGACACATCGACACATCGAAACATCGACACATCGACATATTGACACAACGACACATCGACACATCGACACATCGAAACATCCACAAATCCACACATCGACACTTCGACACATCGAAACATCGACACATCCACAAATCCACACATCGGCACATCGACACATCGACACATGGACACATTAACTCATCGACACATAGACACATCCACAAATCGACACATCGACTCATCGACACATCCATACTTCCACACATCCTCACATCGACACATCCACACATAAACTCATCGCCACGTCGGTACATCGACACATCGACACATCCAATCATCGACACATCCACACATCGACACATCGAAACATCGACACATCCACACATCCACAAATCCACACATCCACACATCCACACATCCACACATCCACACATCCACACATCGACACGTCGACACATCCTCACATCCACACATCGACAAATCGACACATCGACACATCGACACATCGACATATCGACACATCGACACATCGACATATCGAAACATCGAAACATAGACACATCGATACATCGACACATCGAAACATCGACACATCCACAAATCGACACATCGACTCATCGACACATCCACACATCCACACATCGACACATCCACACATCCATTCATCGCCACGTCGGAACATCGACACATCCACACATCGAAACATCCACACATCGACACATCGACATTTGGACACATCGACATATCGGCAAATCGACACATCCACACATCCACACATCCACAAATCCACACATCCACACATCCACACATCCACACATCCACACATCCACACATCGACACATCGACACATCGACACATCGACACATCGACACATCGACACATCGACACATCGACACATCGACACATCGACACGTCGATACATCGACACATCGACACATCGACACATCGACACATCGACACATCCACATATCCGCACATCCACACATCCACACATCCACACATCCACACATCGACACATCGACACTTCGACACATCGACACACCGACACATCGACACATCGACACATCCACAAATCGACGCATAGACACATGGACACATCGACACATCGACACATCGAAACATCGACACATCGACACATCGACACATCGACACATCGACACATCGACTCTTCGACACCTCGACACATCGACACATCGACACATCGACACTTTGACACATCGAAACATCGACACATCCACACATACACACATCCACACATCGACACATCGACACTTCGACACATCGACACACCGACACATCGACACATCCACAAATCGACACATAGACACATCGACGCATCGACACCTCGACACATCGACACATCGACACATCGACACTTCGACACATCGAAACATCGACACATCGACACATCCACACAACGACGCATCGACCCATCGACACATCGACCCATCGACTCATCGACACATCGACACATCAACACATGGACACATCGACACATCGACACATCGACACATCGACACATCGAAACATCGACACATCGACACATCGACACATCGACTCTTCGACACCTCGACACATCGACACATCGACACATCGACACTTCGACACATCCACACATCGACACATCGACATATCGACACATCGACACATCAACACATCGACACATCCACACATCCACACATCCACACATCGACACAACGACGCATCGACACATCGACACATCGAAACATCGATACATCGAAACATCGACACATCGAAACATCGACACATCGAAACATCGACAAATCCACTCATCGACAAATCGTCACATCGACACATCGACATAACGAGACTTCGAAACATCGACACAATGATACATCGACACATCGACACATCGACACATCGAAACATCGACAGATCCACAAATCCACACATCGACACATCGACACTTCGACACATCGAAACATCGACACATTCACAAATCCACACATCGGCACATCAACACATCGACACATCGACACATTGACGCATCGACACGTAGACACATCCACAAATCGACACATCGACTCATCGACACATCCACATATCCACACATCCACACATCCACACATCCACACATCCTCACATCGACACATCGACACATCCACTCATCGCCACGTCGGTACATCGACACATCGACACATCGACACATCGACACATCCACACATCGACACATCGACACATCGACACATCGACACATCGACACATCGACACATCGACACATCGACACATCGACACATCGACACATCGACACATCGACACATCGACACATCGACACATCGACACATCGACACATCGACACATCGACACATGGACACATCGACATATCGACATATCGACAAACCGACACATCCACACATACACTGTAGTGATAGACACCGGAGGACGAGGGTTGAGATGGCCGTAAAGGCCAGAAACCACAACAGGTTACAAAAGACCCTCTCCGATGACCACCCGTGACGTGCGCTGGCAGACCAGCTCAGCTGTCAGGAGTGGCGGGGTGGTTCAACACGGCAGTCATCGGCCTCCTCCATCAACGTACAAGGAGGTATCGCACGTCTGCCCGAAAAAAAAACTCAATAAGAAAACTCGGCAAAACTACAACCCTCAATAACCAATATACGCAAAACAGAAAACTACTGGTGGTGCCTGTGCACCAAACTCCCAAAGACTCAAAAGATCGACAACGTCCCGTGCAGGGACATGGGGCTGCATCAGCCAAACTTACAAAGCACGAAGGCCAAAAATATATAAATAAATAACGGGGAAAACCGTCCAATCAGGACAGATCCTTTTCCCTCTCAGGTCATTTGAGCCTAAAGATGGAAAACGGCTCCTTATGGGCCCCAGCTGTTATGGGCCCTGCGCGACCTAGCCCTCCCGACCGTGGGATTTCGGGCGCATATTTTCGAAATCCCCCAAAAATGAAAATTCAGAAATTCATTGCGCGAGAGGAGGGAGAGGTAGAAAATTTAGATCTAGCCTCGCATTTTACAAAATCAACTATTCTTCAGAAATTCTCATTAAATTCAGTTTTTTTTTTGATATATATATACTTATGTATATATATACGGGTATATTACAAAAAATATGTACATAAAATATATAAATGTTTTTTTTTTTATTTTTTTTTTTATTTTTTTTTTATTATTGTTATTTATTTTTTCTTATAGTGAAGTAAATATACCAATATATATGGAGATAATCAATAATTCTCTACACAACCAAAAATGAAATGTTAAAAACCATATATAATAAAAATCCATAAAACTTATAAACCTAAAATCAACTCCCTACGTTTTTACGTTTTCCCATAATACAACAGGTCAGCCTCCACGCATTCATACATAATGCTCACTCGAAAAGAGAGAAATAAAATGCAAAAAAAAAGAAGACAGATATTTGGCAAGAATGGACCCAGATCAATCCTTCGTATTTGTTTAAGTTGCTTTCACAAACATGTTACATAAATCCCACTTGTTTCCTTAAAGGAAATATCAGGATCGCCTGAGAGTCGAAGAGTTTCATACTGGGACAAATGTCGATACTCACTTCGACAAAAAAAATGAGGGTGAGTGATGTCTTTTGTTGTATGCTATATAAGATACAGCGAATAATCAACAATATGTATATGAATCCATGTAATAAAATTGGACGTCTGTATAACAAATAGTTTCTTTTTCATCGCGACCCTTCATAAAATCAGGGCTTCACGGCAAAATACACTGCTAATGTATATAAAAGAAATGCGTGGCCGCACAATACAGGTACCATAGTGCATTTCCAGCAAAACATTATCCCACTGACAGTCCTCCTCTACGCCAGAAATTCATGAAGTCTATGTCGCTTCGATATGCCATGACCTGATAAATGTCGACTCAATTCTTATTTGGTTACAATCGAAATCAGATACATTGAACGAATTGAATTCCTACATATGTATTCCATTCAAAAAAAAAAAACTACCCAAAAACAAATTCATAACACTTCATAAGCGCCCATTTGCACCGTTCGTGAAAATACGACAATACATTATTAGTTTTTTCATTACGATACAAAGTAGAAATGTTTATTGATACAATTGCACGTTACCTTGTTGCAAAGAAGGTTTCAGGCATATATCCAACTTGTATTGATAATATATCAAGTTTATTACGATTTTGTAGATGTCTAGGGCACATATAGACGCCAACAATTTAACAACACCATAATAGACCAAACTTTGTATGCACGTCCTTACGAGAGCGACCTCAACGTCCGCCCTACATCATGGCAAAACCCAAACGCATCATTGCGTGCGTGTGTGCATGTTCACGACACAGACCAGGGGCCCACTTACCTGGGGGCTCCTGCGCTGGCGGCGGAGCCCTCCACTCGGTCTCTGATTGCAAGGTGGATTTTCGTATCATGGGATACTAAATGCCGCGACCAAACACACCAGGTGCCACGCGAATGCACACTCGTTTCAGGACGACCGCTCTCCACTTGTAATAGTTCAATTCTTGACTCTAGAACCAACAAAACAAATTCAAAACACTCCCGATTGGAACCGTCCGCAACCCCCTATCGCGATCTCGCCGAATAGCCCCGTAAGATATTCCTCATTTGGTACACAAAAAAAAATCCTCTAGACGCCAATGCTTGTCTTCCGTATGTCCAAATTCGAACCGTTGATGAAATACCTTACTAATCAAAACTTCTTCACAGATATTTACTCATAGCCCGTCCGCCTCATTCCCACCGAAGACATCCGATTTTTAAAGTCGAAAAAAAAACCGTGTTAGGATTCCCACCGTAGATCAACTCCGCCTGAAAACGGCTGATAAATATCTTCGATTCGTAAACTTCGATTGTTTACCAAATGATCTGACTCTTCTCTAATGTTTTATCAAATTTTGTAAGACAATCTCTTATTCACTTATAGTTTTTAGTTATCTTATTTACGACACCTCCTAAACACGACTCCTTGCTCAGACCCACCGTCCTCTATCGGATCACAAGCCGGACTCCCCCTTTCGAAATTTCTCCAAAAATCTCCAACAAAAACCAACGGCACTCCTTTCGGACAGCGGATTTCGTTCTCCAAAACGAGTTTCAGCCGTTTACCTGCATAGTGCAAGTGTCATTTTCATAGCCGGTTATCAAAACTTTCGGAATTCTGTCCATTTCTTATCAGTTGTCGCTAACCCGCTGCAGTCGGGTACAGCGACACGCAAAAGTAAATGGACAGACGGCAGAAAATTATGACGACCGTCTGATGCGAATGATACTTTTTCCGTACATACGCAGATGCATAGATGGATGCATACATGCATACATATGTCTGCATACCACTGGTATATGTCGGTACTAAATGCATGCATAGGAATGCGCAAATACGTATATAGATAAACATGCATTCAATAACGTATACCACGCATATGGACACATGTATGCATGCATGTAAACATCCATGCATCTACCCCTATAACGGTGCACGTTACAACACACATCCTCAAATCCACACATCCACACATCTACACATCCACACCTCCACACATCCACACAACCACACATCGACACAGCGACACATCGACACACCGACACACCGACAAATCGACACATCGAAACATCCACTCATCGAAGCATCGACACATGGACACATGGACACATCGAAACATCGACACATCGAAACATCGAAACTTCGAAACATCGACACATCGAAACATCGACACATCCACACATCGACAAATCGACACATCGACACATCGACATATTAACACAACGAAACATCGACACATCGAAACATCGACACATCGACACATCGAAACGTCGACACATCCACAAATCCACACATCGAAACATCGACACTTCGACACATCGAAACATCGACACATCCACAAATCCACACATCGGCACATCGACACATCGACACATTGATTCATCGACACATAGACACATCCACAAATCGACACATCGACTCATCGATACATCCACACATCCACACATCCTCACATCGACACATCGACACATCCACACATCCACTCATCGCCACGTCGGTACATCGACACATCGACACATCCACACATCGACACATCGAAACATCGACTCATCCACACATCCACACATCGACACATCGACACACCGAAACAGCGACACATCCACACATCGACACATCGACACATCGACACATTAACACATCCACACATCGACACATCGACACATCGACACATCCACACATCCACACATCGACACATCGACACATCGACACATCGACACATCGACATATCGACACATCCACACATCCACACATCCACACATCGACACGTCGACACATCGAGACATCGAAAAATCGACACATCCACACATCGACACATCGACACATCGATACATCGACACATCGACACATCGAAACATCGTCACATCCACACATCGACACATCGACACATCGACACATCGACATATCGACGCATCGTCACATCGACACATCGACACATCGAAACATCGACACATCCACACATCGACACATCGACACATCGAAACATTGACACATCGACAAATCGACACATCGACACATTGACACATCGACACATCGACACATACACACATCGACACATTGACACATCGACACATCGACACATCGAAACATCGACACATCGAAACATCGACACATCGAAATATCGACACATCCACACATCGACAAATCGACGCATCGACACATCGACACATCGACATATTGACACAACGAAACATCGACACATCGACACATCGACACATCGACACATCGAAACATCGACACATCGAAACATCGACACATCGAAACATCGACACATCCACACATCGACAAATCGACGCATCGACACATCGACATATTGACACAACGAAACATCGACACATCGACACATCGAAACATCGACACATCCACAAATCCACACATCGACACATCGACACTTCGACACATCGAAAAATCGACACATCCACAAATCCACACATCGGCACATCGACACATCGACACATCGACACATCCACACATCGACACATCGACACATCGACACATCGACACATCGACACATCGAAACATCGACACATGGAAACATCGACACATCGAAACATCGACACATCGACACATCCACACATCGACACATCGACACATCGACACATCCACACATCCACACATCCACACATCGAAACATCGACGCATCGACACATCCACACATCGACACATCGAAACATCGACACATCGAAACATCGACACATCCACAAATCCACACATCGGCACATCGAAACATCGACACATCGACACATCCACACATCGACACATCGACACATCGAAACATCGACACATCGAAACATCGACACATCGAAACATCGACTCATCGACACATCCACACATCGACACATCGACACATCGACACATCGACACATCCACACACCCACACATCGACACATCGACACATCGACGCATCGACACATCCACACATCGACACATCGACACATCGAAAAATCGACACATCGACACATCGAAACATCGACACATCGAAACATCGACACATCCACACATCGACAAATCGACGCATCGACACATCGACGTGTTGACATAACGAAACATCGACACATCGACACATCGAAACATCGACACATCCACAAATCCACACATCGACACATCGACACTTCGACACATCGAAACATCGACACTTCGATACATCGACACATCGTCACATCGAAACATCGACACATCCACAAATCCACATATCGACACATCGACACATCGACACATTGACTCATCGACACATAGACACATCCACAAATCGACACATCGACTCATCGACACATCCACACATCCACACATCCACACATACACACATACACACATCCTCACATCGACACATCCACACATCCACTCATCGCCACGTCGGTACATCGACACATCGACACATCCACACATCCACACATCGACACATCCACACATCGACACATCGACACATCGACACATCGACACATCGACACATCGACACATCCACACATCCACACATCCACACATCCACACATCGACACATCGACGCATCGACACATCGACTCATCGACACATCGAAACATCGACACATCGAAACATCGACACATCGACACATCGACACATCGACACATCGACACATCGACACATCGAAACATCGACACATCGACACATCCACACATCGACACATCGACATATTGACACAACGAAACATCGACACATCGAAACATCGAAACATCGAAACATCCACAAATCCACACATCGACACATCGACACTTCGACATATTGAAACATCGACACATCCACAAATCCACACACCGGCACATCTACACATCGACACATGGACACATTGACTCATCGACACATAGACATATCAACAAATCGACACATCGACTCATCGACACATCCACACATCCACACATCCACACATCCTCACATAAACTCATCGCCACGTCGGTACATCGACACATCGACACATCCACACATCGACACATCCACATATCGACACATCGAAACATCGACACATCCACACATCCACAAATCCACACATCCACACATCCACACATCCACACATCGACAAATCGACACATCCTCACATCGACACATCGACATATCGAAACATCGAAACATCGACACTTCGATACACCGACAATTCGACACATCGAAACTTCGACACATCCACAAATCCACACATCGACTCATCGACACATCGACACTTCGACACATCGAAACTTCGACACATCCACAAATCCACACATCGGCACATCGACACATCGACACATTGACTCATCGAAACATAGACACATCCACAAATCGACACATCGACTCATCGACACATCGACACATCCACACATCCACACATCGACACATCCACACATCGACACATCGACACATCGACACATCGACACATCGACACATCGACACATCGACACATCGACACATCGACACATGGACACATGGACACATCGACACATCGACACATCGACACATCGACACATCGACACATCGACACATCGACACGTCGATACATCGATACATCGACACATCGACACATCGACACATCGAAACACAGACACATCGACACATCGACACTTCGACACATCCACACATCGACACATCGACACATCAACACATCGACACATCCACACATCGACACATCGACACATCGACATATCGACACATCGACATATTGACACATCGACACATCGACACATCGATACATCGACACATCGACACATCGACACATCGACACTTCGTCACATCCACACATCCACAAATCCACACATCCACACATCCACACATCCACACATCCACACATCGACAAATCGACACATCCTCACATCGACACATCGACATATCGAAACATCGACACATCGACACATCGAAACATCGACACATCGACACATCCACACATCGACACATCGACATATTGACACAACGAAACATCGACACATCGAAACATCGAAACATCGAAACATCCACACATCCACACATCCACACATACACACATCGACACATCGACACATCGACACATCGACACATCGACACATCGACACATCGACACATCGACACATTGACACATCGACACATCGACACATCGACACATCGATACATCGACACATCGACACATCGACACATCGACACATCGACACATCGAAACATCGACACATCCACACATCGACACTTCCACACATCCACACTTCGACACATCGACACATCGACACATCGACACATCGACACATAGACACATCCACATATCCGCACATCCACACATCCACAAATCCACACATCCACACATCCACAAATCGACACAGCGACACATCGACACACCGACACATCCACACATCGAAGCATGGACACATGGACACATCGACACATCGACGCTTCGACAAATCGACACAACGAAACATCGACCACATCGACACATCGACACATCGACACATCGACGCATCGACTCATCGACACATCGACACATCGACACATCCACACATCCACACATCGAAGCATCGACACATGGACACATCGACACATCGACACATCGACGCTTCGACAAATCGACACAACGAAACATCGGCCACATCGACACATCGACACATCGACACATCGACACATCGAAACATCGACACATGGACACATCGACATATCGACATATCGACAAATCGACACATCCACACATCCACAAATCCACACATCCACACATCCACACATCCACACATCCACACATCCTCACATCGACACATCGACACATCGATACATCGACACATCGACACATCGAAACATCGACACATCCACACATCGACACTTCCACACATCCACACTTCGACACATCGACACATCGACACATAGACACATCCACATATCCGCACATCCACACATCCACAAATCCACACATCCACACATCCACACATCCACACATCGACACAGCGACACATCGACACACCGACACATCGACACATCGATACATCGACACATCGACACATCGCCACATCGACACATCGACACATCCACAAATCCGCACATCCGCACATCCACACATCCACACATCCACACATCCACACATCCACACATCCACACATCCACACATCGACACATCGACACATCGACACATCGACACACCGACACATCGACACATCGACACATCGACACATCGACACATCCACACATCGACGCATCGACGCATCGACGCATCGACGCATCGACACATGGACACATGGACACATCGACATATCGACACATCGACACATCGAAACATCGACACATCGACACATCGACACATCGACACATCGACACATCGACACATCGACACGTCGACACATCGACACTTCGACACATCGAAACATCGACCCATCGACACATCCACACATCGACACATCGACCCATCGACACATCGACACTTCAACATATCGACACATCGAAACATCGACACATCGACACATCGAAACATTGAGACATCCACAAATCCACACATCGACACATCGACACTTCGACACATCCACACATAGACACATCGACACATCGACAAATCGACACATCCACACATCCACACATCCACACATCCACACATCGACACATCGACGCATCGACACATCGACACATCGAAACATCGACACATCGAAACATCGACACATCCACACATCGGCAAATCGACACATCGACATATCGACACATCGACACATTGACACATCAACACATCGACATATCGACATATCGACACATCGAAACATCGACACATCGATACATCGACACATCGACACATCGAAACATCGACACTTCCACAAATCCACACATCGACACATCGAAACATCGGCACTTCGACACATCGAAACATCGACACATACACAAATCCACACATCGGCACATCGACACATCGACACATTGACTCATCGACACGTAGACACATCCACACAACGACACATCGACACACCCACACATCCACACATCCACACATCCACACATCCACACATCCACACATCCACACATCCACACATTGACACATCGACACTTCGACACATCGACACATCCACACATTGGCACATCGACACATCGATACATCGACACATCCACACATCCACACATCCACACATCCACACATCGACACATCGACACATCGACACTTCGACACCTCGACACATCGACACCTCGACACATCGACACATCGACACATCGACACATCGACACATCGACACATCGACACATCGACACATCCACACATCCACACATCCACACATCCACACATCCACACATCGCCACATCGACACATCGACACATCGACACATCGACACATCGAGACATCGACACATCGACACATCGACACATCGAAACATCGACACATCCAAACATCGACACATCCACACATCCACACATCGACAAATCAACACATCGACACATCGACACATCGACATATCGACACATCGACACATCGAAACATCGACACATCGACACATCGAAACATCGACACATCCACAAATCCACACATCGACACATCGACACTTCGACACATCGACACATCCACAACTCCAAACATCGTCACATGAACACATCGACACATCGACACATTGACTCATCGACACATCTACAAATCGACACATCGACTCATCGACACATCCACACATCCACACATCCACACATCCTCACATCGACACATCCACTCATCGCCACGTCCTTACGTCGACACATCGACACATCGACACATCCACACATCCACACATCGACACACCGACACATCGAAATATCGACACATCCACACATCCACATATCCACACATCGACACGTCGACACATCCTCACATCCCCACATCCACACATCGAAACATCGACACATCGCCACATCGGTACACCGACACATCGACACATCGAAACATCGACACATCGACATATCGACACTTCGACACATCGACACATCGACACATACACACATCGGCAAATCGACACATCGACACATCGACACATCGAACATCCACTCATCGACACATCGACACATCGAAACATCGACACATCGACATATCGACACTTCGACACATCGACACATACACACATCGGCAAATCGACACATCGACACATCAACACATCCACACATCGACACATCGACGCATCGACACATCGACACATCGACACATCGACACATCGACACATCGACACATCGAAACATCGACACAACGAAACATCGACACATCGAAACATCGACACATCCACACATCGGCAAATCGACACATTGACACATCGACACATCGATATACTGACACAACGAAACATCGACACATCGACACATCGACACATCGACACATCGACACATCGACACATCGAAACATCGACACATCGACACACCGACACACCGACACATCGACACATCCACACATCCACACATCGACACATCGAAACATCGACACATCGAAACATCGACACATCCACAAATCGACACATCGACTCATCGACACATCCACACATCCACACATCCACACATCCTCACATCGACACTTCCACACATCCACTCATCGAAACGTCGGAACATCGACACATCGACACATCGACACATCGACTCATCCACACATCCACACATCCACACATCGACATATCGACACATCCACACATCGACACATCGACACATCGACACAACGACACATGGACACATCGACATATCGACAAATCGACACATCCACACATCCACACATCCACAAATCCACACATCCACACATCCACACATCCACACATCCACACATCCACACATCCACACATCCACACATCGACACATCGACACATCGACACATCGACACATCGACACATCGACACATCGACACATCGACACATCGACACATCGACACATCGACACATCGACACATCGACACATCGACACATCGACACATCGACACATCGACACATTGACACATCGACACGTTGATACATCGATACATCGACACATCGACACATCGACACTCCGACACATCCACACATCGACACATCGACACATCGACACATCAATACATCAATACATCGACACATCCACACATCGACACATCCACACATCGACAAATCGACACATCGACATATCGACACATCGACACATCGAAACATCGACACATCCTCAAATCCACACATCGACACATCGACACTTCGACACATCGACACATCGACACATCGACACATCCACACATCCACACATCCACACATCCACACATCCACACATCCACACATCGACACATCGACGCATCGACACATCGACACATCGAAACATCGACACATCGAAACATCGAAACATCGAAACATCGAAACATCGACAAATCCACACATCGACAAATCGCCACATCGACACATCGACACATCGACACATCGACACATCGACATATCGACACATCGAAACATCGACACATCGAAACATCGACACATCCACAAATCCACACACCGACACATCGACACATCGACACTTCGACACATCCACACATCGACACATCGACACTTCGACACATCGAAACATCGACACATCCACAAATCCACACATCGACACATCGACACTTCGACACATCGAAACATCGACACATTCACAAATCCACACATCGGCACATCAACACATCGACACATCGACACATTGACGCATCGACACGTAGACACATCCACAAGTCGACACATCGACTCATCGACACATCCACACATCCACACATCCACACATCCACACATCCACACATCCACACATCCACACATCCACACATCCACACATCCACACATCCTCACATCGACACATCCACACATCCACTCATCGCCACGTCGGTACATCGACACATCGACACATCCACACATCCACACATTCATACATCGACACATCCACACATCGACACATCGACACCTCGACACATCGACACATCGACACATCGACACATCGACACATCGACACATCGACACTTCGACACATCCACACATCGACACATCGACATATCGACACATTGACACATCAACACATCGACACATCCACACATCCACACATCCACACATCCACACATCCACACATCCACACATCGACACAACGACGCATCGACACATCGACACATCGACACATCGAAACATCGACACATCGAAACATCGACAAATCCACACATCGACAAATCGACACATCGACATAACGAGACATCGAAACATCGACACAACGATACATCGACACATCGACACATCGAAACATCGACAGATCCACAAATCCACACATCGACACATCGACACTTCGACACATCGAAACATCGACACATTCACAAATCCACACATCGTCACTTCAACACATCGACACATCGACACATTGACGCATCGACACGTAGACACATCCACAAGTCGACACATCGACTCATCGACACATCCACACATCCACACATCCACACATCCACACATCCACACATCCACACATCCACACATCCTCACATCGACACATCCACACATCCACTCATCGCCACGTCGGTACATCGACACATCGACACATCCACACATCCACACATCGACACATCCACACATCGACACATCGACACATCGACACTTGGACACATCGACATATCGACATATCGACAAATCGACACATTCACACATCCACACATCCACACATCGACACAGCGACACATCGACACACCGACACATCGACACATCGAAACATCCACACATCGAAGCATCGACACATGGACACATGGACACATCGACACATGGACACATCGACACATCGAAACATCGACACATCGAAACATCGAAACTTCGAAACATCGACACATCGAAACATCGACACATCCACACATCGACAAATCGACACATCGACACATCGACATATTGACACAACGAAACATCGACACATCGACACATCGACACTTCAACATATCGACACATCGAAACATCGACACATCGACACATCGAAACATCGACACATCCACAAATCCACACATCGACACATCGACACATCGACACTTCGACACATCCACACATAGACACATCGACACATCGACACATCCACACATCCACACATCCACACATCCACACATCGACTCATCGACGCATCGACACATCGACACATCGAAACATCGACACAACGAAACATCGACACATCCACACATCGGCAAATCGACACATCGACATATCGACACATCGACACATTGACACATCAACACATCGACACATCGACATATCGACACATCGAAACATCGACACATCGACACATCGACACTTCAACATATCGACACATCGAAACATCGACACATCGACACATCGAAACATCGACACATCCACAAATCCACACATCGACACATCGACACATCGACACTTCGACACATCCACACATAGACACATCGACACATCGACACATCGACACATCGACACATCCACACATCCACACATCCACACATCCACACATCGACTCATCGACGCATCGACACATCGACACATCGAAACATCGAAACTTCGAAACATCGACACTTCGAAACATCGACACATCCACACATCGACAAATCGACACATCGACACATCGACATATTGACACAACGAAACATCGACACATCGACACATGGACACATGGACACATGGACACATGGACACATCGACACATCGAAACATCGACACATCGAAACATCGAAACTTCGAAACATCGACACATCGAAACATCGACACATCCACACATCGACACATCGACACATCGACACATCGACACTTCAAAATATCGAAACATCGACACATCGACACATCGAAACATCGACACATCCACAAATCCACACATCGACACATCGACACGTCGACACTTCGACACATCCACACATAGACACATCGACACATCGACACATCGACACATCGACACATCCACACATCCACACATCCACACATCCACACATCGACACATCGACACATCGACACATCGACACTTCGACACATCCACACATAGACACATCGACACATCGACACATCGACACATCGACACATCGACACATCCACACATCCACACATCCACACATCCACACATCCACACATCCACACATCGACTCATCGACGCATCGACACATCGACACATCGAAACATCGAAACTTCGAAACATCGACACATCGAAACATCGACACATCCACACATCGACAAATCGACACATCGACACATCGACATATTGACACAACGAAACATCGACACATCGACACAGGGACACATGGACACATGGACACATGGACAGATCGACACATCGAAACATCGTCACATCGAAACATCGAAACTTCGAAACATCGACACATCGAAACATCGACACATCCACACATCGACAAATCGATACATCGACACATCGACACATTGACACATCGACACATGGATACATCGACATATCGACACCTCGACACATCGACACATCGACACTTCAACAAATCGACACATCGAAACATCGACACATCGACACATCGAAACATCGACACATCCGCAAATCCACACATCGACACATCGACACATCGACACTTCGACACATCCACACATAGACACATCGACACATCGACACATCGACACATCGACACATCCACACATCCACACATCCACACATCCACACATCGACTCATCGACGCATCGACACATCGACACATCGAAACATCGACACTACGAAACATCGACACATCCACACATCGGCAAATCGACACATCGACATATCGACACATCGACACATCGACACATTGACACATCAACACATCGACACATCGACATATCGACTTATCGAAACATCGACACATCGATACATCGACACATCGACACATCGAAACATCGACACTTCCACAAATCCACACATCGACACATCGAAACATCGACCCTTCGACACATCGAAACATCGACACATCCACAAATCCACACATCGGCACATCGACACATCGACACATTGACTCATCGACACGTAGACACATCCACACAACGACACATCGACACACCCACACATCCACACATCCACACATCCACACATCCACACATCCACACATCGACACATCGACACATCGACACATCCACACATTGGCACATCGACACATCGATACGTCGACACATCGGCACATCGACACATCGACACATCGACACATCGACACATCGACACATCGAAACATCGACACATCGACACATCGTCACATCGACACATCGACACATCCACACATCGACACATCCACATATCGACACATCGAAACATCGACACATCGACTCATCGAAACATCGACACATCCACAAATCCACACATCGACAAATCGAAACATCGACACATCCACAAATCCACACCTCGGCACATCGACACATCAACACATCGACACATCGACACATCGAAACATCGACACATCGAAACATCGAGACATCGAGACATCGACACATCGACACATCGACACATCGACACATCGACACATCGACACATCGACACATCGACACATCGACACATCGACACATCGACACATCGACACATCGACACATCGAGACTTCGACACATCGACTCATCGACACATCGACACATCAAAACATCGACACATCCAAACATCGACACATCCACACATCCACACATCGACAAATCAACACATCGACACATCGACACATCGAGACATCGACACATTGGTACACCGACACATCGACACATCGACACATCGACACATCGACACATCAAAACATCGACACATCCAAACATCGACTCATCCACACATCCACACATCGACAAATCAACACATCAACACATCGACACATCGACACATCGACACATCGACACATCGACACATCGACACATCGACACATCGACACATCGACACATCGAAACATCGACACATCGAAACATCGAGACGTCGACACATCGACTCATCGACACATCGAAACATCGACACATCGACACATCGACACATCCAAACATCGACACATCGACACATCGACACATCGACACATCAACACATCGACACATCGACACATCGAAACATCGAGACGTCGACACATCGACTCATCGACACATCGACACATCGACACATCGACACATCGACACATCGACACATCGACACATCGACACATCGACACTTCGACACGTCGACACATCGACACATCGACACGTCGACACATCGACACATCGACACATCGACACATCGACACATCGACACTTCGACACATCGACACATCGACACATCGACACATCCAAACATCGACACATCGACACATCGACACATCCACACATCGACACATCCACACATCGGCACATCGACACATCGACACATCGACACATCGACACATCCACACATCCACACATCGACACATCGACACATCGACCAATCGACACATCGACACATCCAAACATCGACACATCGACACATCGACACTTAGAAACATCCACACATCCACATATCGACACATCGACACATCGACACATAGAAACATCCACACATCCACACATCGACACATCGATACATCGACTCATCGACACGTCGACTCCTCGACAAATCGACACATCGACACATCGAAACATCGACACATCCATACATCGACACTTCGACTCATCGACACATCGACACGTCGACACATCGACACATCGACACATCGACACATCGACACATCGACACATCGACACATCGACACGTCGACACATCCTCACATCCCCACATCCACAAATCGAAACATCGACACATCGACACATCGGTACACCGACACATCGACACATCGAAACATCGACACATCGACACATCGACACTTCGACACATCGACACATCGACACATCGACACATACACACATCGGCACATCGACACATCGACACATCGACACATCCACACATCGACACATCGACACATCGACACATCGACACATCCAAACATCGACACATCGACACATCGACACTTAGAAACATCCACACATCCACATATCGACACATCGACACATCGACACATAGAAACATCCACACATCCACACATCGACACATCGATACATCGACTCATCGACACGTCGACTCCTCGACAAATCGACACATCGACACATCGAAACATCGACACATCCATACATCGACACTTCGACTCATCGACAAATCGACACGTCGACACATCGACACATCGACACATCGACACATCGACACATCGACACATCGACACATCGACACATCGACACATCGACACATCGACACTTCGACACATCGACACATCGACACATCGACACATCCACACATCGGCACATTGACACATCGATACATCGACACATCGACACATCGATACATCGACACATCGACACATCGACACTTCGACACATCCACACATCCACACATCCACACATCGACACATCGACACATCGACACATCGACACATCGACACATCGACACATCGACACATCGACACATCGACACATCGACACATCGACACATCGACACATCGACACATCGACACATCGACACATCGACACATCGACGCATCGACACATGGACACATCCACACATCCACACATCGACACGAATACACATCAAGACATCGAAACATCGACACAACGAAACATCGACATATCCACACATCGACACATCGACACATCGAAACATCGACACATCCAAACATCGACACATCGACACACCGAAACATCGACACATCCACACATCGACACATCGACACATCGACACATTAACACATAAACACATCGACACATCGACACTTCGACACATCGGTACATCGACACATGAACACATCGACACATCGACTCATCGACACATCGACACTTCGACACATCGACACATCGACACATCGACACATCGACACATCGACACATCGACACATCGACACATCGACACATCCACACATGGACACATCGACGCTTCGACACATCGACACATCGACACATCGACACATCGAAACATCGACACATCGAAACATCGACACATCGAAACATCGAAACATCGACACATCCACACATCGACAAATCGACACATCGACAGATTGACACAACGAAACATCGACACTTCGACACATCGACACATCGACACATCGAAACATCGACACATCCACAAATCCACACATCGACACATCGACACTTGGACACATCGAAACATAGACACATCCACAAATCCACACATCGAAACATCGACACATCGAAACATCGAGACATCGACACATCGACACATCGACACATCGACACATCGACACATCGACACATCGACACATCGACACATCGACACATCGAGACTTCGACACATCGACTCATCGACACATCGACACATCAAAACATCGACACATCCAAACATCGACACATCCACACATCCACACATCGACAAATCAACACATCGACACATCGACACATCGACACATCGAGACATCGACACATTGGTACACCGACACATCGACACATCGACACATCAAAACATCGACACATCCAAACATCGACTCATCCACACATCCACACATCGACAAATCAACACATCGACACATCGACACATCGAGACATCGACACATCGACACATCGACACATCGACACATCGACACATCGACACATCGAAACATCGACACATCGAAACATCGAGACGTCGACACATCGACTCATCGACACATCGACACATCGACACATCGACACATCGACACATCGACACATCGACACATCCACACATCCACACATCCACACATCCACACATCCACACATCCACACATCCACACATCCACACATCCACACATCCACACATCCACACATCGACACATCGACACATCGACACATCGACACATCGACACATCGACACATCGACACATCGACACATCGACACATCGAGACATCGACACATCGACACATCGAGACATCGACACATCGACACATCGGTACACCGACACATCGACACATCGAAACATCGACACATCGACACATCGACACATCGACACATCGACACATCGACACATCGACACATCGAGACTTCGACACATCGACTCATCGACACATCGACACATCAAAACATCGACACATCCAAACATCGACACATCCACACATCCACACATCGACAAATCAACACGTCGACACATCGAGACATCGACACATCGACACATCGACACATCGACACATCGACACATCGACACATCGAAACATCGACACATCGAAACATCGAGACGTCGACACATCGACTCATCGACACATCGACACATCGACACATCGACACATCGACACATCGACACATCGACACATCGACACATCGACACATCGACACATCGAAACATCGAGACGTCGACACATCGACTCATCGACACATCGACACATCGACACATCGACACATCCACACATCGACACATCCACACATCCACACATCCACACATCCACACATCGACACATCGACACATCGACACATCCACACATCGACACGTCGACACATCCTCACATCCTCACATCCCCACATCCACAAATCGAAACATCGACACATCGACACATCGGTACACCGACACATCGACACATCGAAACATCGACACATCGACACATCGACACTTCGACACATCGACACATCGACACATCGACACATACACACATCGGCACATCGACACATCGACACATCGACACATCCACACATCGACACATCGACACATCGACACATCCAAACATCGACACATCGACACATCGACACATCGACACTTAGAAACATCCACACATCCACATATCGACACATCGACACATCGACACATAGAAACATCCACACATCCACACATCGACACATCGATACATCGACTCATCGACACGTCGACTCCTCGACAAATCGACACATCGACACATCGAAACATCGACACATCCATACATCGACACTTCGACTCATCGACACATCGACACGTCGACACAGCGACACATCGAAACATCGACACATCGACACACCGACACATCGACACATCCACACATCCACACATCGACGCATCGACACATGGACACATCCACACATCCACACATCGACACGAATACACATCAAGACATCGAAACATCGACACAACGAAACATCGACATATCCACACATCGACACATCGACACATCGAAACATCGACACATCCAAACATCGACACATCGACACACCGAAACATCGACACATCCACACATCGACACATCGACACATCGACACATTAACACATAAACACATCGACACATCGACACTTCGACACTTCGGTACATCGACACATGAACACATCGACACATCGACTCATCGACACATCGACACTTCGACACATCGACACATCGACACATCGACACATCGACACATCGACACATCCACACATGGACACATCGACGCTTCGACACATCGACACATCGACACATCGACACATCGAAACATCGACACATCGAAACATCGACACATCGAAACATCGACACATCCACACATCGACAAATCGACACATCGACAGATTGACACAACGAAACATCGACACTTCGACACATCGACACATCGAAACATCGAAACATCGACACATCCACAAATCCACACATCGACACATCGACACTTGGACACATCGAAACATAGACACATCCACAAATCCACACATCGGCACATTGACACATCGACACATCGACACATTGACTCATCGACACATAGACACATCGACATATCGAAACATCGACACATTGACTCATCGAAACATAGACACATCCACAAATCGACACATCGACTCATCGACACATCCACACATCCACACATCCACACATCGACACATCCTCACATCGACACAGCCACACATCCACTCATCGCCACGTCGGTACATCGACACATCGACACATCGACACATCCACACATCGACACATCCACACATCGACACATCGACACATCGACACATCGACTCATCCACACATCCACACATCCACACATCGACACATCGACGCATCGACACATCGACTCATCGACACATCGATACATCGACACATCGAAACATCGACACATCGACACATCGACACATCGAAACATCGACACATCCACACATCGACACATCGACACATCGACACATCGACACATCGACATATCGACACAACGAAACATCGACACATCGACACATCGAAACATCGAAACATCCACAAATCCACACATCGACACATCGACACATCGACACTTCGACACATCGAAACATCGACACATCCACAAATCCACACATCGGCACATCGACACATCGACACATGGACACATTGACTCATCGACACATACACACATCCACAAATCGACACATCGACTCATCGACACATCCACACATCCACACATCCACACATCCTCACATCGACACATCCACACATAAACTCATCGCCACGTCGGTACATCGACACATCGACACATCCACAAATCGACACATCCACACATCGACACATCGAAACATCGACACATCCACACATCCACAAATCCACACATCCACACATCCACACATCCACACATCCACACATCCACACATCCACACATCGACAAATCGACACATCCACACATCGACAAATCGACACATCGACACATCGACACATCGACACATCGACACATCGACATATCGACATATCGACATATCGACATATCGACATATCGACATATCGACATATCGACATATCGAAACATCGAAACATCGAAACATCGACACATCGAAACATCGACACATCGAAACATCGACACATCGAAACATCGAGACGTCGACACATCGACTCATCGACACATCGACACATCGACACATCGACACATCGACACATCGACACATCGACACATCGACACATCGACACATCGACACATCGACACATCGAAACATCGAGACGTCGACACATCGACTCATCGACACATCGACACATCGACACATCGACACATCCACACATCGACACATCCACACATCCACACATCCACACATCCACACATCGACACATCGACACATCGACACATCCACACATCGACACGTCGACACATCCTCACATCCTCACATCCCCACATCCACAAATCGAAACATCGACACATCGACACATCGGTACACCGACACATCGACACATCGAAACATCGACACATCGACACATCGACACTTCGACACATCGACACATCGACACATCGACACATACACACATCGGCACATCGACACATCGACACATCGACACATCCACACATCGACACATCGACACATCGACACATCCAAACATCGACACATCGACACATCGACACATCGACACTTAGAAACATCCACACATCCACATATCGACACATCGACACATCGACACATAGAAACATCCACACATCCACACATCGACACATCGATACATCGACTCATCGACACGTCGACTCCTCGACAAATCGACACATCGACACATCGAAACATCGACACATCCATACATCGACACTTCGACTCATCGACACATCGACACGTCGACACAGCGACACATCGACACATCGACACATCGACACATCGACACATCGACACATCGACACATCGACACATCGACACATCGACACATCGACACATCGACACATCGACACTTCGACACATCGACACATCGACACATCCACACATCGGCACATTGACACATCGATACATCGACACATCGACACATCGATACATCGACACATCGACACATCGACACATCCACACATCCACACATCCACACATCGACACATCGACACATCGACACATCGACACATCGACACATCGACACATCGACACATCGACACATCGACACATCCACACATCGACAAATCGACACATTGACACATTGACACATCGACACATCGACATATTGACACAACGAAACATCGACACATCGACACATCGACACATCGAAACATCGACACATCGACACACCGACACATCGACACATCCACACATCCACACATCGACGCATCGACACATGGACACATCCACACATCCACACATCGACACGAATACACATCAAGACATCGAAACATCGACACAACGAAACATCGACATATCCACACATCGACACATCGACACATCGAAACATCGACACATCCAAACATCGACACATCGACACACCGAAACATCGACACATCCACACATCGACACATCGACACATCGACACATTAACACATAAACACATCGACACATCGACACTTCGACACTTCGGTACATCGACACATGAACACATCGACACATCGACTCATCGACACATCGACACTTCGACACATCGACACATCGACACATCGACACATCGACACATCGACACATCGACACATCCACACATGGACACATCGACGCTTCGACACATCGACACATCGACACATCGACACATCGAAACATCGACACATCGAAACATCGACACATCGAAACATCGACACATCCACACATCGACAAATCGACACATCGACAGATTGACACAACGAAACATCGACACTTCGACACATCGACACATCGAAACATCGAAACATCGACACATCCACAAATCCACACATCGACACATCGACACTTGGACACATCGAAACATAGACACATCCACAAATCCACACATCGGCACATTGACACATCGACACATCGACACATTGACTCATCGACACATAGACACATCGACATATCGAAACATCGACACATTGACTCATCGAAACATAGACACATCCACAAATCGACACATCGACTCATCGACACATCCACACATCCACACATCCACACATCGACACATCCTCACATCGACACAGCCACACATCCACTCATCGCCACGTCGGTACATCGACACATCGACACATCGACACATCCACACATCGACACATCCACACATCGACACATCGACACATCGACACATCGACTCATCCACACATCCACACATCCACACATCGACACATCGACGCATCGACACATCGACTCATCGACACATCGATACATCGACACATCGAAACATCGACACATCGACACATCGACACATCGAAACATCGACACATCCACACATCGACACATCGACACATCGACACATCGACACATCGACATATCGACACAACGAAACATCGACACATCGACACATCGAAACATCGAAACATCCACAAATCCACACATCGACACATCGACACATCGACACTTCGACACATCGAAACATCGACACATCCACAAATCCACACATCGGCACATCGACACATCGACACATGGACACATTGACTCATCGACACATACACACATCCACAAATCGACACATCGACTCATCGACACATCCACACATCCACACATCCACACATCCTCACATCGACACATCCACACATAAACTCATCGCCACGTCGGTACATCGACACATCGACACATCCACAAATCGACACATCCACACATCGACACATCGAAACATCGACACATCCACACATCCACAAATCCACACATCCACACATCCACACATCCACACATCCACACATCCACACATCCACACATCGACAAATCGACACATCCACACATCGACAAATCGACACATCGACACATCGACACATCGACACATCGACACATCGACATATCGACATATCGACATATCGACATATCGACATATCGACATATCGACATATCGACATATCGACATATCGACATATCGAAACATCGAAACATCGAAACATCGACACATCGAAACATCGACACATCGAAATATCGACACATCCACAAATCGACACATCGACTCATCGACACATCCACACATCCACACATCCACACATCCACACATCCACACATCCACACATCCACACATCCTCACATCGACACATCCACACATCCACTCATCGAAACGTCGGAACATCGACACATCGACACATCGACACATCGACACATCGACACATCGACACATCCACACATCCACACATCGACACATCGACACATCCACACATCCACACATCGAAACATCGACACAACGACACATGGACACATCGACATATCGACAAATCGACACATCCACACCTCCACACATCCACAAATCCACACATCCACACATCCATACATCCACACATCCACACATCCACACATCCACACATCAACACATCCACACATCGAAACATCGACACATCCACAAATCCACACACCGACACATCGACACATCGACACTTCGACACATCCACACATCGACACATCGACACATCGACACTTCGACACATCGAAACATCGACACATCCACAAATCTACACATCGATACATCGACACTTCGACACATCGAAACATCGACACATTCACAAATCCACACATTGGCACATCAACACATCGACACATTGACGCATCGACACGTAGACACATCCACAAGTCGACACATCGACTCATCGACACATCCACACATCCACACATCCACACATCCACACATCCTCACATCCTCACATCGACACATCCACACATCCACTTATCGCCACGTCGGTACATCGACACATCGACACATCCATACATCCACACATCCACACATCCACACATCGACACATCCACACATCGACACATCGACACATCGACACATCGACACATCGACACTTCGACACATCGACACATCGACACATGGACACATCGACATATCGACATTTCGACAAATCGACACATCCACACATTCACACATCCACAAATCCACACATCCACACATCCACACATCCACACATCCACACATCCACACATCGACACATCGACACATCGACACATCGACACATCGACACATCGACACATCGACACATCGACACATCGACACATCGACACATCGACACATCGACACATCGACACATCGACACATCGACATATCGACACATCGACACATCGACACACCGTCACATCGAAACATCGACAAATCCACACATCGACACATCGACACATCCACACATCCACACATCCACACTTCGACACATCGACACATAGACACATCCACATATCCGCACATCCACACCTCCACAAATCCACACATCCACACATCCACACATCGACACAGCGACACATCGACACACCGACACATCGACACATCCACACATCGAAGAATCGACACATGGACACATGGACACATCGACACATCGACGCTTCGACAAATCGACACATCGAAACATCGACCACATCGACACATCGACACATCGACACATCGACGCATCGACTCATCGACACATCGAAACATCGACCACATCGACACATCGACATATCCACATATCCGCACATCTACACATCCACAAATCCACACATCCACACATCCACACATCCACACATCCACACATTCACACATCGACACATCGACACATCGACACATCGACACATCGACACATCGATACATCGACATATCGACACTTCGACACATCGACACATCGAAACATCGACACATCGACACATCCACACATCGACACATCGACACATGGGCACATGGACACATCGAAACATCGACTCATCCACACATCGACACATCGACACGTCGACACTTCGACACATCCACACATCGACACATCGACACATCGAAACATCGACAAATCCACAAATCCACACATCGACACAACGACACATCGAAACATCGACACATCGACACATCGACACATCGACACATCGACACATCGACACATCGACGCATCGACACATCGAAACATCGACACATTCACACATCCACACATCGACACATCGACACATCGACACAACGACACTTCGTCACATCGACACATCGACACATCGACACATCGACACATCGACACATCGACACATCGACACATCGACACATCGACACATCGACACATCGACACATCGACACGTCGATAAATCGATACATCGGCACATCGACACATCGACACATCGACACATCCACAAATCCGCACATCCACACATCCACACATCCGCATATCCACACATCCACACATCCACACATCCTCACATCCACACATCCACACATCCACACATCGACACTTCGACACATCGACACACCGACACATCGACACTTCGACACATCGACACATCGACAAATCCACACATCCACACATCCACACATCAACATATCGACACATCGAAACATCGACACATCGACACATCGACACATCGACACATCGAAACATCGACACATCCACAAATCCACACATCGACACATCGACACATCGACACATCGACACATCAACATATCGACACATCGTCACATCGACACATCGACACAACGACACATCGGCACGTCGATACATCGATACATCGACACTTCGACACATCGACACATCGACACGCCGATACATCGATACATCGACACATCGACACATCGACACATAGACACATCCACATATCGCACATCCACACATCCACACATCCACACATCCACACATCCACACATCGACTCATCGACACTTCGACACATCGACACACCGACACTTCGAAACATCGACACATCCACACATCCACACATCCACACATTCTCACATCCTCACATCCACACATCGACACATCGACACATCGACACATCGACACATCGACACATCGACACATCGACTCATCGACACATCGACACATCGACACATCGACACATCGACACATCGACACATCGACACATCCACACATCGACACATCGACACATCGACACATCCACACATCGACACATGGGCACATCCACACATCGACACATCGACACATCGACACAACGAAACATCGACACATCGACACATGGGCACATCCACACATCGACACATCGACACATCGACACAACGAAACATCGACACATCCACAAATCCACACATCGACACATCGAAACATCGACACAACGACACATCCACACATCGACGCATCGACACATCGAAACATCGACACATCGACACAACGACACATCGGCACGTCGATACATCGATACATCGACACATCGACACATCCACACATCGACACATGGGCACATCCACACATCGACACATCGACACATCGACACAACGAAACATCGACACATCGACACATGGGCACATCGACACATCGACACATCCAAACATCCACACATCGTCACATCGACACATCGACACATCCACACATCGACACATCTACACATCGACACATCGACACATCCATAAATCCACACTTCCAAAAATCCATAAATCGACACATCGACACATCGAAACATCGACACATCCACACATCCACACATCCACACATCGACTCAACGACACATCGACACATCGAAACATCGAAACATCGACTTATCCACACATCGACACATCGAAACATCGACACATCCACACATCGACACATCGACACTTCGACACTTCGACACATCCACACATCGACACATGGGCACATCCACACATCGACACATCGACACATCGAAACATCCACACATCGACACATCGACACGTCGACATATCGAAACATCGTCACATCCACACATCGACACATCGACACATCGTCACATCGACACATCGACACAACGACACATCGGCACGTCGATACATCGATACATCGACACTTCGACACATCGACACATCGACACGCCGATACATCGATACATCGACACATCGACACATCGACACATAGACACATCCACATATCGCACATCCACACATCCACACATCCACACATCGACTCATCGACACTTCGACCCATCGACACACCGACACTTCGAAACATCGACACATCCACACATCCACACATCCACACATTCTCACATCCTCACATCCACACATCGACACATCGACACATCGACACATCGACACATCGACACATCGACTCATCGACACATCGACACATCGACACATCGACACATCGACACATCGACACATCGACACATCGACACATCGACACATCGACACATCGACACATCCACACATCGACACATCGACACATCGACACATCGACACATCCACACATCGACACATGGGCACATCCACACATCGACACATCGACACATCGACACAACGAAACATCGACACATCCACAAATCCACACATCGACACATCGAAACATCGACACAACGACACATCCACACATCGACGCATCGACACATCGAAACATCGACACATCCAAACATCCACACATCGTCACATCGACACATCGACACATCGACACATCCACACATCGACACATCTACACATCGACACATCGACACATCCATAAATCCACACTTCCAAAAATCCATAAATCGACACATCGACACAACGAAACATCGACACATCCACACATCCACACATCGTCACATCCACACATCGTCGCATCGACACATCGACACATCCACACATCGACACATCTACACATCGACACATCGACACATCGACACATAGACACATCGACACATCCAAACATCCACACATCGTCACATCGACACATCGACACATCCACACATCGACACATCTACACTTAGACACATCGACACATCGACACATCGACACATCGACACATCCACACATCCACACATCCACACATCCACACATCCACACATCCACACATCCACACATGCACACATCAACACATCACACTTCCACACATCCACACATCCACACATCCCACACATCCACACATCCACTCATCCACACATCCACACATCCACACATCGACACATCCATAAATCCACACTTCCAAAAATCCATAAATCGACACATCGACACATCGAAACATCGACACATCCACACATCCACACATCGTCACATCCACACATCGTCACATCGACACATCGACTCATCCACACATCGACACATCGACACATCGACACATCGACTCATCGACACATCGACACATCGACACATCGACACATCGACACATCGACACATCCACTATCGACACATCGACACATCGACACATCACACATCGACACATGGCACATCCACACATCGACACATCGACACAACGAAAACATCGACACACTCCACACTTCCACACATCCACACACCGAAACATCGACACATCGCAACATCGACACATCGACACATAGACACATCGACACATCAAACATCCACACAACGTCACATCGACACATCGACACATCCACACATCGACACATCTACACATCGACACATCGACACATCCATAAATCCACACTTCCAAAAATCCATAAATCGACACATCGACACATCGAAACATCGACACATCCACACATCCACACATCCACACATCGACTCAACGACACATCGACACATCGAAACATCGACTTATCCACACATCGACACATCCACACATCGACACATCGAAACATCGACACATCCACAAATCGACACATCGACTCATCGACACATCGACACATCGACACATCGACACATCCACACATCGACACACCGAAACAATCGACACATCGAAACATCGACACATCGACACATCGACACATCGACACATCGACACATCGACACATGGACACATCGACACATCCACACATCGACACATCGACACATCGACACATCGACACATCCACACATCCACACATGCACACATCAACACATCCACACTTCCACACATCCACACATCCACACATCCACACATTAACTCATCCACACATCCACACATCCACACATCCACACATCCACACATCCACACATCCACACATCCACACATCCACCATCCACACAGCCACACATCCACACATCCACACATCCACAACATCCACACATCCACACATCCACA
Source organism: Chloromyia formosa (assembly GCA_964017055.1). NCBI lineage: Eukaryota > Metazoa > Arthropoda > Insecta > Diptera > Stratiomyidae > Chloromyia > Chloromyia formosa. The sequence continues at coordinate 69,826,669 of OZ024814.1, forward strand.
CATCCACACATCCACACATCCACACATCCACACATCCACACATCCACACATCCACACATCCACACATCCACACATCCACATATCCACATATCGACACATCGACACAACGACACATCGAAACATCGACACATCGACTCATCCACACATCCACACATCCACACATCGACACATCGACACATCGAAACATCGACCAAATCCACACATCGACACATCGACACATCGACACATCGACACATCGACACATCGAAACATCGACACATCACACATCGACACATCGACACATCGAAACATCGACACAATCCACACATCCACACATCGACACATCCACAAATCCACACATCCACAAATCCACACAACGACACATCGACACATCGATACATCGATACATCGACACATCGACACATCGACACATCGACACATCGACACATCGACACATCGACACATCGACACATCGACACATGGACACATCGACACCTCGTCACATCGACACATCGACACATAGACACATCGACACATCCAAACATCCACACATCGTCACATCGACACATCGACACATCCACACATCGACACATCTACACATCGACACATCGACACATCCATAAATCCACACTTCAAAAATCCATAAATCGACACATCGACACATCGAAACATCGACACATCCACACATCCACACATCCACACATCGACTCAACGACACATCGACTCATCGAAACATCGACTATCCACACACATCGACACATCGAACATCGACACATCGACACATCGACACATCCACACATCGACACATGGGCACATCCACACATCGACACATCGACACAACGAAACATCGACACATCCACAAATCCACATATCGACACATCGAAACATCGACACAACGACACATCCACACATCGACGCATCGACACATCGAAACATCGACACATCCATACATCGACACATCGACACATCGACACATCGTCACATCGACACATCGACACAACGACACATCGGCCACGTCGATACATCGATACATCGACACTTCGACACATCGACACATCGACACGCCGATACATCGATACATCGACACTATCGACACATCGACACATAGACACATCCACATATCGCACATCCACACATCCACACATCCACACATCCACACATCCACACATCGACTCATCGACACTTCGACACATCGACACACCGACACTTCGAAACATCGACAACATCCACACATCCACACATCCACACATTCTCACATCCTCACATCCACACATCGACACATCGACACATCGACACATCGACACATCGGACACATCGACACATCGACTCATCGACACATCGACACATCGACACATCGACACATCGACATATCGACACATCCACACATCCACACGTCGACACATCGATACATCGACATATCGACACATCCACACATCCACACATCCACACATCGACACGTCGACACATCGAGACATCGAAACATCGAACATCCACACATCGACACATCGACACGTCGACATATCGAAACATCGACACATCACACATCGACACATCGACACATCGACACATCGACATATCGGACACATCCACACTTCCACACATCGACACGTCGACACATCGAGACATCGACACATCGACACAATCCACACATCGACACATCGACACATCGACACATCGAAACATCGTCACATCCACACATCGACACAGCGACACATCGACATCGACACATCGACACATCGACACATCGACAAATCGACACATCCACACATCCACACATCGACACATCGACACTTGGACACATGGACACATCGACACATCGACACATCGAAACATCGACACATCGACACATCGAAACATCGACACATAGACACATAGACACATCCACATATCCACATATCCGCACATCCACACATCCACACATCCACACGTCCACACATCGACACATCGACACTTCGACACATCGACACACCGACACATCGAAACATCGACACATCGACACATCCACACATCCACACATCCACACATCCTCACATCCTCTCATCCCCACATCGACACATCGACACATCGACACATCGACACTTCGACACATTGAAACATCGACACATCGACACATCCACACATCCACACATCGACACATCGACCCATCGACACATCGAAACATCGACACATCGACACATCCACAAATCCACAAATCCACAAATCCGCACATCGTCACATCGACACTTCGAAACATCGAGACTTCCACACATCCACACATCGACACATCGACACATCCACACATCGACACATCCACAAATCGACACATCAACTCATCGACACATCCACACATCCACACATCGACACATCGACACATCCACACATCGACACATCGACACATCGACACATCGACACTTCGACACATTGAAACATCGACACATCGACACATCCACACATCCACACATCGACACATCGACCCATCGACACATCGAAACATCGACACATCCACAAATCCACAAATCCACAAATCCGCACATCGTCACATCGACACTTCGAAACATCGACACATCCACACATCCACACATCGACACATCGACACATCCACACATCGACACATCCACAAATCGACACATCAACTCATCGACACATCCACACATCCACACATCGACACATCGACACATCCACACATCCACACATCGACACATCGACACATCGACACATCGACACATCGACACTTCGACACATTGAAACATCGACACATCCACACATCGACACATCGAAACATCGACACATCCACAAATCCACAAATCCGCACATCGTCACATCGACACTTCGAAACATCGACACATCCACAGATCCACACATCCACACATCGACACATCGACACATCCACTCATCGACACATCCACAAATCGACACATCGACTCATCGACTCATCGACACATCGACACATCGACACATCGACACATCGACACATCGACACATCGACACATCGACACATCGACACATCGACACATCGACACATCGACACATCGACACATCGACACATCGACACATCGACACATCGACACATCGACACATCGACACATCGACACATCGACAAATCGACACATCGACAAATCGACGCATCGACACATCCACACATCCACACATCCACACATCCACACATCCACACATCCACACATCCACACATCCACACATCCACACATCCACACATCCACACATCCACACATCCACACATCCACACATCCACACATCGACACATCGACACATCGACACATCGACACATCCACACATCGAAACGTGGACCCATGGACACATCGACACATCGACACATCGAAACATCGACATATCCACACATCGACACATCGACACATCGACACATCCACACACCGACACATCGACACATCGACACATCCACACATCGACACATCGACCCATCGACACAAGAAACATCGACACATCCACAAATAAACAAATCCGCACATCGACACATCGACCCATCGACACAAGAAACATCGACACATCCACAAATAAACAAATCCGCACATCGACACATCGAAACATCGACACATCCACACATCAACACACGACACATCGACACATCCACACATCGACACATCCACACATCCACACATCGACACATCGACACATCGAAACATCGACATATCGACACATCGACACATCCACACATCCACACATCCACACATCGACCCATCGACACATCGAAACACCGACACATCCACAAATCCGCACATCGTCACATCGACACATCGAAACATCGACACATCCACACATCCACACATCCACACATCCACACATCCACACATCGACCCATCGACACATCGAAACACCGGCACATCCACAAATCCACAAATCCGCACATCGTCACATCGACACATCGAAACATCGACACATCCACACATATACACTTCCACACATCGACACGTCGACATATCGAGACATCGAAACATCGACACATCCACACATCAACACATCGACACATCCACACATCAACACATCGACACATCCACAAATCCACACATCCACAAATCCACACATCGACACATCGACACATCGTCACATCCACACATCGACAAATCGAAACATCGACACATCGACGCATCGACACATAGAAACATCGACACATCGACACATCGAAACATCGACAAATCCACAAATCGACACTTCGACACATCGACACATCGAAACTTCGACACATCGACACATCGACACATCCACACATCGACACATCGACACATCGACACATCGAAACATCGACACATCGACACATCCACACATCCACACATCCACACATCGACCCATCGACACATCGAAACATCGACACATCGACACATCGAAACATCGACAAATCCACAAATCGACACTTCGACACATCGACAAATCCACAAATCGACACTTCGACACATCGACACATCGACACTTCGACACATCGAAACATCGACACATCGACACATCGACACATCGACACATCGACACATCGAAACATCGTCGCATCCACACAACGACACATTGACACTTCGAAACATCGACACATCGGCACATCGACACATCGAAACATCGAAACAACGACACATCGACACATCGACACATCCACACATCCACAGTTCCTCACATCCACACATCCACTCATCGCCACATCGGTACATCGACGTCGACACTTCGAAACATCGACACATCGACACATCAACACATCGACACATCCACAAATCCACACATCCACAAATCCACACATCGACACATCGACACATCGTCACATCCACACATCGACAAATCGAAACATCGACACATCGACACATCGACGCATCGACACATCGAAACATCGACACATCGACACATCGACACATCGAAACATCGACAAATCCACAAATCGACACTTCGACACATCGACACATCGACACTTCGACAAATCGAAACATCGACACATCGACACATCGACGCATCGACACATCGAAACATCCACACATCAACACATCGACACATCGACACATCGACACATCGACACATCGAAACACCGACACATCCACACATCCACACATCCACATATCGACACGTCGACACATCCTCACATCCACTCATCCACACATCGAAACATCGACACATCGCCACATCGGTACATCGACACATCGACACATCCAAACATCGACACATCGACACAGCGACACTTCGACACATCGACACATCGACACATCGACACATCGACACATCTACACATCCACACATCCACACATCGACACATCGAGACATCGACACATCGACACATCGACACATCGACACACCGACACATCGACACATCGACACATCGACACATCGACACATCGACACATCGACACATCGACACATCGTCACATCCACACATCCACTCATCGACACATCGACAATCGACACATCGACTCATCGATATATCGACACATCGACACATCGAAACATCGACACATCCACACAACGACACATCGACACATCGACACATCGACACATCGACACATCGACACATCGACACATCGACACATCGAAACATCGACACATCGACACATCCACACATCCACACATCCACACATCCACACATCGACAGATCGAGACATCGACACATCGACACATCGACACATCCACACAACGACACATCGACACATCGACACATCGACACATCGACACATCCACACATCCACACATCCACACATCCACTCATCGACACATCCACACATCCACGCATCCACACATCGACACATCGACACATCGACACATCGACACATCGAAACATCGAAACACCGACACATCGACACATCGAAACATCCACATATCGACACATCGACACATCGGCACATCCACACATCGACACATCGACACATCGACACATCGACACATCGACATATCGACACATCGAAACATCGACACATCGACACATCCACACATCCACACATCCACACATCCACACATCCACACATCCACGCATCCACACCTCGACACATCGACACATCCACACATCGAAACATCGACACATCCACACATCGATACATCGACACATCGAAACATCCACACACCCACACATCGACACATCGCCACTTGGACACATGAACACATCGACACATCGAAACATCGACATATCGACACATCGACACATCGACACATCGACACATCGACACATCGACACATCGACACATCGACTCATCGACACATCGACACATGGACACATCGACATATCGACACATCCACACATCCACACATCGACACGTCTTCACATCGAGACATCGAAACATCGACACATCCACACATCGACACATCGACACATCGAAACATCGTCACATCCACACAACGACACATCGACACATCGAAACATCGACTCATCGACAAATCGACACATCGACACATCGACACATCGACACATCGACACATCGACACATCGACACATCGACACATCGACACTTGGACACATGGACACATGGACACATGGACACATCGACACATCGACACATCGACACATCGACACATCGACACATCCACACATCGACACATCGACACTTGGACACATCGACACATCGACACATCGACACATCCACACATCCACACATCGACACATCGACACATCGACACATCGACACATCCACACATCCACACATCGACACATCGACACATCGACACATCGACACATCGACACATCGACACATCGACACATCGACACATCGACACATCCACACATCCACACATCCACACATCCACACATCGACACATCGACACATCGACACATCGACACATCCACACATCCACACATCCACACATCGACACATCGACACATCGACACATCGACACATCGACACATCGACACATCGACACATCGACACATCCACACATCCACACATCCACACATCGACACATCGACACATCGACATATCGACACATCCAACACTTCCAGACATCCACACATCGACACGTCGACACATCGACACATCGAAACATCGACACATCGAAACATCGACACATCCACACATCGACACATCGACACATCGACACATCGAAACATCGTCACATCCACACATCGACACATCGAAAAATCGACACATCGACACATCGACACATCGACACATCGACACATCGACACATCAACACATCGACACATCGACACTTGGACACATCGACACATCGACACATCGACACATCCACACATCGACACATCGACACATCGACACATCGACACATCGACACATCGACACATCGACACATCGACTCATCGACACATCCATACATCCACACATCCACACACCCACACATCCACACATCCTCACATCCACACATCCACACATCCACACATCCGCACATCCACTCATCGCCACATCTGTACATCGACACATCGAAACATCCACACATCCACACATCGACACATCGACACATCGACACATCGACACATCGACACATCGACACATCGACACATCGACTCATCGACACATCGACACATCGACACATCGGCACATCGACACATCGACACGTCGACACATCGACACATCCAAACATCCACACATCGACACATCGACGCATCCACACATCGAAACATCGAGACATCCACAAATCCACACATCGACACATCGACACATCGACACATTGACTCATCGACACATCGACACATCGACACATCGACACATCGACACATCGACACATCGACACATCGACACATCGACACATCGACACATCGACACATCGACACATCGACACATCGACACATCGACACATCGACACATCGACACATCGACACATCGACACATCGACATATCGACACATCGACACATCGACATATCCACACATCCACACATCCACACATCCACACATCCACACATCGACACATCGACACATCGACACATCGAGACATCCACAAATCCACACATCGACACATCGACACATCCACACATCGACACATCCACAAATCGTCACATCGGCTCATCGACACATCCACACATCCACAAATCCACAAATCCGGACATCGACACATCGAAACATCGACACATCCACAAATCCACACATCCACACATCGACACATCGACACATCCATACATCGACACATCCACAAGTCGACACATCGACTCATCGACACATCCATACATCCACACATCCACACACCCACACATCCACACATCCTCACATCCTCACATCCACACATCCACACATCCGCACATCCACTCATCGCCACATCTGTACATCGACACATCGAAACATCGACACATCGGCACATCGACACATCGACACGTCGACACATCGACACATCCAAACATCCACACATCGACACATCGACGCATCCACACATCGAAACATCGGGACATCCACAAATCCACAAATCCACACATCGACACATCGACACATCGACACATCGACACATTGACTCATCGACACATCGAAACATCGACACATCGACACATCGACACATCGACACATCGACACATCGACACATCGACACATCGACACATCGACACATCGACTCATCGACTCATCGACACATCGACACATCGACACATCGACACGTCGACACGTCGACACATCGACACATCGACACATCGACACATCGACACATCGACACATCGACACATCGACACATCGACACATCGACACATCGACACATCGACACATCGACACATCGACACATCGACACATCGACACATCGACACATCGACACATCGACTCATCGACACATCCATTCATCCACACATCCACACACCCACACATCCACACATCCTCACATCCACACATCCACACATCCACTCATCGCCACATCTGTACATCGACACATCGAAACATCCACACATCCACACATCGACACATCGACACATCGACACATCGACACATCGACACATCGACACATCGACACATCGGCACATCGACACATCGACACATCGACACGTCGACACATCGACACATCCAAACATCCACACATCGACACATCGACGCATCCACACATCGAAACATCGAGACATCCACAAATCCACACATCGACACATCGACACATCGACACATCGGCACATCGACACATCGACACATCGACACGTCGACACATCGACACATCCAAACATCCACACATCGACACATCGACGCATCCACACATCGAAACATCGAGACATCCACAAATCCACACATCGACACATCGACACATCGACACATCGACACATCGACACATCGACACATCGACACATTGACTCATCGACACATCGACACATCGACACATCGACACATCGACACATCGACACATCGACACATCGACACATCGACACATCGACACATCGACACATCGACACATCGACACATCGACACATCGACACATCGACACTTCGACACATCGACACATCGACTCATCGACACATCCATTCATCCACACATCCACACACCCACACATCCACACATCCTCACATCCACACATCCACACATCCACTCATCGCCACATCTGTACATCGACACATCGAAACATCCACACATCCACACATCGACACATCGACACATCGACACATCGACACATCGACACATCGACACATCGACACATCGACACATCGACACATCGACACATCGGCACATCGACACATCGACACATCGACACGTCGACACATCGACACATCCAAACATCCACACATCGACACATCGACGCATCCACACATCGAAACATCGAGACATCCACAAATCCACACATCGACACATCGACACATCGACACATCGACACATCGACACATGGGCACATCGACACATCGACACATCGACACGTCGACACATCGACACATCCAAACATCCACACATCGACACATCGACACATCGACACATTGACTCATCGACACATCGACACATCGAAACATCCACACATCCACACATCGACACATCGACACATCGACACATCGACACATCGACACATCGACACATCGACACATCGACACATCGACACATCGACATTTCGACACATCGACACATCGACATATCCACACATCCACACATCCACACATCCACACATCCACACATCGACACATCGACACATCGACACATCGACACATCGACACACCGACACATCGACACATCGACACATCGACACATCGACACATCGACACATCGACACATCGACACATCGACACATCGACACATCGACACATCGACACATCGACACATCGACACATCGACACATCGACACATCGACACATCGACACATCGACACATCGACACATCGACACATCGACACATCGACACGTCGACACATCGACACATCGACACATTGTTGAATTCATAATACTCGACCCGCCATTGTGAACTTAAAATTAGCTTTAAGTATAACTTGACATGTAATAGACTCATTGTGAATTGAGACTTCTAGTCAGGCTTCCGGTGAATAAAGAGCATCGATACGGATCATCATTCAGCTATTCAAAAAGTAATTGTTTCCAATCGACAAGTCGCACCGCGTTTTTCCACTGGAAATACAACAAGTACAACAGGTTATGGGCCCAGTGCAGCAGCGACAAGCTCGATCGTGAAAATTTTGAAAAATAGTTTGTATTTGGCCAGTTGTTGAAAGTCGTCGATAAGTGCGGTTAGGAACGTGTTTCGAAATGGCGACAGATATACATTTCGATAAACTAAAAGGCCGTGAAAATTATACATCGTGGGAAATGAATATGCTTGCGTTTCTACGCACTCGTGATCTCGAGAGTTGTGTGTTGCCGAAGCCAGATACCGAACAGGATAAAGCAAAATTGAGCCGTGCAAGTGGATGGTTGTTCCTAGCGTGCGAAGACAATGTGAAACATTTTTTCGGAAAGAACGACACGCCGCTTCAGATCTGGACGACATTGCACCAAACATTCGCCGAGACGGGGCAAGACTTGAAATTGCGAGCGGTGGTTGCGCTGACGACAACAAATTTGGACGATTGTGCATCAATCGATGAGTACATCGGTCGTATGATGGATGCGTGGCGGCGGTGCACGGATGCCAAGGTGATATTCGACGACAGCACTGTAGCTCTATTTATGGTGGCACACCTAGGATCCCGGTACGAGTCGTTCAAGCAGGCTCTAGTAGGTGGAGGTCAAGCAATTACGATCGCCAACGTGAAGAAAGGATTACTCGGTTTGACCCCAGCGGCCGGTTCATCAAACACAGCATTGTACAGTGGCAAGAGTAGTTCAACGCGCAAGAGTAGTTCAACCCGTGCAACAAGTGGCGCCGGCAGTAAGCAACCGCGTGACCTGAGCAAAATCAAATGCTTCGGATGCGGACAGTTTGGACATTTTCGTAGTAAATGCCCAACTGCAGTTTCATCGAACAGCGGCAAGAGTGCATCAGCCACCAAGAACAACAACCATTCGAGCGATGCGAAGTTCACGCAAGGCTTTTCGGTAGTGCACGGTGCACGAAGCAGTGACGACTGGTTTGTCGATAGTGGCGCTTCCCGACACATGACACCGCGCCGTGATATTCTGACAGATTTTCAACCGATAGCTGATAGCCCGAATATTTCGCTGGCAGACGACCGAAAATTGGCTGTTGCTGGGACCGGACCAGTTCGCATAATTGTGAATGGAGTTGGCATTGTGGTCCGTAATGTGATGTACGTGCCAGGACTTAAAACAAATTTACTGTCAGTGGAGGCGATAATGTCCGCGGGTAATCGTATCGTTTTCGACGACGGTGTCATGAAGGTGACCAATCGCCGGACGGGTGAGTTTGTGATGACGGCAAGACCATCGAACGGAACTTTCAAGATCGATGCGAGTCACGTGAAGTGTATGCTCGTTAGAGATGATGAACTTGTTGACTGGCATCGAAAGTTCGGTCATTTGAGTTACGGTGGCGGAAGCATTGCGAAAAACGAACGAGACAATCAAGTTCAGTGGATCGAAGGCATCGATTGATGGATGTGTCAGTTGCACAGAAGGAAAACAGCCGCGTGCAGCATTTTACAAGAAACCTGTTGAGATCAAGACAAAACACATCCTAGAGCTCGTTCACATGGATGTGTGTGGACCGATGAGCATGTCGCTCGGTGGATCCAGGTATTTTCTTGTAATTGTTGACGATTTTTCACGAAACATATTTGTTACTTTCATGAGCGAGAAATCAGCTGTTGTTGCGGCATTTAGAAACTTCAAGGCGTTGATCGAAAACCAGACCGGACGACAGATGAAAAGTTTACGCACCGATAACGGCACCGAGTTTGCAAATCGGGAAATGCAACAGATATGTGCCGAGGCCGGCATAATTCACGAAACGTCCGTGCCGTATACACCACAACAAAACGGTGTATCAGAGCGCGCGATCCGTACGCTAGTCGAGCGTGCTCGTTGTATGCTGTCAGATGCAGAGATGGACAAAGAGATATGGGCAGAAGCGGTGCATCACGCAGCTTATCTGGTCAACCGATCAATAAATCGTTCCGTAGGTGGTCGCACACCTGAAGAAGTTTGGTCCGGAGTAAAGCCAGATTTGTCATCGCTGAAAATTTTCGGCAATCCAGCTATGATCCAGGTGCCGAAAATCAAAAGAACGAAGTGGGACCCCAAAGCAGTTGAAGTCCAGTTCGTGGGCTACGCAGATCATCAAAAGGGGCTCCGTTTCTACGACAAGACAAGTCGTAGGATCATCATCAGCCGTGACGCGACTTTCTTGGCCCCGAAAGCCGCACGGATCGGCTCATCATTCATTGTCGAGGATAATGACGATGAAGAGCTATCGAATTCAGTTGGGGATCAAGTGTCGGCCGAGGTGGAAAAGGGAAAAGAGGCCAGAAGCTCCGGGAGAATCCATGGAATAGATCATGGGAGAAACCCGGCGGTAGATGGTCCCTCGATAGCTGGAAGCCGACCCGGCAAAATAGAACCTGTTGGTTCAATCGAGACCCAGGGCAGTGAAACCTCCAACGATTCGGTCGACGACTTTGAGCACAGTGATTTCGAGGATGCGAGAGATGACGAGGACTATGAACCATCAATTAATGTCTCATTGCCAGCCGATGATGAGTTGCGACGTTCAAGCCGACGAGTTCGCCCAGTTGTACGAGGCGACCTTATTTCGCATTTTGCACGTGACTGCACTGCAGGGGATCCACTGACCAGAGAAGAAGCACTCAACGCTCACGACAGTTCTCAGTGGATGGCAGCTATGAAGGAGGAATTGGAGTCGTTCGCAGACAATCATACTTGGACATTGGTGGATCTCCCGCAGGGCAAAAAGCCCGTAAAAACAAAATGGGTGTTCAAGCGAAAGCGAGGCGAGGACGGTACTGTTGTGCGACATAAAGCTCGTCTTGTAGCGAAAGGCTGCTCGCAGCAATTTGGTATCGACTATACCGAGACGTTCTCTCCTGTTGCACGATACAGCTCCATTCGATTGCTGATCGCATTGGCCGCACAACGGAAGATGGGCATCGACCAAATGGACGCAGTGACGGCGTATTTGCAAGGTAGGTTGGACGATGATGTTTACGCTTTCCAACCTGATGGATTTGACGATGGATCAGGCAAAGTGTGCAAGTTACACAAAGCAATGTATGGGTTGAAGCAAAGCGGGCGGCAATGGAATCGTTGTCTGGACGCCGCCTTGCTATCGTTTAACCTGAAGAAGTCGCTTGAAGATCCGTGTGTATACTACTGCGATGGCGGCAATCTAATTGTCGCAATCTACGTGGACGACCTTCTGATTTTCTGGAAAGATGCTTCAGTTCGCGATGATTTGAAAGCCAAACTATCGAGCACATTCCACATGAAGGATTTAGGTAAGGCGACAACATGCGTTGGGATGTCGATCGAGTACGACAATGGTACCATCAGTATTAACCAGGAAGCCTATGCCAGAGATGTCCTCAATAGGTTTGGCATGGGAGATTGCAAACCGGCATCGTCTCCATGTGATATGTCACAGAAGTTGGTCAGTGGATCGGACGGATCCACTTGTGACGTACCATACCGTGAAGCCGTGGGAAGTTTGTTGTTCCTTGTTCAGGGTACAAGACCAGATTTAGCGTTTGCAGTCAGCAACGTAAGCCAATTCAACGACAAACACAACGAATCGCACTGGGCAGCTGTAAAGCGTATCATGCGCTACGTCAAAGGTACGATTGGTTATCGATTGGTCTATCGTAGCGATTCATTGGGACCGATTCATGGATACGTCGATGCGGATTGGGGAAACGACATAAATGACCGTAGATCTTTTTCTGGTTACGCTTTTATTTTAGCTGGAGCAGCGGTCACCTGGTCGAGTAAGCGACAAGCAACGGTGGCTATTTCCAGCACCGAAGCCGAATATGTCTCAATGGCATTTGCAGCAAAGGAAGCACTGTGGTTGATGCGAGTAATCCGACAGTTCAGTGAGTCGAGATGTATCACCATGCGATGCGACAATCAGAGTGCTATAGCAGTTGCCAGCCGCGAGGCGTTCAGTCATCGCACAAAGCATATCGATGTGGCTCCTCATTTCTACCGACAACACGTTGCCAGCGGTCTGATAAAATTACAGTACGTGCCGTCAACGGAGAACATCGCTGACTGTTTAACGAAAGCAGCTGGAAAGGCCAAAATTGAATTCGGGTCGAAAGGATTAGGATTAAATTGTGCCAATTGTGAATCAACAAAATAATCTTAATCGAATCATTGTTTTTATTGGCCTTAAGCTGCATTTATTTGTTATTAGAGGATTTGACCTATTTTTTATTAACAAGTTGGCCCAAGTTGGGGTGTTGAATTCATAATACTCGACCCGCCATTGTGAACTTAAAATTAGCTTTAAGTATAACTTGACATGTAATAGACTCATTGTGAATTGAGACTTCTAGTCAGGCTTCCGGTGAATAAAGAGCATCGATACGGATCATCATTCAGCTATTCAAAAAGTAATTGTTTCCAATCGACAAGTCGCACCGCGTTTTTCCACTGGAAATACAACAAGTACAACACACATCGACACATCGACACATCGACACATTCACACATCGACACATCGAAACATCGACACATCGACACATCCACACATCCACACATCCACACATCCACACATCCACACATCCACACATCGACACATCGACACATCGACAAATCGACTCATCGACACACCGACACATCGACACATCGAAACATAGACACATCGACACATCGACGCATCCACACATCGACACACCGACACTTCCTTACATCCACACATCAACACATCCTCACATCGAAACATCCAAATATCGACACATCCACACATCGACACATCGACACATCGACATATCGAAACATCCACACATCCACACATGCACACATCGCCACATCGACACATCGACACATCGAAACATCGACACATCGAAACATCGGCACATCGACACATCGACACATCGACATATTGACACATCGACACATCGAAACATCGACACATCGAAACATCGACACATCGACATATCGACACATCGACACATCGACACATCGACACATCGACACTTCGGCACATCGACACATCGTCACATCCACATATCAGCACATCGACACATCGACACATCCACACATTGACACATCGAAACATCCACACATCCACACATGCACACATCGCCACATCGACACATCGACACATCGACACATCGAAACATCGGCACATCGACACATCGACACATCGACACATCGATACATTGACACATCGACACATCGAAACATCGACACATCGAAACATCGACACATCGACACATCGACACATCGACACATCGACACATCGACACATCGACACTTCGGCACATCGACACATCGACACATCGACACATCCACATATCAGCACATCGACACATCGACACATCCACACATTGACACATCGACACATCGACACATCCACACATCCACACATCCACACATCCACACATCGACACATCGACATATCGAAACATCCACACATCGACACATCGACACATCGACACATCGACACATCGAAACATCCACACATCCACACATCGATACATCCTCACATCGACACATCGAAACATCCACACATCGACACATCCACACATCGACACATCGACACATCGACACATCGAAACATCCACACATCCACACATGCACGCATCGCCACATCGACACATCGACACATCGACACATCGACACTTCGGCACATCGACACATCGAAACATCGACACATCCACATATCAGCACATCGACACATCGACACATCCACACATTGACACATCGACACATCGACACATCCACACATCCACACATCGACTTATCGAAACATCCACACATCCACACATCGACACATCGACACATCGACACATCGAAACATCCACACATCGACACATCGACATATCGAAACATCCACACATTGACACATCGACACATCGACACATCCACACATCGACACATCGACACATCGACACATCGACACATCGACACATCGACACATCGAAACATCGACACATCGAAACATCGGCACATCGACACATCGACACATCGACACATCGACACATCGACACATCGATACATTGACACATCGACACATCGAAACATCGACACGTCGAAACATCGACACATCGACACATCGACACATCGACACATCGACACATCGACACTTCGGCACATCGACACATCGACACATCCACATATCAGCACATCGACTCATCCTCACATTGGCACATCGACACATCCACACATCCACACATCCACACATCGACACATCGACACATCGACATATCGAAACATCCACACATCGACACATCGACACATCGACACATCGAAACATCGCCACATCGACACATCGACACATCGACACATCGAAACATCGACACATCGAAACATCGACACATCGACACATCGACACATCGATACATTGACACATCGACACATCGAAACATCGACACATCGAAACATCGACACATCGACACATCGACACATCGACACATCGACACATCGACACATCGACACATCGACACATCGACACATCGACACATCGACACTTCGGCACATCGACACATCGACACATCGACACATCCACATATCAGCACATCGACACATCCACACATTGACACATCGACACATCGACACATCCACACATCCACACATCGACACATCGACATATCGAAACATCCACACATCGACACATCGACACATCCACACATCCACACATCGATACATCCTCACATCGAAACATCCACACATCAACACATCCACACATCCACACATCGACACATCGAAACATCCACACATCCACACATGCACGCATCGCCACATCGACACATCGACAAATCGACACATCGACACATCGACACATCGACACATCGACACTTCGAAACATCGACACATCGAAACATCGGCACATCGACACATCGACACATCGACACATCGACACATCGACACATCGACACATCGACACTTCGGCACATCGACACATCGACACAACGACACATCCACATATCAGCACATCGATACATCGACACATCCACACATCGACACATCGACACACCGACACATCGAAACATCGACACATCGACACATCGACACATCGACACATCGACACATCCAAAAATCCACACATCGACACATCGACACATCCACACATCGACACATCCACAAATCGTCACATCGACTCATCGACACTTCCACACATCCACACATCAACACATCCTCACATCCACACATCCACACATCCGCACACCGACACATCCACATATCCGCACATCTACACATCCACACATCCACACATCCACACATCCACACATCCACACATCCACACATCCACACACCGACACATCGACACATCGACACACCGACACATCAACACATCGACACATCGACACATCGACAAATCGACACATCGAAACATCCACACATCCACACATCGCCACATCGACACATCGACATAACGACACATCGACACATCGACACATTGACACATCGACACATCGACAAATCGACACATCGAAACATCCACATATCCGCACATCTACACATCCACAAATCCACACATCCACACATCCACACATCGACACATCGATACATGGAAACATCGACACATCCAAAAATCCACACATCCACACATCCACACACCGACACACCCACATATCCGCACATCTACACATCCACAAATCCACACATCCACACATCCACACATCCACACATCGACACATCGACACATCGACACACCGACACATCAACACATCGACACATCGACACATCGACACATCGACACATCGACAAATCGACACATCGAAACATCCACACATCCACACATGCACACATCGCCACATCGACACATCGACACATCGACACATTGACACATCGACACATCGAAACATCGACACATCGAAACATCGACACATCGACACATCGACACATCGACACATCGACACATCGACACATCGACACGTCGACACTTCGGCACATCGACACATCGACACATCGACACATCCACATATCAGCACATCGACACATCGACACATCGACACATCGACACATCGACACATCCACACATCCACACATCCACACACCGACACATCCACATATCCGCACATCTACACATCCACAAATCCACACATCCGCACATCTACACATCCACAAATCCACTCATCAACACATCGACAAATCGACACATCGAAACATCCACACATCCACACATGCACACATCGCCACATCGACACATCGACACATCGACACATCGAAACATCCACACATCCACACATGCACACATCGACACATCGACAAATCGACACATCGAAACATCCACATATCCGCACATCTACACATCCACAAATCCACACATCCACACATCCACACATCCACACATCGACACATCGACACGTCGACACACCGACACATCAACACATCGACACATCGACACATCGACACATCGACACATCGACACATCGACAAATCGACACATCGAAACATCCACACATCCACACATGCTCACATCGCCACATCGACACATCGACACATCGACACATCGACACATCGACACATCGACACATTGACACATCGACACATCGAAACATCGACACATCGAAACATCGACACATCGACACATCGACACATCGACACATCGACACATCGACACATCGACACATCGACACTTCGGCACATCGACACATCGACACATCGACACATCCACATATCAGCACATCGACACATCGACACATCCACACATTGACACATCGACACATCCACACATCCACACATCCACACATCCACACATCTACACATCGACACATCCACACATCCACACATCGACACATCCACACATCCACACATTGACACATCGACACATTGACACATCCACACATCCACACATCCACACATCCACACATCGACACATCCACACATCCACACATTGACCCATCGACACATCGACACATCCACACATCCACACATCCACACATCGACACATCGACACATCGAAACATCGACACATCGACACATCGAAACATCGAGACATCCACAAATCCACACATCGACAAATCGACACATCGACACATCCACACATCGACACATCCACAAATCGTCACATCGACTCATCGAAACTTCCACACATCCACACATCAACACATCCTCACATCCACACATCCACACATCCGCACATCCACTCATCGCCACATCGGTACAACGAGAGATCAACACATCGAAACATCGACACATCTCAAATCCACACATCCACACATCCACACATCGACACATCGACACATCCACACATCCACAAATCCACAAATCCGCACATCGATTCATCGAAACATCGACACTTCGACACATCCACATATCCACACATCGACACATCCACAAATCGACACATCGACTCATCGACACATCCACACATCCACACATCCTCACATCCTCACATCCACACATCCACACATCCTCACATCCACACATCGCCATATCGGTACATCCACACATCCACATATCGACACATCCACACATCGACACAATCACAAGCCGACACATCGACTCATCGACACATCGACACATCGGCACATCGAAACATCGACACATCGACACATCGACACATCGACATATCTACAAATCTACACATCGACTCATCGACACATCCACCCATCCACACATCCGCACATGCACACATCCACACATCCACACATCGAAACATGGACACATCGACACATCGACACATAGACACATCCACAAATCTACACATCGACTCATCGACACATCCACACATCGAAACATCGACACATCCACACTTCGACACATCCACACATCGACACATGGACACATCGACACATCAAAACATCCAAACATCCACACATCTACATATCCACAAATCGACACATCCACACATCCACACATCCACACATCCACACATCCACACATCCACACATCGAAACATCGACACATCGCCACATCGACACATCGACACATCGACACATCCACACATCGAAACATCGACACATCCACACATCGACACATCGACACATCCACACATCCACACATCCACACATCGACACATCCACAAATCGACACATCGACTCATCGACACATCCACACATCCACACATCCTCACATCCTCACATCCACACATCCACACATTCTCACATCCACACATCGCCATATCGGTACATCGACACATCGACACCTCGACACATTGACACATCGACACATTGACACAACGACATATCGACACATCGACACATCGACACATCGACACATCGACACATCGACACATCGACACGTCGACACATCGACACATCCACACATCGACACATCCACAAGTCGACACATCGACTCATCGACTCATCGACATATCGGCACATCGACACATCGACACATCGACACATAGACACATCCACAAATCTACACATCGACTCATCGACACATCCACACATCCGCACATGCACACATCCTCACATCCACACATCGACACATCCACACATCGACACATCAACACATCGACAAATCGAAAAATCGACACATCGACATATCCACATATACACACATCCACATATCGACACATCCACACATCCACACATCGACACATCCACAAGTCGACACATCGACTCATCGACACATCGACACATCGGCACATCGACACATCGACACATCGACACATCGGCACATAGACTCATCGACACATCGACACATCGACACATCGACACATCGACACTTCCACACATCCACTCATCGACTCATCGACCCATCGACACATCGAAACATCGACACATCCAAAAATCCGCACATCGACACATCGAAACATCGACACATCCACACATCCACACATCCACATATGAAAACATCGACACATCCACACATCGACACATCCACAAGCCGACACACCGACTCATCGACTTATCGACGCATCGATACATCCACACATCCACACATCGACACATCGACACATCGACACATCCACACATCGACACATCGACACTTCGACACATCGACACATCGCCACATCGACACATCGACACATCGACACATCGACACATCGACACATCGACACATCGACACATCGACACATCGACACATCGAAACATCGACACGTCGACACATCGACAAATCGACACATCGACACATCGACACATCGACACATCGACACATCGAAGCATCCACACATCCACACATGCACACATCGCCACATCGACACATCCACATATCAGCACATCGACACATCCACACATATACACATTGACACATCGACACATCGACACATCGACACATCCACACATCCACACATCCACACATCGACACATCGACACATCGACACATCGACACATCGACACATCGACACATAGAAACATCCACACATCCACACATCCACACATCGACACATCGACACATCGACACATCGACGCTTCGACACATCGACACATCGACACATCGACACATCGAAACATCGACACATCGAAACATCGACACATCGAAACATCGACACATCCACACATCGACAAATCGACAAATCGACACATCGACAGATTGACACAACAAAACATCGACACTTCGACACATCGACACATCGACACATCCACACATCGACACGTCGACACATCGACACATCCACACATCGACACATCCACAAGTCGACACATCCACTCATCGACTCATCGACCCATCGACACATCGAAACATCGACACATCCACAAATCCGCACATCGACACATCGAAACATCGACACATCCATACATCCACACATCCACACATCGACATATCGACACATCGGCACATCGACACATCGACACATCGACACATCGACACTTCGACACATCGAAACATCGACCCATCGACACATCCACACATCAACACATCGACACATCGACACTTCGACACATCGACACATGGACACATCGACACATCGACACATCGACACATCGACACATCGACACATCGACACATCGACACATCGACACATCGACACATCGACACATCGACACATCGACACATCGACACATCGACACATCGACACATCGACACTTCGACACATCGAAACATCGACCCATCGACACATCCACACATCAACACATCGACCCATCGACACATCGACACATCGACACTTCGACACATCCACACATAGACACATCGACACATCGACACATCGACACACCGACACATCGACACATCGACACATCGACACATCGACACATCTACACATCGACGCATCGACGCATCGACACATGGACACATCGACACATCGACATATCGACACATCGACACATCGAAACATCGACACATCGACACATCGACACATCGACACATCGACACATCGACACATCGACACATCGACACATCGACACATCCACACATCGACACATCGACACATCGACACATCGACACATCGACACATCGACACATCGACACTTCGACACATCGAAACATCGACCCATCGACACATCCACACATCAACACATCGACCCATCGACACATCGACACATCGACACTTCGACACATCCACACATAGACACATCGACACATCGACACATCGACACATCCACACATCCACACATCCACACATCCACACATCCACACATCCACACATCGACACATCGACGCATCGACACATCGACACATCGAAACATCGACACTTCCACAAATCCACACATCGACACATCGAAACATCGACAATTCGACACATCGAAACTTCGACACTTCCACAAATCCACACATCGGCACATCGACACATCGACACATTGACTCATCGACACGTAGACACATCCACACAACGACACATCGACACACCCACTCATCCACACATCCACACATCCACACATCCACACATCTACACTTCGACACTTCGACACATCGACACATCCACACATTGGTACATCGACACATCGATACATCGACACATCGACACATCGACACATCGACACATCGACACATCGAAACATCGACACATCGACACATCGTCACATCGACACATCGACACATCGACACATCGACACATCCACACATCGACACATCCACATATCGACACATCGAAACATCGACACATCGACTCATCGAAACACCGACACATCCACAAATCCACACATCGACACATCGAAACATCGACACATCCACAAATCCACACCTCGGCACATCGACACATCAACACATCGACACTTCGACACATCGACACATCGACACATCGACACATCGACACATCGAAACATCGACACATCGAAACATCGACACATCGAAACTTCGACACATCCACACATCGAAACATCGACACTTCGACTCATCGGCACTTCGACACATCGACACATCGACAGATCCACACATCGGCACATCGGCACATCGGCACATCGGCACATCGACACATCGATACATCGACACATCGAGACATCGACACATCGACACATCCACACATCCACACATCCACACGTCCACACATCCACACATCGACACATCGACACATCGACACATCGACACCTCGACACATCGACACCTCGACACATCGACACATCGACACATCGACACAACGACACATCGACACATCGACACATCCACACATCCACACATCCACACATCCACACATCCACACATCCACACATCCACACATCCACACATCCACACATCCACACATCCACACATCCACACATCCACACATCCACACATCCACACATCCACACATCCACACATCGACACATCGACACATCGACACATCGACACATCGACACATCGAGACATCGACACATCGACTCATCGACACATCGACACATCCAAACATCGACACATCCAAACATCGACACATCCACACATCCACACATCGACAAATCAACACATCGACACATCGACACATCGACATATCGACACATCGAAACATCGACACATCGACACATCGAAACATCGACACATCGACACATCGACACATCGACACATCCACACATCGACACTTCGACACATCGACACATCGACACATCCAAACATCGACACATCGACACATCCACACATCCACACATCCACACATCGACACATCGACACATCGACACTTCGACACATCCACAAATCCACACATCGGCACATGAACACATCGACACATTGACTCATCGACACATCTGCAAATCGACACATCGACTCATCGACATATCCACACATCCACACATCCACACATCCTCACATCGACACATCCACACATCCACTCATCGCCACGTCCTTACGTCGACACATCGACACATCGACACATCGACACATCCACACATCCACACATCCACACATCCACACATCGACACACCGACACATCGAAAAATCGACACATCAACACATCCACATATCCACACATCGACACGTCGACACATCCTCACATCCCCACATCCACACAGCGAAACATCGACACATCGCCACATCCGTACACCGACACATCGACACATCGAAACATCGACACATCGACACTTCGACACTTCGACACATCGACACATCGACACATGCACACATCGGCACATCGACACATCGACACATCGACACATCCACACATCGACACATCGACACATCGACACATCGACACATCCAAACATCGACACATCGAAACATCGACACATCCACACATCGACAAATCGACACATTGACACATTGACACATCGACACATCGACATATTGACACAACGAAACATCGACACATAGACACATCGACACATCGAAACATCGACACACCGAAACATCGACACATCCACACATCCACACATCGACGCATCGACACATGGACACATCCACACATCCACACATCGACACGTCGACACATCAAGACGTCGAAACATCGACACAACGAAACATCGACACATCGACACATTAACACATAAACACATCGACACATCGACACTTCGACACATCGGTACATCGACACATGAACACATCGACTCATCGACACATCCACACATCGACACATCGAAACATCGACACATCGACACATCGACACATCGACACATCGACACATCCACACATCGACACATCGACGCTTCGACACATCGACACATCGACACATCGACACATCGAAACATCGACACATCGAAACATCGACACATCGAAACATCGACACATCCACACATCGACAAATCGACACATCGACAGATTGACACAACGAAACATCGACACTTCGACACATCGACACATCGACACATCGAAACATCGACACATCCACAAATCCACACATCGACACATCGACACTTCGACACATCGAAACATCGACACATCCACAAATCCACACTTCGGCACATCGACACATCGACACATCGACACATTGACTCATCGACACATAGACACATCGACATATCGAAACATCGACACATTGACTCATCGAAACATAGACACATCCACAAATCGACACATCGACTAATCGACACATCCACACATCCACACATCGACACATCCTCACATCGACACAGCCACACATCCACTCATCGCCACGTCGGTACATCGACACATCGACACATCGACACATCCACACATCGACACATCCACACATCGACACATCGACACATCGACACATCCACACATCCACACATCCACACATCCACACATCGACACATCGACGCATCGAAACATCGACATATCCACACATCGACACATCGACAAATCGACACATCGACACATCGACACATCGACTCATCGACACATCGACACATCGACACATCGACACATCGACACATCGACACATCGACACATCGACACATCGACACATCGAAACATCCTCACATCGACACAGCCACACATCGACACATCGACACATCGACATATCGAAACATCGACACATTGACTCATCGAAACATAGACACATCCACAAATCGACACATCGACTCATCGACACATCGACACATCGACACATCGACACATCGGCACATCGACACATCGACACATCGACACATCGACACATCGACACATCGACTCATCGACACATCGACACATCGACACATCGACACATCGACACATCGACACATTGACTCATCGACACATAGACACATCGACATATCGAAACATCGACACATTGACTCATCGAAACATAGACACATCCACAAATCGACACATCGACTCATCGACACATCCACACATCCACACATCCACACATCGACACATCCTCACATCGACACTGCCACACATCCACACATCGACACATCGACAAATCGACACATCGACAGATTGACACATCGACACATCGACACATCGACACATCGACACATCGACACATCGACACATCGACTCATCGACACATCGACACATCGACACATCGACACATCGACTCATCGACACATCGACACATCGACACATCGACACATCGACACATCGACACATCGACACATCGACACATCGACACATCGACACATCGACACATCGACTCATCGACACATCGACACATCGACACATCGACACATCGACACATCGACACATCGACACATCGACACATCGACACATCGACACATCGACATATCGACACATCGACACATCGACACATCGACACACCGACACATCGACACATCGACACATCGAAACATCCTCAAATCGACACAGCCACACATCCACTCATCGCCACGTCGGTACATCGACACATCGACACATCGACACATCCACACATCGACTCATCGACACATCGACACATCGACACATCGACACATCGACACATCGACACATCGACACATCGACACATCGACACATCGACACATCGACACATCGACACATCGACACATCCACACATCCACACATCCACACATCGACACATCCTCACATCGACACAGCCACACATCCACTCATCGCCACGTCGGTACATCGACACATCGACACATCCACACATCGACACATCCACACATCGACACATCGACACATCGACACATCGACAAATCGACACATCGACACATCGACACATCGACACATCGACACATAGACACATCGACACATCGACTCATCGACACATCCACACATCCACACATCCACTCATCGCCACGTCGGTACATCGACACATCGACACATCGACACATCCACACATCGACTCATCGACACATCGACACATCGACACATCGACACATCGACATATCGACACATCGACACATCGACACATCGACACACCGACACATCGACACATCGACACATCGAAACATCCACACATCCACACATCCACACATCCACACATCGACACATCCTCACATCGACACTGCCACACATCCACACATCGACACATCGACAAATCGACACATCGACAGATTGACACATCGACACATCGACACATCGACACATCGACACATCGACACATCGACACATCGACACATCGACACATCGACTCATCGACACATCGACACATCGACACATCGACACATCGACACATCGACACATCGACACATCGACACATCGACACATCGACACATCGACACATCGACTCATCGACACATCGACACATCGACACATCGACACATCGACACATCGACACATCGACACATCGACACATCGACACATCGACACATCGACACATCGACACATCGACACATCGACACATCGACACATCGACATATCGACACATCGACACATCGACACATCGACACATCGACACATCGACACATCGACACATCGACACATCGACACATCGACACATCGACACATCCACACATCCACACATCCACACATCGACACATCCTCACATCGACACAGCCACACATCCACTCATCGCCACGTCGGTACATCGACACATCGACACATCCACACATCGACACATCCACACATCGACACATCGACACATCGACACATCGACAAATCGACACATCGACACATCGACACATCGACACATCGACACATAGACACATCGACACATCGACTCATCGACACATCCACACATCCACACATCCACACATCGACACATCGACACATCGACACATCGACACATCGACACATCGACTCATCGACACATCGACACATCGACACATCGACACATCGACACATCGACACATCGACACATCGACACATCGACACATCGACACATCGACACATCGACACATCGACACATCGACACATCGACACATCGACACACCGACACATCGACACATCGACACATCGACACATCGACTCATCGACACATCCACACATCCACACATCGACACATCGACACATCGACACATCGACACATCGACACATCCACACATCCACACATCCACACATCGACACATCGACGCATCGACACATCGACTCATCGACACATCGAAACATCGACACATCGACACATCGACACATCGACATATCGACACATCGACACATCGACTCATCGACACATCGACACATCGACTCATCGACACATCGACACATCGAAACATCGTCACATAAATACATCGATACATCCACACATCGACACATCGACACATCGAAACATCGTCACATCAATACATCGACACATCGACACATCGACACATCGACACATCGACACATCGACACATCGACACATCGACTCATCGACACATCGACACATCGACACATCGACACATCGACACATCGACACATCGACACATCGACACATCGACACATCGACACATCGACTCATCGACACATCGACATATCGACACATCGACACATCGACACATCGACACATCGACACATCCACACATCGACTCATCGACACATCGACACATCGACACATCGACACATCGACTCATCGACACATCGACACATCGACACATCGACACATCGACACATCGACACATCGACACATCGACACATCGACACATCGACACATCGACACATCGACACATCGACTCATCGACACATCGACACATCGACACATCGACACATCGACACATCGACACATCGACACATCGACACATCGACTCATCGACACATCAATACATCGATACATCCACACATCGATACATCCACACATCGAAACATCGTCACATCAATACATCGACACATCGACACATCGACACATCGACACATCGACACATCCACACATCCACACATCCACACATCGACACATCGACACATCGACACATCGACACATCGACACATCGACACATCGACTCATCGACACATCGACACATCGACACATCGACACATCGACACATCGACACATCGACACATCGACACATCGACACATCGACACATCGACACATCGACACATCGTCACATCAATACATCCACACATCGACACATCCTCACATCGACACATCGACACATCGACACATCGACACATCGACACATCGACACATCGACACATCGACACATCGACACATCGACACATCGACACATCGACACATCGACACATCGACACATCGACACATCGAAACATCGACTCATCGACACATCGAAACATCGTCACATCAATACATCGATACATCCACACATCGATACATCGAAACATCGACACATCCACACATCGACACATCGACACATCGACACATCGACACATCGACTCATCGACACATCCACACATCCACACATCCACACATCGACACATCCTCACATCGACACAGCCACACATCCACTCATCGCCACGTCGGTACATAGACACATCGACACATCGACACATCGACACATCGACACATCGACACATCGACTCATCGACACATCGACATATCGACACATCGACACATCGACACATCCACACATCCACACATCCACACATCCACACATCGACACATCGACGCATCGACACATCGACTCATCGACACATCGAAACATCGACACATCGACACATCGACACATCGACATATCGACACATCGACACATCGACACATCGACACATCGACACATCGACACATCGACACATCGACTCATCGACACATCGACACATCGAAACATCGTCACATAAATACATCGATACATCCACACATCGACACATCGACACATCGAAACATCGTCACATAAATACATCGACACATCGACACATCGACACATCGACACATCGACACATCGACACATCGACTCATCGACACATCGAAACATCGTCACATCAATACATCGATACATCCACACATCGATACATCCACACATCGAAACATCGTCACATCAATACATCGACACATCGACACATCCACACATCGACACATCGACACATCGACACATCGACACATCCACACATCGACACATCGAAACATCGACACATCCACACATCGACACATCCACACATCCACTCATCGACACATCGACACATCGTCACATCGACACATCGACACATCGACACATCGACACATCGACACATCGACACATCGACACATCGACACATCGACACATCGACACATCGACACATCGACACATCGACACATCGACACATCGACACATCGAAACATCGACACATCGAAACATCGACACATCCACACTTCCACACATCCACACATTGACACATCGAAACATCGACACATCCACACATCGACACATCCACACATCCACACATCCACACATCCACACATCCACACATCCACACATCCACACATCCACACATCGACACATCGACACATCGACACATCGACACATCGACACATCGACACATCGACACATCGACACATCGACACATCGACACATCGACACATCGACACATCCACAAATCCACAAATCCACACATCCACACGTCGACACATCGACTCGTCGACACATCCACAAATCGACACATCGACACATCGACACTTCGACACATCGACACATCGACACATCGACACATCGACACATCGACACATAGACACATCGACACATCGAAACATCGACACATCGACACATCAATACATCGACACATCGACACATTTTCACATCGACAAATCGACACATCGACACATCGGAACATCCACACATCGACACATCGAAACATCGACACATCCACACATCGATACATCCACACATCGACACATCGACACATCGTCACATCAATACATCGACACATCGACACATCGACACATCGACACATCGACACACCGACACATCGACTCATCGACACATCGACACATCGACACATCGACTCATCGACACATCGACACATCGACACATCGACACATCGACACATCGACACATCGACACATCGACACATCGACACATCGACAAATCGAAACATCGACACATCCACACATCCACACATCCACACATCGACACATCGAAACACCGACACATCCACACATCGACACATCGACACATCGACACATCGACACTTCGACATATCCCCACATCCACACATCCACACATCCACACATCCACACATAGACACATCGACACATCGAAACATCGACACATCGACACATCAATACATCGACACATCGACACATTTTCACATCGACAAATCGACACATCGACACATCGGAACATCCACACATCGACACATCGAAACATCGACACATCCACACATCGATACATCCACACATCGACACATCGACACATCGTCACATCAATACATCGACACATCGACACATCGACACATCGACACATCGACACACCGACACATCGACTCATCGACACATCGACACATCGACACATCGACTCATCGACACATCGACACATCGACACATCGACACATCGACACATCGACACATCGACACATCGACACATCGACACATCGACACATCGACAAATCGAAACATCGACACATCCACACATCCACACATCCACACATCGACACATCGAAACACCGACACATCCACACATCGACACATCGACACATCGACACATCGACACATCGACACATCGACACTTCGACATATCCCCACATCCACACATCCACACATCCACACATCCACACATCGACACATCGACACATCGACTCGTCGACACATCCACAAATCGACACATCGACACATTGACACTTCGACACATCCAAACATAAACACATCCACACATCCACACATCCACACATCCACACATTGGCACATCGAAACATCGACACATCCACACTTCGACACATCCACACATCCACACATCGACACATCGACACATCGACACATCGACACATCGACACATCGACACATCGACACATCGACACATCGACACATCGACACATCGACACATCGACACATCGACACATCGACACATCGTCACATCGACACTTCAACACATCCACACATCCACACATCCACACATCGACACATCGACACATCGACACATAGACACATCGACACATCGAAACGTCGACACATCGACACATCAATACATCGACACATCGACACATCGACACATTTACACATCGACACATCGACACATCGACATATCGAAACATCCACACATCGACACATCGAAACATCGACACATCCACACATCGACACATCCACACATCCACACATCGACACATCGACACATCGAAACATCGACACATCGACACATCCACACATCCACACATCCACACATCCACACATCGACACATCGACACATACACAGATCGACACATCGACACATCGAAACATCGACACATCGACACATCGACACATCGACACATCGGCACATCGACACATCGACACATCGACACATCGACACATCGACACATCGACACATCGACACATCGACACATCGACACATCGACAAATCGACACATCGACACATCGACACATCGACACATCGACACATCGACTCATCGACACTTCCACACATCCACACATCGACACATCGACACATCGACACATCCACACATCCACACATCCACACATCCACACATCCACACATCGACACATCGACGCATCGACACATCGACTCATCGACACATCGAAACATCGACACATCGACACATCGACACATCGACACATCGACACATCGACACATCGACTTATCGACACATCGACACATCGAAACATCGTCACATCAATACATCGATACATCCACACATCGATACATCGACACATCGAAACATCGTCACATCAATACATCGACACATCGACACATCGACACATCGACACATCGACTCATCGACTCATCGACACATTGACACATCGACACATCGACACATCGACACATCGACTCATCGACACATCGACACATCGACACATCGACACATCGACACATCGACACATCGACACATCGACACATCGACACATCGACACATCGACACATCGACACTTCGACACATCGACACATCGACACACCGACACATCGACACATCCACACATCGACACATCGACACATCGACTCATCGACACATCGACACATCGACACATCGACACATCCACACATCCACACATCCACACATCGACACATCGAAACATCGACACATCCACACATCGACACATCCACACATCCACTCATCGACACATCGACACAACGACACATCGTC
This sequence comes from Chloromyia formosa, assembly GCA_964017055.1. Classification (NCBI taxonomy): domain Eukaryota; kingdom Metazoa; phylum Arthropoda; class Insecta; order Diptera; family Stratiomyidae; genus Chloromyia; species Chloromyia formosa. The sequence goes on from OZ024814.1 coordinate 69,860,224, forward strand.
ACATCGACACATCGACACATCGACACATCGACACATCGACACATCGACACATCGACACATCGACACATCGACACATCGACACATCGACACATCGACACATCGACACATCGACACATCGACACATCGACACATCGAAACATCGACACATCCACACATCCACACATCCACACATCCACACATTGACACATCGAAACATCGACACATCCACACATCGACACATCCACACATCCACACATCCACACATCCACACATCCACACATCCACACATCCACACATCCAAACATCCACACATCCACACATCGACACATCGACACATCGACACATCGACACATCGACACATCGACACATCGACACATCGACACATCGACACATCGACACATCGACACATCCACAAATCCACAAATCCACACATCCACACGTCGACACATCGACTCGTCGACACATCCACAAATCGACACATCGACACATCGACACTTCGACACATCGACACATCGACACATCGACACATCGACACATCGACACATCCACACATCGACACATAGACACATCGACACATCGAAACATCGACACATCGACACATCAATACATCGACACATCGACACATCGACACATTTTCACATCGACAAAGCGACACATCGACACATCGGAACATCCACACATCGACACATCCACACATCGACACATCCACACATCGACACATCCACACATCGACACATCGACACATCCACACATCCACACATCCACATATCCACACATCGACACATCGACGCATCGAAACATCGACATATCCACACATCGACACATCGACAAATCGACACATCGACACATCGACACATCGACTCATCGACACATCGACACATCGACACATCGAAACATCCTCACATCGACACAGCCACACATCGACACATCGACACATCGACATATCGAAACATCGACACATTGACTCATCGAAACATAGACACATCCACAAATCGACACATCGACTCATCGACGCATCGACACATCGACACATCGACACATCGGCACATCGACACATCGACACATCGACACATCGACTCATCGACACATCGACACATCGACACATCGACACATCGACACATTGACTCATCGACACATAGACACATCGACATATCGAAACATCGACACATTGACTCATCGAAACATAGACACATCCACAAATCGACACATCGACTCATCGACACATCCACACATCCACACATCCACATATCGACACATCCTCACATCGACACAGCCACACATCCACACATCGACACATCGAAAAATCGACACATCGACAGATTGACTCATCGAAACATCGACACTTCGACACATCCACATATCCACACATCGACACATCCACAAATCGACACATCGACTCATCGACACATCCACACATCCACACATCGACACATCCACACATCCACACATCCACACATCCACACATCGACACATCGACACATCGACACTTCGACACATCGACACATCGACACATCGACACATCGACACATCGACACATCCACAAATCCACAAATCCACACATCCACACGTCGACACATCGACTCGTCGACACATCCACAAATCGACACATCGACACATCGACACTTCGACACATCGACACATCGACACATCGACACATCGACACATCGACACATCGACACATCGACACATAGACACATCGACACATCGAAACATCGACACATCGACACATCAATACATCGACACATCGACACATCGACACATTTTCACATCGACAAAGCGACACATCGACACATCGGAACATCCACACATCGACACATCCACACATCGACACATCCACACATCGACACATCCACACATCGACACATCGACACATCGACACATCGACACATCGACATATCGACACATCGACACATCGACACATCGACACACCGACATATCGACACATCGACACATCGACACATCGACACATCGAAACATCCTCACATCGACACAGCCACACATCCACTTATCGCCACGTCGGTACATCGACACATCGACACATCCACACATCGACACATCGACTCATCGACACATCGACACATCGACACATCGACACATCGACACATCGACACATCGACACATCGACTCATCGACACATCGACACATCGACACATCGACACATCGACACATAGACACATCGACACATCGACACATCGACACATCCACACATCCACACATCCACACATCCACACATCGACACATCGACACATCGACACATCGACACATCGAAACATCGACACATCGAAACATCGAGACATCCACAAATCCACACATCGACAAATCGACACATCGACACATCCACACATCGACACATCCACAAATCGTCACATCGACTCATCGAAACTTCCACACATCCACACATCAACACATCCTCACATCCACACATCCACACATCCACACATCCGCACATCCACTCATCGCCACATCGGTACAACGACAGATCAACACATCGAAACATCGACACATCTCAAATCCACACATCCACACATCCACACATCCACACATCGACACATCGACACATCCACACTTCCACAAATCCACAAATCCGCACATCGACTCATCGAAACATCGACACTTCGACACTTCCACATATCCACACATCGACACATCCACAAATCGACACATCGACTCATCGACACATCCACACATCCACACATCCTCACATCCTCACATCCACACATCCACACATCCTCACATCCACACATCGCCATATCGGTACATCCACACATCCACATATCGACACATCGACACATCCACACATCGACACAATCACAAGCCGACACATCGACTCATCGACACATCGACACATCGGCACATCGAAACATCGACACATCGACACATCGACACATCGACACATCGACATATCTACAAATCTACACATCGACTCATCGACACATCCACCCATCCACACATCCGCACATGCACACATCCACACATCCACACATCGAAACATGGACACATCGACACATCGACACATCGACACATCGACACATAGACACATCCACAAATCTACACATCGACTCATCGACACATCCACACATCGAAACATCGACACATCCACACATCGACACATGGACACATCGACACATCAAAGCATCCAAACATCCACACATCTACATATCCACAAATCGACACATCCACACATCCACACATCCACACATCCACACATCGAAACATCGACACATCGCCACATCGACACATCGACACATCGACACATCCACACATCGAAACATCGACACATCCACACATCGACACATCGACACATCCACACATCCACACATCGACACATCCACAAATCGACACATCGACTCATCGACACATCCACACATCCACACATCCTCACATCCTCACATCCACACATCCACACATTCTCACATCCACACATCGCCATATCGGTACATCGACACATCGACACCTCGACACATTGACACATCGACACATTGACACAACGACATATCGACACATCGACACATCGACACATCGACACATCGACACATCGACACATCGACACATCGACACATCGACACATCGACACATCGACACGTCGACACATCGACACATCCACACATCGACACATCCACAAGTCGACACATCGACTTATCGACTCATCGACATATCGGCACATCGACACATCGACACATCGACACATCGACACATAGACACATCCACAAATCTACACATCGACTCATCGACACATCCACACATCCGCACATGCACACATCCTCACATCCACACATCGACACATCCACACATCGACACATCAACACATCGACAAATCGAAAAATCGACACATCGACACATCGACATATCCACATATACACACATCCACATATCGACACATCCACACATCCACACATCGACACATCCACAAGTCGACACATCGACTCATCGACACATCGACACATCGGCACATCGACACATCGACACATCGACACATCGGCACATAGACTCATCGACACATCGACACATCGACACATCGACACATCGACACATCCACTCATCGACTCATCGACCCATCGACACATCGAAACATCGACACATCCAAAAATCCGCACATCGACACATCGAAACATCGACACATCCACACATCCACACATCCACATATGAAAACATCGACACATCCACACATCCACACATCGACACATCCACAAGCCGACACACCGACTCATCGACTTATCGACGCATCGATACATCCACACATCCACACATCGACACATCGACACATCGACACATCCACACATCGACACATCGACACTTCGACACATCGACACATCGACACATCGACACATCGACACATCGACACATCGACACATCGACACATCGACACATCGACACATCGACACATCGACACATCGACACATCGACACATCGACACATCGACACATCGACACATCTAAACATCGACACGTCGACACATCGACAAATCGACACATCGACACATCGACACATCGACACATCGAAGCATCCACACATCCACACATCCACACGTCCACACATCCACACATCGACACATCGACACATCGACACATCGACACCTCGACACATCGACACCTCGACACATCGACACATCGACACATCGACACAACGACACATCGACACATCGACACATCCACACATCCACACATCCACACATCCACACATCCACACGTCCACACATCCACACATCGACACATCGACACATCGACACATCGACACATCGACACCTCGACACATCGACACATCGACACATCGACACATCGACACATCGACACAACGACACATCGACACATCGACACATCCACACATCCACACATCCACACATCCACACATCCACACATCCACACATCCACACATCCACACATCCACACATCCACACATCCACACATCCACACATCGACACATCGACACATCGACACATCGACACATCGACACATCGACACAACGACACATCGACACATCGACACATCGACACATCCACACATCCACACATCCACACATCCACACATCCACACATCCACACATCCACACATCCACACATCCACACATCCACACATCCACACATCCACACATCCACACATCGACACATCGACACATCGACACATCGACACATCGACACATCGAAACATCGACACGTCGACACATCGACAAATCGACACATCGACACATCGACACATCGACACATCGACACATCGAAGCATCCACACATCCACACATCCACACGTCCACACATCCACACATCGACACATCGACACATCGACACATCGACACCTCGACACATCGACACCTCGACACATCGACACATCGGCACATCGACACATCGATACATCGACACATCGAGACATCGACACATCGACACATCCACACATCCACACATCCACACGTCCACACATCCACACATCGACACATCGACACATCGACACCTCGACACATCGACACCTCGACACATCGACACATCGACACATCGACACAACGACACATCGACACATCGACACATCCACACATCCACACATCCACACATCCACACATCCACACATCCACACATCCACACATCCACACATCCACACATCCACACATCCACACATCCACACATCCACACATCCACACATCGACACATCGACACATCGACACATCGACACATCGACACATCGACACATCGACACATCGAGACATCGACACATCGACTCATCGACACATCGACACATCCAAACATCGACACATCCAAACATCGACACATCCACACATCCACACATCGACAAATCAACACATCGACACATCGACACATCGACATATCGACACATCGAAACATCGACACATCGACACATCGAAACATCGACACATCGACACATCGACACATCGACACATCCACACATCGATACTTCGACACATCGACACATCGACACATCCAAACATCGACACATCGACACATCCACACATCCACACATCCACACTTCCACACATCCACACATCGACACATCGACACATCGACACATCGACACTTCGACACATCCACAAATCCACACATCGGCACATGAACACATCGACACATTGACTCATCGACACATCTGCAAATCGACACATCGACACATTGACATATCCACACATCCACACATCCACACATCCTCACATCGACACATCCACACATCCACTCATCGCCACGTCCTTACGTCGACACATCGACACATCGACACATCCACACATCCACACATCCACACATCGACACACCGACACATCGAAACATCGACACATCAACACATCCACATATCCACACATCGACACGTCGACACATCCTCACATCCCCACATCCACACTGCGAAACATCGACACATCGCCACATCCGTACACCGACACATCGACACATCGAAACATCGACACATCGACACTTCGACACTTCGACACATCGACACATCGACACATCGACACATACACACATCGGCACATCGACACATCGACACATCGACACATCGACACATCCACACATCGACACATCGACACATCGACACATCGACACATCCAAACATCGACACATCGAAACATCGACACATCCACACATCGACAAATCGACACATTGACACATTGACACATCGACACATCGACATATTGACACAACGAAACATCGACACATAGACACATCGACACATCGAAACATCGACACTGCGACACACCGAAACATCGACACATCCACACATCCACACATCGACGCATCGACACATGGACACATCCACACATCCACACATCGACACGTCGACACATCAAGACGTCGAAACATCGACACATCGACACATTAACACATAAACACATCGACACATCGACACTTCGACACATCGGTACATCGACACATGAACACATCGACTCATCGACACATCCACACATCGACACACCGAAACATCGACACATCGACACATCGACACATCGACACATCGACACACCGACTCATCGACACATCGACACATCGACACATCGACACATCGACACATCGACACATCGACACATCGACACATCGACACATCGACACATCGAAACATCGACACATCGACACACCGAAACATCGACACATCCACACATCCACACATCGACGCATCGACACATGGACACATCCACACATCCACACATCGACACGTCGACAAATCAAGACGTCGAAACATCGACACAACGAAACATCGACACATCGACACATTAACACATAAACACATCGACACATCGACACTTCGACACTTCGACACATCGACACATCGACACATCCACAAATCCACACTTCGGCACATCGACACATCGACACATCGACACATTGACTCATCGACACATAGACACATCGACATATCGAAACATCGACACATTGACTCATCGAAACATAGACACATCCACAAATCGACACATCGACTAATCGACACATCCACACATCCACACATCGACACATCCTCACATCGACACAGCCACACATCCACTCATCGCCACGTCGGTACATCGACACATCGACACATCGACACATCGACACATCCACACATCGACACATCCACACATCGACACATCGACACATCGACACATCCACACATCCACACATCCACACATCCACACATCGACACATCGACGCATCGAAACATCGACATATCCACACATCGACACATCGACAAATCGACACATCGACACATCGAAACATCGACTCATCGACACATCGACACATCGACACATCAAAACATCCTCACATCGACACAGCCACACATCGACACATCGACACATCGACATATCGAAACATCGACACATTGACTCATCGAAACATAGACACATCCACAAATCGACACATCGACTCATCGACACATCGACACATCGACACATCGACACATCGACACATCGGCACATCGACACATCGACACATCGACACATCGACTCATCGACACATCGACACATCGACACATCGACACATTGACTCATCGACACATAGACACATCGACATATCGAAACATCGACACATTGACTCATCGAAACATAGACACATCCACAAATCGACACATCGACTCATCGACACATCCACACATCCACACATCCACACATCGACACATCCTCACATCGACACAGCCACACATCCACACATCGACACATCGACAAATCGACACATCGACAGATTGACACATCGACACATCGACACATCGACACATCGACACATCGACACATCGACACATCGACACATCGACACATCGACACATCGACTCATCGACACATCGACACATCGACACATCGACACATCGACTCATCGACACATCGACACATCGACACATCGACACATCGACACATCGACACATCGACACATCGACACATCGACACATCGACACATCGACTCATCGACACATCGACACATCGACACATCGACACATCGACACATCGACACATCGACACATCGACACATCGACACATCGACACATCGACACATCGACACATCGACACATCGACATATCGACACATCGACACATCGACACATCGACACACCGACACATCGACACATCGACACATCGACACATCGACACATCGACACATCGACACATCGAAACATCGAAACATCCTCACATCGACACAGCCACACATCCACTCATCGCCACGTCGGTACATCGACACATCGACACATCGACACATCCACACATCGACACATCGACTCATCGACACATCGACACATCGACACATCGACACATCGACACATCGACACATCGACACATCGACACATCGACACATCGACACATCGACACATCGACACATCGACACATCGACACATCGACACATCGACACATCGACACATCGACACATCGACACATCGACACTTCGAAACATCGACAAATCGACACATCGACACATCGACACATCGACACATCGACACATCGACACATCGACTCATCGACACATCCACACATCCACACATCCACACATCGACACATCCTCACATCGACACAGCCACACATCCACTCATCGCCACGTCGGTACATCGACACATCGACACATCCACACATCGACACATCCACACATCGACACATCGACACATCGACACATCGACAAATCGACACATCGACACATCGACACATCGACACATCGACACATCGACACATCGACACATCGACACATAGACACATCGACACATCGACTCATCGACACATCCACACATCCACACATCCACACATCGACACATCGACACATCGACACATCGACACATCGACACATCGACTCATCGACACATCGACACATCGACACATCGACACATCGACACATCGACACATCGACACATCGACACATCGACACATCGACACATCGACACATCGACACATCGACACACCGACACATCGACACATCGACACATCGACACATCGACACATCGACTCATCGACACATCTACACATCCACACATCCACACATCGACACATCGACACATCGACACATCGACACATCCACACATCCACACATCCACACATCCACACATCCACACATCCACACATCGACACATCGACGCATCGACACATCGACACATCGACACATCGAAACATCGTCACATAAATACATCGATACATCGACACATCGACACATCGAAACATCGTCACATCAATACATCGACACATCGACACATCGACACATCGACACATCGACTCATCGACACATCGACACATCGACACATCGACACATCGACACATCGACACATCGACACATCGACTCATCGACACATCGACATATCGACACATCGACACATCGACACATCGACACATCGACACATCGACACATCCACACATCGACTCATCGACACATCGACACATCGACACATCGACTCATCGACACATCGACACATCGACACATCGACACATCGACACATCGACACATCGACACATCGACACATCGACACATCGAAACATCGATACATCCACACATCGACACATCGAAACATCGTCACATCAATACATCGACACATCGACACATCGACACATCGACACATCGACACATCGACACATCGACTCATCGACACATCGACACATCGACACATCGACACATCGACACATCGACACATCGACACATCGACACATCGACACATCGACACATCGACACATCGACACATCGACACATCGACTCATCGACACATCGACACATCGACACATCGACACATCGACACATCGACACATCGACACATCGACACATCGACACATCGACACATCGACACATCGACTCATCGACACATCGACACATCCACACGTCGACACATCGACACATCGACACATCGACACATCGACACATCGACACATCGACACATCGACACATCCACACATCGACACATCGACACATCGACACATCGACTCATCGACACATCGACACATCCACACATCGACACATCGAAACATCGATACATCCACACATCGACACATCCACACATCCACTCATCGACACATCGACACATCGTCACATCGACACATCGACACATCGACACATCGACACATCGACACATCGACACATCGACACATCGACACATCGACACATCGACACATCGACACATCGACACATCGACACATCGACACATCGACACATCGAAACATCGACACATCGAAACATCGACACATCCACACTTCCACACATCCACACATTGACACATCGAAACATCGACACATCCACACATCGACACATCCACACATCCACACATCCACACATCCACACATCCACACATCGACACATCGACACATCGACACATCGACACATCGACACATCGACACATCGACACATCGACACATCGACACATCCAAAAATCCACAAATCCACACATCCACACGTCGACACATCGACTCGTCGACACATCCACAAATCGACACATCGACACATCGACACTTCGACACATCGACACATCGACACATCGACACATCGACACATCGACACATCCACACATCGACACATAGACACATCGACACATCGAAACATCGACACATCGACACATCAATACATCGACACATCGACACATTTTCACATCGACAAATCGACACATCGACACATCGGAACATCCACACATCGACACATCGAAACTTCGACACATCCACACATCGATACATCCACACATCGACACATCGACACATCGTCACATCAATACATCGACACATCGACACATCGACACATCGACACATCGACACACCGACACATCGACTCATCGACACATCGACACATCGACACATCGACACATCGACTCATCGACACATCGACACATCGACACATCGACACATCGACACATCGACACATCGACACATCGACAAATCGAAACATCGACACATCCACACATCCACACATCCACACATCGACACATCGAAACACCGACACATCCACACATCGACACATCGACACATCGACACATCGACACATCGACACTTCGACATATCCCCACATCCACACATCCACACATCCACACATCCACACATCCACACATCGACACATCGACACATCGACACATCGACACATCCACAAATCCACAAATCCACACATCCACACGTCGACACATCGACACATTGACACTTCGACACATCCAAACATAAACACATCCACACATCCACACATCCACACATCCACACATCCACACATTGACACATCGAAACATCGACACATCCACACTTCGACACATCCACACATCCACACATCGACACATCGACACATCGATACATCGACACATCGACACATCGACACATCGACACATCGACACATCGACACATCGACACATCGACACATCGACACATCGACACATCGACACATCGTCACATCGACACTTCAACACATCCACACATCCACACATCCACACATCGACACATCGACACATCGACACATAGACACATCGACACATCGACACATCGACACATCGACACATCAACACATCGACACATCGACTCATCGACACATCGAAACATCGTCACATCAATACATCGATACATCCACACATCGATACATCCACACATCGAAACATCGTCACATCAATACATCGACACATCGACACATCGACACATCGACACATCGACTCATCGACACATCGACACATCGACACATCGACACATCGACACATCGACACATCGACACATCGACACATCGACACATCGACACATCGACACATCGACACATCGACACATCGACACATCGACACATCGACTCATCGACACATCGACACATCCACACATCGACACATCGACACATCGACACATCGACACATCGACACATCGACTCATCGACACATCGACACATCGACACATCGACACATCGACACATCGACACATCGACACATCGACACATCGACACATCGACACATCGACTCATCGACACATCGAAACATCGTCACATCAATACATCGATACATCCACACATCGATACATCCACACATCGAAACATCGTCACATCAATACATCGACACATCGACACATCGACACATCGACACATCGACACATCGACTCATCGACACATCGACACATCGACACATCGACACATCGACACATCGACACATCGACACATCGACACATCGACACATCGACACATCGACACATCGACACATCGACACATCGGCACATCGACTCATCGACACTTCGACACATCCACACATCGACACATCGACACATCGACACATCGACACATCGACACATCCACACATCGACACATCGACACATCGACTCATCGACACATCGACTCATCGACACATCGACACATCCACACATCGACACATCGAAACATCGACACATCCACACATCGACACATCCACACATCCACTCATCGACACATCGACACATCGTCACATCGACACATCGACACATCGACACATCGACACATCGACACATCGACACATCGACACATTGACACTTCGACACATCCAAACATAAACACATCCACACATCCACACATCCACACATTGACACATCGAAACATCGACACATCCACACTTCGACACATCCAAACATCCACACATCGACACATCGACACATCGACACATCGACACATCCACAAATCCACACATCCACACGTCGACACATCGACACATTGACACTTCGACACATCCAAACATAAACACATCCACACATCCACACATCCACACATCCACACATTGACACATCGAAACATCGACACATCCACACTTCGACACATCCACACATCCACACATCGACACATCGACACATCGACACATCGACACATCGACACATCGACACATCGACACATCGACACATCGACACATCGACACATCGACACATCGACACATCGACACATCGACACATCGACACATCGTCACATCGACACTTCAACACATCCACACATCCACACATCGACACATCGACACATCGACACATAGACACATCGACACATCGAAACGTCGACACATCGACACATCAATACATCGACACATCGACACATCGACACATTTACACATCGACACATCGACACATCGACATATCGAAACATCCACACATCGACACATCGAAACATCGACACATCCACACATCGACACATCCACACATCGACACATCGACACATCGACACATCGAAACATCGACACATCGACACATCCACACATCCACACATCCACACATCCACACATCGACACATCGACACATACACAGATCGACACATCGACACATCGAAACATCGACACATCGACACATCGACACATCGACACATCGGCACATCGACACATCGACACATCGACACATCGACACATCGACACATCGACACATCGACACATCGACACATCGACACATCGACACATCGACACATCGACTCATCGACACTTCCACGCATCCACACATCGACACATCGACACATCGACACATCGACACATCCACACATCCACACATCCACACATCCACACATCCACACATCGACACATCGACGCATCGACATATCGACTCATCGACACATCGAAACATCGACACATCGACACATCGACACATCGACACATCGACACATCGACACATCGACACATCGACACATCGACACATCGACACATCGACACATCGACTTATCGACACATCGACACATCGAAACATCGTCACATCAATACATCGATACATCCACACATCGACACATCGACACATCCACACATCCACACATCCAAACATCCACACATCCACACATCCACACATCGACACATCGACACATCGACACATCGACACATCGACACATCGACACATCGACACATCCACAAATCCACAAATCCACACATCCACACGTCGACACATCGACTCGTCGACACATCGACACATCGACACATCGACACATCGACACATCGACACATCGACACATCGACACATCGACACATCGACACATCGACACATCGACACATCGACACATCGACTCATCGACACATCGACACATCGACACATCGACTCATCGAAACATCGTCATATCAATACATCTATATATCCACACATCGACACATCGACACATCGTCACATCAATACATCGACACATCGACACATCGACACATCGACACATCGACACATCGACACATCGACTCATCGACACATCAACACATCGACACATCGACACATCGACACATCGACACATCGACACATCGACACATCGACACATCGACACATCGACACATCGACACATCGACACATCGACACATCGACACATCGACACACCGACACATCGACACATCGACACATCGACACATCCACACATCGACACATCGACACATCGACTCATCGACACATCGACACATCGACACATCGACACATCCACACATCCACACATCCACACATCGACACATCGAAACATCGACACATCCACACATCGACACATCCACACATCCACTCATCGACACATCGACACATCGACACATCGTCACATCGACACATCGACATATCGACACATCGACACATCGACACATCGACACATCGACACATCGACACATCGACACATCGACACATCGACACATCGACACATCCACACATCGACACATCGACACATCGACACATCGACACATCGACACATCGACACATCGACACATCCACACATCCACACATCCACACATCCACACATTGACACATCGAAACATCGACACATCCACACATCGACACATCCACACATCCACACATCCACACATCCACACATCCAAACATCCACACATCCACACATCCACACATCGACACATCGACACATCGACACATCGACACATCGACACATCCACAAATCCACACATCCACACGTCGACACATCGACTCGTCGACACATCCACAAATCGACACATCGACACATCGACACTTCGACACATCGACACATCGACACATCGACACATCGACACATCGACACATCCACACATCGACACATAGACACATCGACACATCGAAACATCGACACATCGACACATCAATACATCGACACATCGACACATCGACACATTTTCACATCGACAAATCGACACATCGACACATCGGAACATCCACACATCGACACATCGAAACATCGACACATCCTCACATCGATACATCCACACATCGACACATCGACACATCGAAACATCGTCACATCAATACATCGACACATCGACACATCGACACATCGACACATCGACACATCGACACATCGACACATCGACACATTGACTCATCGACACATCGACAAATCGACACATCGACACATCGACTCATCGACACATCGACACATCGACACATCGACACATCGACACATCGACACATCGACACATCGACACATCGACACATCGAAACATCGACACATCCACACATCCACACATCGACACATCGACACATCGACACATCGACACATCGACACATCGACACATCGACACATCGACACATCGGAACATCCACACATCGACACATCCTCACATCGATACATCCACACATCGACACATCGACACATCGAAACATCGTCACTTCAATACATCGACACATCGACACATCGACACATCGACACATCGACACATCGACACATTGACTCATCGACACATCGACAAATCGACACATCGACACATCGACTCATCGACACATCGACACATCGACACATCGACACATCGACACATCGACACATCGACACATCGACACATCGACACATCGACACATCGAAACATCGACACATCCACACATCCACAAATCGACACATCGACACATCGACACTTCGACACATAGACACATCGACACATCGAAACATCGACACATAGACACATCGACACATCGAAACATCGACACATCGACACATCAATACATCGACACATCGACACATTTTCACATCGACAAATCGACACATCGACACATCGGAACATCCACACATCGACACATCGAAACTTCGACACATCCACACATCGATACATCCACACATCGACACATCGTCACATCAATACATCGACACATCGACACATCGACACATCGACACATCGACACATCGACACACCGACACATCGACTCATCGACACATCGACACATCGACACATCGACACATCGACACATCGACTCATCGACACATCGACACATCGACACATCGACACATCGACACATCGACACATCGACACATCGACACATCGACACATCGACAAATGGAAACATCGACACATCCACCCATCCACACATCCACACATCGACACATCGAAACACCGACACATCCACACATCGACACATCGACACATCGACACATCGACACATCGACACATCCACACATCGACACATAGACACATCGACACATCGAAACATCGACACATAGACACATCGACACATCGAAACATCGACACATCGACACATCAATACATCGACACATCGACACATTTTCACATCGACAAATCGACACATCGACACATCGGAACATCCACACATCGACACATCGAAACTTCGACACATCCACACATCGATACATCCACACATCGACACATCGTCACATCAATACATCGACACATCGACACATCGACACATCGACACATCGACACATCGACACACCGACACATCGACTCATCGACACATCGACACATCGACACATCGACACATCGACACATCGACTCATCGACACATCGACACATCGACACATCGACACATCGACACATCGACACATCGACACATCGACACATCGACACATCGACAAATGGAAACATCGACACATCCACCCATCCACACATCCACACATCGACACATCGAAACACCGACACATCCACACATCGACACATCGACACATCGACACATCGACACTTCGACATATCCCCACATCCACACATCCACACATCCACACATCCACACATCCACACATCGACACATCGACACATCGACACATCGACACATCCACAGATCCACAAATCCACACATCCACACGTCGACACATCGACACATTGACACTTCGACACATCCAAACATAAACACATCCACACATCCACACATCCACACATTGACACATCGAAACATCGACACATCCACACTTCGACACATCCACACATCCACACATCGACACATCGACACATCGATACATCGACACATCGACACATCGACACATCGACACATCGACACATCGACACATCGACACATCGACACATCGACACATCGACACATCGTCACATCGACACTTCAACACATCCACACATCCACACATCCACACATCGACACATCGACACATCGACACATAGACACATCGACACATCGACACATCGACACATCAACACATCGACACATCGACTCATCGACACATCGAAACATCGTCACATCAATACATCGATACATCCACACATCGATACATCCACACATCGAAACATCGTCACATCAATACATCGACACATCGACACATCGACACATCGACTCATCGACACATCGACACATCGACACATCGACACATCGACACATCGACACATCGACACATCGACACATCGACACATCGACACATCGACACATCGACTCATCGACACATCGACACATCCACACATCGACACATCGACACATCGACACATCGACACATCGACACATCGACTCATCGACACATCGACACATCGACACATCGACACATCGACACATCGACACATCGACACATCGACACATCGACACATCGACACATCGACACATCGACTCATCGACACATCGAAACATCGTCACATCAATACATCCACACATCGATACATCCACACATCGAAACATCGTCACATCAATACATCGACACATCGACACATCGACACATCGACACATCGACACATCGACTCATCGACACATCGACACATCGACACATCGACACATCGACACATCGACACATCGACACATCGACACATCGACACATCGACTCATCGACACTTCGACACATCCACACATCGACACATCGACACATCGACACATCGACACATCGACACATCGACACATCGACACATCGACACATCGACACATCGACACATCGACACATCGACTCATCGACACATCGACACATCCACACATCGACACATCGAAACATCGACACATCCACACATCGACACATCCACACATCCACTCATCGACACATCGACACATCGTCACATCGACACATCGACACATCGACACATCGACACATCGACACATTGACACTTCGACACATCCAAACATAAACACATCCACACATCCACACATCCACACATTGACACATCGAAACATCGACACATCCACACTTCGACACATCCACACATCCACACATCGACACATCGACACATCGACACATCGACACATCCACAAATCCACACATCCACACGTCGACACATCGACACATTGACACTTCGACACATCCAAACATAAACACATCGACACATCCACACATCCACACATCCACACATCCACACATTGACACATCGAAACATCGACACATCCACACTTCGACACATCCACACATCCACACATCGACACATCGACACATCGACACATCGACACATCGACACATCGACACATCGACACATCGACACATCGACACATCGACACATCGACACATCGACACATCGACACATCGTCACATCGACACTTCAACACATCCACACATCCACACATCCACACATCGACACATCGACACATCGACACATAGACACATCGACACATCGAAACGTCGACACATCGACACATCAATACATCGACACATCGACACATCGACACATTTACACATCGACACATCGACACATCGACATATCGAAACATCCACACATCGACACATCGAAACATCGACACATCCACACATCGACACATCCACACATCGACACATCGACACATCGACACATCGAAACATCGACACATCGACACATCCACACATCCACACATCCACACATCCACACATCCACACATCGACACATCGACACATCGACACATACACAGATCGACACATCGAAACATCGACACATCGACACATCGACACATCGACACATCGACACATCGGCACATCGACACATCGACACATCGACACATCGACACATCGACACATCGACACATCGACACATCGACACATCGACACATCGACACATCGACACATCGACACATCGACACATCGACACATCGACTCATCGACACTTCCACACATCCACACATCGACACATCGACACATCGACACATCCACACATCCACACATCCACACATCCACACATCCACACATCCACACATCGACACATCGACGCATCGACATATCGACTCATCGACACATCGAAACATCGACACATCGACACATCGACACATCGACACATCGACACATCGACACATCGACACATCGACACATCGACACATCGACACATCGACTTATCGACACATCGACACATCGAAACATCGTCACATCAATACATCGATACATCCACACATCGACACATCGACACATCCACACATCCACACATCCAAACATCCACACATCCACACATCCACACATCGACACATCGACACATCGACACATCGACACATCGACACATCGACACATCCACAAATCCACAAATCCACACATCCACACGTCGACACATCGACTCGTCGACACATCGACACATCGACACATCGACACATCGACACATCGACACATCGACACATCGACACATCGACACATCGACTCATCGACACATCGACACATCGACACATCGACTCATCGAAACATCGTCATATCAATACATCTATATATCCACACACCGACACATCGACACATCGTCACATCAATACATCGACACATCGACACATCGACACATCGACACACCGACACATCGACACATCGACACATCAACACATCCACACATCGACACATCGACACATCGACTCATCGACACATCGACACATCCACACATCCACACATCCACACATCGACACATCGAAACATCGACACATCCACACATCGACACATCCACACATCCACTCATCGACACATCGACTCATCGACACATCGTCACATCGACACATCGACACATCGACACATCGACACATCGACACATCGACACATCGACACATCGACACATCGACACATCGACACATCGACACATCGACACATCGACACATCGACACATCGACACATCCACACATCGACACATCGACACATCGACACATCGACACATCGACACATCGACACATCGACACATCGACACATCCACACATCCACACATCCACACATCCACACATTGACACATCGAAACATCGACACATCCACACATCGACACATCCACACATCCACACATCCACACATCCACACATCCAAACATCCACACATCCACACATCCACACATCGACACATCGACACATCGACACATCGACACATCGACACATCCACACATCCAAACATCCACACATCCACACGTCGACACATCGACTCGTCGACACATCCACAAATCGACACATCGACACATCGACACTTCGACACATCGACACATCGACACATCGACACATCGACACATCGACACATCGACACATCCACACATCGACACATAGACACATCGACACATCGAAACATCGACACATCGACACATCAATACATCGACACATCGACACATCGACACATTTTCACATCGACAAATCGACACATCGACACATCGGAACATCCACACATCGACACATCGAAACATCGACACATCCTCACATCGATACATCCACACATCGACACATCGACACATCGAAACATCGTCACATCAATACATCGACACATCGGCACATCGACACATCGACACATCGACACATTGACTCATCGACACATCGACAAATCGACACATCGACACATCGACTCATCGACACATCGACACATCGACACATCGACACATCGACACATCGACACATCGACACATCGACACATCGAAACATCGACACATCCACACATCCACACATCGACACATCGAAACTTCGACACATCCACACATCGACACATCCACACAACGATACATCGACACATCGACACATCGACACATCGGCACATCGACACTTCGACATATCCACACATCCACACATCCACACATCCACACATCCACACATCCACACATCCACACATCCACACATCGACACATCGACACATCGACACATCCACAAATCCACAAATCCACACATCCACACGTCGACACATGGACTCGTCGACACATCCACAAATCGACACATCGACACTTCGACACATCCAAACACAAACACATCCACACATCCACACATCCACACATTGACACATCGAAACATCGACACATCCACACTTCGACACATCCACACATCCACACATCGACACATCGACACATCGACACCTCGACACATCGACACATCCACACATCCACACATCGACACATCGACACATCGACACATCGACACATCGACACATCGTCACATCGACACTTCAACACATCCACACATCCAAACATAAACACTTCCACACATCCACACATCCACACATCCACACATTGACACATCGAAACATCGACACATCCACACATCGACACATCGACACATCCACACATCCACACATCCACACATCCACACATCGACACATCGACACATCGACACATCGACACATCGACACATCGACACATCGACACATCGACACATCGACACATCGACACATCGACACATCGACACATCGACACATCGACACATCGACACATCGTCACATCGACACTTCAACACATCCACACATCCACACATCCACACATCCACACATCGACA
This sequence comes from Chloromyia formosa, assembly GCA_964017055.1. Lineage (NCBI taxonomy): Eukaryota > Metazoa > Arthropoda > Insecta > Diptera > Stratiomyidae > Chloromyia > Chloromyia formosa. The sequence continues at coordinate 69,882,264 of OZ024814.1, forward strand.
CATCGACACATCCACACATCCACACATCGACACATCGAAACATCGACACATCGACACATCGGCACATCGACGCATCGACACATCCACACATCCACACATCGACACATCCACACATCCACACATCCACACATCCACACATCCACACATCCACACATCCACACATCCACACATCCACACATCCACAAATCCACACATCCACACATCGACGAGTCGACGAGTCGATGTGTCGATGTGTGGATGTGTGGATGTGTGGATGTGTGGATGTGTCTATGTGTGGATGTGTGGATGTGTGGATGTGTGGATGTGTGGATGTGTCGATGTGTCGATGTGCCGATGTGTCGATGTGTCGATGTGTCGATGTGTCGATGTTTCGATGTGTCGATGTGTCGATCTGTGTATGTGTCGATGTGTCGATGTGTGGATGTGTGGATGTGTGGATGTGTGGATGTGTCGATGTGTCGATGTGTCGATGTTTCGATGTGTCGATGTGTCGATGTGTGGATGTGTCGATGTGTGGATGTGTCGATGTTTCGATGTGTCGATGTGTGGATGTTTCGATATGTCGATGTGTCGATGTGTCGATGTGTCGATGTGTCGATGTGTAAATGTGTCGATGTGTCGATGTGTCGATGTGTCGATGTATTGATGTGTCGATGTGTCGACGTTTCGATGTGTCGATGTGTCTATGTGTCGATGTGTCGATGTGTGGATGTGTGGATGTGTGGATGTGTTGAAGTGTCGATGTGACGATGTGTCGATGTGTCGAAGTGTCGATGTGTGGATGTGTGGATGTGTCGAAGTGTGGATGTGTCGATGTTTCGATGTGTGGATGTGTGGATGTGTGGATGTGTGGATGTGTTTATGTTTGGATGTGTCGAAGTGTCGATGTGTCGATGTGTCGATTTGTGGATGTGTCGACGAGTCGATGTGTCGACGTGTGGATGTGTGGATGTGTGGATTTGTGGATTTGTGGATGTGTCGATGTGTCGATGTGTCGATTTGTCGATGTGTCGATGTGTCGATGTGTCGATGTGTCGATGTGTGGATGTGTGGATGTGTGGATGTGTGGATGTGTGGATGTGTGGATGTGTGGATGTGTGGATGTGTGGATGTGTGGATATGTCGAAGTGTCGATGTGACGATGTGTCGATGTGTCGATGTGTCGATGTGTCGATGTGTCGATGTGTCGATGTGTCGATGTGTCGATGTGTCGATGTGTCGATGTGTCGATGTGTCGATGTGTCGATGTGTCGATGTGTCGATGTGTGGATGTGTGGATGTGTGGATGTGTCGATGTGTGGATGTGTGGATGTGTCGATGTGTGGATGTGTGGATGTGTGGATGTGTGGATGTGTTGAAGTGTCGATGTGACGATGTGTCGATGTGTCGATGTGTCGATGTGTCGATGTGTCGATGTGTCGATGTGTCGATGTGTCGATGTGTCGATGTGTCGATGTGTGGATGTGTCGATGTGTCGATGTGTGGATGTGTCGATGTTTCGAAGTGTCAATGTGTGGATGTGTGGATGTGTGGATGTGTGGATGTGTTTATGTTTGGATGTGTCGAAGTGTCGATGTGTGGATTTGTTAATTTGTGGATGTGTCGATGTGTCGATGTGTCGATGTGTCGATGTGTGGATGTGTGGATGTGTGGATGTGTCGATGTGTCGATGTGTTGAAGTGTGGATGTGTCGATGTGTCGATGTGTCGAATTGTCGATGTGTGGATGTGTCGATTTGTCGAAGTGTGGATGTGTGGACGTGTCGATGTGTGGATGTGTCGATGTGTCGATGTGTCGATGTATCGATGTGTCGATGAGTCGATGTGTCGATGTGTCGATGTGTCGATGTGTCGATGTGTCGATGTGTCGATGTGTCGATGTGTGGATGTGTGGATGTGTCGATATGTCGATGTGTCGATGTGTCGATGTGTCGATGTGTCGATGTGTCGATGTGTCGATGTGTCGATGTGTCGATGTGTCGATGTGTCGATGTGTCGATGTGTCGATGTGTCGATGTGTCGATGTGTCGATGTGTCGATGAGTCGATGTGTCGATGAGTCGATGAGTCGATATGTCGATGTGTCGATGTGTCGATGTGTCGATGTGTCGATGTGTCGATGTGTCGATGTGTCGATGTGTCGATGTGTCGATGTGTCGATGTGTCGATGTGTCGATGTGTCGATGTTTCGATGTGTCGATGTTTCGATGTGTCGATTTGTGGATGTATCGATGTGTGGATGTGTCGATGTTTCGATGTGTCGATGTGTGGATGTTTCGATGTGTCGATTTGTCGATGTGTCGATGTGTCGATGTGTCGATGTGTCGATGTATCGATTTGTCGATGTGTCGATGTGTGGATGTGTGGATGTGTCGATGTGTGCATGTGTGGATGTGTGGATGTGTGGATGTTTGGATGTGTCGAAGTGTCAATGTGTCGATGTGTCGATGAGTCGATGTGTCGATTTGTGGATGTGTCGACGAGTCGATGTGTCGATGTGTGGATGTGTGGATGTGTGGATGTGTGGATGTGTGGATGTGTGGATGTGTGGATGTGTGGATGTGTGGATGTTTGGATTTGTGGATGGGTCGATGTGTCGATGTGTCGATGAGTCGAAGTGTCGATGTGTCGATGTTTCGATGTGTCGATGTGTCGATGTACAGATGTGGCGATGAGTTTATGTGTGGATGTGTGGATGTGAGGATATGTGGATGTGTGGATGTGGGGATGTTTTGATGAGACGATGTGTCGATTTGTGGATGTGTCGATGTGTGGATGTGTGGATGTGTGGATGTGTCGATGTTTCGATGTTTCGATGTGTCGATGTGTCGATGTGTCGATGTGTCGATGTGTCGATGTGTCGATGTGTCGTTGTGTCGATGTGTCGATGTGTCGATGTGTCGATGTGTCGTTGTGTCGATGTGTCGATGTGTCGATGTGTCGATGTGTGGGTGTGTCGATGTGTCGATGTGTGGATGTGTGGATGTGTGGATGTGTCGATGTGCCGATGTGTCGATGTGTCGATATGTCGATATTTCTATGTGTCGATGTGTCGATTTGTGGATGTGTCGATGTGTCGATGTGTCGATGTTTCGATGTGTCGATGTGTCGATGTGTGGATGTGTGGATGTGTGGATGTGTCGATGTGTCGATGTGTCGATGTGTGGATGTGTCCATGTTTCGATGAGTCGATGTGTGGATGTTTCGATGTGTCGATGTGTGGATGTGTCCATGTTTCGATGAGTCGATGTGTCGATGTGTCGATGTGTGGATGTGTGGATGTGTGGATGTGTCGATGTGTGGATGTGTCGATGTGTCGATGTGTCGATGTGTCGATGTGTGGATGTGTGGATGTGTCGATGTTTCGATGTGTCGATGTGTGGATGTGTCGATGTTTCGATGTTTCGATGTGTCGATGTGTCGATGTGTCGATGTGTGGATGTGTGGATGTGTGGATGTGTCGATGTGTCGATGTGTCGATGTGTGGATGTGTCCATGTTTCGATGAGTCGATGTGTGGATGTTTCGATGTGTCGATGTGTGGATGTGTCCATGTTTCGATGAGTCGATGTGTCGATGTGTCGATGTGTGGATGTGTCGATGTTTCGATGTTTCGATGTGTCGATGTGTCGATGTGTCGATATGTCGATGTGAGGATATGTGGATGTGTGGATGAGGGGATGTGTCGATGAGTCGATGTGTCGATTTGTGGATGTGTCGACGTGTGGATGTGTGGATGTGTCGATGTGTCGATGTGTGGATGTGTCGATGTGTCGATGTGAGGATATGTGGATGTGTGAATGTGGGGATGTTTCGATGAGTCGATATGTCGATTTGTGGATGTGTCGATGTGTCGATGTGTCGATATGTGGATGCGTCGATGTGTGGATGTGTCGATGTTTCGATGTGTCGATGTGTGGATGTTTCGATTTGTCGATGTGTCGATGTGTAAATGTGTCGATGTGTCGAAGTTTCGATGTGTCGATGTGTCGATGTGTGGATGTGTGGATGTGTGGATGTGTCGATGTGTGGATGTGTGGATGTGTGGATGTGTGGATGTGTGGATGTGTTGAAGTGTTGATGTGACGATGTGTCGATGTGTGGATGTGTCGATGTGTGGATGTGTCGATGTGTCGATGTGTCGATGTGTGGATGTGTGGATGTGTGGATGTGTGGATTTGTGGTTTTGTGGATTTGTGGATGTGTCGATGTTTCGATGTGTCGATGTGTCGATGTGTGGATGTGTCGATGTGTCGATGTGTGGATGTGTCGATGTTTCGATGTGTCGATGTGTGGATGTTTCGATGTGTCGATGTGTCGATGTGTCGATGTTTCGATGTGTCGATGTGTCGATGTGTGGATGTGTGGATGTGTGGATGTGTGGATGTGTGGATGTGTCGATGTTTCGATGTGTCGATGTGTGGATGTGTGGATGTGTGGATTTGTGGATGTGTCGATGTTTCGATGTGTCGATGTGTCGATGTGTGGATGTGTCGATGTGTCGATGTGTGGATGTGTCGATGTTTCGATGTGTCGATGTTTCGATGTGTCGATGTGTCGATGTGTCGATGTGTCGATGTGTAAATGTGTCGATGTGTCGATTTGTCGATGTGTCGATGTGTCGATGTGTCGATGTGTCGATGTGTCAATGTGTCGATGTGTGGATGTGTCGATGTGTGGATGTGTCGATGTGTCGATGTGTCGATGTGTCGATAAGTCGATGTGTCGATGTGTCGATGTGTCGATGTGTCGATGTGTCGATGTGTCGATGTGTCGATGTGTCGATGTGTCGATGTGTCGATGTGTCGATGTTTCGATGTGTCGATGTGTCGATGTGTCGATGTGTCGATGTGTCGATGTGTCGATGTGTGGATGTGTGGATGTGTGGATGTGTGGATGTGTGGATGTGTCGATGTGTCGATGTGTCGATGTGTCGATGTGTCGATGTGTCGATGTGTCGATGTGTCGCTGTGTGGATGTGGGGATGTGTCGACGTGTGGATGTGTCGATGTGTGGATGTGTCGATGTGTCGATGTGTCGATGTGTGGATGTGTCGATGTTTCGATGTGTCGATGTGTGGATGTGTGGATGTGTGGATGTGTGGATGTGTGGATGTGTGGATGTGTGGATGTGTGGATGTGTCGATGTGTCGATGTGTCGATGTGTCGATGTGTCGATGTGTCGATGTGTCGATGTTTCGATGTGTCGATGTGTCGATGTGTGGATGTGTCGATTTGTCGATGTGTCGATGTGTCGATGTTTGGATGTGTGGATGTGTCGATGTGTCGATGTGTCGATGTGTCGATGTGTCGATGTGTCGAAGTGTCGATGTTTCGATGTGTCGATGTGTGGATGTGTGGATGTGTTAATGTTTGGATGTGTCGAAGTGTCGATGTGTCGATGTGTCGATTTGTGGATGAGTCGACGAGTCGAAGAGTCGATGTGTCGATGTGTGGATGTGTGGATTTGTGGATTTGTGGATGTGTCGATGTGTCGATGTGCCGATGTGTCGATGTGTCGAAGTGTGGATGTGTGGATGTGTCGATGTGTGGATGTGTCGATGTGTCGATGTGTCGATGTGTCGATGTGTCGATGTGTCGATGTGTGGATGTGTCGATGTCTCGATGTGTCGATGTGTCGATGTGTCGATGTGTCGATGTGAGGATGTGTCGATTTGTCGATGTGTCGATGTGTCGATGTGTCGATGTGTCGATGTGTCGATGTGTGGATGTGTGGATGTGTCGATGTGTGGATGTGTCGATGTGTCGATGTGTCGATGTGTCGATGTGTCGATGTGTCGATGTGTCGATATATCGATGTGTGGATGTGTGGATGTGTGGAAGTGTGGATGTGTGGATGTGTTGAAGTGTCGATGTGACGATGTGTCGATGTGTGGATGTGTCGATGTGTCGATGTGTCGATGTGTCGATGTGTGGATGTGTGGATGTGTGGATGTGTCGATGTGTGGATGTGTGGATGTGTCGATGTGTCGATGTGTGGATGTGTGGATGTGTGGATGTGTGGATGTGTGGATGTGTGGATGTGTCGATGTGTGGATGTGTCGATGTTTCGATGTGTCAATGTGTGGATGTGTGGATGTGTGGATGTGTTTATGTTTGGATGTGTCGAAGTGTCGATGTGTCGATTTGTGGATGTGTCGACGAGTCGACGAGTCGATGTGTCGATGTGTGGATGTGTGGATGTGTGGATTTGTTAATTTGTGGATGTGTCGATGTGTCGATGTGTGGATGTGTCGATGTGTCGATGTGTCGATGTGTCGATGTGTTGATGTGTGGATGTGTCGATGTTTCGATGTGTCGAATTGTCGATGTGTGGATGTGTCGATTTGTCGATGTGTGGATGTGTCGATGTGTCGATGTGTGGATGTGTGGACATGTCAATGTGTGGATGTGTCGATGTAGCGATGTGTCGATGAGTCGATGTGTCGATGTGTCGATGTGTCGATGTGTCGATGTGTCGATGTGTCGATGTGTCGATGTGTCGATGTGTCGATGTGTGGATGTGTCGATGTGTCAATGTGTCGATGTGTCGATGAGTCGATGTGTCGATGTGTCGATGTGTCGATGTGTCGATGTGTCGATGTGTCGATGAGTCGATGTGTCGATGTGTCGATGTGTCGATGTGTCGATGTGTCCATGTGTCCATGTGTCCATGTGTCGATGTGACGATGTGTCGATGTGTCGATGTGTGGATGTGTCGATGTTTCGATGTGTCGATGTTTCCACGTGTCGATGTGTCGATGTGTGGATGTATCGATGTGTGGATGTGTCGATGTTTCGATGTGTCGATGTGTCGATGTGTCGATGTGTCGATGTGTCGATGTGTCGATGTGTTAATGTATGGATGTGTCGATGTGTGGATGTGTAGATGTGTCGATGTGTCGATGTGTGGATGTGTCGATGTTTCGATGTGTCAATGTGTGGATGTGTGGATGTGTTTATGTTTGGATGTGTCGAAGTGTCGACGTGTCGATGTGTCGATGTGTGGATTTGTGGATGTGTCGATGTTTCGATGTGTCGATGTGTCGATGTGTGGATGTGTCGATGTGTCGATGTGTGGATGTGTCGATGTTTCGATGTGTCGATGTGTGGATGTTTCGATGTGTCGATGTGTCGATGTGTCGATGTGTAAATGTGTCGATGTGTCGATTTGTCGATGTGTCGATGTGTCGATGTGTCAATGTGTCGATGTGTGGATGTGTCGATGTGTGGATGTGTGGATGTGTCGATGTGTCGATGTGTCGATGTGTCGATAAGTCGATGTGTCGATGTGTCGATGTGTCGATGTGTCGATGTGTCGATGTGTCGATGTGTCGATGTGTCGATGTGTCGATGTGTCGATGTGTCGATGTGTCGATGTTTCGATGTGTCGATGTGTCGATGTGTCGATGTGTCGATGTGTGGATGTGTGGATGTGTGGATGTGTGGATGTGTGGATGTGTCGATGTGTGGATGTGTGGATGTGTCGATGTGTCGATGTGTGGATGTGTGGATGTGTGGATGTGTGGATGTGTGGATGTGTCGATGTGTCGATGTGTCGATATGTCAATGTGTCGACGTGTCGATGTGTCGATGTGTGGATGTGTGGATGTGTCGATGTGTCGATGTGTCGATGTGTCGATAAGTCGATGTGTCGATGTGTCGATGTGTCGATGTGTCGATGTGTCGATGTGTCGATGTGTCGATGTGTCGATGTGTCGATGTGTCGATGTTTCGATGTGTCGATGTGTCGATGTGTCGATGTGTCGATGTGTGGATGTGTGGATGTGTGGATGTGTGGATGTGTCGATGTGTGGATGTGTGGATGTGTCGATGTGTCGATGTGTGGATGTGTGGATGTGTGGATGTGTGGATGTGTGGATGTGTCGATGTGTCGATGTGTGGATGTGTCGATGTTTCGATGTGTCAATGTGTGGATGTGTGGATGTGTGGATGTGTTTATGTTTGGATGTGTCGAAGTGTCGATGTGTCGATTTGTGGATGTGTCGACGAGTCGACGAGTCGATGTGTCGATGTGTGGATGTGTGGATTTGTTAATTTGTGGATGTGTCGATGTGTCGATGTGTGGATGTGTCGATGTGTCGATGTGTCGATGTGTCGATGTGTTGATGTGTGGATGTGTCGATGTTTCGATGTGTCGAATTGTCGATGTGTGGATGTGTCGATTTGTCGATGTGTGGATGTGTCGATGTGTCGATGTGTGGATGTGTGGACATGTCAATGTGTGGATGTGTCGATGTAGCGATGTGTCGATTAGTCGATGTGTCGATGTGTCGATGTGTCGATGTGTCGATGTGTCGATGTGTCGATGTGTCGATGTGTCGATGTGTCGATGTGTCGATGTGTCGATGTGTGGATGTGTCGATGTGTCAATGTGTCGATGTGTCGATGTGTCGATGAGTCGATGTGTCGATGTGTCGATGTGTCGATGTGTCGATGTGTCGATGTGTCGATGAGTCGATGTGTCGATGTGTCGATGTGTCGATGTGTCGATGTGTCGATGTGTCGATGTGTCGATGTGTCGATGTGTCGATGTGTCCATGTGTCCATGTGTCGATGTGACGATGTGTCGATGTGTCGATGTGTGGATGTGTCGATGTTTCGATGTGTCGATGTTTCCACGTGTCGATGTGTCGATGTGTGGATGTATCGATGTGTGGATGTGTCGATGTTTCGATGTGTCGATGTGTCGATGTGTCGATGTGTCGATGTGTTGATGTATGGATGTGTCGATGTGTGGATGTGTAGATGTGTCGATGTGTCGATGTGTGGATGTGTCGATGTTTCGATGTGTCAATGTGTGGATGTGTGGATGTGTTTATGTTTGGATGTGTCGAAGTGTCGACGTGTCGATGTGTCGATGTGTGGATTTGTGGATGTGTCGATGTTTCGATGTGTCGATGTGTCGATGTGTGGATGTGTCGATGTGTCGATGTGTGGATGTGTCGATGTTTCGATGTGTCGATGTGTGGATGTTTCGATGTGTCGATGTGTCGATGTGTCGATGTGTAAATGTGTCGATGTGTCGATTTGTCGATGTGTCGATGTGTCGATGTGTCGATGTGTCAATGTGTCGATGTGTGGATGTGTCGATGTGTGGATGTGTGGATGTGTCGATGTGTCGATGTGTCGATGTGTCGATAAGTCGATGTGTCGATGTGTCGATGTGTCGATGTGTCGATGTGTCGATGTGTCGATGTGTCGATGTGTCGATGTGTCGATGTGTCGATGTTTCGATGTGTCGATGTGTCGATGTGTCGATGTGTGGATGTGTGGATGTGTGGATGTGTGGATGTGTGGATGTGTCGATGTGTCGATGTGTCGATGTGTCGATGTGTCGATGTGTCGATGTGTCGATGTGTCGCTGTGTGGATGTGGGGATGTGTCGACGTGTGGATGTGTCGATGTGTGGATGTGTCGATGTGTCGATGTGTGGATGTGTCGATGTTTCGATGTGTCGATGTGTCGATGTGTGGATGTGTGGATGTGTGGATGTGTGGATGTGTGGATGTGTCGATGTGTCGATGTGTCGATGTGTCGATGTGTCGATGTGTCGATGTGTCGATGTTTCGATGTGTCGATGTGTCGATGTGTGGATGTGTCGATTTGTCGATGTGTCGATGTGTCGATGTGTCGATGTTTGGATGTGTGGATGTGTGGATGTGTCGATGTGTCGATGTGTCGATGTGTCGATGTGTCGAAGTGTCGATGTTTCGATGTGTCGATGTGTGGATGTGTGGATGTGTTAATGTTTGGATGTGTCGAAGTGTCGATGTGTCGATGTTTGGATGTGTGGATGTGTGGATGTGTCGATGTGTCGATGTGTCGATGTGTCGATGTGTCGATGTTTCGATGTGTCGATGTGTCGATGTGTGGATGTGTCGATTTGTCGATGTGTCGATGTGTCGATGTGTCGATGTTTGGATGTGTCGATGTGTCGATGAGTCGATGTGTCGATGTGTCGATGTGTCGATGTGTCGATGTGTCGATGTGTCGATGAGTCGATGTGTCGATGTGTCGATGTGTCGATGTGTCGATGTGTCGATGTGTCGATGTGTCCATGTGTCCATGTGTCGATGTGACGATGTGTCGATGTGTCGATGTGTGGATGTGTCGATGTTTCGATGTGTCGATGTTTCCACGTGTCGATGTGTCGATGTGTGGATGTATCGATGTGTGGATGTGTCGATGTTTCGATGTGTCGATGTGTCGATGTGTCGATGTGTCGATGTGTCGATGTGTTGATGTATGGATGTGTCGATGTGTGGATGTGTAGATGTGTCGATGTGTCGATGTGTGGATGTGTCGATGTTTCGATGTGTCAATGTGTGGATGTGTGGATGTGTTTATGTTTGGATGTGTCGAAGTGTCGACGTGTCGATGTGTCGATGTGTGGATTTGTGGATGTGTCGATGTTTCGATGTGTCGATGTGTCGATGTGTGGATGTGTCGATGTGTCGATGTGTGGATGTGTCGATGTTTCGATGTGTCGATGTGTGGATGTTTCGATGTGTCGATGTGTCGATGTGTCGATGTGTAAATGTGTCGATGTGTCGATTTGTCGATGTGTCGATGTGTCGATGTGTCGATGTGTCAATGTGTCGATGTGTGGATGTGTCGATGTGTGGATGTGTGGATGTGTCGATGTGTCGATGTGTCGATGTGTCGATAAGTCGATGTGTCGATGTGTCGATGTGTCGATGTGTCGATGTGTCGATGTGTCGATGTGTCGATGTGTCGATGTGTCGATGTGTCGATGTGTCGATGTTTCGATGTGTCGATGTGTCGATGTGTCGATGTGTCGATGTGTCGATGTGTGGATGTGTGGATGTGTGGATGTGTGGATGTGTCGATGTGTCGATGTGTCGATGTGTCGATGTGTCGATGTGTCGATGTGTCGATGTGTCGATGTGTCGATGTGTCGATGTGTCGCTGTGTGGATGTGGGGATGTGTCGACGTGTGGATGTGTCGATGTGTGGATGTGTCGATGTGTCGATGTGTGGATGTGTCGATGTTTCGATGTGTCGATGTGTCGATGTGTGGATGTGTGGATGTGTGGATGTGTGGATGTGTGGATGTGTGGATGTGTCGATGTGTCGATGTGTCGATGTGTCGATGTGTCGATGTGTCGATGTGTCGATGTTTCGATGTGTCGATGTGTCGATGTGTGGATGTGTCGATTTGTCGATGTGTCGATGTGTCGATGTGTCGATGTTTGGATGTGTGGATGTGTCGATGTGTCGATGTGTCGATGTGTCGAAATGTCGATGTTTCGATGTGTCGACGTGTGGATGTGTCGATGTGTGGATGTGTCGATGTGTGGATGTGTGGATGTGTCGATGTGTCAATGTGTCGATGTGTGGATGTGTCGATGTGTCGATGTGTGGATGTGTGGATGTGTGGATTTGTTAATTTGTGGATGTGTCGATGTGTCGATGTGTCGATGTGTCAATGTGTCGACGTGTCGATGTGTCGATGTGTGGATGTGTGGATGTGTCGATGTGTCGATGTGTCGATGTGTCGATAAGTCGATGTGTCGATGTGTCGATGTGTCGATGTGTCGATGTGTCGATGTGTCGATGTGTCGATGTGTCGATGTGTCGATGTGTCGATGTGTCGATGTGTCGATGTGTCGATGTTTCGATGTGTCGATGTGTCGATGTGTCGATGTGTCGATGTGTGGATGTGTGGATGTGTGGATGTGTGGATGTGTCGATGTGTGGATGTGTGGATGTGTCGATGTGTCGATGTGTGGATGTGTGGATGTGTGGATGTGTGGATGTGTCGATGTGTCGATGTGTGGATGTGTCGATGTTTCGATGTGTCAATGTGTGGATGTGTGGATGTGTGGATGTGTTTATGTTTGGATGTGTCGAAGTGTCGATGTGTCGATTTGTGGATGTGTCGACGAGTCGACGAGTCGATGTGTCGATGTGTGGATGTGTGGATGTGTGGATGTGTGGATTTGTTAATTTGTGGATGTGTCGATGTGTCGATGTGTGGATGTGTCGATGTGTCGATGTGTCGATGTGTTGATGTGTGGATGTGTCGATGTTTCGATGTGTCGAATTGTCGATGTGTGGATGTGTCGATTTGTCGATGTGTGGATGTGTCGATGTGTCGATGTGTGGATGTGTGGACATGTCAATGTGTGGATGTGTCGATGTAGCGATGTGTCGATGAGTCGATGTGTCGATGTGTCGATGTGTCGATGTGTCGATGTGTCGATGTGTCGATGTGTCGATGTGTCGATGTGTCGATGTGTGGATGTGTCGATGTGTCAATGTGTCGATGTGTCGATGTGTCGATGTGTCGATGAGTCGATGTGTCGATGTGTCGATGTGTCGATGTGTCGATGTGTCGATGTGTCGATGTGTCGATGAGTCGATGTGTCGATGTGTCGATGTGTCGATGTGTCGATGTGTCGATGTGTCGATGTGTCGATGTGTCCATGTGTCCATGTGTCGATGTGACGATGTGTCGATGTGTCGATGTGTGGATGTGTCGATGTTTCGATGTGTCGATGTTTCCACGTGTCGATGTGTCGATGTGTGGATGTATCGATGTGTGGATGTGTCGATGTTTCGATGTGTCGATGTGTCGATGTGTCGATGTGTCGATGTGTCGATGTGTTGATGTATGGATGTGTCGATGTGTGGATGTGTAGATGTGTCGATGTGTCGATGTGTGGATGTGTCGATGTTTCGATGTGTCAATGTGTGGATGTGTGGATGTGTTTATGTTTGGATGTGTCGAAGTGTCGACGTGTCGATGTGTCGATGTGTGGATTTGTGGATGTGTCGATGTTTCGATGTGTCGATGTGTCGATGTGTGGATGTGTCGATGTGTCGATGTGTGGATGTGTCGATGTTTCGATGTGTCGATGTGTGGATGTTTCGATGTGTCGATGTGTCGATGTGTCGATGTGTAAATGTGTCGATGTGTCGATTTGTCGATGTGTCGATGTGTCGATGTGTCGATGTGTCGATGTGTCGATGTGTCGATGTGTCGATGTGTCGATGTGTCGATGTTTCGATGTGTCGATGTGTCGATGTGTCGATGTGTGGATGTGTGGATGTGTGGATGTGTGGATGTGTGGATGTGTCGATGTGTCGATGTGTCGATGTGTCGATGTGTCGATGTGTCGATGTGTCGATGTGTCGATGTGTCGATGTGTCGCTGTGTGGATGTGGGGATGTGTCGACGTGTGGATGTGTCGATGTGTGGATGTGTCGATGTGTCGATGTGTCGATGTGTGGATGTGTCGATGTTTCGATGTGTCGATGTGTCGATGTGTGGATGTGTGGATGTGTGGATGTGTGGATGTGTGGATGTGTCGATGTGTCGATGTGTCGATGTGTCGATGTGTCGATGTGTCGATGTGTCGATGTTTCGATGTGTCGATGTGTCGATGTGTGGATGTGTCGATTTGTCGATGTGTCGATGTGTCGATGTGTCGATGTTTGGATGTGTGGATGTGTGGATGTGTCGATGTGTCGATGTGTCGATGTGTCGATGTGTCGAAGTGTCGATGTTTCGATGTGTCGATGTGTGGATGTGTGGATGTGTTAATGTTTGGATGTGTCGAAGTGTCGATGTGTCGATGTTTGGATGTGTGGATGTGTGGATGTGTCGATGTGTCGATGTGTCGATGTGTCGATGTGTCGATGTGTCGATGTTTCGATGTGTCGATGTGTCGATGTGTGGATGTGTCGATTTGTCGATGTGTCGATGTGTCGATGTGTCGATGTTTGGATGTGTCGATGTGTCGATGAGTCGATGTGTCGATGTGTCGATGTGTCGATGTGTCGATGTGTCGATGTGTCGATGAGTCGATGTGTCGATGTGTCGATGTGTCGATGTGTCGATGTGTCGATGTGTCGATGTGTCGATGTGTCCATGTGTCCATGTGTCGATGTGACGATGTGTCGATGTGTCGATGTGTGGATGTGTCGATGTTTCGATGTGTCGATGTTTCCACGTGTCGATGTGTCGATGTGTGGATGTATCGATGTGTGGATGTGTCGATGTTTCGATGTGTCGATGTGTCGATGTGTCGATGTGTCGATGTGTCGATGTGTCGATGTGTTGATGTATGGATATGTCGATGTGTGGATGTGTAGATGTGTCGATGTGTCGATGTGTGGATGTGTCGATGTTTCGATGTGTCAATGTGTGGATGTGTGGATGTGTTTATGTTTGGATGTGTCGAAGTGTCGACGTGTCGATGTGTCGATGTGTGGATTTGTGGATGTGTCGATGTTTCGATGTGTCGATGTGTCGATGTGTGGATGTGTCGATGTGTCGATGTGTGGATGTGTCGATGTTTCGATGTGTCGATGTGTGGATGTTTCGATGTGTCGATGTGTCGATGTGTCGATGTGTAAATGTGTCGATGTGTCGATTTGTCGATGTGTCGATGTGTCGATGTGTCGATGTGTCAATGTGTCGATGTGTGGATGTGTCGATGTGTGGATGTGTGGATGTGTCGATGTGTCGATGTGTCGATGTGTCGATAAGTCGATGTGTCGATGTGTCGATGTGTCGATGTGTCGATGTGTCGATGTGTCGATGTGTCGATGTGTCGATGTGTCGATGTGTCGATGTGTCGATGTTTCGATGTGTCGATGTGTCGATGTGTCGATGTGTCGATGTGTGGATGTGTGGATGTGTGGATGTGTGGATGTGTGGATGTGTCGATGTGTCGATGTGTCGATGTGTCGATGTGTCGATGTGTCGATGTGTCGATGTGTCGATGTGTCGATGTGTCGATGTGTCGCTGTGTGGATGTGGGGATGTGTCGACGTGTGGATGTGTCGATGTGTGGATGTGTCGATGTGTCGATGTGTGGATGTGTCGATGTTTCGATGTGTAGATGTGTCGATGTGTGGATGTGTGGATGTGTGGATGTGTGGATGTGTGGATGTGTCGATGTGTCGATGTGTCGATGTGTCGATGTGTCGATGTGTCGATGTGTCGATGTTTCGATGTGTCGATGTGTCGATGTGTGGATGTGTCGATTTGTCGATGTGTCGATGTGTCGATGTGTCGATGTGTCGATGTTTGGATGTGTGGATGTGTGGATGTGTCGATGTGTCGATGTGTCGATGTGTCGAAGTGTCGATGTTTCGATGTGTCGACGTGTGGATGTGTCGATGTGTGGATGTGTCGATGTGTGGATGTGTGGATGTGTCGATGTGTCAATGTGTCGATGTGTGGATGTGTCGATGTGTCGATGTGTGGATGTGTGGATGTGTGGATTTGTTAATTTGTGGATGTGTCGATGTGTCGATGTGTGGATGTGTCGATGTGTCGATGTGTCGATGTGTCGATGTGTTGATGTGTGGATGTGTCGATGTGTCGATGTGTCGAATTGTCGATGTGTGGATGTGTCGATTTGTCGATGTGTGGATGTGTCGATGTGTCCATGTGTGGATGTGTGGACGTGTCAATGTGTGGATGTGTCGATGTAGCGATGTGTCGATGAGTCGATGTGTCGATGTGTCGATGTGTCGATGTGTCGATGTGTCGATGTGTCGATGTGTCGATGTGTGGATGTGTCGATGTGTCAATGTGTCGATGTGTCGATGTGTCGATGAGTCGATGTGTCGATGTGTCGATGTGTCGATGTGTCGATGTGTCGATGAGTCGATGGGTCGATGAGTCGATGTGTCGATGTGTCGATGTGTCGATGTGTCGATGTGTCGATGTGTCGATGTGTCCATGTGTCCATGTGTCGATGTGACGATGTGTCGATGTGTCGATGTGTGGATGTGTCGATGTTTCGATGTGTCGATGTTTCCACGTGTCGATGTGTCGATGTGTGGATGTATCGATGTGTGGATGTGTCGATGTTTCGATGTGTCGATGTGTCGATGTGTCGATGTGTCGATGTGTTGATGTATGGATGTGTCGATGTGTGGATGTGTAGATGTGTCGATGTGTCGATGTGTGGATGTGTCGATGTTTCGATGTGTCAATGTGTGGATGTGTGGATGTGTTTATGTTTGGATGTGTCGAAGTGTCGATGTGTCGATGTGTCGATGTGTCGATGTGTCGATGTGTCGATGTGTCGATGTGTCCATGTGTCCATGTGTCGATGTGACGATGTGTCGATGTGTCGATGTGTGGATGTGTCGATGTTTCGATGTGTCGATGTTTCCACGTGTCGATGTGTCGATGTGTGGATGTATCGATGTGTGGATGTGTCGATGTTTCGATGTGTCGATGTGTCGATGTGTCGATGTGTCGATGTGTGGATGTGTCGATGTGTCGATGTGTCGATGTGTCGATGTTTCGATGTTTCGATGTGTCGATGTGTGGATGTGTCGATGTGTCGATGTGTCGATGTGTCGATGTGTCGATGTGTTGATGTATGGATGTGTCGATGTGTCGATGTGTGGATGTGTCGATTTGTCGATGTGTCGATGTGTCGATGTGTCGATGTGTGGATGTGTGGTTGTGTCGATGTGTGGATGTGTCGATGTGTCAATGTGTCGATGTGTCGATGTTTCGATGTGTCGATGTGTCGAAGTTTCGATGTGTCGATGTGTGGATGTGTCGATGTGTCGATGTGTCGATGTATCGATGTGTCGATGTGTCGATGTGTCGATGTGTCGATGAGTCGATGTGTCGATGAGTCGATGTGTCGATGTGTCGATGTGTCGATGTGTCGATGTGTCGATGTGTCCATGTGTCGATGTGACGATGTGTCGATGTGTCGATGTGTGGATGTGTCGATGTTTCGATGTGTCGATGTTTCCACGTGTCGATGTGTCGATGTGTGGATGTATCGATGTGTGGATGTGTCGATGTTTCGATGTGTCGATGTGCGGATGTTTCGATGTGTCGATGTGTCGATTTGTCGATGTGTCGATGTGTCGATGTGTCGATGTGTCGATGTGTCGATGTGTCGATGTGTCGTTGTGTCGATGTGTCGATGTGTCGATGTGTCGATGTGTCGATGTGTCGATGTGTCGTTGTATCGATGTGTCCATGTGTCGATGTGTCGATGTGTCGATGTGTCGATGTGTCGATGTGTGGATGTGTGGATGTGTGGATGTGTGGATGTGTCGATGTGTCGATGTGTCGATGTGTCGATGTGTGGATGTGTCGATGTGTCGATGTGTGGATGTGTCGATGTGAGGATATGTGGATGTGTCGATGTGTCGATGTGTCGATGTTTCGATGTGTCGATGTGACGATGTCTGCATGTGTCGATGTGTCGATGTACCGATGTGGCGATGAGTTTATGTGTGGATGTGTGGATGTGAGGATATGTGGATGTGTGGATGTGGGGATGTGTCGTTGAGTCGATGTGTCGATTTGTGGATGTGTCGATGTGTGGATGTGTGGATGTGTCGATGTTTCGATTTGTCGATGTGTCGATGTGTCGATGTGTCGATGTTTCGATGTGTCGATGTTGGGGATTGGATTGCGAAAAGAGAAAAACGCGCCGGTCTTTACAGATGAGTTGCTTTATTAGAACTGAACTATTGTATAACAGTATGTGATTTATTAAGTTATTTGCACTTGTGTGAGAGCTTTTGAAACAAATAAAAATTAGTGTTGTATAACTACATTCAAACTTCAACACTCCTTCTCAACACAATATTTTTTTTTTTTTTAAATAATATAATTCAAAATATATGCGAGACATTTTTGTTTTAATATAATCCCATGGACTTCATAAATTTATAATGTTTTTCTTTAGTCAGATTTTTGGTCAAAGCGTCTGCAACCATTTCATTTGTGGAAATATATTTCAGTTTTATATCATTCTGCTTCAACAATTCACGTACATGATGAAATTTTATATGAATATGCTTCGTCCTGGAATGGAAAACGTTGTTTTTTGCAATTTGTTGTGCGCTTAAATTGTCACAAATGATGGTTATAGGCGATTTGGTATCAAATACTCCTATTTCATTTAATAACCTTTTTAAATATAATGCCTCTTTTGCGCCATTGGAAAGCGCTATATATTCTGCTTCTGTTGAACTCAAAGCTACTAAAGACTGTTTCTTTGATTCCCACGAAATAGGTCCTCCAGCCAACATAAAAACGTATCCTGAATAAGATTTTCGATCAATTAAATTACTACCCCAATCCGCATCTACGTAGCCATAAATGAGTTGGTCAGTACGCTCATAGTGTAGTTTCCAATTAATCGTCTTAGATAAATAGCGCAAGATATGTTTCGCCGCAGTTACGTGTTCAGCAGTCGGATTAGAGTTGAATTGCGCTATCTTGCTAACTGAATGAATAATATCAGGTCGTGTTGAGACTGCGAGATACAATAATGCGCCCACAAGCGATTGGTATGACTTTTGGTCAACCTTTTTGCTTTTTCCGTCATCTTTCTTGAGTTTATAGCCAGGATCTAGTGGTACGGATACTTCTCGGCAAGTTTCCATTCCATATTGAAGCAACAAGTTCCTGATGTACTGCTTATGTCCAATAGCGATAGAACCAAGCTCGCCATCACGCTCAACCTCGATACCCAAAAAATAGCTTAATTGGCCCTTGTCAACCAATTCAAATGCACTGCCAATCTCAGATTTCGTTGATTCCAAGTCGCGCTTCGATGTGCTAGCTAGAATGAGATCATCTACGTAAATCGCTACAAGGTTCAACTTGCCTTTTTGTTCCTTCAAATATAAGCAGGGTTCGTTTTGGCACGGGATGAAACCAAATTTTCGTAGCACCGAATCCAGCTTCTCATTCCATGCTCGCCCAGACTGCTTCAAGCCGTAGATAGCCTTCCTGAGCTTTAAAACCTGGTTGGGATGCTGCTGGTTGACAAAGCCTTCCGGTTGTGCCATATAGCATTCTTCGTTGAGGTCGCCGTTCAAGTATGCCGTTGTAACATCCAGCTGATGGAGATACATTTTATACTCGACTGCTAATGCTAATACCATGCGTATGGTCGAATAACGCATGACTGGTGAAAATGTTTCAAAGTAGTTGATGCCATATTGTTGGCTGCAGCCCTTAGCTACAAGTCTCGCCTTAAAACGCTCTACCTTGCCGTTTATGTCGGTTTTAACGTTGTACACCCATCTCGATCCTATGATCTTTTGTCCTGGGGGCAGATCAACTAATGTCCAGGTGTCGTTCTCCAACAATGATGAGTACTCCTTCTCCATCGCGTTTTTCCAATCGTTAGCATGCTTGTTGTGTAATACGTCTTTGAAAGTTTCTGGAATATCGATGCCACTCTCAGCATTCATCAAATTGAGCACCTCAAACTGCTTTACAAGTCGCCCTGGCCGTCCAATCCAACGAGTACCCTGTTGATTTTCATTTTCTGGGGATGTGGACTCTTCATTGCTGCTTGGTACGTAAGTCGTATTGTCATCGGTTGCACTCTCAAAACTTTGTTCATCTACTCCTACGATGCTGTTGCTTAAGTCACAATCGCTTGTATTATCACTTCGTGACACCTCGTCGTGCGTTTCTACCGTGTTCTTAAAATCATCTTCAATTAGAAGCCTTAGGTTGCAATAGCCATTTTCAGATTCGCCCAAAACTTTGGTCTCGTCGAAGATAACATCACGTCTTTCCACTATGCGGCGGCTGGATGGATCATACAGGCGGTATGCCTTAGAAGTAATAGAGTATCCCACAAAAAAGAATTCATCGCCCTTTGGCAGGAACTTACTTCTGTGGCCGTTGTTGAGAGCTACGGCGAGAGAACCAAAAATTCGTAAATGATTTACCGCAGGTTTCTTACCACACCACGCCTCGTATGGCGTACAGTTATCCAATGCCTTCGTCGGACAACGATTTCTCAGGTACGCTGCTGTCTGTATTGCCTCAGCCCACAGATAAGTATGCAGTCCAGAATGGCATAGCATGCTCCTTGCCATTTCAACCAACGTACGATTGAATCGTTCGGCGACGCCATTCTGTTGAGGGCAATACGCCGTTGATAACTGCCTTACGATTCCGTTTTCTGACAGATAATTATCGAATGTTTTATTTACAAACTCGCGCCCGTTATCACTTCGTATAATTTGTATTTTTTGGCCGGTTTGTCTCTCTGCCATTTCACGAAATAACTGGAATTTGGTAAAAACTTCGTCCTTCGTTTTCATGAAATAAACGAACACTTTTCTCGTCATATCATCTACAAATGTTACGAAATATTTTGATCCCCCGAGTGACGATGTACTAAACGGGCCGCAAACGTCAGAATGGATCAATTGCAGAGGTTTTTTAGCTCTATTCTCACTCGCGAGAGGAAACGGCAATGAATGGATCTTGCTACGCAAACAAACAATGCATTTCGAATCATCTTTTATTTTATTACAGTCAAAACCACGCACTAAGTTTTTATCCGAAAGTTCATTAAGGCTTTTAAAATTTAAGTGTCCATATCTGTAATGCCACTTAACCGCATTATTTAGCGTTAATAAGAAACACTTTGGCTTTTCCTCTTCAAACATATATAAATTATTAATCTTCTTTGCCTTTAATACCACTTCATTGTTCTGATCTTTTATTACAGCGTGTTTATTGGCGAAAATAATTTGGAAACCATAACTCTCGGCTTTACCGACTGAAATAAAGTTGTTTTGTAAATTCGGCACGTACAGAACGTCTTTCAATTTTAAAACACAAGTTGAAGTTTTTAAACGAACTTCTCCCTTGCCCTGTGCGACAATACAGTTATTGCCCGCAAGTCCGACTACTTGCTGATCCTCTTTAAATGACACAAACTGGTTTTTGTCCGCGCACATGTGACTAGTCGCACCGGAGTCAATGCACCACTGATTTGAACTCGTCTGTGTATCCTCAGTATCGGCAGCAAATGATAACTCTTTCTCGCGTTCGGGTTTTTTCTTTGGTGCCTTACAATTTGCAGCGAAATGTCCCTTCTTACCGCAATTATAACATTTGCTATCGCTCTTCGATTTGTATTGTTTTTTCGTTTTTTGTTGTGCGATGAACGCTTTCTGCCCATCCACATCGCCGTTGTTTGCATTGCTCTTCCGTTGACCTTCTTCTAGAAGTTTTGCTTTTAAGACGTTTAATGTAGGCAACGCGTCACGTACTTCAACTGCGATGACGAAATTGTCGAATGATTTCGGTAAACTCGTAAGCAATATTAACACAAGTAGCTCGTCGGGCATTGAAATATCCATTTCACTCAATTTATCCACCAATTCCGAAAATTTTTTAATATGCTGCGAAATGCTATCGTTATCCGACATGGACAAGTTGATTAATTGCTTGTACAACGACACTTTCTTTGCTGGACCACTCGGTGTATGCACCTCCTTCAGCTTATCCCAAATCGCTTTCGAAGTATCCAATTTTTTAACGTGCATAATTTGCGAAGCAGATAAATTCAAAATTATCAAAGCAGATGCCTTTTCATCTCGATTATTCCAATCTGTAACTGTTTCTACCGGAGTTAAAGGTTTTACCGTTTGACCATTAGGAAATTTCCATAAACCAGCACTCACGAGCACACTTTTCATTTGTATAGCCCAAAAATCATAATTGTCTTCGGTTAATTTATCAATCCTTTCAATCAGAGCAATCGTAGCTTGATTATTTTAACTTTTCGCAAAGCCAAAATCTCGCGTTTTTACTTTTTAAGCACTTTTCACAATGTTCCTTACTTGCCCGTGTCTACGTGCACTGGGCCCATAACCTGTTGGGGATTGGATTGCGAAAAGAGAAAAACGCGCCCGTCTTTACAGATGAGTTGCTTTATTAGAACTGAACTATTGTATAACAGTATGTGATTTATTAAGTTATTTGCACTTGTGTGAGAGCTTTTGAAACAAATAAAAATTAGTGTTGTATAACTACATTCAAACTTCAACAGTCGATGTGTCGATGTGTGGATGTGTCGATGAGTCGATGCGTCGATGTGTGGATTTGTCGATGTTTCGATGTGACGATGTGTCGATGTGTGGATGCGTGGATGTGTCGATGTGTGGATATGTGGATGTGTGGATGTGTCGATGTTTGGATGTGTCGATGAGTCGATGTGTCGATGTGTCCATGTGTGGATGTGTCGATGAGTCGATGTGTCGATGTGTCCATGTGTCCATGTGTCCATGTGTCCATGTGTCGATGTATCGATGTATCGATGTGTCGATGTGTCGATTTGTCGATGTGTCGATGTAACGATGTGGCGATGAGTGGATGTGTGGATGTGTGGATGTGTGGAAGTGTTGATGTGTCGATGTGTGGATGTGTCGATGTTTCGATGTGTCGATGTGTCGATGTGTGGGTGTGTGGATGTGTGGATGTGTGGATGTTTGGATGTGTGTATGTGTGGATGTGTCGACGCTTCGATGTTTCGATATGTCGGTGTGTCGATGTTTCGATGTGTCGATGTGTGGATGTGTGGATGTGTGGATGTGTGGATGTGTGGATATGTGGATGTGTGGATGTGCCGATGTGTGGATGTGTCGATGAGTCGATGTGTCGATGTGTCCATGTGTCGATGAGTCGATGTGTCGATGTGTCGATGTGTGGATGTGTGGATGTGTCGATGAGTCGATGTGTCGATGTGTCCACGTGTCGATGTATCGATTTGTCGATATGTCGATGTGTCGATGCGTGGATGTGCCGATGTGTCGACGTGTCGACGTGTCGATTTGTCGATGTGTCCATGTGTGGATGTGTCGATGAGTCGATGTGTCGATGTGTTGATGTTTTGATGTATCGATGTGTCGATGTGTGGATGTGTGGATGTGTGGATGTGTCGATGAGTCGATGTGTCGATGTGTCGATGTTTTGATGTATCGATGTGTGGATGTGTGGATGTGAGGATGTGTGGATGTGACGATTAATCGATGTGTCCATGTGTCGATGTGTCGATGTGTCGTTGTGTCGATGCGTGGATGTGTCGATGTGTGGATGTGTCGATGTGTGGATGTGTGGATGTGTGGATGTGTCGATGTGTGGATGTGTCGATGTGTCGATGTGTCGATGTGCCGATGTGTCGATGTTTCGATGTGTCGATGTGTCGATGTGTCGATGTTTTGATGTATCGATGTGTCGATGTGTGGATGTGTGGATGTGTGGATGTGTGGATGTGTGGATGTGTCGATGAGTCGATGTGTCGATGTGTCCATGTGTCGATGTATCGATGTACCGATGTGTCGATGTGTCGATGTGTCGATGTGTCGATTTGTCGATGTGTCGATGTAACGATGTGGCGATGAGTGGATGTGTGGATGTGTGGATGTGTGGATGTGTGGATGTGTGGATGTTTGGATGTGTCGATGTGTCGATGTTTCGATGTATCGATGTGTCGATGTGTCGATGTTTCGATGTGTCGGTGTGTCGATTTGTGGATGTGTAGATATGTCGATGTGTGGATGTGTCGATGTGTCGATGTTTCGATATGTCGATGTGTCGATGTGTCGATGTGTCGATGTGTCGATGTGTCGATGTGTCGATGTGTCGATGTGTCGATGTGTCGATGTGTCGATGTGTCGATGTGTCGATGTGTCGATGTGTCGATGTGTCGATGTGTGGATGTGTGGATGTGTGGATGTGTGGATGTGTGGATGTGTGGATGTTTCGATGTGTCGATGTGTCGATTTGTCGATGTGTCGATATGTCGATGTGTCGATGTTTCGATGTGTCGATGTGTCGATGTGTGGATGTAACGATGTGGCGATGATTGGATGTGTGGATGTGTGGATGTGTGGAAGTGTCGATGTTTCGATGTGTCGATGTGTGGAAGTGTCGATGTGTCGATGTGTCGATGTGTCGATGTGCCGATGTGTCGATGTGTCGATGTGTGGATGTAACGATGTGGCGATGATAGGATGTGTGGATGTGTGGATGTGTGGAAGTGTCGATGTTTCGATGTGTCGATGTGTGGAAGTGTCGATGTGTCGATGTGTCGATGTGTCGATGTGTCGATGTGTCGATGTGTCGATGTGTCGATGTGCCGATGTGTCGATGTTTCGATGTGTCGATGTGTCGATGTTTTGATGTATCGATGTGTCGATGTAACGATGTGGCGATGAGTGGATGTGTGGATGTGTAGATATGTCGATGTGTGGATGTGTCGATGTTTCGATGTGTCGATGTGTCGATGTGTCGATGTGTCGATGTGTCGATGTGTCGATGTGTCGATGTGTCGATGTGTCGATGTGTCGATGTGTGGATGTGTGGATGTGTGGATGTGTGGATGTGTGGATGTTTCGATGTGTCGATGTGTCGATGTGTCGATGTGTCGATGTGTCGATGTGTCGATGTGTCGATGTGTCGATATGTCGATGTGTGGATGTTTCGATGTGTCGATGTGTCGATGTGTGGATGTGTGGATGTTTCGATGTGTCGATGTGTCGATGTGTCGATGTTTCGATGTTTCGATGTATCGATGTGTGGATGTGTAGATATGTCGATGTGTGGATGTGTCGATGTGTCGATGTTTCGATATGTCGATGTGTCGATTTGTCGATGTGTCCATGTGTGGATGTGTCGATGAGTCGATGTGTCGATGTGTTGATGTTTTGATGTATCGATGTGTCGATGTGTGGATGTGTGGATGTGTGGATGTGTCGATGAGTCGATGTGTCGATGTGTCGATGTTTTGATGTATCGATGTGTGGATGTGTGGATGTGAGGATGTGTGGATGTGACGATTAATCGATGTGTCCATGTGTCGATGTGTCGATGTGTCGTTGTGTCGATGCGTGGATGTGTCGATGTGTGGATGTGTCGATGTGTGGATGTGTGGATGTGTCGATGTGTGGATGTGTTGATGTTTTGATGTATCGATGTGTCGATGTGTGGATGTGTGGATGTGTCGATGAGTCGATGTGTCGATGTGTCGATGTTTTGATGTATCGATGTGTGGATGTGTGGATGTGAGGATGTGTGGATGTGACGATTAATCGATGTGTCCATGTGTCGATGTGTCGATGTGTCGTTGTGTCGATGCGTGGATGTGTCGATGTGTGGATGTGTCGATGTGTGGATGTGTCGATGTGTGGATGTGTCGATGTGTCGATGTGTCGATGTGTCGATATGTCGATGTGTCGATGTTTCGATGTGTCGATGTGTCGATGTGTGGATGTAACGATGTGGCGATGATTGGATGTGTGGATGTGTGGATGTGTGGAAGTGTCGATGTTTCGATGTGTCGATGTGTGGAAGTGTCGATGTGTCGATGTGTCGATGTGTCGATGTGCCGATGTGTCGATGTGTCGATGTGTGGATGTAACGATGTGGCGATGATAGGATGTGTGGATGTGTGGAAGTGTCGATGTTTCGATGTGTCGATGTGTGGAAGTGTCGATGTGTCGATGTGTCGATGTGTCGATGTGTCGATGTGTCGATGTGTCGATGTAACGATGTGGCGATGAGTGGATGTATGGATGTGTAGATATGTCGATGTGTGGATGTGTCGATGTGTCGATGTTTCGATATGTCGATGTGTCGATGTGTCGATGTGTCGATGTGTCGATGTGTCGATGTGTCGATGTGTCGATGTGTCGATGTGTCGATGTGTCGATGTGTCGATGTGTCGATGTGTCGATGTGTCGATGTGTCGATGTGTCGATGTGTCGATGTGTCGATGTGTCGATGTGTCGATGTGTCGATGTGTCGATGTGTCGATGTGTGGATGTGTGGATGTGTGGATGTGTGGATGTGTGGATGTTTCGATGTGTCGATGTGTCGATGTGTCGATGTGTCGATGTGTCGATATGTCGATGTGTGGATGTTTCGATGTGTCGATGTGTCGATGTGTGGATGTGTGGATGTTTCGATGTGTCGATGTGTCGATGTGTCGATGTGTGGATGTGTGGATGTGTCGATGTGTCGATGTTTCGATGTGTCGATGTGTCGATGTGTCGATGTGTCGATGTGCCGATGTGTCGATGTTTCGATGTGTCGATGTGTCGATGTTTTGATGTATCGATGTGTCGATGTGTGGATGTGTGGATGTGTGGATGTGTGGATGTGTGGATGTGTCGATGAGTCGATGTGTCGATGTGTCCATGTGTCGATGTATCGATGTATCGATGTATCGATGTGTCGATGTGTCGATGTGTCGATGTGTCGATTTGTCGATGTGTCGATGTAACGATGTGGCGATGAGTGGATGTGTGGATGTGTGGATGTGTGGATGTGTGGATGTTTGGATGTGTCGATGTGTCGATGTTTCGATGTATCGATGTGTCGATGTGTCGATGTGTCGATGTGTGGATGTGTGGATGTGTGGATGTGTGGATGTGTGGATGTGTGGATGTGTGGATGTGTGGATGTGTGGATGTTTGGATGTGTCGATGTGTCGATGTTTCGATGTATCGATGTGTCGATATGTCGATGTTTCGATGTGTCGGTGTGTCGATTTGTGGATGTGTAGATATGTCGATGTGTGGATGTGTCGATGTGTCGATGTTTCGATGTGTCGATGTGTCGATATGTCGATGTGTCGATGTGTCGATGTGTCGATGTGTCGATGTGTCGATGTGTCGATGTGTCGATGTGTCGATGTGTCGATGTGTCGATGTGTCGATGTGTCGATGTGTCGATGTGTCGATGTGTCGATGTGTCGATGTGTCGATGTGTCGATGTGTCGATGTGTCGATGTGTCGATGTGTCGATGTGTCGATGTTTCGATGTGTCGATGTGTCGATGTGTGGATGTAACGATGTGGCGATGATTGGATGTGTGGATGTGTGGATGTGTGGAAGTGTCGATGTTTCGATGTGTCGATGTGTGGAAGTGTCGATGTGTCGATGTGTCGATGTGTCGATGTGCCGATGTGTCGATGTGTCGATGTGTGGATGTAACGATGTGGCGATGATAGGATGTGTGGATGTGTGGAAGTGTCGATGTTTCGATGTGTCGATGTGTGGAAGTGTCGATGTGTCGATGCGTGGATGTGTCGATGTGTGGATGTGTCGATGTGTGGATGTGTGGATGTTTCGATGTGTCGATGTGTCGATGTGTCGATGTGTCGATGTGTCGATGTAACGATGTGGCGATGAGTGGATGTATGGATGTGTAGATATGTCGATGTGTGGATGTGTCGATGTGTCGATGTTTCGATATGTCGATGTGTCGATGTGTCGATGTGTCGATGTGTCGATGTGTCGATGTGTCGATGTGTCGATGTGTCGATGTGTCGATGTGTCGATGTGTCGATGTGTCGATGTGTCGATGTGTCGATGTGTCGATGTGTCGATGTGTCGATGTGTCGATGTGTCGATGTGTCGATGTGTGGATGTGTGGATGTGTGGATGTGTGGATGTGTGGATGTTTCGATGTGTCGATGTGTCGATGTGTCGATGTGTCGATGTGTCGATATGTCGATGTGTGGATGTTTCGATGTGTCGATGTGTCGTTGTGTGGATGTGTGGATGTTTCGATGTGTCGATGTGTCGATGTGTCGATGTGTGGATGTGTGGATGTGTCGATGTGTCGATGTTTCGATGTGTCGATGTGTCGATGTGTCGATGTGTCGATGTGCCGATGTGTCGATGTTTCGATGTGTCGATGTGTCGATGTTTTGATGTATCGATGTGTCGATGTGTGGATGTGTGGATGTGTGGATGTGTGGATGTGTGGATGTGTCGATGAGTCGATGTGTCGATGTGTCCATGTGTCGATGTATCGATGTATCGATGTATCGATGTGTCGATGTGTCGATGTGTCGATGTGTCGATTTGTCGATGTGTCGATGTAACGATGTGGCGATGAGTGGATGTGTGGATGTGTGGATGTGTGGATGTTTGGATGTGTCGATGTGTCGATGTTTCGATGTATCGATGTGTCGATGTGTCGATGTGTCGATGTGTGGATGTGTGGATGTGTGGATGTGTGGATGTGTGGATGTGTGGATGTGTGGATGTGTGGATGTTTGGATGTGTCGATGTGTCGATGTTTCGATGTATCGATGTGTCGATATGTCGATGTTTCGATGTGTCGGTGTGTCGATTTGTGGATGTGTAGATATGTCGATGTGTGGATGTGTCGATGTGTCGATGTTTCGATGTGTCGATGTGTCGATATGTCGATGTGTCGATGTGTCGATGTGTCGATGTGTCGATGTGTCGATGTGTCGATGTGTCGATGTGTCGATGTGTCGATGTGTCGATGTGTCGATGTGTCGATGTGTCGATGTGCCGATGTGTCGATGTGTGGATGTGTGGATGTGTGGATGTTTCGATGTGTCGATGTGTCGATGTGTCGATGTGTCGATGTGTCGATGTGTCGATGTGTCGATGTGTCGATGTGTCGATGTGTCGATATGTCGATGTGTCGATGTTTCGATGTGTCGATGTGTCGATGTTTCGATGTGTCGATGTGTCGATGTGTGGATGTAACGATGTGGCGATGATTGGATGTGTGGATGTGTGGATGTGTGGAAGTGTCGATGTTTCGATGTGTCGATGTGTGGAAGTGTCGATGTGTCGATGTGTCGATGTGTCAATGTGCCGATGTGTCGATGTTTCCATGTGTAGATATGACGATGTGTCGATGTTTTGATGTATCGATGTGTCGATGTGTGGATGTGTGGATGTGTCGATGTTTCGATGTGTGGATGTGTGTATGTGTCGACGACTCGATGTTTCGATGTGTCGGTGTGTCGATGTTTCGATGTGTCGATGTGTGGATGTGTGGATGTGTGGATGTGTGGATATGTGGATGTGTGGATGTGTCGATGTGTGGATTTGTCGATGAGTCGAAGTGTCGATGTGTCCATGTGTGGATGTGTCGATGAGTCGATGTGTCGATGAGTCGATGTGTGGATGTGTGGATGTGTGGATGTGTCGATGAGTCGATGTGTCGATGTGTCCATGTGTCGATGTGTCGATGTATCGATGTGTCGATATGTCGATGTGTCGATGCGTGGATGTGTCGATGTGTCGACGTGTCGACGTGTCGATGTGTCGATGTGTCCATGTGTGGATGTGTCGATGAGTCGATGTGTCGATGAGTTGATGTGTGGATGTGTTGATATGTGGATGTGTGGATGTGTCGATTATTCGATGTGTCGATGTGTCCATGTGTCGATGTGTCGATGCGTGGATGTGTCGATGTGTCGACGTGTCGATGTGTGGATGTGTCGATGTGTGGATGTGTCGATGTATCGAATTGTCGATGTGTCGATGTGTCGATGTGCCGATGTGTCGATGTTTCGATGTGTCGATTTGTCGATGTTTTTATGTATCGATGTGTCGATGTGTTTATGTGTGGATGTGTCGATGAGTCGATGTGTCCATGTGTCCATGTGTCCATGTGTCCATGTGTCCATGTGTCCATGTGTCGATGTATCGATGTATCGATGCATCGATGTGTCGATTTGTCGATGTGTCGATTTGTCGATGTGTCGATGTAACGATGTGGCGATGAGTGGATGTGTGGATGTATGGATGTGTGGAAGTGTGGAAGTGTCGATGTGTCGATGTTTCGATGTGTGGATGTGTCGATGTTTCGATGTGTCGATGTGTGGATGTGTGGATGTGTGGATGTGTGGATGTTTGGATGTGTGGATGTGTGGATGTGTCGATGTGTCGATGTGTCGATGTGTCGATGTGTCGATGTGTCGATGTGTCGATGTGTCGATGTGTCGATGTGTCGATGTGTCGATGTGTGGATGAGTCGATGTGTCGATGTTTCGATGTCTCGTTGTATCGATGTGTCGATGTGTCGATGTTTCGATGTGTCGGTGTGTCGATTTGTGGATGTGTAGATATGTCGAAGTGTGGATGTGTCGATGTTTCGATGTGTCGAAGTGTCGATGTGTCGATGTGTCGATGTTTCGATGTGTCGATGTGTCGATGTGTGGGTGTGTGGATGTGAGGATAAGTGGATGTGTGTATGTGTGGATGCGTGGATGTGTGGATGTGTGGATTTGTGGATGTGTTGAATTGTCGATGTGTCGATGTGTCGATGATTCGATGTGTCGATTTGTGGATGTGTCGACGAGTCGATGTGTCGATGTGTGGATGTGTGGATTTGTGGATGTGTCGATGTGAGGATGTGTTTATTTGTGGATGTGTTGATGTGTGGATGTGTCGATGTTTCGATGTGTGGATGTGTGGCTGTGTGGATGTGTGGATGTGTGGATGTGAGGATGTGCGGATGTGCCGATGTGTCGATGTGTCGAATTGTCGATGTTTCGATGTGTCGATGTGTCGGTTTGTGGATGTGTCGATGTGTGGATGTGTCGATGTGTCGATGTGTCGATGTGTGGATGTGTGGATGTGTGGCTGTGTGGATGTGTGGATGTGTGGATGTGTGGATGTGCGGATGTGCGGATGTGCCGATGTGTCGATGTGTCGAATTGTCGATGTGTCGATGTGTCGATGTGTCGATGTGTGGATGTGTGGATGTGTGGATTTGTGGATGTGTCGAAGTGTCGAAGTGACGATGTGTCGACGTGTCGATGTGTCGATGTGTCGATGTGTCGATGTTTCGATGTGTGGATGTTTCGATTTGTCGATGTGTCGATGTGTCGATGTGTGGATGTGTGGATGTGTCGATGTTTCGATGTGTCGATGTGTGGATGTTTCGATGTGTGGATGTTTCGATTTGTCGATGTGTCGATGTGTCGATGTGTCGATGTGTTGATGTGTCGATGTGTCGATTTGTCGATGTGTCGATGTGTCGATGTGTCGATGTGTCGATGTGTCGATGTGTCGATGTGTCGATGTGTCGATGTGTCGATGTGTCGATGTGTCGATGTGTCGATGTGTCGATGTGTCGATGTGTCGATGTGTCGATGTGTCGATGTGTCGATGTGTCGATGTGTCGATGTGTCGATGTGTGGATGTGTGGATGTGTGGATTTGTGGATGTGTCGAAGTGTCGAAGTGACGATGTTTCGATGTGTCGATGTGTCGATGTGTCGATGTGTCGATGTGTCGATGTGTCAATGTGTCGATGTGTCGATGTGTCGATGTGTCGATGTGTCGATGTGTGGATGTGTCGATGTGTGGATGTGTCGATGTGTGGATGTGTCGATGTTTCGAAGTGTCGATGTGTGGAAGTGTGGATGTGTGAATGTGTGGATGTGTTTATGTTTGGATGTATCGAAGTGTCGATGTGTCGATGAGTCGATGTGTCGATTTGTGGATGTGTCGACGAGTCGATGTTTCGATGTGTGGATGTGTGGATGTGTGGATGTGTGGATGTGTCGATGAGTCGATGTGTCGATGTGTCGATGTTTTGATGTATCGATGTGTCGATATGTCGATGTGTCGATGTGTCGATGTGTCGATGTGTCGATATGTCGATGTGTCGATGTGTCGATGTGTCGATGTGAGGATGTGTGGATGTGTGGATGTGTGGATGTGTGGATGTGTCGATGAGTCGATGTGTCGAAGTGTCGATGTTTTGATGTATCGATGTGTCGATGTGTCGATGTGTCGATGTGTCGATGTGTCGATGTGTCGATGTGTCGATGTGTCGATGTGTCGATGTGTCGATGTGTCGATGTGTCGATGTGTCGATGTGTCGATGTGTCGATGTGTCGATGTGTGGATGTGTGGATGTGTGGATTTGTGGATGTGTCGAAGTGTCGATGTGACGATGTGTCGATGTGTCGATGTGTCGATGTGTCGATGTGTCGATGTGTCGATGTGTCAATGTGTCGATGTGTCGATGTGTCGATGTGTGGATGTGTCGATGTGTGGATGTGTCGATGTTTCGAAATGTCGATGTGTGGAAGTGTGGATGTGTGAATGTGTGGATGTGTTTATGTTTGGATGTATCGAAGTGTCGATGTGTCGATGAGTCGATGTGTCGATTTGTGGATGTGTCGACGAGTCGATGTGTGGATGTGTGGATGTGTGGATATGTGGATGTGTGGATGTGTCGATGAGTCGATGTGTCGATGTGTCGATGTTTTGATGTATCGATGTGTCGATGTGTCGATGTGTCGATGTGTCGATGAGTCGATGTGTCGATGAGTCGATGTGTCGATGTGTCGATGTGTCGATGTGTCGATGTGTCGATGTGTCGATGTGTCGATGTGTCGATGTGTCGATGTTTCGATGTGTCGATTTGTGGATGTATCGATGTGTGGATGTGTCGATGTGTGGATGTTTCGATGTGTCGATTTGTCGATGTGTCGATGTGTCGATGTGTCGATGTGTCGATGTGTCGATGTGTCGATGTGTTGATGTGTCGATGTGTCGATTTGTCGATGTGTCGATGTGTCGATGTGTCGATGTGTCAATGTGTCGATGTGTCGATGTGTCGATGTGTCGATGTGTCGATGTGTCGATGTGTCGATGTGTCGATGTGTCGATGTGTCGATGTGTCGATGTGTCGATGTGTCGATGTGTCGATGTGTCGATGTGTCGATGTGTCGATGTGTCGATGTGTCGATGTGTCGATGTGTCGATGTGTCGATGTGTCGATGTGTCGATGTGTGGATGTGTGGATGTGTGGATGTGTGGATTTGTGGATGTGTCGAAGTGTCGATGTGACGATGTGTCGATGTGTCGATGTGTCGATGTGTCGATGTGTCGATGTGTCGATGTGTCGATGTGTCGATGTGTCGATGTGTCGATGTGTCGATGTGTCAATGTGTCGATGTGTCGATGTGTCGATGTGTCGATGTGTCGATGTGTCGATGTGTGGATGTGTCGATGTGTGGATGTGTCGATGTGTGGATGTGTCGATGTTTCGAAGTGTCGATGTGTGGAAGTGTGGATGTGTGAATGTGTGGATGTGTTTATGTTTGGATGTATCGAAGTGTCGATGTGTCGATGAGTCGATGTGTCGATTTGTGGATGTGTCGACGAGTCGATGTGTCGATGTGTGGATGTGTGGATGTGTGGATGTGTGGATGTGTGGATGTGTGGATGTGTGGATGTGTCGATGAGTCGATGTGTCGATGTGTCGATATTTTGATGTATCGATGTGTGGATGTGTGGATGTGTGGATGTGAGGATGTGTGGATGTGTCGATTAATCGATGAGTCGATGTGTCGATGTGTGGATGTGTGGATTTGTGGATGTGTCGATGTGTGGATGTGTGGATTTGTGGATGTGTTGATGTGTGGATGTGTCGATGTTTCGATGTGTGGATGTGTGGCTGTGTGGATGTGTGGATGTGTGGATGTGTGGATGTGCCGATGTGTCGATGTGTCGAAGTGTCGATGTTTCGATGTGTCGATGTGTCGGTTTGTGGATGTGTCGATGTGTGGATGTGACGATGGTTCGAGGTTTCGATGTGTCGATGTGTGGATGTGTGGATGTGTCGATGTTTCGATGTGTCGATGTGTGGATGTTTCGATGTGAGGATGTTTCGATTTGTCGATGTGTCGATGTGTCGATGTGTTGATGTGTCGATGTGTCGATTTGTCGATGTGTCGATGTGTGGATGTGTGGATGTGTGGATTTGTGGATGTGTCGAAGTGTCGATGTGACGATGTGTCGATGTGTCGATGTGTAGATATGTCGAAGTGTGGATGTGTCGATGTTTCGATGTGTCCATGTGTCGATGAATCGATTTGTCGATATGTCGATGTGTCGATGCGTGGATGTGCCGATGTGTCGACGTGTCGACGTGTCGATTTGTCGATGTGTCCATGTGTGGATGTGTCGATGAGTCGATGTGTCGATGTGTCGATGTTTTGATGTATCGATGTGTCGATGTGTGGATGTGTGGATGTGTGGATGTGTCGATGAGTCGATGTGTCGATGTGTCGATGTTTTGATGTATCGATGTGTGGATGTGAGGATGTGTGGATGTGAGGATGTGTGGATGTGTCGATGTGTCCATGTGTCGATGTGTCGATGTGTCGTTGTGTCGATGCGTAGATGTGTCCATGTGTCGATGTGTCGATGTGTCGTTGTGTCGATGCGTAGATGTGTCGATGTGTGGATGTGTCGATGTGTGGATGTGTGGATGTGTCGATGTGAGGATGTTTCGATTTGTCGATGTGTCGATGTGTCGATGTGTTGAAGTGTCGATGTGTCGATTTGTCGATGTGTCGATGTGTGGATGTGTGGATGTGTGGATGTGTGGATGTGTGGATTTGTGGATGTGTCGAAGTGTCGATGTGACGATGTGTCGATGTGTCGATGTGTAGATATGTCGAAGTGTGGATGTGTCGATGTTTCGATGTGTCCATGTGTCGATGAATCGATTTGTCGATATGTCGATGTGTCGATGCGTGGATGTGCCGATGTGTCGACGTGTCGACGTGTCGATTTGTCGATGTGTCCTTGTGTGGATGTGTCGATGAGTCGATGTGTCGATGTGTCGATGTTTTGATGTATCGATGTGTCGATGTGTTTATGTGTGGATGTGTGGATGTGTCGATGAGTCGATGTGTCGATGTGTCGATGTTTTGATGTATCGATGTGTGGATGTGTGGATGTGTGGATGTGAGGATGTGTGGATGTGTCGATGTGTCCATGTGTCGATGTGTCGATGTGTCGTTGTGTCGATGCGTAGATGTGTCGATATGTCGATTTGTCGATGTGTCGATGTGTCGATGTGTCGATGTGTCGATGTGTCGATGTGTCGATGTGTCGATGTGTCGATGTGTCGATGTGTCGATGTGTCGATGTGTCGATGTGTCGATGTGTCGATGTGTCGATGTGTCGATGTGTCGATGTGTCGATGTGTCGATGTGTCGATGTGTCGATGTGTCGATGTGTGGATGTGTGGATGTGTCGATGTGTGGATGTGTGGATGTGTCGATGTGTGGATGTGTGGATGTGTCGATGTGTCGATGTGAGGATATATGGATGTGTGGATGTGGGGATGTTTCGATGAGTCGATGTGTCGATGTGTCGATATATCGATGTGTGGATGTGTGAATGTGTGGATGTGTGGATGTGTCGATGTGTGGATGTGTGGATGTATGAATGTGTGGATGTATGGATGTGTGGATGTGTCGAGGTGTCGATGTGTCGATGTGTCGATGTTTCGATGTGTCGATGTGTCGATGTGTCGATGTGTCGATGTGTCGATGTGTCGATGTGTCGATGTGTCGATGTGTCGATGTGTCGATGTGTCGATGTGTCGATGTGTCGATGTGTCGATGTGCCGATGTGTCGATGTGTCGATGTGTCGATGTGTCGATGTGTCGATGTGTCGATGTTTCGATGTGTCGATGTGTCGATGTGTCGATGTGTCGATGTGTCGATGTGTCGATGTGTCAATGTGTCGATGTGTCGATGTGTCGATGTGTCGATGTGTCGATGTGTCGATGTGTCGATGTGTCGATGTGTCGATGTGTCGATGTGTCGATATTTCGATGTGTCGATGTGTCGATGTTTCGATGTGTCGATGTTTCGATGTGTCGATGTGTCGATGTTTCGATGTGTCGATGTGTCGATGTGTCGATGTGTCGATGTGTCGATGTGTCGATGTGTCGATGTGTCGATGTGTCGATGTGTCGATGTGTCGATGTGTCGATGTGTCGATGAGTCGATGTGTCGATGTGTCGATGTGTGGATGTGTGGATGTGTCGATGTGCCGATGTGTCGATGTGTCGATATGTCGATGTTTCGATGTGTCGATGTGTCGATGTGTGGATGTGTCGATGTGTCAATGTGTCGATGTGTCGATGTGTCGATGTGTCGATGTGTCGATGTGTCGATGTGTGGATGTGTCGATGTGTGGATGTGTCGATGTGTGGATGTGTCGATGTTTCGAAGTGTCGATGTGTGGAAGTGTGGATGTGTGAATGTGTGGATGTGTTTATGTTTGGATGTATCGAAGTGTCGATGTGTCGATGTGTCGATGTGTCGATGTGTCGATGTGTCGATGTGTCGATGTGTGGATGTGTGGATGTGTGGATGTGTGGATTTGTGGATGTGTCGAAGTGTCGATGTGACGATGTGTCGATGTGTCGATGTGTCGATGTGTCGATGTGTCGATGTGTCGATGTGTCGATGTGTCGATGTGTCGATGTGTCAATGTGTCGATGTGTCGATGTGTCGATGTGTCGATGTGTCGATGTGTCGATGTGTGGATGTGTCGATGTGTGGATGTGTCGATGTGTGGATGTGTCGATGTTTCGAAGTGTCGATGTGTGGAAGTGTGGATGTGTGAATGTGTGGATGTGTTTATGTTTGGATGTATCGAAGTGTCGATGTGTCGATGAGTCGATGTGTCGATTTGTGGATGTGTCGACGAGTCGATGTGTCGATGTGTGGATGTGTGGATGTGTGGATGTGTGGATGTGTGGATGTGTGGATGTGTGGATGTGTGGATGTGTGGATGTGTCGATGAGTCGATGTGTCGATGTGTCGATGTTTTGATGTATCGATGTGTGGATGTGTGGATGTGAGGATGTGTGGATGTGTCGATTAATCGATGAGTCGATGTGTCGATGTGTGGATGTGTGGATTTGTGGATGTGTCGATGTGTGGATGTGTGGATTTGTGGATGTGTTGATGTGTGAATGTGTCGATGTTTCGATGTGTGGATGTGTGGCTGTGTGGATGTGTGGATGTGTGGATGTGCCGATGTGTCGATGTGTCGAAGTGTCGATGTTTCGATGTGTCGATGTGTCGGTTTGTGGATGTGTCGATGTGTGGATGTGACGATGGTTCGAGGTTTCGATGTGTCGATGTGTGGATGTGTGGAAGTGTCGATGTTTCGATGTGTCGATGTGTGGATGTTTCGATGTGAGGATGTTTCGATTTGTCGATGTGTCGATGTGTCGATGTGTTGATGTGTCGATGTGTCGATTTGTCGATGTGTCGATGTGTGGATGTGTGGATGTGTGGATGTGTGGATTTGTGGATGTGTCGAAGTGTCGATGTGACGATGTGTCGATGTGTCGATTTGTAGATATGTCGAAGTGTGGATGTGTCGATGTTTCGATGTGTCCATGTGTCGATGAATCGATTTGTCGATATGTCGATGTGTCGATGCGTGGATGTGCCGATGTGTCGACGTGTCGACGTGTCGATTTGTCGATGTGTCCATGTGTGGATGTGTCGATGAGTCGATGTGTCGATGTGTCGATGTTTTGATGTATCGATGTGTCGATGTGTGGATGTGTGGATGTGTGGATGTGTCGATGAGTCGATGTGTCGATGTGTCGATGTTTTGATGTATCGATGTGTGGATGTGTGGATGTGTGGATGTGAGGATGTGTGGATGTGTCGATGTGTCCATGTGTCGATGTGTCGATGTGTCGTTGTGACGATGCGTAGATGTGTCCATGTGTCGATGTGTCGATGTGTCGTTGTGTCGATGCGTAGATGTGTCGATGTGTGGATGTGTCGATGTGTGGATGTGTGGATGTGTCGATGTGAGGATGTTTCGATTTGTCGATGTGTCGATGTGTCGATGTGTTGAAGTGTCGATGTGTCGATTTGTCGATGTGTCGATGTGTGGATGTGTGGATGTGTGGATGTGTGGATGTGTGGATTTGTGGATGTGTCGAAGTGTCGATGTGACGATGTGTCGATGTGTCGATGTGTAGATATGTCGAAGTGTGGATGTGTCGATGTTTCGATGTGTCCATGTGTCGATGAATCGATTTGTCGATATGTCGATGTGTCGATGCGTGGATGTGTCGATGTGTCGACGTGTCGATTTGTCGATGTGTCCATGTGTGGATGTGTCGATGAGTCGATGTGTCGATGTGTCGATGTTTTGATGTATCGATGTGTCGATGTGTTTATGTGTGGATGTGTGGATGTGTCGATGAGTCGATGTGTCGATGTGTCGATGTTTTGATGTATCGATGTGTGGATGTGTGGATGTGTGGATGTGAGGATGTGTGGATGTGTCGATGTGTCCATGTGTCGATGTGTCGATGTGTCGTTGTGTCGATGCGTAGATGTGTCGATATGTCGATTTGTCGATGTGTCGATGTGTCGATGTGTCGATGTGTCGATGTGTCGATGTGTCGATGTGTCGATGTGTCGATGTGTCGATGTGTCGATGTGTCGATGTGTCGATGTGTCGATGTGTCGATGTGTCGATGTGTCGATGTGTGGATGTGTGGATGTGTGGATGTGTCGATGTGTGGATGTGTGGATGTGTCGATGTGTGGATGTGTGGATGTGTCGATGTGTCGATGTGAGGATATATGGATGTGTGGATGTGGGGATGTTTCGATGAGTCGATGTGTCGATGTGTCGATATATCGATGTGTGGATGTGTGAATGTGTGGATGTGTGGATGTGTCGATGTGTGGATGTGTGGATGTATGAATGTGTGGATGTGTGGAAGTATGGATGTGTGGATGTGTCGAGGTGTCGATGTGTCGATGTGTCGATGTTTCGATGTGTCGATGTGTCGATGTGTCGATGTGTCGATGTGTCGATGTGTCGATGTGTCGATGTGTCGATGTGTCGATGTGTCGATGTGTCGATGTGTCGATGTGTCGATGTGTCGATGTGTCGATGTGTCGATGTGTCGATGTGTCGATGTGTCGATGTGTCGATGTGTCGATGTGTCGATGTGTCGATGTGTCGATGTGTCGATGTGTCGATGTGTCGATGTGTCGATGTGTCGATGTGTCGATGTGTCGATGTGTCGATGTGTGATGTTTCGATGTGTCGATGTGTCGATGTTTCGATGTGTCGATGTTTCGATGTGTCGATGTGTCGATGTTTCGATGTGTCGGATGTTTCGATGTGTCGATGTTTCGATGTGTCGATGTGTCGATGTTTCGATGTGTCGATGTGTCGATGTGTCGATGTGTCGATGTGTCGATGTGTCGATGTGTCGATGTGTTGATGTGTCGATGTGTCGATGTGTCGATGTGTCGATGTGTCGATGTGTCGATGTGTCGCTGTGTGGATGTGTGGATGTGTCGATGTGCCGATGTGTCGATGTGTCGATATGTCGATGTTTCGATGTGTCGATGTGTCGATGTGTCGATGTGTGGATGTGTCGATGTGTCGATGTGTCGATGTGTCGATGTGTCGATGTGTCGATGTGTCGATGTGTCGATGTGTCGATGTGTCGATGTGTCGATGTGTCGATGTGTCGATGTGTCGATGTTTCGATGTGTCGATGTTTCGATGTTTCGATGTTTCGATGTGTGGATGTGTCGATGTGTCGATGTGTCGATGTGTCGATTTGTGGATGTGTCGATGTGTGGATGTGTCGATGTTTCGATGTTTCGATGTGTCGATGTGTCGATGTGTCGATGTGTCGACGTGTTGATGTGTGGATGTGTGGATGTGTCGATGTGTCGATGTGTGGATGTGTGGATGTGTGGATTTGTGGAAGTGTGGATGTGGGGATGTGTCGATGAGTCGATGTGTCGATTTGTGGATGTGTCCATGTGTGGATGTGTCGATGTTTCGATGTTTCCATGTGTCGATGTGTCGATGTGTCGATGTGTCGATGTGTCGATGTTTCGATGTGTCGTTGTGTCGATGTGTCGATGTGTTGATGTGTCGATGTGTGGATGTGTCGATGTGTCGATGTGTCGATGTGTCGATGTGTCGATGTGTGGATGTTTCGATGTGTCGATGTGTCGATGTGTCGATGTGTCGATGTGTCGATGTGTCGATGTGTCGATGTGTCGTTGTGTCGATGTGTCGATGTGTCGATGTGTCGATGTGTCGATGTGTGGATGTGTGGATGTGTCGATGTGTGGATGTGTCGATGTTTCGATGTGTCGATGTGTCGATGTGTCGATGTGTCGATGTGTCGATGTGTGGATGTGTGGATGTGTCGATGTGTCGATGTGAGGATATGTGGATTTTTTGGATGTGGGGATGTGTCGATGAGTCGATGTGTCGATTTGTGGATGTGTCGATGTGTCGATGTGTGGATGTGTCGATGTGTCGATGTGTGGATGTGTCGATGTGTCGATGTGTCGATGTGTCGATGTGTCGATGTGTCGATGTGTCGATGTGTGGATGTGTCGATGTTTCGATGTGTCGATGTGTCGATGTGTCGATGTGTCGATGTGTCAATGTGTCGATGTGTCGATGTGTCGATGTGTCGATGTGTCGATGTGTGGATGTGTGGATGTGTGGATGTGTCGATGTGTCGATGTGAGGATATGTGGATTTGTGGATGTGGGGATGTGTCGATGAGTCGATGTGTCGATTTGTGGATGTGTCGATGTGTGGATGTGTGGATGTGTGGATGTGTGGATGTTTCGATGTGTCGATGTGTCGATGTGTCGATGTGTCGACGTGTCGATGTGTGGATGTGTGGATGTGTCGATGTGTCGATGTGTGGATGTGTCGATGTTTCGATGTGGCGATGTGTCGATGTGTCGATGTGTCGATGTGTCGATGTGTCGATGTGTGGATGTGTGGATGTGTGGATGTGTGGATGTGTGGATGTGTGGATGTGTCGAAGTGTGGATGTGTGGATGTGTCGATGTGTCGATGTGAGGATATGTGGATGAGTGGATGTGTCGATGAGTCGATGTGTCGATTTGTGGATGTGTCGATGTGTGGATGTGTGGATGTGTGGATGTTTCAATGTGTCGATGTGTCGACGTGTCGATGTGTGGATGTGTCGATGTGTCGATGTGTCGATGTGTCGATGTGTGGATGTGTCGATGTTTCGATGTGTCGATGTGTCGATGTGTCGATGTGTCGATGTGTCGAAGTGTCGATGTGTCGATGTGCCGATGTGTCGATGTGTCGATGTGTCGATGTGTGAATATGTGAATGTGTGGATGTGTGGATGTGTCGATGTGTGGATGTGTGGATGTATGGATGTGTGGTTGTGTGGATGTACGGATGTGTGGATGTGTCGAGGTGTCGATGTGTCGATGTGTCGATGTTTCGATGTGTCGATGTGTCGATGTGTCGATGTGTCGATGTGTCGATGTGTCGATGTGTCGATATGTCGATGTGTCGATGTGTCGATGTGTCGATGTGTCGATGTGTCGATGTGTCGATGAGTCGATGTGTCGATGTGTCGATGTGTCGATGTGTCGATGTGTCGATGTTTCGATGTGTCGATGTGTCGATGTGTCGATGTGTCGAAGTGTCGATGTGTCGATGTGTCGATGTGTCGATGAGTCGATGTGTCGATGTGTCGATGTGTGGATGTGTGGATGTGTCGATGTGTGGGTGTGTCGATGTGTCGATGTGTCGATGTGTCGATATGTCGATGTTTCGATGTGTCGATGTGTCGATTTGTGGATGTGTCGATGTGTCGATGTGTGGATGTGTGGATGTGTCGATGTGTCGATGTGTCGATGTGTCGATGTGTCGATGTGTCGATGTGTCGATGTGTCGCTGTTTCGA
The DNA here is from genome assembly GCA_964017055.1 of Chloromyia formosa. Classification (NCBI taxonomy): domain Eukaryota; kingdom Metazoa; phylum Arthropoda; class Insecta; order Diptera; family Stratiomyidae; genus Chloromyia; species Chloromyia formosa. The sequence goes on from OZ024814.1 coordinate 69,923,440, forward strand.
TGTGTCGATGTGTCGATGTGTCGATGTGTCGATGTGTCGATGTGTGGATCTGTGGATGTGTGGATGTGTGGATGTGCGGATGTGTGGATGTGTGGATGTGGATGTGTGGATGTGTGGATGTGTTTATGTGTCGAAGTGTCGATGAGTCGATGAATCGATGTGTCGATTTTTGGATGTGTCGGCGAGTCGACGAGTCGATGTGTCGATGTGTGGATGTGTGGATGTGTGGATGTGTGGATGTGGGGATGTGTCGATGTGTCGATATGTCGATGTGTCGATGTGTCGATGTGTGGATGTGTGGATGTGTTTATGTGTCGAAGTGTCGATGTGTCGATGTGTCGATGTGTCGATGTGTCGATGTGTCGATGTGTCGATGTGTCGATGTGTCGATGTGTCGATGTGTCGATGTGTCGATGTGTCGATGTGTCGATGTGTCGATGTGTCGATGTGTCGATGTGTGGATGTGTGGATGTGAGGATGTGGATGTGTGGATGTGTGGATGTGTTTATGTGTCGAAGTGTCGATGTGTCGATGTGTCGATGAATGGATGTGTCGATTTGTGGATGTGTCGGCGAGTCGATGTGTCGATGTGTGGATGTGTGGATTTGTGGATGTGTCGATGTTTCGTTGTGTCGATGTGTCGATGTACCGATGTGGCGATGAGTTTATGTGTGGCTGTGTGGATGTGAGGATATGTGGATATGTAGATGTGGGGATGTGTCGATGTGTCGATTTGTCGATGTGTCCATGTTTCGATGTGTCGATGTGTCGATGTGTCGATGTGTCGATGTGTGGATGTGGGGATGTGTCGATGAGTCGATGTGTCGATTTGTGGATGTGTCGATGTGTGGATGTGTGGATGTGTGGATGTTTCGATGAGTCGATGTGCCGATGTATCGATGTGTCGATATGTCGATGTGTCGATGTGTCGATGTGTCGATGTGTCGATGTGTGGGTGTGTGGATGTGTGGATGTGTGGATGTGTGGATGTGTGGATGTGTGGATGTGTGGATGTGTGGATGTGTCGAAGTGTCGATGTGTCGAAGTGCCGATGTGTCGATGTGTCGATGTGTCGATGTGTCGATGTGTCGATGTTTCGATATGTCGATGTTTCGATGTGTCGATGTGTCGATTTGTGGATGTGTCGATGTGTCGATGTGTGGATGTGTCGATGTTTCGATGTGTCGATGTGTCGATGTGTCGATGTGTGTATGCGTCGATGTGTGGATGTGTCGATGTTTTGATGTGTCGATTTGTGGATGTGTCGATGTGTCGATGTGTCGATTTGTCGATGTGTCGATGTGTCGATGTGTCGATGTTTCGATGTGTGGATGTGTGGATGTGTCGATGTGTGGATGTGTCGATGTGTCGATGTTTCGATGTGTCGATGTGTCGATGTGTCGATGTTTCCAAGTGTCGATGTGTCGATGTGTGGATGTGTCGATGTGTGGATGTGTGGATGTGTCGATGTTTCGAAGTGTCGATGTGTCGATGTGTCGATGTGTTGATGTGTCGATGTGTCGATGTGTCGATGTGTGGATGTGTCGATGTATGGATGTGTGGATGTGTCGATGTGTCGATGTGAGGATATGTGGATGTGTGGATGTGGGGATGTGTCGATGAGTCGATGTGTCGATTTGTGGATATGTCGATGTGTGGATGTGTGGATGTGTGGATGTTTCGATGTGTCGATGTGTCGATGTGTCGACGTGTCGATGTGTGGAAGTGTGGATGTGTCGATGTGTCGAGATATCGATGTGTCGAGGTGTGGATGTGTGGATGTATGGATGTGTGGATGTGTGGATGTATGGATGTGTGGATGTGTCGATGTGACGATGTGTCGATGTGTCGATGTTTCGATGTGTCGATGTGTCGATGTGTCGATGTGTCGATGTGTCGATGTGTCGATGTGTCGATGTGTCGATGTGTCGATGTGTCGAAGTGTCGATGTGTCGATGTGTCGATATGTCGATGTGTCGATGTGTCGATGTGTCGATGTGTCGATGTGTCGATGTGTCGATGTGTCGATGTGTCGATGTGTCGATGTTTCGATGTGTCGATGAGTCGATGTGTCGATGTGTCGATGTTTCGATGTGTCGATGTGTCGATGTATCGATGTGTCGATTTGTGGATGTGTCGATGTGTCGATGTGTCGAGATATCGATGTGTCGAGGTGTGGATGTGTGGATGTATGGATGTGTGGATGTGTGGATGTATGGATGTGTGGATGTGTCGATGTGACGATGTGTCGATGTTTCGATGTGTCGATGTGTCGATGTGTCGATGTGTCGATGTGTCGACGTTTCGATGTGTCGATGTGTCGATGTGTCGACGTGTCGATGTGTGGAAGTGTGGATGTGTCGATGTGTCGAGATATCGATGTGTCGAGGTGTGGATGTGTGGATGTATGGATGTGTGGATGTGTGGATGTATGGATGTGTGGATGTGTCGATGTGACGATGTGTCGATGTGTCGATGTTTCGATGTGTCGATGTGTCGATGTGTCGAAGTGTCGATGAGTCGATGTGTCGATGTGTCGATGTGTCGATGTGTCGATGTGTCGATGTGTGGATGTGTGGATGTGTGGATGTGTGGATGTGTCGATGTGTCGATGTGTGGATGTGTGGATGTGAGGATGTGTGGATGTGTGGAAGTGTCGATGAATCGATGTGTCGATTTTTGGATGTGTCGACGAGTCGATGTGTCGATGTGTGGATGTTTCGATGTGTCGATGTGTCGATGTGTCGATGTGTCGATGTGTGGATGTTTGGATGTGTGGATGTGAGGATGTGCGGATGTGTGGATGTGTGGATGTGGGATTGTGTCGATGAGTCGATTTGTGGATGTGTCGATGTGTGGATGTGTGGATGTGTCGATGTTTCAATGTGTCGATGTGTCGGTGTGTCGACGTGTGGATGTGTGGATGTGTCGATGTGTCGATGTGTGGATGTGTGGATGTATGGATGTGTGGATGTATGGATGTGTCGATGTGTCGATGTGTCGATGTGTCGATGTGTCGATGTGTCGATGTGTCGAAGTGTCGATGTGTCGATGTGTCGATGTTTCGATGTTTCGATGTGTCGATGTGTCGATGTATCGATGTGTCGATTTGTGGATGTGTCGGCGAGTCAACGAGTCGATGTGTCGTTGTGTGGATGTGTGGATGTGTCGATGAGTCGATGTGTTGATGTGTGGATGTGTCGATTAGTCGATGTGTCGATGTGTCCATGTGCCGATGTGTCGATGTGTCGATGTGTCGATGTGTCGATGTGTCGATGTGTCGATGTTTCGATGTGTCGATGTTTCGATGGGTCGATGTTTCGATGTGTCGATGTTTCGATGCGTCGATGAGTCGATGTGTCGATGTGTCGATGAGTCGATGTGTGGATGTGTGGATGTGTCCATGTGTCGATGTGTCGATGTGTCGATGTGTCGATGTGTCGATGTGTCGATGTGTCGATGTGTGGATGTGTGGATGTGTCGATGTGTCGATGTGTGGATGTGTGGATGTATGGATGTGTGGATGTGTGGATGTTTGGATGTGTCGATGTGTCGATGTGTCGATGTTTCGGTGTTTCGATGTGTCGATGTAATGTGTGGATGTGTGGATGTGTGGATGTGTGGATGTGGATGTGTGGATGTGTCGATGAGTCGATGTGTCGATGTGTCGATGAGTCGATGTGTGGATGTGTGGATGTGTCGATTAGTCGATGTTTCCATGTGTCGATGTGTCGATGTGTCGATGTGTGGATGTGCGGATGTGTCGATGTGTCGATGTGTGGATGTATGGATGTGTGGATGTGTGGATGTATGGATGTGTCGATGTGTCGATGTGTCGATGTGTCGATGGGTCGATGTTTCGGTGTTTCGATGTGTCGATGTGTCGATGTATCGATGTGTCGATGTGTGGATGTGTGGATGTGTGGATGTGGATGTGTGGATGTGTGGAAGTGTGGATGTGTGGTTGTGTGGATGTGTCGAAGTGTCGATGTTTCGATGTGTCGATGAATCGATGTGTCGATTTGTGGATGTGTCGGCGAGTCGATGTGTCGATGTGTTGAAGTGTGGATTTGTGGATGTGTCGATGTTTCGATGTGTCGATGTGTCGATGTGTCGATGTGTGGATGTGTGGATGTATGGATGTGTGGAAGTATGGATGTGTGGATGTGTCGAGGTGTCGATGTGTCGATGTGTCGATGTTTCGATGTGTCGATGTGTCGATGTGTCGATGTGTCGATGTGTCGATGTGTCGATGTGTCGATGTGTCGATGTGTCGATGTGTCGATGTGTCGATGTGTCGATGTGTCGATGTGTCGATGTGTCGATGTGTCGATGTTTCGATGTGTCGATGTGTCGATGTGTCGATGTGTCGATGTGTCGATGTGTCGATGTGTCAATGTGTCGATGTGTCGATGTGTCGATGTGTCGATGTGTCGATGTGTCGATGTGTCGATGTGTCGATGTGTCGATGTGTCGATGTGTCGATGTGTCGATGTGTCGATGTGTGGATGTTTCGATGTGTCGATGTGTCGATGTTTCGATGTGTCGATGTTTCGATGTGTCGATGTGTCGATGTTTCGATGTGTCGATGTGTCGATGTGTCGATGTGTCGATGTGTCGATGTGTCGATGTGTCGATGTGTTGATGTGTCGATGTGTCGATGTGTCGATGTGTCGATGTGTCGATGTGTCGATGTGTCGCTGTGTGGATGTGTGGATGTGTCGATGTGCCGATGTGTCGATATGTCGATGTTTCGATGTGTCGATGTGTCGATGTGTCGATGTGTGGATGTGTCGATGTGTCGATGTGTCGATGTGTCGATGTGTCGATGTGTCGATGTGTCGATGTGTCGATGTGTCGATGTGTCGATGTGTCGATGTGTCGATGTGTCGATGTGTCGATGTGTCGATGTTTCGATGTGTCGATGTTTCGATGTTTCGATGTTTCGATGTGTGGATGTGTCGATGTGTCGATGTGTCGATGTGTCGATTTGTGGATGTGTCGATGTGTGGATGTGTCGATGTTTCGATGTTTCGATGTGTCGATGTGTCGATGTGTCGATGTGTCGACGTGTTGATGTGTGGATGTGTGGATGTGTCGATGTGTCGATGTGTGGATGTGTGGATGTGTGGATTTGTGGAAGTGTGGATGTGGGGATGTGTCGATGAGTCGATGTGTCGATTTGTGGATGTGTCCATGTGTGGATGTGTCGATGTTTCGATGTTTCCATGTGTCGATGTGTCGATGTGTCGATGTGTCGATGTGTCGATGTTTCGATGTGTCGATGTGTCGTTGTGTCGATGTGTCGATGTGTTGATGTGTCGATGTGTGGATGTGTCGATGTGTCGATGTGTCGATGTGTCGATGTGTCGATGTGTGGATGTTTCGATGTGTCGATGTGTCGATGTGTCGATGTGTCGATGTGTCGATGTGTCGATGTGTCGATGTGTCGTTGTGTCGATGTGTCGATGTGTCGATGTGTCGATGTGTCGATGTGTGGATGTGTGGATGTGTCGATGTGTGGATGTGTCGATGTTTCGATGTGTCGATGTGTCGATGTGTCGATGTGTCGATGTGTCGATGTGTGGATGTGTGGATGTGTCGATGTGTCGATGTGAGGATATGTGGATTTTTTGGATGTGGGGATGTGTCGATGAGTCGATGTGTCGATTTGTGGATGTGTCGATGTGTCGATGTGTGGATGTGTCGATGTGTCGATGTGTGGATGTGTCGATGTGTCGATGTGTCGATGTGTCGATGTGTCGATGTGTCGATGTGTCGATGTGTGGATGTGTCGATGTTTCGATGTGTCGATGTGTCGATGTGTCGATGTGTCGATGTGTCAATGTGTCGATGTGTCGATGTGTCGATGTGTCGATGTGTCGATGTGTCGATGTGTGGATGTGTGGATGTGTCGATGTGTCGATGTGAGGATATGTGGATTTGTGGATGTGGGGATGTGTCGATGAGTCGATGTGTCGATTTGTGGATGTGTCGATGTGTGGATGTGTGGATGTGTGGATGTGTGGATGTTTCGATGTGTCGATGTGTCGATGTGTCGATGTGTCGACGTGTCGATGTGTGGATGTGTGGATGTGTCGATGTGTCGATGTGTGGATGTGTCGATGTTTCGATGTGGCGATGTGTCGATGTGTCGATGTGTCGATGTGTCGATGTGTCGATGTGTGGATGTGTGGATGTGTGGATGTGTGGATGTGTGGATGTGTGGATGTGTCGAAGTGTGGATGTGTGGATGTGTCGATGTGTCGATGTGAGGATATGTGGATGAGTGGATGTGTCGATGAGTCGATGTGTCGATTTGTGGATGTGTCGATGTGTGGATGTGTGGATGTGTGGATGTTTCAATGTGTCGATGTGTCGACGTGTCGATGTGTGGATGTGTCGATGTGTCGATGTGTCGATGTGTCGATGTGTGGATGTGTCGATGTTTCGATGTGTCGATGTGTCGATGTGTCGATGTGTCGAAGTGTCGATGTGTCGATGTGCCGATGTGTCGATGTGTCGATGTGTCGATGTGTGAATATGTGAATGTGTGGATGTGTGGATGTGTCGATGTGTGGATGTGTGGATGTATGGATGTGTGGTTGTGTGGATGTACGGATGTGTGGATGTGTCGAGGTGTCGATGTGTCGATGTGTCGATGTTTCGATGTGTCGATGTGTCGATGTGTCGATGTGTCGATGTGTCGATGTGTCGATGTGTCGATATGTCGATGTGTCGATGTGTCGATGTGTCGATGTGTCGATGTGTCGATGTGTCGATGAGTCGATGTGTCGATGTGTCGATGTGTCGATGTGTCGATGTGTCGATGTTTCGATGTGTCGATGTGTCGATGTGTCGATGTGTCGAAGTGTCGATGTGTCGATGTGTCGATGTGTCGATGAGTCGATGTGTCGATGTGTCGATGTGTGGATGTGTGGATGTGTCGATGTGTGGGTGTGTCGATGTGTCGATGTGTCGATGTGTCGATATGTCGATGTTTCGATGTGTCGATGTGTCGATTTGTGGATGTGTCGATGTGTCGATGTGTGGATGTGTGGATGTGTCGATGTGTCGATGTGTCGATGTGTCGATGTGTCGATGTGTCGATGTGTCGATGTGTCGCTGTTTCGATGTGTCGATGTGTCGATGTGTCGATGTGTCGATGTGTCGATGTGTGGATCTGTGGATGTGTGGATGTGTGGATGTGCGGATGTGTGGATGTGTGGATGTGGATGTGTGGATGTGTGGATGTGTTTATGTGTCGAAGTGTCGATGAGTCGATGAATCGATGTGTCGATTTTTGGATGTGTCGGCGAGTCGACGAGTCGATGTGTCGATGTGTGGATGTGTGGATGTGTGGATGTGTGGATGTGGGGATGTGTCGATGTGTCGATATGTCGATGTGTCGATGTGTCGATGTGTGGATGTGTGGATGTGTTTATGTGTCGAAGTGTCGATGTGTCGATGTGTCGATGTGTCGATGTGTCGATGTGTCGATGTGTCGATGTGTCGATGTGTCGATGTGTCGATGTGTCGATGTGTCGATGTGTCGATGTGTCGATGTGTCGATGTGTCGATGTGTCGATGTGTGGATGTGTGGATGTGAGGATGTGGATGTGTGGATGTGTGGATGTGTTTATGTGTCGAAGTGTCGATGTGTCGATGTGTCGATGAATGGATGTGTCGATTTGTGGATGTGTCGGCGAGTCGATGTGTCGATGTGTGGATGTGTGGATTTGTGGATGTGTCGATGTTTCGTTGTGTCGATGTGTCGATGTACCGATGTGGCGATGAGTTTATGTGTGGCTGTGTGGATGTGAGGATATGTGGATATGTAGATGTGGGGATGTGTCGATGTGTCGATTTGTCGATGTGTCCATGTTTCGATGTGTCGATGTGTCGATGTGTCGATGTGTCGATGTGTGGATGTGGGGATGTGTCGATGAGTCGATGTGTCGATTTGTGGATGTGTCGATGTGTGGATGTGTGGATGTGTGGATGTTTCGATGAGTCGATGTGCCGATGTATCGATGTGTCGATATGTCGATGTGTCGATGTGTCGATGTGTCGATGTGTCGATGTGTGGGTGTGTGGATGTGTGGATGTGTGGATGTGTGGATGTGTGGATGTGTGGATGTGTGGATGTGTGGATGTGTGGATGTGTCGAAGTGTCGATGTGTCGAAGTGCCGATGTGTCGATGTGTCGATGTGTCGATGTGTCGATGTGTCGATGTTTCGATATGTCGATGTTTCGATGTGTCGATGTGTCGATTTGTGGATGTGTCGATGTGTCGATGTGTGGATGTGTCGATGTTTCGATGTGTCGATGTGTCGATGTGTGTATGCGTCGATGTGTGGATGTGTCGATGTTTTGATGTGTCGATTTGTGGATGTGTCGATGTGTCGATGTGTCGATTTGTCGATGTGTCGATGTGTCGATGTGTCGATGTTTCGATGTGTGGATGTGTGGATGTGTCGATGTGTGGATGTGTCGATGTGTCGATGTTTCGATGTGTCGATGTGTCGATGTGTCGATGTTTCCAAGTGTCGATGTGTCGATGTGTGGATGTGTCGATGTGTGGATGTGTGGATGTGTCGATGTTTCGAAGTGTCGATGTGTCGATGTGTCGATGTGTTGATGTGTCGATGTGTCGATGTGTCGATGTGTGGATGTGTCGATGTATGGATGTGTGGATGTGTCGATGTGTCGATGTGAGGATATGTGGATGTGTGGATGTGGGGATGTGTCGATGAGTCGATGTGTCGATTTGTGGATATGTCGATGTGTGGATGTGTGGATGTGTGGATGTTTCGATGTGTCGATGTGTCGATGTGTCGACGTGTCGATGTGTGGAAGTGTGGATGTGTCGATGTGTCGAGATATCGATGTGTCGAGGTGTGGATGTGTGGATGTATGGATGTGTGGATGTGTGGATGTATGGATGTGTGGATGTGTCGATGTGACGATGTGTCGATGTGTCGATGTTTCGATGTGTCGATGTGTCGATGTGTCGATGTGTCGATGTGTCGATGTGTCGATGTGTCGATGTGTCGATGTGTCGATGTGTCGAAGTGTCGATGTGTCGATGTGTCGATATGTCGATGTGTCGATGTGTCGATGTGTCGATGTGTCGATGTGTCGATGTGTCGATGTGTCGATGTGTCGATGTGTCGATGTTTCGATGTGTCGATGAGTCGATGTGTCGATGTGTCGATGTTTCGATGTGTCGATGTGTCGATGTATCGATGTGTCGATTTGTGGATGTGTCGATGTGTCGATGTGTCGAGATATCGATGTGTCGAGGTGTGGATGTGTGGATGTATGGATGTGTGGATGTGTGGATGTATGGATGTGTGGATGTGTCGATGTGACGATGTGTCGATGTTTCGATGTGTCGATGTGTCGATGTGTCGATGTGTCGATGTGTCGACGTTTCGATGTGTCGATGTGTCGATGTGTCGACGTGTCGATGTGTGGAAGTGTGGATGTGTCGATGTGTCGAGATATCGATGTGTCGAGGTGTGGATGTGTGGATGTATGGATGTGTGGATGTGTGGATGTATGGATGTGTGGATGTGTCGATGTGACGATGTGTCGATGTGTCGATGTTTCGATGTGTCGATGTGTCGATGTGTCGAAGTGTCGATGAGTCGATGTGTCGATGTGTCGATGTGTCGATGTGTCGATGTGTCGATGTGTGGATGTGTGGATGTGTGGATGTGTGGATGTGTCGATGTGTCGATGTGTGGATGTGTGGATGTGAGGATGTGTGGATGTGTGGAAGTGTCGATGAATCGATGTGTCGATTTTTGGATGTGTCGACGAGTCGATGTGTCGATGTGTGGATGTTTCGATGTGTCGATGTGTCGATGTGTCGATGTGTCGATGTGTGGATGTTTGGATGTGTGGATGTGAGGATGTGCGGATGTGTGGATGTGTGGATGTGGGATTGTGTCGATGAGTCGATTTGTGGATGTGTCGATGTGTGGATGTGTGGATGTGTCGATGTTTCAATGTGTCGATGTGTCGGTGTGTCGACGTGTGGATGTGTGGATGTGTCGATGTGTCGATGTGTGGATGTGTGGATGTATGGATGTGTGGATGTATGGATGTGTCGATGTGTCGATGTGTCGATGTGTCGATGTGTCGATGTGTCGATGTGTCGATGTGTCGAAGTGTCGATGTGTCGATGTGTCGATGTTTCGATGTTTCGATGTGTCGATGTGTCGATGTATCGATGTGTCGATTTGTGGATGTGTCGGCGAGTCAACGAGTCGATGTGTCGTTGTGTGGATGTGTGGATGTGTCGATGAGTCGATGTGTTGATGTGTGGATGTGTCGATTAGTCGATGTGTCGATGTGTCCATGTGCCGATGTGTCGATGTGTCGATGTGTCGATGTGTCGATGTGTCGATGTGTCGATGTTTCGATGTGTCGATGTTTCGATGGGTCGATGTTTCGATGTGTCGATGTTTCGATGCGTCGATGAGTCGATGTGTCGATGTGTCGATGAGTCGATGTGTGGATGTGTGGATGTGTCCATGTGTCGATGTGTCGATGTGTCGATGTGTCGATGTGTCGATGTGTCGATGTGTCGATGTGTCGATGTGTGGATGTGTGGATGTGTCGATGTGTCGATGTGTGGATGTGTGGATGTATGGATGTGTGGATGTGTGGATGTTTGGATGTGTCGATGTGTCGATGTGTCGATGTTTCGGTGTTTCGATGTGTCGATGTAATGTGTGGATGTGTGGATGTGTGGATGTGTGGATGTGGATGTGTGGATGTGTCGATGAGTCGATGTGTCGATGTGTCGATGAGTCGATGTGTGGATGTGTGGATGTGTCGATTAGTCGATGTTTCCATGTGTCGATGTGTCGATGTGTCGATGTGTGGATGTGCGGATGTGTCGATGTGTCGATGTGTGGATGTATGGATGTGTGGATGTGTGGATGTATGGATGTGTCGATGTGTCGATGTGTCGATGTGTCGATGGGTCGATGTGTCGATGTTTCGATGCGTCGATGAGTCGATGTGTCGATGTGTCGATGAGTCGATGTGTGGATGTGTGGATGTGTCCATGTGTCGATGTGTCGATGTGTCGATGTGTCGATGTGTCGATGTGTCGATGTGTCGATGTGTCGATGTGTGGATGTGTGGATGTGTCGATGTGTCGATGTGTGGATGTGTGGATGTATGGATGTGTGGATGTGTGGATGTTTGGATGTGTCGATGTGTCGATGTGTCGATGTTTCGGTGTTTCGATGTGTCGATGTAATGTGTGGATGTGTGGATGTGTGGATGTGTGGATGTGGATGTGTGGATGTGTCGATGAGTCGATGTGTCGATGTGTCGATGTTTCGGTGTTTCGATGTGTCGATGTAATGTGTGGATGTGTGGATGTGTGGATGTGTGGATGTGGATGTGTGGATGTGTCGATGAGTCGATGTGTCGATGTGTCGATGAGTCGATGTGTGGATGTGTGGATGTGTCGATTAGTCGATGTTTCCATGTGTCGATTAGTCGATGTTTCCATGTGTCGATGTGTCGATGTGTCGATGTGTGGATGTGTGGATGTGTGGATGTGGATGTGTGGATGTGTGGAAGTGTGGATGTGTGGTTGTGTGGATGTGTCGAAGTGTCGATGTTTCGATGTGTCGATGAATCGATGTGTCGATTTGTGGATGTGTCGGCGAGTCGATGTGTCGATGTGTTGAAGTGTGGATTTGTGGATGTGTCGATGTTTCGATGTGTCGATGTGTCGATGTGTCGATGTGTGGATGTGTGGATGTATGGATGTGTGGAAGTGTGGATGTGTCGATGTGTCGATGTGTCGATGTGTCGATGTGTCGATGTGTCGATGTGTGGATGTTTGGATGTGTGGATGTGAGGATGTGCGGATGTGTGGATGTGTGGATGTGGGGATGTGTCGATGAGTCGATGTGTCGATTTGTGGATGTGTCGATGTGTGGATGTGTGGATGTGTCGATGTTTCAATGTGTCGATGTGTCTGTGTGTCGACGTGTGGATGTGTCGATGTGTGGATGTGTGGATGTGTGGATGTATGGATGTGTGGATGTGTGGATGTGTATATGTATGGATGTGTCGATGTGTCGATGTGTCGATATGTCGATGTTTCGATGTTTCGATGTGTCGATGTGTCGATGTATCGATGTGTCGATTTGTGGATGTGTCGGCGAGTCGACGAGTCGATGTGTCGATGTGTGGAAGTGTGGAAGTGTCGATGAGTCGATGTGTGGATGTGTGGATGTGTCGATTAGTCGATGTGTCGATGTGTCCATGTGTCGATGTGTCGATGAGTCGATGTGTCGATGTGTCGATGTTTCCATGTTTCGATGTTTCGATGTGTCGATGTGTGGATGTGTGGATGTGTGGATGTGTGGATGTGTGGATGTGTGGATGTGTGGATGTGTGGATGTGAGGATGTGTCGATGTGGCGATGTGTGGATGTGTCGATGAGTCGATGTGTCGATGTGTCGATGAGTCGATGTGTGGATGTGTGGATGTGTCGATTAGTCGATGTGTCGATGTGTCCATGTGTCGATGTGTCGATGTGTCGATGTGTCGATGTGTCGATGCGTGGATGTGTCGATGTGTCGATGTGTCGATGTGTCGATGTGTCGATGTGTCGATGTGTCGATGTGTCGATGTGTCGATGTGTCGATGTGTGGATGTGTGGATGTGTCGATGTGTCGATGTGTGGATGTTTCGATGTTTCGATGTGTCGATGTGTCGATGTATCGATGTGTCGATTTGTGGATGTGTCGACGAATCGATGTGTCGATGTGTGGATGTGAGGATGTGCGGATGTGTCGATGTGTCGATGTGTCGATGTGTCGATGTGTCGATGTGTCGATGTGTCGATGTGTCGATGTGTGGATGTGTGGATGTATGGATGTGTGGATGTGTGTATGTATGGATTTGTCGATGTGTCGATGTGTCGATGTTTCGATGTTTCGATGTGTCGATGTGTCGATGTATCGATGTGTCGATTTGTGGATGTGTCGACGAGTCGACGAGTCGATGTGTCGATGTGTGGATGAGAGGATGTGCGGATGTGTCGATGTGGCGATGTGTCGATGTGTCGATGTGTGGATGTGTCGATGTGTCGATGTGTCGATGTGTCGATGTGTCGATGTGTCGATGTGTCGATGTTTCGATGTGTCGATGTTTCGATGTGTCGATGTGTCGATGTGTGGATGTGTGGATGTGTGGATGTGTGGATGTGTGGATGTGTGGATGTGTGGATGTGTGGATGTGTCGATGTGTCGATGTGTTGATGTGTCGATGTGTGGATGTGTCGATGAGTCGATGTGTCGATGTGTCCATGTGTGGATGTGTCGATGAGTCGATGTGTCGATGAGTCGATGTGTGGATGTGTGGATGTGTGGATGTGTGGATGTGTGGATGTGTGGATGTGTGGATGTGTGGATGTGTCGAAGTGTCGATGTTTCGATGTGTCGATGTGTCGATGTGTCGATGTGTCGATGTGTCGATGTGTCGATGTGTGGATGTGTGGATGTGTGGATGTATGGAAGTGTGGATGTGTGGATGTATGGATGTGTGGATGTGTGGATGTGTGGATGTGTCGATGTGTCGATGTGTCGATGTGTCGATGTGTCGATGTGTCGATGTTTCGATGTGTCGATGTTTCGATGTGTCGATTTGTGGATGTGTCGATGTGTCGATATGTCGATGTGTGGATGTGTCGATGTGTCGAAGTGTCGATGTGTCGATGTGTTGATGTGTGGATGTGTGGATGTGTCGATGTTTCGATGTGTCGATGTGTCGATGTGTCGATGTGTCGATGTGTCGATGTGTGGATGTGTCGATGTTTCGATTTGTCGAGTTTTCGATGTGTCGATTTGTGGATGAGTCGATGTGTGGATGTGTCGAGGTTTCGATGTGTCGATGTGTGGATGTTTCGATGTGTGGATGTGTGGATGTGTGGATTTGTGGATGTGTCGATGTGTCGATGTGTCGATGTGTCGATGTGTCGATGTGTCGATGTGTCGATGTGTCGATGTGTCGATGTGTGGATGTGTGGAGGTGTCGATGTTTCGATGTGTAGAGGTGTCGATGTGTCGATGTGTGGATGTGTGGATGTGTGGATGTGTGGATGTGTGTATGTGTCGATGAGTCGATGTGTCGATGTGTCGGTGTGTCGATGAGTCGATGTGTCGATGTGTGGATGTTTCGATGTGTCGATGTGACGATGAGTCGATGTGTCGATTTGTGGATGTGTCGACGAGTCGACGAGTCGATGTTTCGATGTGTGGATGTGTGGATGTGTGGATTTGTAAATGTGTCGATGTGTCGATGTGTCGATATGTGGATGTGTGGAAGTGTGGATGTGTGGATTTGTGGATGTGTCGATGTGTCGATGTGTCGATGTGTCGATGTGTCGATGTGTCGATGTGTCGATGTGTGGATGTGTCGATGTTTCGATGTGTCGAGTTTTCGATGTGTCGATTTGTGGATGAGTCGATGTGTGGATGTGTCGAGGTTTCGATGTGTCGATGTGTGGATGTTTCGATGTGTGGATGTGTGGATTTGTGGATGTGTCGATGTGTCGATGTGTCGATGTGTCGATGTGTCGATGTGTCGATGTGTCGATGTGTCGATGTGTGGATGTGTGGAGGTGTCGATGTTTCGATGTGTCGATGTGTCGATGTTTCGATGTGTCGATGTGTCGATGTGTGGATGTGTGGATGTGTGGATGTGTGAATGTGTGGATGTGTGGATGTGTGGATGTGTGGATGTGTGGATGTGTCGATGTGTCGATGTGTTGATGTGTCGATGTGTGGATGTGTCGATGAGTCGATGTGTCGATGTGTCCATGTGTGGATGTGTCGATGAGTCGATGTGTCGATGAGTCGATGTGTGGATGTGTGGATGTGGATGTGTGGATGTGTGGATGTGTGGATGTGTGGATGTGTGGATGTGTGGATGTGTCGATGTGACGATGTGTCGATGTGTCGACGTGTCGATGTGTGGATGTGTGGATGTGTGGATGTGTGGATATGTGGATGTGTGGATGTGTGGATGTGTCGATGTGTCGATGTGTCGATGTGTCGATGTGTCGATGTGTCGATGTTTCGATGTGTCGATGTTTCGATGTGTCGATTTGTGGATGTGTCGATGTGTCGATATGTCGATGTGTGGATGTGTCGATGTGTCGAAGTGTCGATGTGTCGATGTGTCGATGTGTGGATGTGTGGATGTGTGGATGTGTGGATGTGTGGATGTGTGGATGTGTGGATGTGTGGATGTGTCGATGAGTCGATGTGTCGATGTGTCGGTGTGTCGATGAGTCGATGTGTCGATGTGTGGATGTTTCGATGTGTCGATGTGACGATGAGTCGATGTGTCGATTTGTGGATGTGTCGACGAGTCGACGAGTCGATGTGTCGATGTGTGGATGTGTGGATGTGTGGATTTGTAAATGTGTCGATGTGTCGATGTGTCGATATGTGGATGTGTGGAAGTGTGGATGTGTGGATGTGTGGATGTGTGGATGTGTGGATGTGTAGATGTGTCGATGTGTTTATGTGTCGAAGTGTCGATGTGACGATGTGTCGATTTGTCGATGTGTCGATGTGTCGACGTGTTGATGTGTCGATGTGTGGATGTGTCGATGTGTGGAAGTGTCGATGTTTCGATGTGTCGATGTGTTGATGTGTGGATGTGTGGATGTGTCGATGTTTCGATGTGTCGATGTGTCGATGTGTCGATGTGTCGATGTGTCGATGTGTGGATGTGTCGATGTGTCGAGTTTTCGATGTGTCGATTTGTGGATGAGTCGATGTGTGGATGTGTCGAGGTTTCGATGTGTCGATGTGTGGATGTTTCGATGTGTGGATGTGTGGATGTGTGGATTTGTGGATGTGTCGATGTGTCGATGTGTCGATGTGTCGATGTGTCGATGTGTCGATGTGTCGATGTGTCGATGTGTCGATGTGTGGATGTGTGGAGGTGTCGATGTTTCGATGTGTAGATGTGTCGATGTGTCGATGTTTCGATGTGTGGATGTGTCGATGTTTCGATGTGCCGGTGAGTCGATTTGTAGATGAGTCGATATGTCGATGTGTGGATGTGTCGATGTGTGGATGTGTCGATGTTTCGATGTGTCGATGTGTCGATGTGTCGATGTGTGGATGTGTGGAAGTGTCGATGTGTGGATGTGTGGATGTGTGGATGTGTCGATGAGTCGATGTGTCGATGAGTCGATGTGTCGATGTGACGATGAGTCGATGTGTCGATTTGTGGATGTGTCGACGAGTCGATGTGTCGATGTGTCGATGTGTGGATGTGTGGATTTGTGGATGTGTGGATTTGTAAATGTGTCGATGTGTCGATGTGTCGATATGTGGATGTGTGGAAGTGTGGATGTGTGGATGTGTGGATGTGTGGATGTGTAGATGTGTCGATGTGTGTATGTGTCGAAGTGTCGATGTGACGATGTGTCGATTTGTCGATGTGTCGATGTGTCGATGTGTCGATGTGTCGATGTGTCGATGTGTCGATGTGTGGATGTGTCGATGTGTGGATGTGTCGATGTTTCGATGTGTCGATGTGTCGATGTGTCGATGTGTGGATGTGTGGATGTGTCGATGTTTCGATGTGTCGATGTGTCGATGTGTCGATGTGTCGATGTGTCGATGTGTGGATGTGTCGATGTTTCGATGTGTCGAGTTTTCGATGTGTCGATGTGTGGATGAGTCGATGTGTGGATGTGTCGAGGTTTCGATGTGTCGATGTGTGGATGTTTCGATGTGTCGATTTGTCGATGAGACGATGTGTCGATGTGTAGATGTGTCGATGTGTCGATGTGTCGATGTGTCGATGTGTCGATGTGTCGATGTGTCGATGTGTCGATGTGTCGATGTGTCGATGTTTCGATGTGTCGATGTGTCGATGTGTCGATGTGTCGATGTGTCGATGTGTCGATGTGTCGATGTGTCGATGTGTCGATGTGTCGATGTGTCGATGTGTCGATGTGTCGATGTGTCGATGTGTCGATGTGTCGATGTGTCGATGTGTGGATGTGTGGATGTGTGGATGTTTGGATGTGTCGAAGTGCTGATGTTTCGATGTGTCGATGAGTCGATGTGTCGATTTGTGGATGTGTCGACGAGTCGACGAGTCGATGTGTCGATGTGTGGATGTGTGGATGTGCGGATGTGTGGATGTGTGGATTTGTGGATGTGTCGATGTGTCGATGTTTCGATGTGTCGATGTGTCGATGTGTGAATGTGTCGATGTGTCGATGTGTCGATGTGTCGATGTGTCGATTTTTCGATGTGTCAATGTGTCGATGTGTTGATGTGTCGATGTGTCGATGTGTCGATGTGTCGATGTGACGATGTGTCGATGTTCGGATGTGTGGATGTGTGGATGTGTCGATGTTTCGATGTGTCGATGTGTCGATTTGTGGATGTGTCGACGTGTCGATGTGTCGATGTGTCGATGTGTGGATGTGTCGATGTGTCGATGTTTCGATGTGTCGATATGTCGATGTGTCGATGTGTCGATGTGTCGATGTGTCGATGTGTCGATGTGTCGATGTGACGATGTGTCGATGTTCGGATGTGTGCATGTGTGGATGTGTGGATGTGTGGATGTGTCGAAGTGTCTATGTGTCGATGTGACGATGTGTCGATGTGTCGATGTGTCGATGTGTCGATGTGTCGATGTGTCGATGTGTCGATGTGTCGATGTGTCGATGTGTCGATGTGTCGATGTGTCGATGTGTCGATGTGTCGATGTGTCGAAGTGTCGATGTGTCGATGTGTCGATGTGTCGATGTGTCGATGTGTGGATGTGTGGATGTGTCGATGTTTCGATATGTCGATGTGTGGATGTGTGGATATGTGGATGTGTCGATGTGTCGATGTGTCGATGTGTGGATGTGTCGATGTTTCGATGTGTCGATGTGTGGATGTGTGGATGTGTGGATGTGTGGATGTGTGGATGTGTGGATGTGTTGAAGTGTCGATGTGACGATGTGTCGATGTGTGGATGTGTGGATGTGACGATGTGTCGATGTGTCGATGTGTCGATGTGTGGATGTGTGGATGTGTCGATGTTTCGATGTGTCGATGTGTCGATGTGTGGAAGTGTCGATGTTTCGATGTGTGGATGTGTGGATGTGTCGATGTGTCGATGTGTCGATTTGTCGATGTGTCGATGTTTCGATGTGTCGGTGTGTCGATTTGTGGATGTGTAGATATGTCGATTTGTAGATGTGTCGATGTGTCGATGTGTCGATGTGTCGATGTGTCGATGTGTCGATGTGTCGATGTGTGGATGTGTGGATGTGTGGATGTGTGGATGTGTGGATGTGTGGATGTGTGGATGTGTGGATGTGTGGATGTGTGGATGTGTGGATGTGTCGATGTTTCGATGTGTCGATGTGTCGATGTGTGCATGTGTCGATGTGCCGATGTGTCGATGTTTCGATGTGTCGATGTGTGGATGTTTCGATGTGTGGATGTGTGGATGTGTCGATGTTTCGATGTGTGGATGTGTAGATATGTCGATGTGTGGAAGTGTCGATGTTTCGATGTGTCGATGTGTCGATGAGTCGATGTTTCGATGTTTCGATGTGTCGATGTTTGGATGTGTGGATGTGTCGATGTTTCGATGTGTCGATGTGTCGATTTGTCGATGTGTCGATGTTTCGATGTGTCGGTGCGTCGATTTGTGATTGTGTAGATATGTCGATGTGTGAATGTTTCGATGTTTCGATGTGTCGATGTGTCGATGTTTCGATATGTCGGTGTGTCGATTTGTGGATGTGTAGATATGTCGATGTTTCGATGTGTCGATGTGTCGATGTGTCGATGTGTCGATGTGTCGATTTGTCGATGTGTCGATGTGTCGATGTGTCGATGTGTCGATGTGTCGATGTGTCGATGTGTCGATGTGTCGATGTGTCGATGTGTCGATGTGTCGATGTGTGGATGTGTCGATGTGTCGATGTGTCGATGTGTCGATGTGTCGATGTGTCGATTTTTCGATGTGTGGATGTGTGGATGTTTCGATGTGTCGATGTGTGGATGTGTGGATGCGTGGATGTGTGGATGTGTGGATGTGTGGATCTGTCGAAGTGTCGATGTGTCGATGTGTCGATGTGTCGATGGGTCGATGTGTCGATTTGTGGATGTGTCGACGAGTCGACGAGTCGATGTGTCGATGTGTGGATGTGTGGATTTGTGGATTTGTGGATTTGTGGATTTGTGGATTTGTGGATGTGTGGATGTGTGGATGTGTGGATGTGTGGATGTGTGGATGTGTGGATGTGTGGATGTGTGGATGTGTGGATGTGTGGATGTGTGGATGTGTCGATGTGCCGATGTGTCGATGTGTCGATGTGTCGATGTGTCGATGTGTCGATGTTTCGATGTGTCGATGTGTCGATGTGTCGATGTGTCGATGTGTCGATGTGTCGATGTTTCGATGATTCGATGAGTGGATATGTGGATGTGTGGATGTGTTGAAGTGTCGATGTGGCGATGTGTCGATGTGTCGTTGTGTCGATGTGTCGATGTGTCGATGTGTCGATGTGTCGATGTGTCGATGTGTCGATGTGTCGATGTGTCGATGTGTCTATGTGTCGATGAGTCGATGTGTGGATGTGTGGATGTGTGGATGTGACGATGTGTCGATGTGTCGATGTGTCGATGTGTGGATGTGTGGATGTGTGGATGTGTGGATGTGTGGATGTGTCGATGTTTCGATGTTTCGATGTGTCGATGTGTGCATGTGTCGATGTGTGGATGTCTCGGTGTTTCGATGTGTCGATGTGTGGATGTTTCGATATGTCGATGTGTCGATGTGTAAATGTGTCGATGTGTCGATGTGTCGATGTGTCGATGTGTGGATGTGTGATTGTGTCGATGTTTCGATGTGTCGATGTGTGAATGTGTGGATATGTGGATGTGTCGATGTGTCGATGTGTCGATGTGTCGATGTGTCGATGTGTGGATGTGTCGATGTTTCGATGTGTCGATGTGTCGATGTGTGGATGTGTGGATGTGTGGATGTGTGGATGTGTGGATGTGTTGAAGTGTCGATGTGACGATGTGTCGATGTGTGGATGTGTGGATGTGTGGATGTGACGATGTGTCGATGTGTGGATGTGTGGATGTGTCGATGTGTCGATGTTTTGATGTGTCGATGTGTGCATGTGTCGATGTGTGGATGTGTCGATGTTTCGATGTGTCGATGTGTGGATGTTTCGATATGTCGATGTGTCGATGTGTCGATGTGTAAATGTGTCGATGTGTCGATGTGTCGATGTGCCGATGTGTGGATGTGTCGATGTTTCGATGTGTCGATGTGTGGATGTGTGGATGTGTCGATGTGTCGATGTTTCGATGTGTCGGTGTGTCGATTTGTGGATGTGTAGATATGTCGATGTGTGGATGTGTCGATGTTTCGATGTGTCGGTGTGTCGATGTTTCGATGTGTCGGTGTGTCGATTTGTGGATGTGTAGATATGTCGATGTGTGGATGTGTCGATGATTCGATGTGTCGATGTGTCGATGTGTCGATTTGTCGATGTGTCGATGGGTCGATGTGTCGATGTGTCGATGTGTCGATGTGTCGATGTGTCGATGTGTGGATGTGTGGATGTGTGGATGTGTGGATGTGTGGATGTGTGGATGTGTGGATGTGTGGATGTGTGGATGTGTGGATGTGTGGATGTGTGGATGTGTGGATGTGTGGATGTGTGGAAGTGTGGATGTGTGGATGTGTCGATGTGTCGATGTGTCGATGTTTCGATGTGTCGATGTGTCGATGTGTGCATGTGTCGATGTGTGGATGTGTCGATGTTTCGGTGTGTCGATGTGTGGATGTTTCGATATGTCGATGTGTAAATGTGTCGATGTGTCGATGTGTCGATGTGTGGATGTGTCGATGTTTCGATGTGTCGATGTGTCGATGTGTGGATGTGTGGATGTGTGGAAGTGTGGATGTGCCGATGTGTCGATGTTTTGATGTGTCGGTGTGTCGATTTGTGGATGTTTAGATATGTCGATGTGTGGATGTGTCGATGTTTCGATGTGTGGATGTGTAGATATGTCGATGTGTGGAAGTGTCGATGTTTCGATGTGTCGATGTGTCGATGTGTCGAAGTGTCCATGTGTCGATGTGTAAATGTGTCGATGTGTCGATGTGTAGATGTGTCGATGTGTCGATGTGTCGATGTGTCGATGAGTCGATGTGTCGATTTTTCGATGTGTCGATGTGTCGATGTGTCGATGTGTGGATGTATGGATGCGTGGATGTGTGGATGTGTGGATGTGTGGATGTGTGGATGTGTCGATGTGTCGATGTGTCGATGTGTCGATGTGTCGAGGTGTCGATGTGTCGATGAGTCGATGTGTGGATGTGTGGATGTGTGGATGTGTGGATGTGTGGATGTGTGGATGTGTGGATGCGAGGATGTGTGGATGTGTGGATGTGTGGATGCGTGGATGTGTGGATGTGTGGATGTGTGGATGTGTCGATGTGTCGATGTGTCGATGTGTCGATGTGTCGATGTGTCGACTTGTCTATATGTGGATTTTTCGATGTGTCGATGTGTGGATGTGTGGATGTGTGGATGCGTGGATGTGTGGATGTGTGGATGTGTGGATGTGTCGAAGTGTCGATGTGTCGATGTGTCGATGTGTCGATATGTCGATGTGTCGATGAGTCGATGTGTCGATTTGTGGATGTGTCGACGAGTCGACGAGTCGATGTGTCGATGTGTGGATTTGTGGATGTGTGGATGTGTGGATGTGTGGATGTGTGGATGTGTGGATGTGTGGATGTGTGGATGTGTGGATGTGTGGATGTGTGGATGTGTGGATGTGCCGATGTGTCGATGTGTCGATGTGTGGATGTGTCGATGTGTCGATGTGCCGATGTGTCGATGTGTCGATTTGGGGATGTGTCGATGTTTCGATGTGTCGATGTGTCGATGTTTCGATGTGTCGGTGTGTCGATTTGTGGATGTGTAGATATGTCGATGTGTGGATGTGTCGATGTTTCGATGTGTCGATGTGTCGATGTGTCGATGTGTCGATTTGTCGATGTGTCGAAGTGTCGATGTGTCGATGTGTCGATGTGTCGATATGTCGATGTGTCGATGAGTCGATGTGTCGATTTGTGGATGTGTCGACGAGTCGACGAGTCGATGTGTCGATGTGTGGATTTGTGGATGTGTGGATGTGTGGATGTGTGGATGTGTGGATGCGTGGATGTGTCGATGTGTAAATGTGTCGATGTGTCGATGTGTCGATGTGTCGATGTGTCGATGTGTCGATGTTTCGATGTGTCGGTGTGTCGATTTGTGGATGTGTAGATATGTCGATGTGTGGATGTGTCGATGTTTCGATGTGTCGATGTGTCGATGTTTCGATGTGTCGGTGTGTCGATTTGTGGATGTGTAGATATGTCGATGTGTGGATGTGTCGATGTTTCGATGTGTCGATGTGTCGATGTGTCGATGTGTCGATGTGTCGATTTGTCGATGTGTCGAAGTGTCGATGTGTCGATGTGTCGATGTGTCGATATGTCGATGTGTCGATGAGTCGATGTGTCGATTTGTGGATGTGTCGACGAGTCGACGAGTCGATGTGTCGATGTGTGGATTTGTGGATGTGTGGATGTGTGGATGTGTGGATGTGTGGATGTGTGGATGTGTGGATTTGTGGATGTGTGGATGTGTGGATGTGTGGATGTGCCGATGTGTCGATGTGTCGATGTGTGGATGTGTGGATGTGTCGATGTGTCGATGTGCCGATGTGTCGATGTGTCGATTTGTGGATGTGTCGATGTTTCGATGTGTCGATGTGTCGATGTTTCGATGTGTCGGTGTGTCGATTTGTGGATGTGTAGATATGTCGATGTGAGGATGTGTCGATGTTTCGATGTGTCGATGTGTCGATGTGTCGATGTGTCGATTTGTCGATGAGTCGATGTCTCGATGTGTCAATGTGTCGATGTGTCGATGTGTCGATGTGTGGATGTGTGGATGTGTGGATGTGTCGATGTGTCGATGTGTCGATGTGTCGATGTGTCGATTTTTCGATGTGTGGATGTGTGGATGTTTCGATGTGTCGATGTGTGGATGTGTGGATGCGTGGATGTGTGGATGTGTGGATGTGTGGATCTGTCGAAGTGTCGATGTGTCGATGTGTCGATGGGTCGATGTGTCGATTTGTGGATGTGTCGACGAGTCGACGAGTCGATGTGTCGATGTGTGGATGTGTGGATTTGTGGATTTGTGGATTTGTGGATGTGTGGATGTGTGGATGTGTGGATGTGTGGATGTGTGGATGTGTGGATGTGTGGATGTGTGGATGTGTGGATGTGTGGATGTGTGGATGTGTGGATGTGTGGATGTGTCGATGTGCCGATGTGTCGATGTGTCGATGTGTCGATGTGTCGATGTGTCGATGTTTCGATGTGTCGATGTGTCGATGTGTCGATGTGTCGATGTGTCGATGTGTCGATGTTTCGATGTGTCGATGTGTCGATCTGTAGATGTGTCGATGTGTCGATGTGTCGATGTGTCGATGTGTGGATGTTTGGATGTGTGGATGTGTCGATGTTTCGATGTGTCGATGTGTGGATGTTTCGATATGTCGATGTGTGGATGTGTGGATTTGTGGATTTGTGGATGTGTCGATGTGTCGATGTGTCGATGTGTCGATGTGTGGATGTGTCGATGTTTCGATGTGTCGATGTGTGGATGTGTGGATGTGTGGATGTGTGGAAGTGTTGAAGTGTCGATGTTTCGATGTGTGGATGTGTGGATGTGTGGATGTGATGAAGTGTCGATGTGACGATGTGTCGATGTGTAAATGTGTCGATGTGTCGATGTGTGGATGTGTCGATGTTTCGATGTGTGGATGTGTGGATGTGTCGATGTGTCGATGTTTCGATGTGTCGATGTGTCGATGTGTAAATGTGTCGATGTGTCGATGTGTAGATGTGTCGATGTGTCGGTGTGTCGATGTGTCGATGTGTCGATGTGTCGATGTGTCGATGTTTCGATGTGTCGATGTGTCGATCTGTGGATGTGTCGATGTGTCGATGTGTCGATGTGTGGATGTGTGGATGTTTGGATGTGTGGATGTGTGGATGTGTGGATGTTCCGATGTGTCGATGTGTCGATGTGTCGACGTGTCGATGTTTGGATGTGTGGATGTGTCGATGTGTCGATGTGTCGATGTATCGATGTGACGAGGTGTGGATGTGTGGATGTATGGAAGTGTGGATGTGTGGATGTATGGATGTGTGGATGTGTGGATGTGTCGATGTGTCGATGTGTGGATATGTCGATGTTTCGATGAGTGGATGTGTGGATGTGTGGAAGTGTGGAAGTGTGGATGTGTGGATGTGTGGATGTGTGGATGTGTCGATGTGTCGATGTGTCGATGTGTCGATGTGTGGATGTGTCGATGTTTCGATGTGTCGATGTGTCGATGTGTCGATGTGTGGATGTGTCTATGTTTCGATGTGTGGATGTGTGGATATGTGGATGTGTGGATGTGAGGATGTGTGGATGTGTCGATGTGTCGATGTTTCGATGTGTCGATGTGTAAATGTGTCGATGTGTAGATGTGTCGATGTGTCGATGTGTCGATGTGTCGATGTTTCGATGTGTCGATGTGTCGATCTGTGGATGTGTCGATGTGTCGATGTGTCGATGTGTCGAAGTGTGGCTGTGTGGATGTGTGGATGTGTGGATGTGTGGATGTGACGATGTGTCGATGTGTCGATGTGTCGATGTGTCGATGTGTGGATGTGTGGATGTGTCGTTTTTTTTATGTGTCGATTTGTCGATGTGTGCATGTGTCGATGTGTGGATGTGTCGATGTTTCGATGTGTCGATGTGTGGATGATTCGATAAGTCGATGTGTCGATGTGTCGATGTGTAAATGTGTCGATGTGTCGATGTGTCGATGTGTCGATGTGTGGATGTGTCGATGTTTCGATGTGTCGATGTGTCGATGTGTGGATGTGTCGATGTGTCGATGTGTCGATGTGTCGATGTTTCGATGTGTCGGTGTGTCGATTTGTGGATGTGTAGATATGTCGATGTGTGGATGTGTCGATGTTTCGATGTGTCGATGTGTCGATGTTTCGATGTGTCGGTGTGTCGATTTGTGGATGTGTAGATATGTCGATGTGTGGATGTGTCGATGTTTCGATGTGTCGATGTGTCGATGTGTCGATTTGTCGATGTGTCGATGTGTCGATTTGTCGATGTGTCGATGTGTCGATGTGTCGGTGTGTCGATGTGTCGATGTGTCGATGTGTCGATGTGTCGATGTGTCGACGTGTGGATGTGTCGATGTGTGGATGTGTGTATGTGTGGATGTGTGGATGTGTGGATGTGTGGATGTGTGGATGTGTGGATGTGTCGAAGTGTGGATGTGTGGATGTGTGGATGTGTAGATGTTTCGATGTGTCGATGTGTGCATGTGTCGATGTGTGGATGTGTCGATGTTTCGATGTGTCGATGTGTGGATGTTTCGATATGTCGATGTGTCGATGTGTAAATGTGTCGATGTGTCGATGTGTCCATGTGTCGATGTGTGGATGTGTCGATGTTTCGATGTGTCGATGTGTGGATGTGTGGATGTGTGGATGTGTCGATGTGTCGATGTGTCGATGTTTCGATGTGTCGGTGTGTCGATTTGTGGATGTGTAGATATGTCGATGTGTGGATGTGTCGATGTTTCGATGTGTGGATGTGTAGATATGTCGATGTGTGTATGTGTCGATGTTTCGATGTGTCGATGTGTCGATGTGTCGATGTGTAAATGTGTCGATGTGTAGATGTGTCGATGTGTCGATGTGTCGATTTGTCGATGTTTTGAAGTGCCGATGTGCCGATGTGTCGATGTGTCGATGCGTCGATGTGTCGATGTGTCGATGTGTCGATGTGTCGATGTGTCGATGTGTCGATGTGTCGATGTGTCGATGTGTCGATGTGTCGATGTGTCGATGTTTCGATGTTTCGATGTTTGGATGTGTGGATGTGTCGATGTGTCGATGTGTGGATGTGTGGATGTGTGGATGTGTGGATGTGTGGATGTGAGGATGTGTGGATGTGTGGATGTGTGGATGCGTGGAAGTGTGGATGTGTGGATGTGTGGATGTGTGGATGTGTCGAAGTGTCGACGTGTCGATGTGTCGATGTGTCGATGAGTCGATGTGTCGATTTGTGGATGTGTCGACGAGTCGATGTGTCGATGTGTGGATGTGTGGATGTGTGGATGTGTGGATTTGTGGATGTGTGGATGTGCGGATGTGTGGATGTGTGGATGTGTGGATGTGTGGATGTGTGGATGTGTGGATGTGTGGATGTGTGGATGTGTGGATGTGTGGATGTGTGGATGTGTGGATGTGTGGATGTGTGGATGTGTGGATGTGTCGATGTGTCGATGTTTCGATGTGTCGATGTGTCGATGTGTAAATGTGTCGATGTGTCGATGTGTAGATGTGTCGATGTGTCGGTGTGTCGATGTGTCGATGTGTCGATGTGTCGATGTTTCGATGTGTCGATGTGTCGATCTGTGGATGTGTCGATGTGTCGATGTGTCGATGTGTGGATGTGTGGATGTTTGGATGTGTGGATGTGTGGATGTGTGGATGTTCCGATGTGTCGATGTGTCGATGTGTCGACGTGTCGATGTTTGGATGTGTGGATGTGTCGATGTGTCGATGTGTCGATGTATCGATGTGACGAGGTGTGGATGTGTGGATGTATGGAAGTGTGGATGTGTGGATGTATGGATGTGTGGATGTGTGGATGTGTCGATGTGTCGATGTGTGGATATGTCGATGTTTCGATGAGTGGATGTGTGGATGTGTGGATGTGTGGAAGTGTGGATGTGTGGATGTGTGGATGTGTGGATGTGTCGATGTGTCGAAGTGTCGATGTGTCGATGTGTCGATGTTTCGATGTGTCGACGTGTCGATTTGTCGATGGGTCGATGTTTCGATGAGTCGGTGTGTCGATTTGTGGATGTGTAGATATGTCGATGTGTGGATGTGTCGATGTTTCGATGTGTCGATGTTTCGATGTGTCGGTGTGTCGATTTGTGGATGTGTAGATATGTCGATGTGTGGATGTGTCGATGTGTCGATGTTTCGATGTGTCGGTGTGTCGATTTGTGGATGTGTAGATATGTCGATGTGTGGATGTGTCGATGTTTCGATGTGTGGATGTGTAGACATGTCGATGTGTGGATGTGTCGATGTTTCGATGTGTCGATGTGTCGATGTGTCGATGTGTCGATGTGTCGATGTGTCGATGTGTAAATGTGTCGATGTGTCGATGTGTCGATGTGTAGATGTGTCGATGTGTCGATGTGTCGATGTTTCGATGTGTCGATGTGTCGATGTGTCGATGCGTCGATGTGTCGATGTGTCGATGTGTCGATGTTTGGATGTGTCGATGTTTGGATGTGTCGATGTGTCGATGTGTCGATGTGTCGATGTGTCGATGTGTGGATGTGTGGATGTGTGGATGTGTGGATGTGTGGATGTGTGGATGTAAGGATGTGAGGATGTGTGGATGTGTGGATGTGTGGATGCGTGGATGTGTGGATGTGTGGATGTGTGGATGTGTGGATGTGTCGAAGTGTCGATGTGTCGATGTGTCGATGTGTCGATGAGTCGATGTGTCGATTTGTGGATGTGTCGACGAGTCGATGTGTCGATGTGTGGATGTGTGGATGTGTGGATTTGTGGATGTGTGGATGTGCGGATGTGTGGATGTGTGGATGTGTGGATGTGTGGATGTGTGGATGTGTGGATGTGTCTATGTGTGGATGTGTGGATGTGTGGATGTGTGGATGTGTGGATGTGTGGATGTGTAGATGTGTGGATGTGTCGATGTGCCGATGTGTCGATATGTCGATGTTTCGATGTGTCGATGTGTCGATCTCTGGATGTGTCGATGTGTCGATGTGTGGATGTGTGGATGTGTGGATGCGTGGATGTGTGGATGTGTGGATGTGTGGATGTGTCGATGTGTCGATGTTTCGATGTGTCGATGTGTGGATGTGTCGATGTGTGGATGTGTCGATGTTTCGATGTGTCGATGTGTGGATGTTTCGATATGTCGATGTGTCGATGTGTCGATGTGTAAATGTGTCGATGTGTCGATGTGTCGATGTGTCGATGTATTGATGTGTCGATGTGTCGACGTTTCGATGTGTCGATGTGTCTATGTGTCGATGTGTCGATGTGTCGATGTGTCGATGTGTCGATGTGTGGATGTGTCGATGTGTGGATGTGTCGATGTTTCGATGTGTCGATGTGTCGATGTGTCGATGTGTCGATGTGTCGATGTGTCGATGTGTCGATGTGTGGATGTGTGGATGTGTCGATGTTTCGATGTGACGATGTTTCGATGTGTCGATGTGTCGATGTGTGGATGTATCGATGTGTGGATGTGTCGATGTTTCGATGTGTCGATGTGTGGATGTTCCGATGTGTCGATGTGTCGATTTGTCGATGTGAAAATGTGTCGATGTGTCGATGTGTCGATGTGTGGATGTGTGGATGTGTGGATGTGTGGATGTGTGGATGTGTGGATGTGTGGATGTGTGGATGTGTGGATGTGTGGATGTGTGGATGTGTCGATGTGTGGATGTGTCGATGTTTCGATGTGTCAATGTGTGGATGTGTGGATGTGTGGATGTGTGGATGTGTGGATGTGTGGATGTGTGGATGTGTGGATGTGTCGATGTGTGGATGTGTGGATTTGTGGATTTGTGGATGTGTCGATGTGTCGATGTTTCGATGTGTCGATGTGTCGATGTGTCGATGTGTCGATGTGTCGATGTGTCGATGTGTCGATGTGTCGATGTGTCGATGTGTCGATGTGTCGATGTGTCGATGTGTCGATGTGTCGATGTGTCGATGTGTCGATGTGTGGATGTGTGGATATGTCGAAGTGTCGATGTGACGATGTGTCGATGTGTCGATGTGTCGATGTGTCGATGTGTCGATGTGTCGATGTGTCGATGAGTGGATGTGTGGATGTGTCGATGTGTGGATGTGTCGATGTTTCGATGTGTCGATGTGTCGATGTGTGGATGTGTGGATGTGTGGATGTGTCGATGTTTCGATGTGTCGATGTGTCGATGTGTCGATGTGTCGATGTGTCGATGTGTCGATGTGTCGATGTGTCGATGTGTCGATGTGTCGATGTGTCGATGTGTCGATGTGTCGATGTGTCGATGTGTCGATGAGTCGATGTGTCTCTGTGTCGATGTGTCGATGTGTCGATGTGTCGATGTGTCGACGTGTCGATTTGTCGATGTGTCGATGTGTCGATGTTTCGATGTGTCGATGTTTCGATGTGTCGATTTGTGGATGTATCGATGTGTGGATGTGTCGATGTTTCGATGTGTCGATGTGTGGATGTTTCGATGTGTCGATGTGTCGATTTGTCGATGTGTCGATGTGTCGATGTGTCGATGTTTCGATGTGTCGATGTGTCGATGTGTGGATGTGTCGATGTGTGGATGTGTCCATGTTTCGATGTGTCGATGTGTGGATGTTTCGATGTGTCGATGTGTGGATGTGTCGATTTGTCGATGTGTCGATGTGTCGATGTGTCGATTTGTCGATGTGTCGATGTGTCGAAGTGTCGATGTGACGATGTGTCGATGTGTCGATGTTTCGATGTTTCGATGTGTCGATGTGTCGATGTGTCGAAGTGTCGATGTGACGATGTGTCGATATGTCGATGTTTCGATGTGTCGATGTGTCGATGTGTCGATGTGTCGATGTGTCGATGTGTCGATGTGTCGATGAGTCGATGTGTCTCTGTGTCGATGTGTCGATGTGTCGATGTGTCGATGTGTCGATGTGTCGATTTGTCGATGTGTCGATGTGTCGATGTTTCGATGTGTCGATGTGTCGATGTGTCGATGTACCGATGTGGCGATGAGTTTATGTGTGGATGTGTGGATGTGAGGATATGTGGATGTGTGGATGTGGGGATGTTT
Organism: Chloromyia formosa; assembly: GCA_964017055.1. Classification (NCBI taxonomy): domain Eukaryota; kingdom Metazoa; phylum Arthropoda; class Insecta; order Diptera; family Stratiomyidae; genus Chloromyia; species Chloromyia formosa. The sequence goes on from OZ024814.1 coordinate 69,953,500, forward strand.
TGATGAGACGATGTGTCGATTTGTGGATGTGTCGCTGTGTGGATGTGTGGATGTGTCGATGTTTCGATGTTTCGATGTGTCGATGTGTCGTTGTGTCGATGTGTCGATGTGTCGATGTGTCGATGTGTCGATGTGTCGATGTGTGGATGTGTCGATGTGTCGATGTGTGGATGTGTGGATGTGTCGATGTGCCGATGTGTCGATGTGTCGATATGTCGATGTCTCTATGTGTCGATGTGTCGATTTGTGGATGTGTCGATGTGTCGATGTGTCGATGTTTCGATGTGTCGATGTGTCGATTTGTGGATGTGTCGATGTGTCCATGTTTCGATGTGTCGATGTGTGGATGTTTCGATGTGTCGATGTGTGGATGTGTCGATTTGTCGATGTGTCGATGTGTCGATGTGTCGATGTGTCGATGTGTCGATGTGTCGATGTGTGGATGTGTGGATGTGTCGATGTTTCGATGTGTCGATGTGTCGATGTGTCGATGTGTCGATGTGTCGATGTGTAGATGAGTGGATGTGTGGATGTGTCGATGTGTGGATGTGTCGATGTGTCGATGTGAGGATATGTGGATGTGTCGATGTGGGGATGTGTCGATGAGTCGATGTGTCGATTTGTGGATGTGTCGACGTGTGGATGTGTGGATGTGTCGATGTGTCGATGTGTGGATGTGTGGATGTGTCGATGTGTCGATGTGAGGATATGTGGATGAGTGAATGTGGGGATGTTTCGATGAGTCGATATGTCGATTTGTGGATGTGTCGATGTGTCGATGTGTCGATATGTGGATGTGTCGATGTGTGGATGTGTCGATGTTTCGATGTGTCGATGTGTGAATGTTTCGATATGTCGATGTGTCGATGTGTAAATGTGTCGATGTGTGGATGTGTCGATGTGTCGATGTGTGGATGTGTCGATGTGTGGATGTGTCGATGTTTCGATGAGTCGATGTGTGGATGTTTCGATATGTCGATGTGTAAATGTGTCGATGTGTCGATATGTCGATTTGTCGATGTGTCGATGTGTCGATGTTTCGATGTGTCGATGTGTCGATGTGTCGATGTGTCGATGTGTCGATGTGTCGATGTGTCGATGTGTCGATGTGTGGATGTGTGGATGTGTCGATGTGTGGATGTGTCGATGTGTCGATGTGTCGATGTGTCGATGTGTCGATGTTTCGATGTGTCGATGTGTCGATGTGTCGATGTGTCGATGTGTCGATGTGTCGATGTGTCGATGTGTCGATGTGTCGATATGTCGATGTGTGGATGTGTGGATGTGTGGATTTGTTGAAGTGTCGATGTGACGATGTGTCGATGTGTGGATGTGTCGATGTGTCGATGTGTCGATGTGTCGATGTGTGGATGTGTGGATGTGTGGATTTGTGGATTTGCGGATTTGTGGATGTGTCGATGTGTCGATGTGTCGATGTGTCGATTTGTGGATGTGTCGACGAGTCGACGAGTCGATGTGTCGATGTGAGGATGTGTGGATTTGTGGATTTGTGGATTTGTGGATGTGTCGATGAGTCGATGTGTCGATGTGTCGATGTGTCGATGTGTCGATGTGTCGATGTGTCGATGTGTCGCTGTGTGGATGTGGGGATGTGTCGATGTGTCGATGTGTCGATGTGTCGATGTGTCGATGTGTCGATGTGTGGATGTGTGGATGTGTTGAAGTGTCGATGTGACGATGTGTCGATGTGTCGATGTGTCGATGTGTCGATGTGTCGATGTGTGGATGTGTCGATGTGTGGATGTGTCGATGTTTCGATGTGTCGATGTGTGGATGTTTCGATGTGTCGATGTGTCGATTTGTCGATGTGTCGATGTGTCGATGTGTCGATGTTTCGATGTGTCGATGTGTCGATGTGTGGATGTGTCGATGTGTGGATTTGTCCATGTTTCGATGTGTCGATGTGTGGATGTTTCGATGTGTCGATGTGTGGATGTGTCGATTTGTCGATGTGTCGATGTGTCGATGTGTCGATTTGTCGATGTGTCGATGTGTCGAAGTGTCGATGTGACGATGTGTCGATGTGTCGATGTTTCGATGTTTCGATGTGTCGATGTGTCGATGTGTCGAAGTGTCGATGTGACGATGTGTCGATGTGTCGATGTTTCGATGTGTCGATGTGTCGATGTGTCGATGTGTCGATGTGTCGATGAGTCGATGTGTCTCTGTGTCGATGTGTCGATGTGTCGATGTGTCGATGTGTCGATGTGTCGATTTGTCGATGTGTCGATGTGTCGATGTTTCGATGTGTCGATGTGTCGATGTGTCGATGTACCGATGTGGCGATGAGTTTATGTGTGGATGTGTGGATGTGAGGATATGTGGATGTGTGGATGTGGGGATGTTTTGATGAGAAGATGTGTCGATTTGTGGATGTGTCGCTGTGTGGATGTGTGGATGTGTCGATGTTTCGATGTTTCGATGTGTCGATGTGTCGTTGTGTCGATGTGTCGATGTGTCGATGTGTCGATGTGTCGATGTGTCGATGTGTCGATGTGTCGATGTGTCGATGTGTGGATGTGTCGATGTGTCGATGTGTGGATGTGTGGATGTGTCGATGTGCCGATGTGTCGATGTGTCGATATGTCGATGTCTCTATGTGTCGATGTGTCGATTTGTGGATGTGTCGATGTGTCGATGTGTCGATGTTTCGATGTGTCGATGTGTCGATGTGTGGATGTGTCGATGTGTGGATGTGTCCATGTTTCGATGTGTCGATGTGTGGATGTTTCGATGTGTCGATGTGTGGATGTGTCGATTTGTCGATGTGTCGATGTGTCGATGTGTCGATGTGTCGATGTGTCGATGTGTCGATGTGTCGATGTGTCGATGTGTCGATGTGTCGATGTGTCGATGTGTCTATGTGTCGATGTGTCGATGTGTGGATGTGTGGATGTGTGGATGTGTTGAAGTGTCGATGTTACGATGTGTCGATGTGTCGATGTGTCGATGTGTCGATGTGTCGATGTGTCGATGTGTCGATGTGTCGATGTGTCGATGTGTGGATGTGTGGATGTGTGGATGTGTCGATGTGTCGATGTGTGGATGTATCGATGTTTCGATGTGTCAATGTGTGGATGTGTGGATGTGTGGATGTGTTTATGTTTGGATGTGTCGAAGTGTCGATGTGTCGATGTGTCGATGTTTCGATGTGTCGATGTGTCGATGTGTGGATGTGTCGATGTGTGGATGTGTCCATGTTTCGATGTGTCGATGTGTGGATGTTTCGATGTGTCGATGTGTGGATGTGTCGATTTGTCGATGTGTCGATGTGTCGATGTGTCGATGTGTGGATGTGTCGATGTGTGGATGTGTCCATGTTTCGATGTGTCGATGTGTGGATGTTTCGATGTGTCGATGTGTGGATGTGTCGATTTGTCGATGTGTCGATGTGTCGATGTGTCGATGTGTCGATGTGTCGATGTGTCGATGTGTCGATGTGTCGATGTGTCGATGTGTGGATGTGTGGATGTGTGGATGTGTCGATGTTTCGATGTGTCGATGTGTCGATGTGTCGATGTGTCGATGTGTCGATGTGTCGATGTGTAGATGAGTGGATGTGTGGATGTGTCGATGTGTGGATGTGTCGATGTGTCGATGTGAGGATATGTGGATGTGTCGATGTGGGGATGTGTCGATGAGTCGATGTGTCGATTTGTGGATGTGTCGACGTGTGGATGTGTGGATGTGTCGATGTGTCGATGTGTCGATGTGTGGATGTGTGGATGTGTCGATGTGTCGATGTGAGGATATGTGGATGAGTGAATGTGGGGATGTTTCGATGAGTCGATATGTCGATTTGTGGATGTGTCGATGTGTCGATGTGTCGATATGTGGATGTGTCGATGTGTGGATGTGTCGATGTTTCGATGTGTCGATGTGTGAATGTTTCGATATGTCGATGTGTCGATGTGTAAATGTGTCGATGTGTGGATGTGTCGATGTGTCGATGTGTGGATGTGTCGATGTGTGGATGTGTCGATGTTTCGATGAGTCGATGTGTGGATGTTTCGATATGTCGATGTGTAAATGTGTCGATGTGTCGATATGTCGATTTGTCGATGTGTCGATGTGTCGAAGTTTCGATGTGTCGATGTGTCGATGTGTCGATGTGTCGATGTGTCGATGTGTCGATGTGTCGATGTGTGGATGTGTGGATGTGTCGATGTGTGGATGTGTCGATGTGTCGATGTGTCGATGTGTCGATGTGTCGATGTGTCGATGTGTCGATGTGTCGATGTGTCGATGTTTCGATGTGTCGATGTGTCGATGTGTCGATGTGTCGATGTGTCGATGTGTCGATGTGTCGATGTGTCGATATGTCGATGTGTGGATGTGTGGATGTGTGGATTTGTTGAAGTGTCGATGTGACGATGTGTCGATGTGTGGATGTGTCGATGTGTCGATGTGTCGATGTGTCGATGTGTCGATGTGTGGATGTGTGGATGTGTGGATTTGTGGATTTGCGGATTTGTGGATGTGTCGATGTGTCGATGTGTCGATTTGTGGATGTGTCGACGAGTCGACGAGTCGATGTGTCGATGTGAGGATGTGTGGATTTGTGGATTTGTGGATTTGTGGATGTGTCGATGAGTCGATGTGTCGATGTGTCGATGTGTCGATGTGTCGATGTGTCGATGTGTCGCTGTGTGGATGTGGGGATGTGTCGATGTGTCGATGTGTCGATGTGTCGATGTGTGGATGTGTGGATGTGTTGAATTGTCGATGTGACGATGTGTCGATGTGTCGATGTGTCGATGTGTCGATGTGTCGATGTGTCGATGTGTGGATGTGTCGATGTGTGGATGTGTCGATGTTTCGATGTGTCGATGTGTGGATGTTTCGATGTGTCGATGTGTCGATTTGTCGATGTGTCGATGTGTCGATGTTTCGATGTGTCGATGTGTCGATGTGTGGATGTGTCGATGTGTGGATTTGTCCATGTTTCGATGTGTCGATGTGTGGATGTTTCGATGTGTCGATGTGTGGATGTGTCGATTTGTCGATGTGTCGATGTGTCGATGTGTCGATTTGTCGATGTGTCGATGTGTCGAAGTGTCGATGTGACGATGTGTCGATGTGTCGATGTTTCGATGTTTCGATGTGTCGATGTGTCGATGTGTCGAAGTGTCGATGTGACGATGTGTCGATGTGTCGATGTTTCGATGTGTCGATGTGTCGATGTGTCGATGTGTCGATGTGTCGATGAGTCGATGTGTCTCTGTGTCGATGTGTCGATGTGTCGATGTGTCGATGTGTCGATGTGTCGATTTGTCGATGTGTCGATGTGTCGATGTTTCGATGTGTCGATGTGTCGATGTACCGATGTGGCGATGAGTTTATGTGTGGATGTGTGGATGTGAGGATATGTGGATGTGTGGATGTGGGGATGTTTTGATGAGAAGATGTGTCGATTTGTGGATGTGTCGCTGTGTGGATGTGTGGATGTGTCGATGTGTCGATGTGTGGATGTGTGGATGTGTGGATGTGTGGATGTGTCGATGTGTCGATGTGTGGATGTATCGATGTTTCGATGTGTCAATGTGTGGATGTGTGGATGTGTCGATGTGTCGATGTGTCGATGTGTCGATGTGTGGATGTGTGGATGTGTTGAAGTGTCGATGTGACGATGTGTCGATGTGTCGATGTGTCGATGTGTCGATGTGTCGATGTGTCGATTTGTCGATGTGTCGATGTGTCGAAGTGTCGATGTGACGATGTGTCGATGTGTCGATGTTTCGATGTTTCGATGTGTCGATGTGTCGATGTGTCGAAGTGTCGATGTGACGATGTGTCGATGTGTGGATGTGTCGATGTGTGGATTTGTCCATGTTTCGATGTGTCGATGTGTGGATGTTTCGATGTGTCGATGTGTGGATGTGTCGATTTGTCGATGTGTCGATGTGTCGATGTGTCGATTTGTCGATGTGTCGAAGTGTCGATGTGACGATGTGTCGATGTGTCGATGTTTCGATGTTTCGATGTGTCGATGTGTCGATGTGTCGAAGTGTCGATGTGACGATGTGTCGATGTGTCGATGTTTCGATGTGTCGATGTGTCGATGTGTCGATGTGTCGATGTGTCGATGAGTCGATGTGTCTCTGTGTCGATGTGTCGATGTGTCGATGTGTCGATGTGTCGATTTGTCGATGTGTCGATGTGTCGATGTTTCGATGTGTCGATGTGTCGATGTGTGGATGTGTCGATGTGTCGATGTGTCGATGTGTCGATGAGTCGATGTGTCTCTGTGTCGATGTGTCGATGTGTCGATGTGTCGATGTGTCGATGTGTCGATGTTTCGATGTGTCGATGTGTCGTTGTGTCGATGTGTCGATGTGTCGATGTGTCGATGTGTCGATGTGTCGATGTGTCGATGTGTGGATGTGTCGATGTGTCGATGTGTGGATGTGTGGATGTGTGGATGTGTCGATGTGCCGATGTGTCGATGTGTCGATATGTCGATGTCTCTATGTGTCGATGTGTCGATTTGTGGATGTGTCGATGTGTCGATGTGTCGATGTTTCGATGTGTCGATGTGTCGATGTGTGGATGTGTCGATGTGTGGATGTGTCCATGTTTCGATGTGTCCATGTGTGGATGTTTCGATGTGTCGATGTGTGGATGTGTCGATTTGTCGATGTGTCGATGTGTCGATGTGTCGATGTGTCGATGTGTCGATGTGTCGATGTGTCGATGTGTCGATGTGTCGATGTGTCGATGTGTCTATGTGTCGATGTGTCGATGTGTGGATGTGTGGATGTGTGGATGTGTTGAAGTGTCGATGTTACGATGTGTCGATGTGTCGATGTGTCGATGTGTCGATGTGTCGATGTGTCGATGTGTGGATGTGTGGATGTGTCGATGTGTCGATGTGTGGATGTATCGATGTTTCGATGTGTCAATGTGTGGATGTGTGGATGTGTGGATGTGTTTATGTTTGGATGTGTCGAAGTGTCGATGTGTCGATGTGTCGCTGTGTGGATGTGGGGATGTGTCGATGTGTCGATGTGTCGATGTGTGGATGTGGGGATGTTTCGATATTTCGATATGTCGATGTGTCGATGTGTGGATGTGTGGATGTGTGGATGTGTGTATGTGTCGATGTGTCGATGTGTGGATGTGTCGATGTTTCGATGTGTCAATGTGTGGATGTGTGGATGTGTTTATGTTTGGATGTGTCGAAGTGTCGATGTGTCGATGTGTCGATTTGTGGATGTGTCGACGAGTCGATGTGTCGATGTGTGGATGTGTGGATTTGTTAATTTGTGGATGTGTCGATGTGTCGATGTTGCGATGTGTCGATGTGTCGATGTGTCGATGTGTGGATGTGTTGATGTGACGATGTTTCGATGTGTCGATGTGTTGATGTGTGGATGTGTCGATGTGTCGATGTGTCGATGTGTCGATGTGTCGATGTGTCGATGTGTCGATGTGTCGATGTGTCGATGTGTCGATGTGTCGATGTGTCGATGTGTCGATGTGTCGATGTGTGGATGTGTTGATGTGACGATGTGTCGATGTTTCGATGTGTCGATGTGTGGATGTGTCGATGTGTCGATGTGTCGATGTGTCGATGTGTCGATGTGTCGATGTGTCGATGTGTCGATGTGTCGATGAGTCGATGAGTCGATGTGTCGATGTGTCGATGTGTCGATGTGTCGATGTGTGGATGTGTGGATGTGTTGAAGTGTCGATGTGACGATGTGTCGATGTGTCGATGTGTCGATGTGTGGATGTGTGGATTTGTTAATTTGTGGATGTGTCGATGTGTCCATGTGTCGATGTGACGATGTGTCGATGTGTGGATGTGTCGATGTTTCGATGTGTCGATGTTTCCACGTGTCGATGTGTCGATGTGTGGATGTATCGATGTGTGGATGTGTCGATGTTTCGATGTGTCGATGTGTTGATGTGTGGATGTGTCGATGTGTCGATGTGTCGATGAGTCGATGTGTCGATGTGTCGATGTGTCGATGTGTCGATGTGTTGATGTGTGGATGTGTGGATGTGTCGATGTGTCGATGTGTCGATGTGTCGATGTGTCGATGTGTCGATGTGTCGATGTGTCGATGTGTCGATGTGTGGATGTGTCGATGTGTCGATGTGTCGATGTGTCGATGTGTCGATGTGTCGATGTGTCGATATGTCGATGTGTCGATGTGTCGATGTGTCCATGTGTCGATGTGACGATGTGTCGATGTGTCGATGTGTGGATGTGTCGATGTGTCGATGTGTCGATGTGTCGATGTGTCGATGTGTTGATGTGTGGATGTGTCGATGTGTCGATGTGTCGATGTGTCGATGTGTCGATGTGTCGATGTGTCGATGTGTCGATGTGTCGATGTTTTGATGTGTCGATGTGTCGATGTGACGATGTGTCGATGTGTGGATGTGTCGATGTGTCGATGTGTCGATGTGTCGATATGTGGATGTGTGGATGTGTGGATGTGTCGATGTGTGGATGTGTGGATGTGTGGATGTGTCGATGTGTCGATGTGTGGATGTGTGGATGTGTGGATGTGTGGATGTGTGGATGTGTGGATGTGTGGATGTGTGGATGTGTTGAAGTGTCGATGTGACGATGTGTCGATGTGTCGATGTGTCGATGTGTCGATGTGTCGATGTGTCGATGTGTCGATGTGTCGATGTGTCGATGTGTGGATGCGTGGATGTGTGGATGTGTCGACGTGTCGATGTGTGGATGTGTCGATGTTTCGATGTGTCGATGTGTGGATGTGTCGATGTGTCGATGTGTCGATGTGTCGATGTGTCGATGTGTCGATGATTCGATGTGTCGATGTGTCGATGTGTCGATGTGTCGATGTGTCGATGTGTCGATGTGTCGATGTGTCGATGTGTCGATGTGTCGATGTGTCGATGTGTCGATGTGTCGATGTGTCGATGTGTCGATGTGTCGATGTGTCGATGTGTCGATGAGTCGATGTGTTGATGTGTGGATGTGTCGATGTGTCGAATTGTCGATGTGTGGATGTGTCGATTTGTCGATGTGTCGATGTGTGGATGTGTGGACGTGTCGATGTGTGGATGTGTCGATGTGTCGATGTGTCGATGTGTCGATGTGTCGATGTGTCGATGTTTTGATGTGTCGATGTATCGATGTGTCGATGAGTCCATGTGTCCATGTGTCGATGTGTCGATGTGTCGATGTGTGGATGTGTGGATGTGTGGATGTGTGGATGTGTGGATGTGTGGATGTGTGGATGTGTGGATGTGTGGATGTGTGGATGTGTGGATGTGTGGATGTGTGGATGTGTGGATGTGTGGATGTGTGGATGTGTTGAAGTGTCGATGTGACGATGTGTCGATGTGTCGATGTGTCGATGTGTCGATGTGTCGATGTGTCGATGTGTAGATGCGTGGATGTGTGGATGTGTGGATGTGTGGATGTGTCGACGTGTCGATGTGTGGATGTGTCGATGTTTCGATGTGTCGATGTGTGGATGTGTCGATGTGTCGATGTGTCGATGTGTCGATGTGTCGATGATTCGATGTGTCGATGTGTCGATGTGTCGATGTGTCGATGTGTCGATGTGTCGATGTGTCGATGTGTCGATGTGTCGATGTGTCGATGTGTCGATGTGTCGATGTGTCGATGTGTCGATGTGTCGATGAGTCGATGTGTTGATGTGTGGATGTGTCGATGTGTCGAATTGTCGATGTGTGGATGTGTCGATTTGTCGATGTGTCGATGTGTCGATGTGTGGATGTGTGGACGTGTCGATGTGTGGATGTGTCGATGTGTCGATGTGTCGATGTGTCGATGTTTTGATGTGTCGATATATCGATGTGTCGATGTGTCCATGTGTCGATGTGTCGATGTGTCGATGTGTCGATGATTCGATGTGTCGATGTGTCGATGTGTCGATGTGTCGATGTGTCGATGTGTCGATGTGTCGATGTGTCGATGTATCGATGTGTCGATGTGTCCATGTGTCCATGTGTCCATGTGTCGATGTGTCGATGTGTCGATGTGTGGATGTGTGGATGTGTGGATGTGTGGATGTGTGGATGTGTGGATGTGTCGAAGTGTCGATGTGTCGATGTGTCGATGTGTCGATGAGTCGATGTGTCGATTTGTGGATGTGTCGACGAGTCGATGTGTCGATGTGTGGATGTGTGGATGTGTGGATGTGTGGATGTGTGGATGTGTGGATTTGTGGATGTGTCGATGTTTCGATGTGTCGATGTGTCGATGTGTCGATGTGTCGATGTACCGATGTGGCGATGAGTTTATGTGTGGATGTGTGGATGTGAGGATATGTGGATGTGTGGATGTGGGGATGTTTTGATGAGTCGATGTGTCGATTTGTGGATGTGTCGATGTGTGAATGTGTTGATATGTCGATGTTTCGATGTGTCGATGTGTCGATGTGTCGATGTGTCGTTTTGTCGATGTGTCGATGTGTCGATGTGTCGATGTGTCGATGTGACGATGTGTCGATGTGTGGATGTGTGGATTTGTGGATGTGTCGATGTTTCGATGTGTCGATGTGTCGATGTGTCGATGATTCGATGTGTCGATGTGTCGATGTGTCGATGTACCGATGTGGCGATGAGTTTATGTGTGGATGTGTGGATGTGAGGATATGTGGTTTTGTGGATGTGGGGATGTTTTGATGAGTCGATGTGTCGATTTGTGGATGTGTCGATGTGTAAATGTGTGGATATGTCGATGTTTCGATGTTTCGATGTTTCGATGTGTCGATGTGTCGATGTGTGGATGTGTCGATGTGTCGATGTTTCGATGTGTCGATGTGTCGATGTGTGGATGTGTCGATGTGTGGATGTGTCGATGTTTCGATGTGTCGATGTGTGGATGTTTCGATATGTCGATGTGTCGATGTGTCGATGTGTAAATGTGTCGATGTGTCGATGTGTATATGTATTGAAGTGTCGATGTGTCGACGTTTCGATGTGTCGATGTGTCTATGTGTCGATGTGTGGATGTGTGGATGTGTGGATGTGTTGAAGTGTCGATGTGACGATGTGTCGATGTGTCGATGTGTCGATGTGTCGATGTGTCGATGTGTCGATGTGTCGATGTGTCGATGTGTCGATGTGTCGATGTGTGGATGTGTGGATGTGTCGAAGTGTGGATGTGTCGATGTTTCGATATGTCAATGTGTGGATGTTTGGATGTGTGGATGTGTGGATGTGTGGATGTGTTTATGTGTTTATGTTTGGATGTGTCGAATTGTCGATGTGTCGATTTGTGGATGTGTCGACGAGTCGACGAGTCGATGTTTCGATGTGTGGATGTGTGGATGTGTGGATTTGTGGATTTGTGGATTTGTGGATGTGTCGATGTGTCGATGTGTCGATGTGTCGATGTGTCGATGTGTCGATGTGTCGATGTGTCGATGTGTCGATGTGTCGATGTGTCGATGTGTGGATGTGTGGATGTGTGGATGTGTGGATATGTCGAAGTGTCGAAGTGTCGATGTGAAGATGTGTCGATGTGTCGATGTGTCGATGTGTCGATGTGTCGATGTGTGGATGTGTCGATGTGTGGATGTGTCGATGTTTCGATGTGTCGATGTGTGGATGTGTGGATGTGTGGATGTGTGGATGTGTGGATGTGTCGATGTTTCGATGTGTCGATGTGTCGATGTGTCGATGTGTCGATGTGTCGATGTGTCGATATGTCGATGTGTCGATGTTTCGATGTGTCGATGTGTCGATGTGTCGATGTGTCGATGTGTCGATGTGTCGATGTGTCGATGAGTCGATGTGTCTATGTGTCGATGTGTCGATGTGTCGATGTGTCGATGTGTCGATGTGTCGATGTGTCGATGTGTCGATGTGTCGATGTGTGGATGTGTCGATGTTTCGATGTGACGATGTTTCGATGTGTCGATGTGTCGATGTGTGGATGTATCGATGTGTGGATGTGTCGATGTTTCGATGTGTCGATGTGTGGATGTTTCGATGTGTCGATTTGTCGATGTGAAAATGTGTCGATGTGTCGATGTGTCGATGTGTCGATGTGTCGATGTGTCGATGTTTCGATGTGTCGATGTGTCTATGTGTCGATGTGTGGATGTGTGGATGTGTGGATGTGTGGATGTGTGGATGTGTTGAAGTGTCGATGTGACGATGTGTCGATGTGTCGATGTGTCGATGTGTCGATGTGTGGATGTGTGGATGTGTGGATGTGTGGATGTGTGGATGTGTCGATGTTTCGATGTGTCGATGTTTCGATGTGTCAATGTGTGGATGTGTGGATGTGTGGATGTGTGGATGTGTGGATGTGTTGAAGTGTCGATGTGACGATGTGTCGATGTGTCGATGTGTCGATGTGTCGATGTGTGGATGTGTGGATGTGTGGATGTGTGGATGTGTGGATGTGTGGATGTGTCGATGTTTCGATGTGTCGATGTTTCGATGTGTCGATTTGTGGATGTATCGATGTGTGGATGTGTCGATGTTTCGATGTGTCGATGTGTGGAAGTTTCGATGTGTCGATGTGTCGATTTGTCGATGTGTCGATGTGTCGACGTGTCATTGTGTCGATGTGTCGATGTGTCGATGTGTCGATGTGTCGATGTGTCGATGTGTCGATGTATCGATGTGTCGATGTGTCCATGTGTCCAAGTGTCGATGTGTCGATGTGTGGATGTGTGGATGTGTGGATGTGTGGATGTTTGGATGTGTCGAAGTGTCAATGTGTCGATGTGTCGATGTGTCGATGAGTCGATGTGTCGATTTGTGGATGTGTCGACGAGTCGATGTGTCGATGTGTGGATGTGTGGATGTGTGGATGTGTGGATGTGTGGATTTGTGGATGTGTCGATGTTTCGATGTGTCGATGTGTCGATGTGTCGATGTGTCGATGTGTCGATGTTTCGATGTGTCGATGTGTCGATGTGTCGATGTACCGATGTGGCGATGAGTTTATGTGTGGATGTGTGGATGTGAGGATATGTGGATGTGTCGATGTGCCGATGTGTCGATGTGTCGATGTGTCGATATGTCGATGTTTCTATGTGTCGATGTGTCGATTTGTGGATGTGACGATGTTTCGATGTGTCGATGTGTCGATGTGTGGATGTGTCGATGTGTGGATGTGTCCATGTTTCGATGTGTCGATGTGTGGATGTTTCGATGTGTCGATGTGCCGATGTGTCGATGTGTCGATATGTCGATGTTTCTATGTGTCGATGTGTGGATGTGTCGATGTGTGGATGTGTCCATGTTTCGATGTGTCGATGTGTGGATGTTTCGATGTGTCGATGTGTGGATGTGTCGATTTGTCGATGTGTCGATGTGTCGATGTGTCGATGTGTCGATGTGTCGATGTGTGGATGTGTGGATGTGTCGATGTGTGGATGTGTCGATGTGTCGATGTGTCGATGTGTCGATGTGTCGATAAGTCGATGTGTCGATGAGTGGATGTGTGGATGTGTCGATGTGTCGATGTGTCGATAAGTCGATGTGTCGATGAGTGGATGTGTGGATGTGTCGATGTTTCGATGTGTCGAAGTGTCAATGTGTCGATTTGTGGATGTGTCGACGAGTCGATGTGTCGATGTGTGGATGTGTCGATGTGTCGATGTGTGGATGTGTCGATGTGTGGATGTGTCCATGTTTCGATGTGTCGATGTGTGGATGTTTCGATGTGTCGATGTGCCGATGTGTCGATGTGTCGATATGTCGATGTTTCTATGTGTCGATGTGTGGATGTGTCGATGTGTGGATGTGTCCATGTTTCGATGTGTCGATGTGTGGATGTTTCGATGTGTCGATGTGTGGATGTGTCGATTTGTCGATGTGTCGATGTGTCGATGTGTCGATGTGTCGATGTGTCGATGTGTCGATGTGTCGATGTGTCGATGTGTCGATGTGTCGATGTGTGGATGTGTCGATGTGTGGATGTGTCGATGTGTCGATGTGTCGATGTGTCGATGTTTCGATAAGTCGATGTGTCGATGAGTGGATGTGTGGATGTGTCGATGTTTCGATGTGTCGAAGTGTCAATGTGTCGATTTGTGGATGTGTCGACGAGTCGATGTGTCGATGTGTGGATGTGGGGATGTTTTGATGAGACGATGTGTCGATTTGTGGATGTGTCGATGTGTGGATGTGTGGATGTGTGGATGTGTCGATGTGCCGATGTGTCGATGTGTCGATGTGTCGATATGTCGATGTTTCTATGTGTCGATGTGTCGATTTGTGGATGTGTCGATGTGTCGATGTGTCGATGTGTCGATGTTTCGATGTGTCGATGTGTCGATGTGTGGATGTGTCGATGTGTGGATGTGTCCATGTTTCGATGTGTCGATGTGTGGATGTTTCGATGTGTCGATGTGCCGATGTGTCGATGTGTCGATGTGTCGATATGTCGATGTTTCTATGTGTCGATGTGTGGATGTGTCGATGTGTGGATGTGTCCATGTTTCGATGTGTCGATGTGTGGATGTTTCGATGTGTCGATGTGTGGATGTGTCGATTTGTCGATGTGTCGATGTGTCGATGTGTCGATGTGTCGATGTGTGGATGTGTGGATGTGTCGATGTGTGGATGTGTCGATGTGTCGATGTGTCGATGTGTCGATAAGTCGATGTGTCGATGAGTGGATGTGTGGATGTGTCGATGTTTCGATGTGTCGATGTGTCGATGTGTCGATGTGTCGATGTGTCGATGTGTCGATGTGTCGATGTGTAGATGAGTGGATGTTTGGATGTGTCGATGTGTGGATGTGTCGATGTGTCGATGTGAGGATATGTGGATGTGTGGATGTGGGGATGTGTCGATGAGTCGATGTGTAAATTTGTGGATGTGTCGACGTGTGGATGTGTGGATGTGTCGATGTGTCGATGTGTCGATGTGTCGATGTGTGGATGTGTGGATGTGTCGATGTGTCGATGCGAGGATATGTGGATGTGTGAATGTGGGGATGTGTCGATGAGTGGATGTGTGGATGTGTCGATGTTTCGATGTGTCGATGTGTCGATGTGTCGATGTGTCGATATGTCGATGTGTGGATGTGTCGATGTGTCGATGTGTCGATGTGTCGATGTGTCGATGTGTCGATGTGTCGATGTGTCGATATGTCGATGTGTGGATGTGTCGATGTGTCGATGTGTCGATGTGTCGATGTTTCGATGTGTCGATGTGTGGATGTTTCGATATGTCGATGTGTCGATGTGTAAATGTGTCGATGTGTCGATGTGTCGATTTGTCGATGTGTCGATGTGTCGATGTGTCGATGTGTCGATGTGTCGATGTGTCGATGTGTCGATGTGTGGATGTGTCGATGTGTGGATGTGTCGATGTGTGGATGTGGGGATTTGTGGATTTGTGGATGTGTCGATGTGTCGATGTGTCGAAGTGTCGATGTGTCGATGTGTCGATGTGTCGATGTGTCGATGTGTCGATGTGTCGATGTGTCGATGTGTGATGTGTGGATGTGTCGATTTGTGGATGTGTCGATGTGTCGATGTGTCGATGTGTCGATGTGTCGATGTGTGGATGTGTCGATGTTTCGATGTGTCGATGTGTCGATGTGTGGGTGTGTCGATTTGTCGATGTGTCGATGTGTCGATATGTCGATGAGTCGATTTGTCGATGTGTGGATGTGTGGATGTGTGGATGTGTCGATGTGTCGATGTGTCGAGGTGTCGATGTGTCGATGTGTCGATGTGTCGATGTGTCGATGTGTCGACATGTCGATGTGTGGATGTGTGGATGTGTGGATGTGTTGAAGTGTCGATGTGACGATGTGTCGATGTGTGGATGTGTCGATATGTCGATGTGTCGATGTGTCGATGTGTCGATGTGTCGATGTGTGGATGTGTGGATGTGTGGATGTGTGGATGTGTCGATGTGTCGATGTATCGATGTGTGGATGTGTCGATGTGTCGAATTGTCGATGTGTGGATGTGTCGATTTGTCGATGTGTCGATGTGTGGATGTGTGGACGTGTCGATGTGTGGATGGGTCGATGTGTCGATGTGTCGATGTGTCGATGTTTTGATGTGTCGATGTGTCGATGTGTCGATGTGTCGATGTATCGATGTGTCCATGTGTCCATGTGTCCATGTGTCGATGTGTCGATGTGTCGATGTGTCGATGTGTCGATGTGAGGATGTGTGGATGTGTGGATGTGTGGATGTGTGGATGTGTGGATGTGTGGATGTGTCGAAGTGTCGATGTGTCGATGTGTCGATGTGTCGATGAGTCGTTGTGTCGATTTGTGGATGTGTCGACGAGTCGATGTGTCGATGTGTGGATGTGTGGATGTGTGGATGTGTGGATGTGTGGATGTGTGGATTTGTGGATGTGTCGATGTTTCGATGTGTCGATGTGTCGATGTGTCGATGTGTCGATGTGTCGATGTACCGATGTGGCGATGAGTTTATGTGTGGATGTAAGGATGTGTGGATGTGGGGATGTTTTGATGAGTCGATGTGTCGATTTGAGGATGTGTCGATGTGTGGATGTGTTGATATGTCGATGTTTCGATGTTTCGATGTGTCGATGTGTCGATGTGTCGTTTTGTCGATGTGTCGATGTGTCGATGTGTCGATGTGTCGATGTGACGATGTGTCGATGTGTGGATGTGTGGATTTGTGGATGTGTCGATGTTTCGATGTGTCGATGTGTCGATGTGTCGATGTGTCGATGATTCTATGTGTCGATGTGTCGATTTGTCGATGTGTCGATGTGTGGATGTGTCGATGTGTAAATGTGTCGATGTGTCGATGTGTATATGTATTGAAGTGTCGATGTGTCGACGTTTTCGATGTGTGGATGTTTCGATATGTCGATGTGTCGATGTGTCGATGTGTAAATGTGTCGATGTGTCGATGTGTATATGTATTGAAGTGTCGATGTGTCGACGTTTCGATGTGTCGATGTGTCTATGTGTCGATGTGTCGATGTGTGGATGTGTGGATGTGTGGATGTGTGGATGTGTTGAAGTGTCGATGTGACGATGTGTCGATGTGTCGATGTGTCGATGTGTCGATGTGTCGATGTGTCGATGTGTCGATGTGTCGATGTGTCGATGTGTGGATGTGTGGATGTGTCGAAGTGTGGATGTGTCGATGTTTCGATATGTCAATATGTGGATGTTTGGATGTGTGGATGTGTGGATGTGTTTATGTGTTTATGTTTGGATGTGTCGAAGTGTCGATGTGTCGATGTGTCGATTTGTGGATGTGTCGACGAGTCGATGTTTCGATGTGTGGATGTGTGGATGTGTGGATGTGTCGATATGTCGATGTGTCGATGTGTCGATGTGTGGATGTGTGGATGTGAGGATATGTGGTTTTGTGGATGTGGGGATGTTTTGATGAGTCGATGTGTCGATTTGTGGATGTGTCGATGTGTGGATGTGTGGATATGTCGATGTTTCGATGTGTCGATGTGTCGATGTGTGGATGTGTCGATGTGTCGATGTTTCGATGTGTGGATGTGTTGAAGTGTCGATGTGACGATGTGTCGATGTGTGGATGTGTCGATATGTCGATGTGTCGATGTGTCGATGTGTGGATGTGTGGATGTGAGGATATGTGGTTTTGTGGATGTGGGGATGTTTTGATGAGTCGATGTGTCGATTTGTGGATGTGTCGATGTGTGGATGTGTGGATACGTCGATGTTTCGATGTTTCGATATTTCGATGTGTCGATGTGTCGATGTGTGGATGTGTCGATGTGTCGATGTTTCGATGTGTCGATGTGTCGATGTGTGGATGTGTCGATGTGTGGATGTGTCGATGTTTCGATGTGTCGATGTGTGGATGTTTCGATATGTCGATGTGTCGATGTGTCGATGTGTAAATGTGTCGATGTGTCGATGTGTATATGTATTGAAGTGTCGATGTGTCGACGTTTCGATGTGTCGATGTGTCTATGTGTCGATGTGTCGATGTGTGGATGTGTGGATGTGTGGATGTGTGGATGTGTTGAAGTGTCGATGTGACGATGTGTCGATGTGTCGATGTGTCGATGTGTCGATGTGTCGATGTGTCGATGTGTCGATGTGTCGATGTGTCGATGTGTGGATGTGTGGATGTGTCGAAGTGTGGATGTGTCGATGTTTCGATATGTCAATATGTGGATGTTTGGATGTGTGGATGTGTGGATGTGTTTATGTGTTTATGTTTGGATGTGTCGAAGTGTCGATGTGTCGATGTGTCGATTTGTGGATGTGTCGACGAGTCGATGTTTCGATGTGTGGATGTGTGGATGTGTGGATTTGTGGATTTGTGGATTTGTGGATGTGTCGATGTGTCGATGTGTCGATGTGTCGAAGTGTCGATGTGTCGATATGTCGATGTTTCGATGTGTCGATGTGTCGATGTGTCGATGTGTCGATGTGTCGATGAGTCGATGTGTCTATGTGTCGATGTGTCGATGTGTCGATGTGTCGATGTGTCGATGTTTCGATGTGTCGATGTTTCGATGTGTCGATTTGTGGATGTATCGATGTGTGGATGTGTCGATGTTTCGATGTGTCGATGTGTGGAAGTTTCGATGTGTCGATGTGTCGATTTGTCGATGTGTCGATGTGTCGACGTGTCGATGTGTCGATGTGTCGATGTGTCGATGTGTCGATGTGTCGATGTGTCGATGTGTCGATGTGTCGATGTGTCGATGTGTCGATGTGTCGATGTGTCGATGTGTCGATGTTTCGATGTGTCGATGTATCGATGTGTCGATGTGTCCATGTGTCCAAGTGTCGAAGTGTCGATGTGTGGATGTGTGGATGTGTGGATGTGTGGATGTTTGGATGTGTCGAAGTGTCAATGTGTCGATGTGTCGATGTGTCGATGAGTCGATGTGTCGATTTGTGGATGTGTCGACGAGTCGATGTGTCGATGTGTGGATGTGTGGATGTGTGGATGTGTGGATGTGTGGATGTGTGGATTTGTGGATGTGTCGATGTTTCGATGTGTCGATGTGTCGATGTGTCGATGTTTCGATGTGTCGATGTGTCGATGTGTCGATGTACCGATGTGGCGATGAGTTTATGTGTGGATGTGTGGATGTGAGGATATGTGGATGTGTGGATGTGGGGATGTTTTGATGAGACGATGTGTCGATTTGTGGATGTGCGGATGTGTGGATGTGTCGATGTTTCGATGTTTCGATGTGTCGATGTGTCGATGTGTCGATGTGTCGATGAGTCGATGTGTCTATGTGTCGATGTGTCGATGTGTCGATGTGTCGATGTGTCGATGTGTCGATGTGTCGATGTGTCGATGTGTCGATGTTTCGATGTGTCGATGTTTCGATGTGTCGGTTTGTGGATGTATCGATGAGTGGATGTGTCGATGTTTCGATGTGTCGATGTGTGGAAGTTTCGATGTGTCGATGTGTCGATTTGTCGATGTGTCGATGTGTCGACGTGTCGATGTGTCGATGTGTCGATGTGTCGATGTGTCGATGTGTCGATGTGTCCATATGTCGATGTGTGGATGTGTCGATGTGTCGATGTGTGGATGTGTGGATGTGTCGATGTGTCGATGTGAGGATATGTGGATGTGTGAATGTGGGGATGTGTCGATGAGTGGATGTGTGGATGTGTCGATGTTTCGATGTGTCGATGTGTCGATGTGTCGATGTGTCGATGTGTCGATGTGTCGATATGTCGATGTGTGGATGTGTCGATGTGTCGATGTGTCGATGTGTCGATGTGTCGATGTGTCGATGTGTCGATGTGTCGATGTGTCGATGTGTCGATGTGTCGATGTGTCGATATGTCGATGTGTGGATGTGTCGATGTGTCGATGTTTCGATGTGTCGATGTGTGGATGTTTCGATATGTCGATGTGTCGATGTGTAAATGTGTCGATGTGTCGATGTGTCGATGTGTCGATTTGTCGATGTGTCGATGTGTCGATGTGTCGATGTGTCGATGTGTCGATGTGTGGATGTGTCGATGTGTGGATGTGTCGATGTGTGGATGTGGGGATTTGTGGATTTGTGGATGTGTCGATGTGTCGATGTGTCGAAGTGTCGATGTGTCGATGTGTCGATGTGTCGATGTGTCGATGTGTCGATGTGTCGATGTGTCGATGTGTCGATGTGTCGATGTGTCGATGCGTCGATGTGTGGATGTGTGGATGTGTCGATGTGTGGATGTGTCGATGTGTCGATGTGTCGATGTGTCGATGTGTCGATGTGTGGATGTGTCGATGTTTCGATGTGTCGATGTGTGGGTGTGTCGATTTGTCGATGTGTCGATGTGTCGATGTGTCGATGTGTCGATATGTCGATGTGTCGATTTGTCGATGTGTGGATGTGTGGATGTGTGGATGTGTCGATGTGTCGATGTGTCGATGTGTCGATGTGTCGATGTGTCGATGTGTCGATGTGTCGATGTGTCGATGTGTCGATGTGTCGAAGTGTCGATGTGTCGATGTGTCGATGTGTCGATGTGTCGATGTGTCGATGTGTCGATATGTCGATGTGTGGATGTGTGGATGTGTGGATGTGTTGAAGTGTCGATGTGACGATGTGTCGATGTGTGGATGTGTCGATATGTCGATGTGTCGATGTGTCGATGTGTGGATGTGTGGATGTGTGGATGTGTCGATGTGTGGATGTGTGGATGTGTCGATGTGTCGATGTGTGGATGTGTGGATGTGTGGATGTGTGGATGTGTGGATGTGTTGAAGTGTCGATGTGACGATGTGTCGATGTGTCGATGTGTCGATGTGTCGATGTGTCGATGTGTCGATGTGTGGATGTGTGGATGTGTGGATGTGTGGATGTGTCGATGTGTCGATGTGTGGATGTGTCGATGTTTCGATGTGTCAATGTGTGGATGTGTGGATGTGTGGATGTGTGGATGTGTGGATGTGTTTATGTTTGGATGTGTCGAAGTGTCGATGTGTCGATTTGTGGATGTGTCGACGAGTCGACGAGCCGATGTGTCGAAGTGTGGATGTGTGGATTTGTTAATTTGTGGATGTGTCGATGTGTCGATGTGTCGATGTGTCGATGTGTCGATGTGTCGATGTGTTGATGTGTGGATGTGTCGATGTGTCGATGTGTCGATGTGTCGATGTGTGGATGTGTCGATGTGTGGATGTGTCGATTTGTCGATGTGTCGATGTGTCGATGTGTCGATGTGTCGATGTGTCGATGTGTGGAAGTGTGGATGTGTCGATGTGTGGATGTGTCGATGTGTGGATGTGTGGATGTGTCGATGTGTCGATGTGTCGATGTGTCGATGTGTCGATGTGTCGATGTGTCGACGTGTCGATGTGTCGATGTGTCGATGAATCGATGTGTCTATGTGTCGATGTGTCGATGTGTCGAAGTGTCGATGTGTCGATGTGTGGATGTGTCGATGTTTCGATGTGACGATGTTTCGATGTGTCGATGTGTCGATGTGTGGATGTATCGATGTGTGGATGTGTCGATGTTTCGATGTGTCGATGTGTGGATGTTTCGATGTGTCGATTTGTCGATGTGAAAATGTGTCGATGTGTCGATGTGTCGATGTGTCGATGTGTCGATGAGTGGATGTGTGGATGTTTCGATGTGTCGATGTGTGGATGTATCGATGTGTGGATGTGTCGATGTTTAGATGTGTCGATGTGTCGATGTGTCGATGTTTCGATGTGTCGATGTGTCGATGTGTCGATGTGTCGATGTGTGGATGTGTCGATGTGTCGATGTGTCTATGTGTCGATGTGTGGATGTGTGGATGTGTGGATGTGTGGATGTGTCGAAGTGTCAATGTGTCGATGTGTCGATGTGTCGATGAGTCGATGTGTCGATGTGTCGATGTGTGGATGTGTCGATGTTTCGATGTGACGATGTTTCGATGTGTCGATGTGTCGATGTGTGGATGTATCGATGTGTCGATGTGTCGATGTGTCGATGTGTCGATGTGTCGATGTGTCGATTTGTCGATGTGAAAATGTGTCGATGTGTCGATGTGTCGATGTGTCGAAGTGTCGATGTGTCGATGTGTGGATGTGTCGATGTTTCGATGTGACGATGTTTCGATGTGTCGATGTGTCGATGTGTGGATGTATCGATGTGTGGATGTGTCGATGTTTCGATGTGTCGATGTGTGGATGTTTCGATGTGTCGATTTGTCGATGTGAAAATGTGTCGATGTGTCGATGTGTCGATGTGTCGATGAGTGGATGTGTGGATGTTTCGATGTGTCGATGTGTCGATGTGTGGATGTATCGATGTGTGGATGTGTCGATGTTTAGATGTGTCGATGTGTCGATGTGTCGATGTTTCGGTGTGTGGATGTGTCGAAGTGTCGATGTGTCGATGTGTCGATGAGTGGATGTGTGGATGTTTCGATGTGTCGATGTGTCGATGTGTGGATGTATCGATGTGTGGATGTGTCGATGTTTAGATGTGTCGATGTGTCGATGTGTCGATGTTTCGATGTGTCGATGTGTCGATGTGTCGATGTGTCGATGTGTCGATGTGTGGATGTGTCGATGTGTCGATGTGTCTATGTGTCGATGTGTGGATGTGTCGATGTTTCGATGTGACGATGTTTCGATGTGTCGATGTGTCGATGTGTGGATGTATCGATGTGTCGATGTGTCGATGTGTCGATGTGTCGATGTGTCGATGTGTCGATTTGTCGATGTGAAAATGTGTCGATGTGTCGATGTGTCGATGTATTGATGTGTCGATGTGTCGATGTTTCGATGTGTCGATGTGTCGATGTGTCGATGTGTCTATGTGTCGATGTGTGGATGTGTGGATGTGTGGATGTGTGGATGTGTGGATGTGTCGAAGTGTCAATGTGTCGATGTGTCGATGTGTCGATGAGTCGATGTGTCGATTTGTGGATGTGTCGACGAGTCGATGTGTCGATGTGTGGATGTGTCGACGAGTCGATGTGTGGATGTGTGGATTTGTGGATGTGTCGATGTTTCGATGTTTCGATATGTCGATGTGTCGATGTGTCGATGTGTCGATGTGTCGATGTTTCGATGTGTCGATGTGTCGATGTGTCGATGTACCGATGTGGCGATGAGTTTATATGTGGATGTGTGGATGTGTCGATGTGTGGATGTGTGGATGTGTCGATGTGTGGATGTGTGGATGTGTTAATGTGTGGATGTGTGGATGTGTTGAAGTGTCGATGTGACGATGTGTTGAAGTGTCGATGTGACGATGTGTCGATGTGTGGATGTGTCGATATGTCGATGTGTCGATGTGTCGATGTGTCGATGTGTCGATGTGTCGATGTGTCGATGTGTCGATGTGTCGATGTGTCGATGTGTGGATGTGTGGATGTGTGGATGTGTGGATGTGTGGATGTGTGGATGTGTCGATGTGTGGATGTGTGGATGTGTCGATGTGTCGATGTGTGGATGTTTGGATGTGTTAATGTGTGGATGTGTGGATGTGTTGAAGTGTCGATGTGACGATGTGTCGATGTGTCGATGTGTGGATGTGTGGATGTGTGGATGTGTCGATGTGTGGATGTGTGGATGTGTCGATGTTTCGATGTGTCAATGTGTGGATGTGTGGATGTGTGGATGTGTTTATGTTTGGATGTGTCGAAGTGTCGATGTGTCGATGTGTCGATTTGTGGATGTGTCGACGAGTCGACGAGTCGATGTGTCGAAGTGTGGATGTGTGGATTTGTTAATTTGTGGATGTGTCGATCAGTCGATGTGTGGATGTGTCGATGTGTCGATGTGTCGATGTGTTGATGTGTGGATGTGTCGATGTGTCGATGTGTCGATGTGTCGATGTGTCGATGTGTCGATGTGTCGATGTTTTGATGTGTCGATGTGTCGATGTGTCGATGTGTCGATGTGTCGATGTGTCGATGTGTCGATGTGTGGATGTGTCGATGTTTCTATGTGTCGATGTGTCGATTTGTGGATGTGTCGATTTGTGGATGTGTCGATGTGTCGATGTGTGGATGTGTCGATTTGTCGATGTGTCGATGTGTCGATGTGTCGATGTGTCGATGTGTCGATGTGTGGATGTGTGGATGTGTGGATGTGTGGATTTGTGGATGTGTCGATATTTCGATGTGTCGATGTGTCGATGTGTCGATGTGTCGATGTGTCGATGTGTCGATGTGTCGATGTTTCGATGTGTCGATGTATCGATGTACCGATGTGGCGATGAGTTTATGTGTGGATGTGAGGATATGTGGATGTGTGGATGTGGGGATGTTTTGATGAGTCGATGTGTCGATTTGTGGATGTGTCGATGTGCGGATGTGTGGATATGTCGATGTTTCGATGTTTCGATGTTTCGATGTGTCGATGTGTCGATGTGTCGATGTGTCGATGTGTCGTTTTGTCGATGTGTCGATGTGTCGATGTGTCGATGTGTGAATGTGTCGATGTGTCGATGTGTGGATGTGTGGATGTGTCGATGTGCCGATGTGTCGATGTGTCGATATGTCGATGTTTCTATGTGTCGATGTGTCGATTTGTGGATGTGTCGATGTGTCGATGTGTGGATGTGTCGATGTGTGGATGTGTCCATGTTTCGATGTGTCGATGTGTGGATGTTTCGATGTGTCGATGTGTGGATTTGTCGATTTGTCGATGTGTCGATGTGTCGATGTGTCGATGTGTGGATGTGTGGATGTGTCGATGTGTCGATGTGTCGATGTGTCGATGTGTCGATGTGTCGACGTGTCGATGTGTGGATGTGTGGATGTGTCGATGTGTCGATGTATCGATGTGTCGAGGTGTGGATATGTGGATGTATGGATGTGTGGATGTGTGGATGTATGGATGTGTGGATGTGTGGATGTGTGGATGTGTGGATGTGTCGATGTGTCGATGTGTCGATGTGTCGATGTGTCGATGTGTCGATGTGTCGATGGTTCGATGTGTCGATGTGTCGATGTGTGGATGTGCGGATGTGTCGAAGTGTCGATGTGTCGATTTGTCGATGTGTCGATGTGTCGATGTGTCGATGTGTCGATTTGTAGATGTGTCGACGAGTCGATGTGTCGAAGTGTGGATGTGTGGATTTGTTAATTTGTGGATGTGTCGATGTGTCGATGTGTCGATGTGTCGATGTGTGGATGTGTCGATGTGTCGATGTGTCGATGTGTCGATGTGTTGATGTGTGGATGTGTCGATGTGTCGATGTGTCGATGTGTCGTTGTGTCGATGTGTGGATGTGTCGATTTGTCGATGTGTCGATGTGTCGATGTGTCGATGTGTCGATGTGTGGATGTGTCGATGTGTCGATGTGTGGATGTGTGGATGTGTCGATGTGCCGATGTGTCGATGTGTCGATGTGTCGATATGTCGATGTTTCTATGTGTCGATGTGTCGATTTGTGGATGTGTCGATGTGTCGATGTGTGGATGTGTCGATGTGTGGATGTGTCCATGTTTCGATGTGTCGATGTGTGGATGTTTCGATGTGTCGATGTGTGGATGTGTCGATTTGTCGATGTGTCGATGTGTCGATGTGTCGATGTGTCGATGTGTGGATGTGTGGATGTGTGGATGTGTCGATGTGTCGATGTGTCGACGTGTCGATGTGTGGATGTGTGGATGTGTCGATGTGTCGATGTATCGATGTGTCGAGGTGTGGATATGTGGATGTATGGATGTGTGGATGTGTGGATGTATGGATGTGTGGATGTGTGGATGTGTCGATGTGTCGATGTGTCGATGTGCCGATGTGTCGATGTGTCGATGTGTCGATGTGTCGATGTGTCGATGGTTCGATGTGTCGATGTGTCGATGTGTCGATTTGTCGTTGTGTCGATGTGTGGATGTGTGGATGTGCGGATGTGTCGAAGTGTCGATGTGTCGATTTGTCGATGTGTCGATGTGTCGATGTGTCGATGTGTCGCTGTGTCGATGTGTCGATGTGTCGATGTGTCGATGTGTCGATGTGTCGATGTGTCGATGTGTCGATGTGTCGATGTGTCCATGTGTCGAGGTGTCGATGTGTCGATGTTTCGATGTTTCGATGTGTCGATGTGTCGATGTGTCGATGTGTCGATGTGTCGATGTGTCGATGTGTCGATGTGTCGATGTGTCGATGTGTCGATGTGTCGATGGGTCGATGTGTCGATGTGTCGATGTGTCGATGTGTCGATGTGTCGATGTGTCGATGTGTCGATGTGTCGATGTGTCGATGTGTGGATGTTAAGATGTGTCGATGTGCCGATGTGTCGATGTGTCGATGTGTCGATATGTCGATGTTTCGATGTGTCGATGTGTCGATTTGTGGATGTGTCGATGTGTCGATGTGTCGATGTTTCGATGTGTGGATGTTTTGATGTGTCGATGTGTCGATGTGTCGATGTGTCGATTTGTCGATGTATCGATGTGTCGATGTGTCGATGTGTCGATGTGTCGATGGGTCGATGTGTCGATGTGTCGATGTGTCGATGTGTCGATGTTTTGATGTGTCGATGTGTCGATGTGTCGATTTGTCGATGTATCGATGTGTTGATGTGTCGATGTGTCGTTGTGTCGATGTGTCGATGTGTCGATATGTCGATGTTTCGATGTGTCGATGTGTCGATTTGTGGATGTGTCGATGTGTGGATGTGTCGATGTGTCGATGTGTCGATGTGTCGATGTGTCGATGTGTCGATGTGTCGATGTGTCGATGGGTCGATGTGTCGATGTGTCGATGTGTCGATGTTTTGATGTGTCGATGTGTCAATTTGTCGATGTATCGATGTGTCGTTGTGTCGATGTGTCGATGTGCCGTTGTGTCGATGTGTCGATGTGTCGATATGTCGATGTTTCGATGTGTCGATGTGTCTATTTGTGAATGTGTCGATGTGTCGATGTGTGGATGTGTCGATGTGTTGATGTGTCGATATGTCGATGTTTCGATATGTCGATGTGTCGATTTGTGAATGTGTCGATGTGTCGATGTGTGGATGTGTCGATGTTTCGATGTTTTGATGTGTCGATGTGTCGATGTGTCGATGTGTCGATGTGTGGATGTGTGGATATGTGGATGTGGATGTGTCGATGTGTCGATGTGTGGATGTGTGGATGTGTCGAAGTGTCGATGTGTGGATGTGTCGATGTGTCGATGTGCCGATGTGTGGATGTGTGGATGTGTGGATGTGTGGGTGTGTCGAAGTGTCGATGTGTCGATGTGTCGATGAATCGATGTGTCGATTTGTGGATGTGTCGGCGAGTCGACGAGTCGATGTGTCGATGTGTGGATGTGTGGATGTGTGGATGTGTCGAAGTGTGGATGTGTGGATGTGTGGATTTGTGGATGTGTCGATGTTTCGATGTGTCGATGTGTCGATGTGTGGATGTGTCGATGTGTCGATGTGTCGATGTGTCGATGTGTGGATGTGTCGAAGTGTGGATGTGTGGATGTGTGGGTGAGTCGAAGTGTCCATGTGTCGATGAATCGATGTGTCGATTTGTGGATGTGTCGGCGAGTCGACGAGTCGATGTGTCGATGTGTGGATGTGTGGATGTGTGGATGTGTCGAAGTGTGGATGTGTGGATGTGTGGATGTGTGGGTGTGTCGAAGTGTCGATGTGTCGATGTGTCGATGTGTCGATGTGTGGATGTGTGGATGTGTGGATGTGTCGAAGTGTGGATGTGTGGATGTGTGGATGTGTGGATGTGTGGATGTGTGGGTGTGTCGAAGTGTCGTTGTGTCGATGAATCGATGTGTGGATTTGTGGATGTGTCGGCGAGTCGACGGGTCGATGTGTCGATGTGTCGATGTGTCGATGTGTCGATGTGTCGATGTGTCGATGTGTCGATGTGTCGATGTGTGGATGTGTGGATGTGTGGATGTGTGGATGTGTGGGTGTTTCGAAGTGTCGATGTGTCGATGTGTCGATGAATCGATGTGTCGATTTGTGGATGTGTCGATGTGTCGATGTGTCGATGTGTCGTTTTGTCGATGTGTCGATGTGTCGATGTGTCGATGTGTGAATGTGTCGATGTGTCGATGTGTGGATGTGTGGATGTGTCGATGTGCCGATGTGTCGATGTGTCGATATGTCGATGTTTCTATGTGTCGATGTGTCGATTTGTGGATGTGTCGATGTGTCGATGTGTGGATGTGTCGATGTGTGGATGTGTCCATGTTTCGATGTGTCGATGTGTGGATGTTTCGATGTGTCGATGTGTGGATTTGTCGATTTGTCGATGTGTCGATGTGTCGATGTGTCGATGTGTGGATGTGTGGATGTGTCGATGTGTCGATGTGTCGACGTGTCGATGTGTGGATGTGTCGATGTGTGGATGTGTGGATGTGTCGATGTGTCGATGTATCGATGTGTCGAGGTGTGGATATGTGGATGTATGGATGTGTGGATGTGTGGATGTATGGATGTGTGGATGTGTGGATGTGTGGATGTGTCGATGTGTCGATGTGTCGATGTGTCGATGTGTCGATGTGTCGATGTGTCGATGGTTCGATGTGTCGATGTGTCGATGTGTGGATGTGCGGATGTGTCGAAGTGTCGATGTGTCGATTTGTCGATGTGTCGATGTGTCGATGTGTCGATGTGTCGATTTGTAGATGTGTCGACGAGTCGATGTGTCGAAGTGTGGATGTGTGGATTTGTTAATTTGTGGATGTGTCGATGTGTCGATGTGTCGATGTGTCGATGTGTGGATGTGTCGATGTGTCGATGTGTCGATGTGTCGATGTGTTGATGTGTGGATGTGTCGATGTGTCGATGTGTCGATGTGTCGTTGTGTCGATGTGTGGATGTGTCGATTTGTCGATGTGTCGATGTGTCGATGTGTCGATGTGTCGATGTGTCGATGTGTGGATGTGTGGATGTGTGGATTTGTGGATGTGTCGATGTTTCGATGTGTCGATGTGTCGATGTGTGGATGTGTCGATGTGTCGATGTGTGGATGTGTGGATGTGTCGATGTGCCGATGTGTCGATGTGTCGATATGTCGATGTTTCTATGTGTCGATGTGTCGATTTGTGGATGTGTCGATGTGTCGATGTGTGGATGTGTCGATGTGTGGATGTGTCCATGTTTCGATGTGTCGATGTGTGGATGTTTCGATGTGTCGATGTGTGGATGTGTCGATTTGTCGATGTGTCGATGTGTCGATGTGTCGATGTGTCGATGTGTGGATGTGTGGATGTGTCGATGTGTCGATGTGTCGACGTGTCGATGTGTGGATGTGTGGATGTGTCGATGTGTCGATGTATCGATGTGTCGAGGTGTGGATATGTGGATGTATGGATGTGTGGATGTGTGGATGTATGGATGTGTGGATGTGTGGATGTGTCGATGTGTCGATGTGTCGATGTGCCGATGTGTCGATGTGTCGATGTGTCGATGTGTCGATGTGTCGATGTGTCGATGGTTCGATGTGTCGATGTGTCGATGTGTCGATTTGTCGTTGTGTCGATGTGTGGATGTGTGGATGTGCGGATGTGTCGAAGTGTCGATGTGTCGATTTGTCGATGTGTCGATGTGTCGATGTGTCGATGTGTCGATGTGTCGATGTGTCGATGTGTCGATGTGTCGATGTGTCGATGTGTCGATGTGTCGAGGTGTCGATGTGTCGATGTTTCGATGTTTCGATGTGTCGATGTGTCGATGTGTCGATGTGTCGATGTGTCGATGTGTCGATGTGTCGATGTGTCGATGTGTCGATGTGTCGATGTGTCGATGTGTCGATGTGTCGATGTGTCGATGTGTCGATGTGTCGATGTGTCGATGTGTCGATGTGTCGATGTGTCGATGTGTCGATTTGTCGTTGTGTCGATGTGTCGATGTGTCGATGTGTCGATGTGTGGATGTTAAGATGTGTCGATGTGCCGATGTGTCGATGTGTCGATGTGTCGATATGTCGATGTTTCGATGTGTCGATGTGTCGATTTGTGGATGTGTCGATGTGTCGATGTGTCGATGTTTCGATGTGTGGATGTTTTGATGTGTCGATGTGTCGATGTGTCGATTTGTCGATGTATCGATGTGTCGATGTGTCGATGTGTCGATGTGTCGATGGGTCGATGTGTCGATGTGTCGATGTGTCGATGTGTCGATGTTTTGATGTGTCGATGTGTCGATGTGTCGATTTGTCGATGTATCGATGTGTTGATGTGTCGATGTGTCGTTGTGTCGATGTGTCGATGTGTCGATATGTCGATGTTTCGATGTGTGGATGTGTCGATTTGTGGATGTGTCGATGTGTCGATGTGTGGATGTGTCGATGTTTCGAAGTGTGGATGTTTTGATGTGTCGATTTGTCGATGTATCGATGTGTCGATGTGTCGATGTGTCGATGTGTCGATGTGTCGATGTGTCGATGTTTTGATGTGTCGATGTGTCAATTTGTCGATGTATCGATGTGTCGTTGTGTCGATGTGTCGATGTGTCGATGTGCCGTTGTGTCGATGTGTCGATGTGTCGATATGTCGATGTTTCGATGTGTCGATGTGTCGATTTGTGAATGTGTCGATGTGTCGATGTGTGGATGTGTCGATGTGTTGATGTGTCGATATGTCGATGTTTCGATGTGTCGATGTGTCGATTTGTGAATGTGTCGATGTGTCGATGTGTGGATGTGTCGATGTTTCGATGTTTTGATGTGTCGATTTGTCGATGTGTCGATGTGTCGATGTGTGGATGTGTGGATATGTGGATGTGGATGTGTCGATGTGTCGATGTGTGGATGTGTGGATGTGTCGAAGTGTCGATGTGTGGATGTGTCGATGTGTCGATGTGCCGATGTGTGGATGTGTGGATGTGTGGATGTGTGGGTGTGTCGAAGTGTCGATGTGTCGATGTGTCGATGAATCGATGTGTCGATTTGTGGATGTGTCGGCGAGTCGACGAGTCGATGTGTCGATGTGTGGATGTGTGGATGTGTGGATGTGTCGAAGTGTGGATGTGTGGATGTGTGGATTTGTGGATGTGTCGATGTTTCGATGTGTCGATGTGTCGATGTGTGGATGTGTCGATGTGTCGATGTGTCGATGTGTCGATGTGTGGATGTGTCGAAGTGTGGATGTGTGGATGTGTGGGTGTGTCGAAGTGTCGATGTGTCGATGAATCGATGTGTCGATTTGTGGATGTGTCGGCGAGTCGACGAGTCGATGTGTCGATGTGTGGATGTGTGGATGTGTGGATGTGTCGCTGTTTCGATGTGTCGATGTGTCGATGTGTCGAAGTGTCGATGTGTCGATGTTTCGATGTGTCGATGTGTGGATGTGTCGATGTGTCGATGTACCGATGTGGCGATGAGTTTATTTGTGGATGTGTGGATGTTAATATATGTGGATGTGTGGATGTGGGGATGTGTCGATGAGTCGATATGTCGATTTGTGGATGTGTCGATGTGTGGATGTGTCGAAGATTCGATGTGTCGGTGTGTTGATGTGTCGATGTGTGGATGTGTGGATGTGTGGATGTGAGGATATGTGGATGTGTGGATGTGTGGATGTGTGGATGTGTGGAAGTGTCGATGAGTCGATGTGTCGATTTGTGGATTTGTCGACGAGTCGATGTGTCGATGTGTGCGTGTTTGGATGTGTGGATGTGTGGATGTGAGGATGTGTGGATGTGTGGATGTGTCGATGTTTCGATGTGTCGATGTGTCGATGTGACGATGTGTCGATGTGTCGATGTGTGGATGTGTGGATGTGTCGATGTGTCGATGTGAGGATATGTGGATGTGTGGATGTGCCGATGTGTCGATGTGTCGATGTTTCGATGTTTCGATGTTTCGATGTGACGATGTGTCGATGTGTGGATGTGTGGATGTGTCGATGTTTCGATGTTTCGATGTGTCGATGTGTCGATGTGTCGATATGTCGATGTGTCGATGTGTCGATATGTCGATATGTCGATGTGTCGATGTGTCGATGTGTCGATGTGTCGATGTGTCGATGTGTCGATGTGTCGATGTGTGGATGTGTGGATGTATGGATGTGTGGATGTGTGGATGTATGGATGTGTGGATGTGTGGATGTGTGGATGTGTGGATGTGTGGATTTGTTTATGTGTCGATGTTTCGATGTGTCGATGTGTCGATGTGTCGATGTGTCGATGTTTCGATGTACCGATGTGGCGATGAGTTTATGTGTGGATGTGTGGATGTGAGGATATGTGGATGTGTGGATGTGGGGATGTTTTGATGAGACGATGTGTCGATTTGTGGATGTGTCGATGTGTGGATGTGTGGATGTGTCGATGTTTCGATGTTTCGATGTGTCGATGTGTCCAAGTGTCGATGTGTCGATGTGTGGATGTGTGGATGTGTGGATGTGTGGATGTGTGGATGTTTGGATGTGTCGAAGTGTCAATGTGTCGATGTGTCGATGTGTCGATGAGTCGATGTGTCGATTTGTGGATGTGTCGACGAGTCGATGTGTCGATGTGTGGATGTGTGGATGTGTGGATGTGTGGATGTGTGGATGTGTGGATGTGTGGATTTGTGGATGTGTCGATGTTTCGATGTGTCGATGTGTCGATGTGTCGATGTTTCGATGTGTCGATGTGTCGATGTACCGATGTGGCGATGAGTTTATGTGTGGATGTGTGGATGTGAGGATATGTGGATGTGTGGATGTGGGGATGTTTTGATGAGACGATGTGTCGATTTGTGGATGTGTCGATGTGTGGATGTGTGGATGTGTCGATGTTTCGATGTTTCGATGTGTCGATGTGTCGATGTGTCGATGTGTCGATGTGTCGATGTGTCGTTGTGTCGATGTGGCGATGTGTCGATGTGTCGATGTGTCGTTGTGTCGATGTGTCGATGTGTCGAAGTGTCGATGTGTGGATGTGTCGATGTGTCGATGTGTGGATGTGTGGATGTGTCGATGTGCCGATGTGTCGATGTGTCGATGTGTCGATATGTCGATGTGTCGATGTGTCGATGTGTCGATTTGTGGATGTGTCGATGTGTCGATGTTTCGATGTGTCGATGTGTCGATATGTGGATGTGTCGATGTGTGGATGTGTCCATGTTTCGATGTGTCGATGTGTGGATGTGTCGATTTGTCGATGTGCCGATGTGTCGATGTGTCGATGTGTGGATGTGTGGATGTGTCGATGTGTGGATGTGTCGATGTGTCGATGTGTCGATGTGTCGATGTGTCGATGTGTCGATGTGTCGATGTGTCGATAAGTCGATGTGTCGATGTGTGGATGTGTGGATGTGTCGATGTTTCGATGTGTCGATGTGTCGATGTGTCGATGTGTCGATGTGTCGATGTGTCGATGTGTCGATGTGTCGATGTGTAGATGAGTGGATGTGTGGATGTGTCGATGTGTGGATGTGTCGATGTGTCGATGTGAGGATATGTGGATGTGTGGATGTGGGGATGTGTCGATGAGTCGATGTGTCGATTTGTGGATGTGTCGACGTGTGGATGTGTGGATGTGTCGATGTGTCGATGTGTCGATGTGTGGATGTGTGGATGTGTGGATGTGTGGATGTGTCGATGTGTCGATGTGAGGATATGTGGATGTGTGAATGTGGGGATGTTTCGATGAGTCGATATGTCGATTTGTGGATGTGTCGATGTGTCGATGTGTCGATATGTGGATGTGTCGATGTGTGGATGTGTCGATGTTTCGATGTGTCGATGTGTGGATGTTTCGATATGTCGATGTGTCGATGTGTAAATGTGTCGATGTGTCGATGTTTCGATGTGTCGATGTGTGGATGTGTCGATGTGTGGATGTGTCGATGTTTCGATGTGTCGATGTGTGGATGTGTCGATGTGTCGATGTGTGGATGTGTCGATGTGTCGATGTGTCGATGTGTCGATGTGTCGATGTGTCGATGTGTCGATAATTCGATGTGTCGATGTGTGGATGTGTGGATGTGTCGATGTTTCGATGTGTCGATGTGTCGATGAGTCGATGTGTCGATGTGTCGATGTGTCGATGTGTCGATGTGTAGATGAGTGGATGAGTGGATGTGTGGATGTGTCGATGTGTGGATGTGTCGATGTGTCGATGTGAGGATATGTGGATGTGTGGATGTGGGGATGTGTCGATGAGTCGATATGTCGATTTGTGGATGTGTCGATGTGTCGATATGTGGATGTGTCGATGTGTGGATGTGTCGATGTTTCGATGTGTCGATGTGTGGATGTTTCGATATGTCGATGTGTCGATGTGTCGATGTGTCGATGTGTCGATGTGTCGATAAGTCGATGTGTCGATGTGTGGATGTGTGGATGTGTGGATGTGTCGATGTTTCGATGTGTCGATGTGTCGATGAGTCGATGTGTCGATGTGTCGATGTGTCGATGTGTCGATGTGTAGATGAGTGGATGAGTGGATGTGTGGATGTGTCGATGTGTGGATGTGTCGATGTGTCGATGTGAGGATATGTGGATGTGTGGATGTGGGGATGTGTCGATGTGTAGATGTGTGGATGTGTGGATGTGTCGATGTGTCGATATGTGGATGTGTCGATGTGTGGATGTGTCGACGTTTCGATGTGTCGATGTGTGGATGTTTCGATATGTCGATGTGTCGATGTGTAAATGTGTCGATGTGTCGATGTTTCGATGTGTCGATGTGTGGATGTGTCGATGTGTGGATGTGTCGATGTTTCGATGTGTCGATGTGTCGATGTGTGGATGTGTGGATGTGTGGATGTGTCGATGTGTCGATGTGAGGATATGTGGATGTGTGAATGTGGGGATGTTTCGATGAGTCGATATGTCGATTTGTGGATGTGTCGATGTGTCGATATGTGGATGTGTCGATGTGTGGATGTGTCGATGTGTCGATGTGTGGATGTGTCGATGTGCCGATGTGTCGATGTGTCGATATGTCGATGTTTCTATGTGTCGATGTGTCGATTTGTGGATGTGTCGATGTGTCGATGTGTCGATGTTTCGATGTGTCGATGTGTGGATGTGTCGATGTGTGGATGTTTCCATGTTTCGATGTGTCGATGTGTGGATGTTTCGATGTGTGGATGTGTCGATTTGTCGATGTGTCGATGTGTCGATGTGTCGATGTGTGGATGTGTGGATGTGTCGATGTGTGGATGTGTCGATGTGTCGATGTGTCGATGTGTCGATGTGTCGATGTGTGGATGTGTGGATGTGTGGATGTGTGGATGTATGGATGTGTGGATGTGTGGATGTGTGGATGTGTCGATGTGTCGATGTGTCGATGTGTCGATGTGTCGATGTGTCGATGTTTCGATGTGTCGATGTGTCGATGTGTCGATGTGTCGATGTGTCGATGTGTCGATGTGTCGATGTGTCGATGTGTCGATGTGTCGATGTGTCGATGTGTCGATGTGTCGATGTGTCGATGTGTCGATGTGTCGATGTGTCGATGTGTCGATGTGTCGATGTATCGATGTGTCGATGTGTCGATGTGTGGATGTTTGGATGTGTCGATGTGTCGATGTGTCGATGTGTCGATGTGTGGATGTGTGGATGTGTGGATGTGTGGATGTGTGGATGTGTGGATGTGAGGATGTGTTGATGTGTGGATGTGTGGATGTGTGGATGTGTCGATGTGTCGATGAGTCGATGTGTCGATTTGTGGAAGTGTCGATGAGTCGATGTGTGGATGTGTGGATGTGAGGATGTGTGGAAGTGTGGATGTGTAGATGTGTAGATGTGTCGATGTGTCGAAGTGTGGTTGTGTCGATGTTTCAATGTGTCGATGTATCGATGTGTCGATGTTTCGATGTGTCGATGTGACGATGTGTCGATGTGTCGACGTGTCGATGTGTGGATGTGTGGATGTGTGGATGTGTGGATGTGTGGATGTGTGGATGTGTGGATGTGTGGATGTGTCGATGTGTCGATGTGTCGATGTGTCGATGTGTCGATGTTTCGATGTGTCGATGTTTCGATGTGTCGATTTGTGGATGTATCGATGTGTGGATGTGTCGATGTTTCGATGTGTCGATGTGTGGAAGTTTCGATGTGTCGATGTGTCGATTTGTCGATGTGTCGATGTGTCGACGTGTCGATGTGTCGATGTGTCGATGTGTCGATGTGTCGATGTGTCGATGTGTCGATGTATCGATGTGTCGATGTGTCCATGTGTCCAAGTGTCGATGTGTCGATGTGTGGATGTGTGGATGTGTGGATGTTTGGATGTGTCGAAGTGTCAATGTGTCGATGTGTCGATGTGTCGATGAGTCGATGTGTCGATTTGTGGATGTGTCGACGAGTCGATGTGTCGATGTGTGGATGTGTGGATGTGTGGATTTGTGGATGTGTCGATGTTTCGATGTGTCGATGTGTCGATGTGTCGATGTGTCGATGTGTCGATGTTTCGATGTGTCGATGTGTCGATGTACCGATGTGGCGATGAGTTTATGTGTGGATGTGTGGATGTGAGGATATGTGGATGTGTGGATTTGGGGATGTTTTGATGAGACGATGTGTCGATTTGTGGATGTGTCGATGTGTGGATGTGTGGATGTGTCGATGTTTCGATGTTTCGATGTGTCGATGTGTCGATGTGTCGATGTGTCGATGTGTCGATGTGTCGTTGTGTCGATGTGTCGATGTGTCGATGTGTCGATGTGTCGTTGTGTCGATGTGTCGATGTGTCGATGTGTCGATGTGTCGATGTGTGGATGTGTCGATGTGTCGATGTGTGGATGTGTGGATGTGTCGATGTGCCGATGTGTCGATGTGTCGATGTGTCGATATGTCGATGTTTCTATGTGTCGATGTGTCGATTTGTGGATGTGTCGATGTGTCGATGTTTCGATGTGTCGATGTGTCGATGTGTGGATGTGTCGATGTGTGGATGTGTCCATGTTTCGATGTGTCGATGTGTGGATGTTTCGATGTGTCGATGTGTGGATGTGTCGATTTGTCGATGTGCCGATGTGTCGATGTGTCGATGTGTGGATGTGTGGATGTGTCGATGTGTGGATGTGTCGATGTGTCGATGTGTCGATGTGTCGATGTGTCGATGTGTCGATAAGTCGATGTGTCGATGTGTGGATGTGTGGATGTGTCGATGTTTCGATGTGTCGATGTGTCGATGTGTCGATGTGTCGATGTGTCGATGTGTCGATGTGTCGATGTGTCGATGTGTCGATGTGTCGATGTGTCGATGTGTCGATGTGTAGATGAGTGGATGTGTGGATGTGTCGATGTGTGGATGTGTCGATGTGTCGATGTGAGGATATGTGGGTGTGTGGATGTGGGGATGTGTCGATGAGTCGATGTGTCGATTTGTGGAAGTGTCGACGTGTGGATGTGTGGATGTGTCGATGTGTCGATGTGTGGATGTGTGGATGTGTGAATGTGTCGATGTGTCGATGTGAGGATATGTGGATGTGTGAATGTGGGGATGTTTCGATGAGTCGATATGTCGATTTGTGGATGTGTCGATGTGTCGATGTGTCGATATGTGGATGTGTCGATGTGTGGATGTGTCGATGTTTCGATGTGTCGATGTGTGGATGTTTCGATATGTCGATGTGTCGATGTGTAAATGTGTCGATGTGTCGATGTTTCGATGTGTCGATGTGTGGATGTGTCGATGTTTCGATGTGTCGATGTGTGGATGTGTCGATGTGTCGATGTGTGGATGTGTGGATGTGTCGATGTGTCGATGTGTCGATGTGTCGATGTGTCGATGTGTCGATAAGTCGATGTGTCGATGTGAGGATGTGTGGATGTGTCGATGTTTCGATGTGTCGATGTGTCGATGTGTCGATGTGTCGATGTGTCGATGTGTCGATGTGTAGATGAGTGGATGTGTGGATGTGTCGATGTTTGGATGTGTCGATGTGTCGAAGGGAGGATATGTGGATGTGTGGATGTGGGGATGTGTCGATGAGTCAATGTGTCGATTTGTGGATGTGTCGACGTGTGGATGTGTCGATGTGTCGATGTGTCGATGTGCGGATGTGTGGATGTGTGGATGTGTCGATGTGAGGATATGTGGATGTGTGAATGTGGGGATGTTTCGATGAGTCGATATGTCGATTTGTGGATGTGTCGATGTGTCGATATGTGGATGTGTCGATGTGTGGATGTGTCGATGTGTCGATGTGTGGATGTGTCGATGTGCCGATGTGTCGATGTGTCGATATGTCGATGTTTCTATGTGTCGATGTGTCGATTTGTGGATGTGTCGATGTGTCGATGTGTCGATGTTTCGATGTTTCGATGTGTCGATGTGTCGATGTGTGGATGTGTCGATGTGTGGATGTTTCCATGTTTCGATGTGTCGATGTGTGGATGTTTCGATGTGTGGATGTGTCGATTTGTCGATGTGGCGAGGTGTCGATGTGTGGATGTGTGGATGTGTCGATGTGTCGATGTGTCGATGTGTCGATGTGTCGATGTGTCGATGTGTCGATATGTCGATGTGTGGATGTGTCGATGTGTCGATGTGTCGATGTGTCGATGTGTCGATGTGTCGATGTTTCGATGTGTCGATATGTCGATGTGTGGATGTGTCGATGTGTCGATGTGTCGATGTGTCGATGTTTCGATGTGTCGATGTGTGGATGTTTCGATATGTCGATGTGCCGATGTGTAAATGTGTCGATGTGTCGATGTGTCGATTTGTCGATGTGTCGATGTGTCGATGTGTCGATGTGTCGATGTGTCGATGTGTCGATGAGTCGATGTGTCGATGTGTCGATGTGTCGATGTGTCGATGTGTCGATGTGTCGATGTGTCGATGTGTCGATGTGTCGATGTGTCGATGTGTGGATGTGTGGATGTGTGGATGTGTCGATGTGTGGATGTGGGGATTTGTGGATTTGTGGATTTGTGGATGTGTCGATGTGTCGATGTGTCGATGTGTCGATGTGTCGATGTGTCGATGTGTCGATGTGTCGATGTGTCGATGTGTCGATGTGTGGATGTGTGGATGTGTCGATGTGTGGATGTGTCGATGTGTCGATGTGTCGATGTGTCGTTGTGTCGATGTGTCGATGTGTCGATGTTTCGATGTGTCGATGTGTGGGTGTGTCGATTTGTCGATGTGTCGATGTTTCGATATGTCGATGTGTCGATGTGTCGATGTGTCGATGTGTCGATGTGTCGATGTGTCGATGTGTCGATGTGTCGATGTGTCGATGTGTCGATGTGTCGATGTGTCGATGTGTCGATGTGTCGATGTGTCGATGTGTCGATGTGTCGATGTGTCGATGTGTCGATGTGTCGATGTGTCGATGTGTCGATGTGTCGATGTGTCGATGTGTCGATGTGTCGATATGTCGATGTGTGGATGTGTGGATGTGTGGATGTGTTGAAGTGTCGATGTGACGATGTGTCGATGTGTGGATGTGTCGATATGTCGATGTTTCGATGTGTCGATGTGTCGATGTGTCGATGTGTCGATGAGTCGATGTGTCGATGTGTGGATGTGTGGATGTGTGGATGTGTGGATGTGTGGATGTGTCGATGTGTGGATGTGTGGATGTGTCGATGTGTCGATGTGTCGATGTGTGGATGTGTGGATGTGTGGATGTGTTGAAGTGTCGATGTGACGATGTGTCGATGTGTCGATGTGTCGATGTGTCGATGTGTGGATGTGTGGATGTGTGGATGTGTGGATGTGTCGATGTGTCGATGTGTGGATGTGTCGATGTTTCGATGTGTCAATGTGTGGATGTGTGGATGTGTGGATGTGTTTATGTTTGGATGTTTCGAAGTGTCGATGTGTCGATGTGTCGATGTGTCGATGTGTCGATTTGTGGATGTGTCGACGAGTCGACGAGTCGATGTGTCGAAGTGTGGATGTGTGGATTTGTTAATTTGTGGATGTGTCGATGTGTCGATGTGTCGATGTGTGGATGTGTGGATGTGTGGATGTGTCGATGTGTCGATGTGTCGATGTGTTGATGTGTGGATGTGTCGATGTGTCGATGTGTCGATGTGTCGATGTGTCGATGTGTCGATGTGTGGATGTGTGGATGTGTGGATGTGTGGATGTGTCGATTTGTCGATGTGTCGATGTGTCGATGTGTCGATGTGTCGATGTATCGATGTGTCGATGTGTCGATGTGTCGATGTGTCGATGTGTCGATGTGTCGATGTGTCGATGTGTCGATGTGTCGATGTTTCGATGTGTCGATGTGTCGATGTGTCGATGTGTCGATGTGTGGATGTGTCGATGTGTCGATGTGTCGATGTGTCGATGTGTCGATGTGTCGATGTGTCGATGTGTCGATGTGTCGATGAGTCGATGAGTCGATGTGTCGATGTGTCGATTTGTCGATGTGTCGATGTGTCGATGTGCCGATGTGTCGATGTGTCGATGTGTCGATGTGTCGGTGTTTCCATGTGTCGATGTGACGATGTGTCGATGTGTCGATGTGTGGATGTGTCGATGTTTCGATGTGTCGATGTTTCCACGTGTCGATGTGTCGATGTGTGGATGTATCGATGAGTGGATGTGTCGATGTTTCGATGTGTCGATGTGTGGATGTTTCGATGTGTCGATGTGCCGATTTGTCGATGTGCCGATTTGTCGATGTGTCGATGTGTCGTTGTGTCGATGTGTCGATGTGTCGATGTGTCGATGTGTCGATGTGTCGATGTGTCGATGTGTCGATGTGTCGATGTGTCGATGTGTCGATGTATCGTTGTATCGATGTGTCCATGTGTCCATGTGTCCATGTGTCCATGTGTCGATGTGTCGATGTGTCGATGTGTCGATGTGTGAATGTGTCGATGTGTCGATGTGTCGATGTGTGGATGTGTGGATGTGTCGATGTGTCGATGTGTCGATGAGTTGATGTGTGGATGTGTCGATGTGTCGATGTGTCGATGTGTCGATGTGTGGATGTGTCGATTTGTCGATGTGTCGATGTGTCGATGTGTGGATGTGTGGATGTGTGGATGTGTGGATGTGTGGATGTGTGGATGTGTGGATTTGTGGATGTGTCGATGTTTCGATGTGTCGATGTGTCGATGTGTCGATGTTTCGATGTGTCGATGTGTCGATGTACCGATGTGGCGATGAGTTTATGTGTGGATGTGTGGATGTGAGGATATGTGGATGTGTGGATATGGGGATGTTTTGATGAGTCGATGTGTCGATTTGTGGATGTGTCGATGTGTCGATGTTTCGATGTGTCGATGTGTCGATGTGTCGATGTGTCGATGTGT
Organism: Chloromyia formosa; assembly: GCA_964017055.1. NCBI lineage: Eukaryota > Metazoa > Arthropoda > Insecta > Diptera > Stratiomyidae > Chloromyia > Chloromyia formosa. The sequence goes on from OZ024814.1 coordinate 69,994,536, forward strand.
CGATGTGTCGATGTTTCGATGTGTCGATGTGTCGATGTACCGATGTGGCGATGAGTTTATGTGTGGATGTGTGGATGTGAGGATATGTGGATGTGTGGATGTGGGGATGTTTTGATGAGTCGATGTGTCGATTTGTTGATGTGTCGATGTGTGGATGTGTGGATATGTCGATGTTTCGATGTTTCGATGTTTCGATGTTTCGATGTGTCGATGTGTCGATGTGTCGATGTGTCGATGTGTGGATGTTTCGATGTGTCGATGTGCCGATTTGTCGATGTGCCGATGTGTCGATGTGTCGTTGTGTCGATGTGTCGATGTTTCGATGTGTCGATGTGTCGATGTGTCGATGTGTCGATGTGTCGATGTGTGGATGTGTCGATGTGTCGATGTGTCGATGTGTCGATGTGTCGATGTGTCGATGTGTCGATGTGTCGATGTGTCGATGTGTCGATGTGTCGATGTGTCGATGTGTCGATGTGTCGATGTGTCGATGTTTCGTTGTGTCGATGTGTCGATGTGTCGATGTGTCGATGTGTCGATGTGTCGATGTGTCGATGTGTGGATGTTTCGATGTGTCGATGTGTCGATGTGTCGATGTGTCGATGTGTCGATATGTCGATGAGTCGATGAGTCGATGTGTCGATGTGTCGATGTGTCGATGTGTCGGTGTTTCCATGTGTCGATGTGACGATGTGTCGATGTGTCGATGTGTCGATGTGTCGATGTTGCGATGTGTCGATGTTTCCACGTGTCGATGTGTCGATGTGTCGATGTGTCGATGTGTCGATGTGTCGATGTGTCGATGTGTCGATGTGTCGATGTGTCGATGTTTCGATGTGTCGATGTGTCGATGTGTCGATGTGTCGATGTGTCGATGTGTGGATGTGTCGATGTGTCGATGTGTCGATGTGTCGATGTGTCGATGTGTCGATGTGTCGATGTGTCGATGAGTCGATGAGTCGATGTGTCGATGTGTCGATGTGTCGATGTGTCGATGTGTCGATGTGTCGATGTGTCGATGAGTCGATGTGTCGGTGTTTCCATGTGTCGATGTGTCGATTTGTGGATGTGTCGATGTTTCGATGTGTCGATGTTTCCACGTGTCGATGTGTCGATGTGTGGATGTATCGATGAGTGGATGTGTCGATGTTTCGATGTGTCGACGTGTGGATGTTTCGATGTGTCGATGTGCCGATTTGTCGATGTGCCGATGTGTCGATGTGTCGATGTGTCGTTGTGTCGATGTGTCGATGTGTCGATGTGTCGATGTGTCGATGAGTCGATGTGTCGATGTGTCGATGTGTCGATGTGTCGATGTGTCGATGTGTCGATGTGTCGATGTGTCGATGTGTCGATGTGTCGATGTGTCGATGTTTCGATGTGTCGATGTGTCGATGTGTCGATGTGTCGATGTGTCGATGTGTCGATGTGTGGATGTGTCGATGTGTCGATGTGTCGATGTGTCGATGTGTGGATGTGTGGATGTGTCGATTTGTCGATTTGTCGATGTGTCGATGTGTCGATGTGTCGATGTGTCGATGTGTCGATGTTTCGATGTGTCGATGTGTCGATGTGTCGATGTGTCGATGTGTCGATGTGTCGATGTGTCGATGTGTGGATGTGTCGATGTGTCGATGTGTCGATGTGTCGATGTGTCGATGTGTCGATGTGTCGATGTGTCGATGAGTCGATGAGTCGATGTGTCGATGTGTCGATGTGTCGATGTGTCGATGTGTCGATGTGTCGATGTGTCGATGTGTCGGTGTTTCCATGTGTCGATGTGACGATGTGTCGATGTGTCGATGTGTGGATGTGTCGATGTTTCGATGTGTCGATGTTTCCACGTGTCGATGTGTCGATGTGTGGATGTTTCGATGAGTGGATGTGTCGATGTTTCGATGTGTCGATGTGTGGATGTTTCGATGTGTCGATGTGCCGATTTGTCGATGTGCCGATGTGTCGATGTGTCGATGTGTCGTTGTGTCGATGTGTCGATGTGTCGATGTGTCGATGTGTCGATGTGTCGATGTGTCGATGTATCGTTGTATCGATGTGTCCATGTGTCCATGTGTCCATGTGTCGATGTGTCGATGTGTCGATGTGTCGATGTGTCGATGTGTCGATGTGTCGATGTGTCGATGTGTCGATGTGTGAATGTGTCGATGTGTCGATGTGTCGATGTGTGGATGTGTGGATGTGTCGATGTGTCGATGTGTCGATGAGTTGATGTGTGGATGTGTCGATGTGTCGATGTGTCCATGTGTCGATGTGTCGATGTGTGGATGTGTCGATTTGTCGATGTGTCGATGTGTCGATGTGTCGATGTGTCGATGTGTGGATGTGTGGATGTGTGGATGTGTGGATGTGTGGATGTGTGGATGTGAGGATGTGTTGATGTGTGGATGTGTGGATGTGTGGATGTGTGGATGTGTCGATGTGTCGATGTGTCGATGAGTCGATGTGTCGATTTGTGGAAGTGTCGATGAGTCGATGTGTGGATGTGAGGATGTGTGGATGTGTGGATGTGTAGATGTGTCGATGTGTCGAAGTGTGGTTGTGTCGATGTTTCAATGTGTCGATGTATCGATGTGTCGATGTTTCGATGTGTCGATGTGACGATGTGTCGATGTGTCGACGTGTCGATGTGTGGATGTGTGGATGTGTGGATGTGTGGATGTGTGGATGTGTGGATGTGTGGATGTGTGGATGTGTGGATGTGTGGATGTGTCGATGTGTCGATGTGTCGATGTGTCGATGTGTCGATGTGTCGATGTGTCGATGTTTCGATTTGTCGATGTTTCGATGTGTCGATTTGTGGATGTATCGATGTGTGGATGTGTCGATGTTTCGACGTGTCGATGTGTCGATGTGTCGATGTGTCGATGTGTCGATGTGTCGATGTGTCGATGAGTCGATGTGTCGATTTGTGGATGTGTCGACGAGTCGATGTGTCGATGTGTGGATGTGTGGATGTGTGGATGTGTGGATGTGTGGATTTGTGGATGTGTCGATGTTTCGATGTGTCGATGTGTCGATGTGTCGATGTTTCGATGTGTCGATGTGTCGATGTACCGATGTGGCGATGAGTTTATGTGTGGATGTGAGGATATGTGGATGTGTGGATGTTTTGATGAGACGATGTGTCGATTTGTGGATGTGTCGATGTGTGGATGTGTGGATGTGTCGATGTTTCGATGTTTCGATGTGTCGATGTGTCGATGTGTCGATGTGTCGATGTGTCGTTGTGTCGATGTGTCGATGTGTCGATGTGTCGATGTGTCGTTGTGTCGATGTGTCGATGTGTCGATGTGTCGATGTGTCGATGTGTGGATGTGTCGATGTGTCGATGTGTGGATGTGTGGATGTGTCGATGTGCCGATGTGTCGATGTGTCGATATGTCGATGTTTCTATGTGTCGATGTGTCGATTTGTGGATGTGTCGATGTGTCGATGTGTCGATGTTTCGATGTGTCGATGTGTCGATGTGTGGATGTGTCGATGTGTGGATGTGTCCATGTTTCGATGTGTCGATGTGTGGATGTTTCGATGTGTCGATGTGTGGATGTGTCGATTTGTCGATGTGTCGATGTGTCGATGTGTCGATGTGTGGATGTGTGGATGTGTCGATGTGTGGATGTGTCGATGTGTCGATGTGTCGATGTGTCGATGTGTCGATGTGTCGATAAGTCGATGTGTCGATGTGTGGATGTGTGGATGTGTGGATGTGTCGATGTTTCGATGTGTCGATGTGTCGATGTGTCGATGTGTCGATGTGTCGATGTGTCGATGTGTCGATGTGTAGATGAGTGGATGTGTGGATGTGTCGATGTGTGGATGTGTCGATGTGTCGATGTGAGGATATGTGGATGTGTGGATGTGGGGATGTGTCGATGAGTCGATGTGTCGATTTGTGGATGTGTCGACGTGTGGATGTGTGGATGTGTCGATGTGTCGATGTGTATATGTGTGGATGTGTGGATGTGTCGATGTGTCGATGTGAGGATATGTGGATGTGTGAATATTTGGATGTTTCGATGAGTCGATATGTCGATTTGTGGATGTGTCGATGTGTCGATGTGTCGATTTGTGGATGTGTCGATGTGTGGATGTGTCGATGTTTCGATGTGTCGATGTGTGGATGTTTCGATATGTCGATGTGTCGATGTGTAAATGTGTCGATGTGTCGATGTTTCGATGTGTCGATGTGTGGATGTGTCGATGTGTGGATGTGTCGATGTTTCGATGTGTCGATGTGTGGATGTTTCGATATGTCGATGTGTAAATGTGTCGATGTGTAAATGTGTCGATGTGTCGATGTGTCGATGTGTTGATGTGTCGATGTGTCGATGTGTCGATGTGTCGATGTGTCGATGTGTCGATGTGTCGATGTGTCGATGTGTCGATGTGTCGATGTGTCGATGTGTCGATGTGTCGATGTGTGGATGTGTCGATGTGTGGATGTGTGGATGTGTCGATGTGTCGATGTGTCGATGTGTCGATGTGACGATATGTCGATTTGTGGATGTGTCGATGTGTCGATGTGTCGATGTGTCGATGTGTCGATGTGTCGATGTGTCGATATGTCGATGTGTGGATGTGTCGATGTGTCGATGTGTCGATGTGTCGATGTGTCGATGTGTCGATGTGTCGATGTTTCGATGTGTCGATGTGTGGATGTTTCGATATGTCGATGTGCCGATGTGTAAATGTGTCGATGTGTCGATGTGTCGATTTGTCGATGTGTCGATGTGTCGATGTGTCGATGTGTCGATGTGTCGATGTGTCGATGTGTCGATGTGTGGATGTGTGGATGTGTGGATGTGTGGATGTGTCGATGTGTGGATGTGGGGATTTGTGGATTTGTGGATTTGTGGATGTGTCGATGTGTCGATGTGTCGATGTGTCGATGTGTCGATGTGTCGATGTGTGGATGTGTGGATGTGTCGATGTGTGGATGTGTCGATGTGTCGATATGTCGATGTGTCGATGTGTGGATGTGTCGATGTTTCGATGTGTCGATGTGTGGGTGTGTCGATTTGTCGATGTGTCGATGTGTCGATGTTTCGATATGTCGATGTGTCGATGTGTCGATGTGTGGATGTGTCGATGTGTCGATGTGTCGATGTGTCGATGTGTCGATGTGTCGTTGTGTCGATGTGTCGATGTGTCGATGTGTCGATGTGTCGATGTGTCGATGTGTCGATGTGTGGATGTGTCGATGTGTGGATGTGTGGATGTGTGGATGTGTGGATGTGTCGATGTGTGGACGTGTGGATGTGTCGATGTGTCGATGTGTGGATGTGTGGATGTGTGGATGTGTGGATGTGTTGAAGTGTCGATGTGACGATGTGTCGATGTGTCGATGTGTCGATGTGTCGATGTGTCGATGTGTGGATGTGTGGATGTGTGGATGTGTCGATGTGTCGATGTGTGGATGTGTCGATGTTTCGATGTGTCATTGTGTGGATGTGTGGATGTGTGGATGTGTTTATGTTTGGATGTTTCGAAGTGTCGATGTGTCGATGTGTCGATTTGTGGATGTGTCGACGAGTCGACGAGTCGATGTGTCGAAGTGTGGATGTGTGGATTTGTTAATTTGTGGATGTGTCAATGTGTCGATGTGTCGATGTGTGGATGTGTGGATGTGTGGATGTGTCGATGTGTCGATGTGTTGATGTGTCGATGTGTCGATGTGTCGATGTGTCGATGTGTCGATGTGTCGATGTGTCGATGTGTGGATGTGTGGATGTGTCGATTTGTTGATGTGTCGATGTGTCGATGTGTCGATGTGTCGATGTGTGGATGTGTGGATGTGTCGATGTGTGGATGTGTCGATGTGTCGATGTGTCGATGTGTCGATGTGTCGATGTGTCGATGTGTGGATGTGTGGATGTGTGGATGTGTGGATGTGTCGATGTGTGGATGTGGGGATTTGTGGATTTGTGGATTTGTGGATGTGTCGATGTGTCGATGTGTCGATGTGTCGATGTGTGGATGTGTCGATGTGTCGATGTGTGGATGTGTCGATGTGTCGATGTGTCGATGTGTCGATGTGTCGTTGTGTCGATGTGTCGATGTGTCGATGTGTCGATGTGTCGATGTGTCGATGTGTCGATGTGTCGATGTGTCGATGTGTCGATGTGTGGATGTGTCGATGTGTGGATGTGTGGATGTGTGGATGTGTTGAAGTGTCGATGTGACGATGTGTCGATGTGTGGATGTGTCGATATGTCGATGTTTCGATGTGTCGATGTGTCGATGTGTCGATGTGTCGATGTGTGGATGTGTGGATGTGTGGATGTGTGGATGTGTGGATGTGTCGATGTGTGGACGTGTGGATGTGTCGATGTGTCGATGTGTGGATGTGTGGATGTGTGGATGTGTGGATGTGTTGAAGTGTCGATGTGACGATGTGACGATGTGTCGATGTGTCGATGTGTCGATGTGTGGATGTGTGGATGTGTGGATGTGTCGATGTGTCGATGTGTGGATGTGTCGATGTTTCGATGTGTCATTGTGTGGATGTGTGGATGTGTGGATGTGTTTATGTTTGGATGTTTCGAAGTGTCGATGTGTCGATGTGTCGATTTGTGGATGTGTCGACGAGTCGACGAGTCGATGTGTCGAAGTGTGGATGTGTGGATTTGTTAATTTGTGGATGTGTCAATGTGTCGATGTGTGGATGTGTGGATGTGTGGATGTGTCGATGTGTCGATGTGTCGATGTGTTGATGTGTCGATGTGTCGATGTGTCGATGTGTCGATGTGTCGATGTGTCGATGTGTCGATGTGTGGATGTGTGGATGTGTCGATTTGTTGATGTGTCGATGTGTCGATGTGTCGATGTGTCGATGTGTCGATGTGTGGATGTGTGGATGTGTCGATGTGTGGATGTGTCGATGTGTCGATGTGTCGATGTGTCGATGTGTCGATGTGTCGATGTGTCGATGTGTCGATGTGTCGATGTGTCGATGTGTCGATGTTTCGATGTGTCGATGTGTCGATGTGTCGATGTGTCGATGTGTGGATGTGTCGATGTGTCGATGTGTCGATGTGTCGTTGTGTCGATGTGTCGATGTGTCGATGTGTCGATGTGTCGATGTGTCGATGAGTCGATGAGTCGATGTGTCGATGTGTCGATGTGTCGATGTGTCGATGTGTCGATGTGTCGATGTGTCGGTGTTTCCATGTGTCGATGTGACGATGTGTCGATGTGTCGATGTGTGGATGTGTCGATGTTTCGATGTGTCGATGTTTCCACGTGTCGATGTGTCGATGTGTGGATGTATCGATGAGTGGATGTGTCGATGTTTCGATGTGTCGATGTGTGGATGTGTCGATGTGCCGATTTGTCGATGTGCCGATGTGTCGATGTGTCGATGTGTCGTTGTGTCGATGTGTCGATGTGTCGATGTGTCGATGTGTCGATGTGTCGATGTATCGTTGTATCGATGTGTCCATGTGTCCATGTGTCGATGTGTCGATGTGTGAATGTGTCGATGTGTCGATGTGTCGATGTGTCGATGTGTCGATGTGTGGATGTGTGGATGTGTCGATGTGTCGATGAGTTGATGTGTGGATGTGTCGATGTGTCGATGTGTCGATGTGTGGATGTGTCGATTTGTCGATGTGTCGATGTGTCGATGTGTGGATGTGAGGATGTGCGGATGTGTGGATTTGTCGATGTGTCGATGTTTCGATGTGTCGATGTGTCGATGTGTCGATGTTTCGATGTGTCGATGTGTCGATGTACCGATGTGGCGATGAGTTTATGTGTGGATGTGTGGATGTGAGGATATGTGGATGTGTGGATGTGGGGATGTTTTGATGAGTCGATGTGTCGATTTGTGGATGTGTCGTTGTGTGGATTTGTGGATATGTCGATGTTTCGATGTTTCGATGTTTCGATGTTTCGATGTGTCGATGTGTCGATGTGTCGATGTGTCGATGTGTCGATGTGTCGATGTGTCGATGTATCGTTGTATCGATGTGTCCATGTGTCCATGTGTCGATGTGTCGATGTGTGAATGTGTCGATGTGTCGATGTGTCGATGTGTCGATGTGTCGATGTGTGGATGTGTGGATGTGTCGATGTGTCGATGAGTTGATGTGTGGATGTGTCGATGTGTCGATGTGTCGATGTGTGGATGTGTCGATTTGTCGATGTGTCGATATGTCGATGTTTCGATGTGTCGATGTGTCGATTTGTGAATGTGTCGATGCGTCGATGTGTGGATGTGTCGATGTTTCGATGTGTGGATGTTTTGATGTGTCGATGTTTCGATGTGTGGATGTGTGGATGTGTGGATGTGTGGATGTGTGGATGTGGATGTGTCGATGTGTCGATGTGTGGATGTGTGGATGTGTCGAAGTGTCGATGTGTCGATGAATCGATGTGTCGATTTGTGGATGTGTCGGCGAGTCGACGAGTCGATGTGTCGATGTGTGGATGTGTGGATTTGTGGATGTGTCGATGTTTCGATGTGTCGATGTGTCGATGTGTGGATGTGTCGATGTGTCGATGTGTCGATGTGTCGATGTGTGGATGTGTGGATGTGTGGGTGTGTCGAAGTGTCGATGTGTCGATGTGTCGATGAATCGATGTGTCGATTTGTGGATGTGTCGGCGAGTCGATGTGTCGATGTGTGGATGTGTGGATGTGTGGATGTGTGGATGTGTGGATGTGTCGAAGTGTGGATGTGTGGATGTGTGGATTTGTGGATGTGTCGATGTTTCGATGTGTCGATGTGTCGATGTGTGGATGTGTCGATGTGTCGATGTGTCGATGTGTCGATGTGTGGATGTGTCGAAGTGTGGATGTGTGGATGTGTGGTTGTGTCGAAGTGTCGATGAATCGATGTGTCGATTTGTGGATGTGTCGGCGAGTCGACGAGTCCATGTGTCGATGTGTGGATGTGTGGATGTGTGGATGTGTCGAAGTGTGGATGTGTGGATGTGTGGATGTGTGGGTGTGTCGAAGTGTCGATGTGTCGATGTGTCGATGTGTCGATGTGTCGATGTGTGGATGTGTGGATGTGTGGATGTGTGGATGTGTCGAAGTGTGGATGTGTGGATGTGTGGATGTGTGGGTGTGTCGAAGTGTCGATGTGTCGATGAATCGATGTGTCGATTTGTGGATGTGTCGGCGAGTCGACGAGTCGATGTGTCGATGTGTCGATGTGTCGATGTGTCGATGTGTCGATGTGTCGATGTGTGGATGTGTGGATGTGTGGATGTGTGGATGTGTGGATGTGTGGATGTGTGGGTGTGTCGAAGTGTCGATGTGTCGATGAATCGATGTGTCGATTTGTGGATGTGTCGGCGAGTCGACGAGTCGATGTGTCGATGTGTGGATGTGTGGATGTGTGGATGTGGGGATGTGTCGAAGTGTCGAAGTGTCGATGTGTCGATGTGTGGATGTGTCGATGTGTCGATGTGTCGATGTGTCGATGTGTCGATGTGTCGAAGTGTCGATGTGTCGATGTGTCGATATGTGGATGTGTGGATGTGTCGAAGTGTGGATGTGTGGATGTGTGGGTGTGTCGAAGTGTCGATGTGTCGATGTGTCGATGAATCGATGTGTCGATTTGTGGATGTGTCGGCGAGTCGATGTGTCGATGTGTGGATGTGTGGATGTGGGGATGTGTCGAAGTGTCGATGTGTCGATGTGTGGATGTGTGGATGTGTCGATGTGTCGATGTGTCCATGTGTCCATGTGTCGATGTGTCGATGTGTCGATGTGTCGATGTGTCGATGTGTAGATGTGTGGATGTGTCGATGTGTCGATGTGTCGATGTGTCGATGTGTCGATGTGTCGATGTGTCGATGTGTGGATGTGTGGATGTGTCGAAGTGTCGTTGTGTCGATGTGTCGATGAATCGATGTGTCGATTTGTGGATGTGTCGGCGAGTCGACGAGTCGATGTGTCGATGTGTGGATGTGTGGATTTGTGGATGTGTCGATGTTTCGATGTGTCGTTGTGTCGATGTGTCGATGTTTCGATGTGTCGATGTGTCGATGTGTCGATGTGTCGATGTGACGATGTGTGGATGTGTCGATGTGTGGATGTGTGGATGTGTGGATGTGTCGAAGTGTGGATGTGTGGATGTGTGGATGTGTGGATGTGTCGAAGTGTCGATGTGTCAATGTGTCGATGAATCGATGTGTCGATTTGTGGATGTGTCGGCGAGTCGACGAGTCGATGTGTTGATGTGTGGATGTGTGGATGTGGGGATGTGTCGAAGTGTCGATGTGTGGATGTGTCGATGTGTCGATGTGTCGATGTGTCGATGTGTCGATGTGTCGATGTGTCGATGTGTCGATGTGTGGATGTGTGGATGTGTGGATGTGTGGATGTGTCGAAGTGTCGATGTGTCGATGTGTCGATGAATCGATGAATCGATGTGTCGATTTGTGGATGTGTCGGCGAGTCGACGAGTCGATGTGTCGATGTGTGGATGTGTGGATTTGTGGATGTGTCGCTGTTTCGATGTGTCGATGTGTCGAAGTGTCGATGTTTCGATGTGTCGATGTGTGGATGTGTCGATGTGTCGATGTACCGAAGTGGCGATGAGTTTATTTGTGGATGTGTGGATGTTAATATATGTGGATGTGTGGATGTGGGGATGTGTCGATGAGTCGATATGTCGATTTGTGGATGTGTCGATGTGTGGATGTGTCGAAGTTTCGATGTGTCGGTGTGTTGATGTGTCGATGTGTGGATGTGTGGATGTGAGGATGTGTGGATGTGTGGATGTGTGGATGTGTGGATGTGTGGAAGTGTCGATGAGTCGATGTGTCGATTTGTGGATTTGTCGACGAGTCGATGTGTCGATGTGTCGATGTGTGCGTGTTTGGATGTGTGGATGTGTGGATGTGTGGATGTGAGGATGTGTGGATGTGTCGATGTTTCGATGTGTCGATGTGTCGATGTGTGGATGAGTGGATGTGTCGATGTGTGGATGTGTCTATGTGTCGATGTGTCGATGTGTGGATGTGTCGATGTTTTGAAGTGTCGATGTGTCGATGTGTCGATGTGTCGACGTTTGGATGTGTGGATGTGTGGATGTGTCGATGTGCGGATATGTGGATGTGTGGATGTGGGGATGTGTCGATGAGTCGATGTGTCGATGTGTCGATGTGTGAATGTGTCGATGTTTCGATGTGTCGATGTGTCGATGTGTCGATGTGTCGATGTGTCGATGTGTCGATGTGTCGATGTGTCGATGTGTCGATGTGTCGATGTGTCGATGTGTCGATGTGTCGATGTGTGGATGTGTGGATGTGTGGATGTATGGATGTGTGGATGTGTGGATGTGTGGATGTGTGGAAGTGTCGATGTGTCGATGTGTTGATGTGTCGATATGTCGATGTGTCGATGTGTCGATGTGTCGATGTGTCGATGTGTCGATGTGTCGATGTGTCGATGTGTGGATGTATGGATGTGTGGATGTGTGGATGTATGGATGTTTGGATGTGTGGATGTGTCGATGTGTCGATGTGTCGATGTGTCGATGTGTCGATGTGTCGATGTGTCGATGTTTCGATGTGTCGATGTGTCGATGTGTGGATGTGTGGATGTGTGGATGTGTGGATGTGTGGATGTGTCGATGTGTCGATGTGTGGATGTATGGATGTGTCGACGAGTCGATGTGTCGATGAGAGGATGTGTGGATGTGTGGATGTGTGGATGTGTGGATGTGTGGAAGTGTCGATGTGTCGATGTGTTGATGTGTCGATATGTCGATGTGTCGATGTTTCGATGTGTCGATGTGTCGATGTGTGGATGTGTCGATGTGTGGATGTTTGGATGTGTCGATGTGTCGATGTGTGGATGTGTGGATGTGAGGATATGTCGATGTGTGGATGTGGGGATGTGGGGATGTGTCGATGAGTCGATGTGTCGATTTGTGGATGTGTCGGTGTGTGGATGTGTTGATGTGTCGATGGGTCGATGTGTGTATGTGTGGATGTGTGGATGTGAGGATGTGAGGATGTGTGGATATGTGGATGTGCGTATGAGTAGATGTGTCGATGTGTGGATGTGTCGATGTGTCGATGTATCGATTTGTCGATGTGTCGATGTGTCGATGTGTCGATGTTTCGATGTGTCGATGTGTCGATGTGTCGATGTGTCGATATTTGGATGTGAGGATGTGTGGATTTGTGGATGTTTAGATGTGTGGATGTGTGGATGTGTCGACGAGTCGATGTGTCGATGAGAGGATGTGTGGATGTGTGGATGTGTGGATGTGTGGATGCATGGATGTGTCGAGGTTTGGATGTGTGGATGTGTCGACGAGTCGATGTGTCGATGAGAGGATGTGTGGATGTGTGGATGTGTGGATGTGTGGATGTGTGGATGTGTGGATGCATGGATGTGTCGAGGTGTGGATGTGTCGATGTGTGGATGTTTGGATGTGTGGATGTGTCGATGTGTCGATGTGTGGATGTGTGGATGTGTGGATGTGTCGACGAGTCGATGTGTCGATGTGTGGATGTGTGGATGTGTCAGTGTGTCGATATGCCGATGTGTCGATGTGTCGATGTGTCGATGTGTCGATGTGTCGATATTTGGATGTGAGGATGTGTGGATTTGTGGATGTTTAGATGTGTAGATGTGTCGATGTGTCGATTTGTCGATGTGTCGATGTGTCGATGTGTCAGTGTGTCGATATGCCGATGTGTCGATGTGTCGATGTGTCGATATTTGGATGTGAGGATGTGTGGATTTGTGGATGTTTAGATGTGTAGATGTGTCGATGTGTCGATTTGTGGCTGTGTCGTTTTGTGGATGTGTGGATGTGTCGATGTGTGGATGTGTGGATGTGTGGATGTGTGGATGTGTGGATGTGTGGATGTGTCGATGTGTCGATGTGTGGATGTGTGGATGTGTCGACGAGTCGATGTGTCGATGAAAGGATGTGTGGATGTGTGGATGTGTGGATGTGTGGATGTGTGGATGCATGGATGTGTCGAGGTGTGGATGTGTCGATGTGTGGATGTTTGGATGTGTGGATGTGTCGATGTGTCGATGTGTGGATGTGTGGATGTGTGGATGTGTCGACGAGTCGATGTGTCGATGTGTGGATGTGTGGATGTGTGGATGTGTGGATGTATGGATGTGTGGATGTGTGGATGTATGGATGTGTGGATGTGTGGATGTGTCGATGTGTCGATGTGTCGATGTGTCGATGTGTCGATGTGTCGATGTGTCGGTGTGTCGATGTTTCGATGTGTCGATGTGTCGATGTGTGGATTTGTCGATGTGTCGATGTGTCGATGTGTCAGTGTGTCGATATGCCGATGTGTCGATGTGTCGATGTGTCGATGTGTCGATATTTGGATGTGAGGATGTGTGGATTTGTGGATGTTTAGATGTGTAGATGTGTCGATGTGTCGATTTGTGGATGTGTCGACGAGTCGATGTGTCGATGTGTGGATGTGTGGATGTGTGGATGTATGGATGTGTGGATGTGTGGATGTATGGATGTGTGGATGTGCGGATGTGTCGATGTGTCGATGTGTCGATGTGTCGATGTGTCGATGTGTCGATGTGTAGATGTGTCGATGTGTCGATGTGTCGATGTGTCGATGTGTCGATGTGTCGATGTGTCGATGTGTCGATGTTTCGAAGTGTCGATGTGACGATGTGTCAATATGTCGACGTGTCGATGTGTGGTTGTGTGGATGTGTGGATGTGTGGATTTGTCGATGTGTAGATGTGTGGATGTGTGGATGTGTGGATGTGCGGATGTGTGGATGTGTGGATGTGTGGATGTGTGGATGTGTGGATGTGAGGATGTGTGGATGTGTGGATGTGTGGATGTGTGGATGTGTAGATGTGTCGATGTGTCGATGTGACGATGTGTGGATGTGTCGATGTGCCGATGTATCGATGTGTCGATGTGTCGATGTGTCGATCTGTCGATGTGTCGATGTGTCGATGTGTCGATGTGTCGATGTGTCGATGTGTCGATGTGTCGATGTGTCGATGTGTCGATGTGTCGACGTGTCGATGTGTGGATGTGTGGATGTGTGGAAGTGTGGATGTGTCGATGTGTCGATGTGTCGATGTGTGGATTTGTCGATGTTTCGATGTGTCGATGCGTCGATGTGTCGATGCACCGATGTGGCGATGAGTGGATGTGTGGATGTGAGGATGTGAGGATGTGTGAATGTGTGGATGTGAGGCTGTGTGGATGTGTCGATGAGTCGATTTGTGGATGTGTCGACGAGTCGATGTGTCGATGTGTGGATTTGTGGATGTGTGGATGTGAGGAAGTGTGGATGTGTGGATGTGTGTATGAGTAGATGTGTCGATGTGTCGATGTGTGGATGTGTCGATGTGTCGATGTATCGATGTATCGATGTGTCGATGTGTCGAAGTATCGATGTGTCGATGTGTCGACGTGTCGATGTGTGGATGTGTGGAAGTGTCGATGTGTCGATATGTCGATGTGTGGATGTGTCGATGTTTCGATGTTTCGATGTGTCGATGTGTCGATGTGTCGATGTGTCGATGTGTCGATGTGTCGATGTGTCGATGTTTCGATGTGTCGATGTGTGGATGTGTCGATGTGTGGATGTGTCGATGTGTCGATGTGTGGATGTGTCGATGTGTCGATGTACCGATGTGGCGATGAGTTTATGTGTGGATGTGTGGATGTGAGGATATGTCGATGTGTGGATGTGGGGATGTGTCGATGAGTCGATGTGTCGATTTGTGGAAGTGTCGGTGTGTGGATGTGTCGATGTGTCGATGTACCGATGTGGCGATGAGTTTATGTGTGGATGTGTGGATGTGAGGATATGTTGATGTGTGGATGTGGGTATGTGTCGATGAGTCGATGTGTCGATTTGTGGATGTGTCGGTGTGTGGATGTGTGGATGTGTCGATGTACCGATTTGGGGATGAGTTTATGTGTGGATGTGAGGATATGTCGATGTGAGGATATGTGGATGTGGGGATGTGGCGATGATTCGATGTGTCGATTTGTGAATGTGTCGTTGTGTGGATGTGTGGATGTGTCGATGTTTCAATATGTCGATATGTTGATGAGTCGATGTGTCGATGAGTCGATGTGTCGATGAGTCGATGTGTCGATGTGTCGATGTGTAGACGAGTCGATGTGTCGATGTGTGGATGTGTGGATGTGTGGATGTGTGGATGTGAGGATGTGTGGATGTGTAGATGTGTAGATGTGTAGATGTGTAGATGTGTCGATGTGTCGATGTGTCGATGTGTGGTTGTGTCGATGTGTCGATGTTTCGATTTGTGGATGTGTGGATGTGAGGATGTGTGGATGTGTGGATGTGTAGATGTGTAGATGTGTCGATGTGTCGATGTGTCGATGTTTCGGAGAGTCGATGTGTCGATTTGTGGATGTGTCGACGAGTCGATGTGTCGATGTGTGGATGTGTGGATGTGTGGATGTGAGGGTGTGTGGATGTGTGGATGTGTAGATGTGTAGATGTGTCGATGTGTCGATGTGTGATTGTGTCGATGTGTCGATGTTTCGATGTATCGATGTGTCGATGTGTCGACGTGACGATGTGTCATTGTGTCGACGTGTCGATGTGCGGATGTGAGGATGTGTCGATTTGTGGATGTGTCGGTGTGTGGATGTGTCGATGTGTCGATGTGTGGATGTGTCGATGTACCGATTTGGGGATGAGTTTATGTGTGGATGTGTGGATGTGAGGATATGTCGATGTGTGGATGTGGGGAAGTGGCGATGATTCGATGTATCGATGTGTCGATGTGTCGATGTGTGGATGTGTGGATGTGTCGATGTGTCGATGTGTCGATGTGTGGATGTGTGGATGTGTGGATGTGTGGATGTGTGGATGTGTGGATGTGTGGATGTGTGGATGTGTGGATGTGTTGATGTGTGGATGTGTGGATGTGTCGATGTGTCGATGTGTCGATCTGTCGAAGAGTCGATGAGTCGATTTGTGGATGTGTCGACGAGTCGATGTGTCGATGTGTGGATGTGTGGATGTGAGGGTGTGTGGATGTGTAGATGTGTAGATGTGTAGATGTGTCGATGTGTCGATGTGTGATTGTGTCGATGTGTCGATGTTTCGATGTATCGATGTGTCGATGTGTCGACGTGACGATGTGTCGATGTGTCGATGTGTCGATGTGTCGATGTGTCGATGTGTGGATGTGTGGATGTGTGGATGTGTGGATGTGTGGATGTGTGGATGTGTCGATGTGAGGATATGTGGATGTGTGGATGTGGGGATGTGGCGATGATTCGATGTATCGATGTGTCGATGTGTCGATGTGTGGATGTGTCGATGTGTCGATGTGTCGATGTGTCGATGTGTGGATGTGTGGATGTGTGGATGTGTGGATGTGTGGATGTGTGGATGTGTGGATGTGTGGATGTGTGGATGTGTTGATGTGTGGATGTGTGGATGTGTCGATGTGTCGATGTGTCGATCTGTCGAAGAGTCGATGTGTCGATTTGTGGATGTGTCGACGAGTCGATGTGTCGATGTGTGGATGTGTGGATGTGAGGGTGTGTGGATGTGTAGATGTGTAGATGTGTAGATGTGTAGATGTGTCGATGTGACGATGTGTGATTGTGTCGATGTGTCGATGTTTCGATGTATCGATGTGTCGATGTGTCGACGTGACGATGTGTCGATGTGTCGACGTGTCGATGTGTGGATGTGTGGATGTGTGGATGTGTCGATGTGTCGATGTGTTTATGTGTGAATGTGTGGATGTGTGGATGTGAGGATGTGTGGATGTGTGGATGTGTGGATGTGTCGATTTGTTGATGTGTGGATTTGTTGATGTCTCGATGTGTCGATGTGTCGGAGTGTCGATGCACCGATGTGGCGATGAGTGGATGTGTGGATGTAAGGATGTGTGGATGTGTGGATGTGTGGCTGTGTGGCTGTGTGGATGTGTCGATGAGTCGATGTGTCGATTTGTGGATGAGTCGACGATTCGATGTGTCGATGTGTGGATGTGTGGATGTGTGGATGTGAGGATGTGTGGATGTGTGGATGTGTGTATGAGTAGATGTGTCGATGTGTCGATGAGTGGATGTGTCGATGTGTCGATGTGTCGATGTATCGATGTGTCGATTTGTCGATGTGTCGATGTGCCGATGTGTCGACGTGTCGATGTGTGGATGTGTGGAAGTGTCGATGTGTCGATGTGTCGATGTGTGGATGTGTCGATGTTTCGATGTGTGGGTGTGTCGATGTTTCGATGTGTCGATGTGTCGGAGTGTCGATGCACCGATGTGGCGATGAGTGGATGTGTGGATGTGTGGATGTAAGGATGTGTGGATGTGTGGATGTGTGGCTGTGGAGCTGTGTGGATGTGTCGATGAGTCGATGTGTCGATTTGTGGATGTGTCGACGAGTCGATGTGTGGATGTGTGGATGTGTGGATGTGTGGCGGTGTGGCTGTGTGGATGTGTCGATGAGTCGATGTGTCGATTTGTGGATGTGTCGACGAGTCGATGTGTGGATGTGTGGATGTGTGGATGTGTCGATGTGTCGATGTGTCGATGTGTCGATGTGTCGATGTGTCGATGTGTCGATGAGTCGATGAGTCGATGTGTCGATGTGTGGATGTGTCGATGTGTCGATGTGTGGATGTGTCGATGTGTCGATGTGTCGATGTGTCGATGTGTCGATGTGTCGATGTGTCGATGAGTCGATGAGTCGTTGTGTCGATGTGTGGATGTGTCGATGTGTCGATGTGTCGATGTGTGGATGTGTCGATGTGTCGATGTGTCGATGTGTCGATGTGTCCATGTGTCGATGTGACGATGTGTCGATGTTTCGATGTGTCGATGTGTCGATGTGTGGATGTGTCGATGTGTCGATGTACCGATGTGGCTATGAGTTTATGTGTGGATGTGTGGATGAGCGGATGTGAGGATATGTCGATGTGTGGATGTGGGGATGTGTCGATGAGTCGATGTGTCGATTTGTGGATGTGTCGGTGTGTGGATGTGTCGATGTGTCGATGTGTGTATGTGTCGATGTGTGGATGTGTGGATGTGTCGAAGTGAGGATATGTGGATGTGTGGATGTGGGGATGTGTCGATGAGTCGATGTGTCGATTTGTGGCTGTGTCGTTGTGTGGATGTGTGGATGTGTCGTTGTTTCAATGTGTCGATGTGTCGATGTGTGAATGTGTGGATGTGAGGATGTGTGGATGTGTGGATGTGTAGATGTGTAGATGTGTCGATGTGTGGATGTGTGGATGTGTCGATGTGTCGATGTGTCGATGTGTCGATGTGTCGATGTGTCGATGTGTCGATGTGTCGATGTGTCGATGTGTCGATGTGTCGATGTGTCGATGTGTCGATGTGTCGATATGTCGATGTGTGGATGTGTGGATGTGTGGATGTGTGGATGTGTTGAAGTGTCGATGTGACGATGTGTCGATGTGTGGATGTGTCGATATGTCGATGTGTCGATGTGTCGATGTGTCGATGTGTCGATGTGTCGATGTGTCGATGTGTCGAAGTGTCGATGTGTGGATGTGTGGATGTGTGGATGTGTCGATGTGCCGATGTGTCGATGTGTCGATATGTCGATGTTTCTATGTGTCGATGTGTCGATTTGTGGATGTGTCGATGTGTCGATGTGTGGATGTGTCGATGTGTGGATGTGTCCATGTTTCGATGTGTCGATGTGTGGATGTTTCGATGTGTCGATGTGTGGATGTGTCGATTTGTCGATGTGTCGATGTGTCGATGTGTCGATGTGTGGATGTGTGGATGTGTGGATGTGTCGATGTGTCGATGTGTCGACGTGTCGATGTGTGGATGTGTGGATGTGTCGATGTGTCGATGTATCGATGTGTCGAGGTGTGGATATGTGGATGTATGGATGTGTGGATGTGTGGATGTATGGATGTGTGGATGTGTGGATGTGTCGATGTGTCGATGTGTCGATGTGTCGATGTGTCGATGTGTCGATGGTTCGATGTGTCGATGTGTCGATGTGTGGATGTGCGGATGTGTCGAAGTGTCGATGTGTCGATTTGTCGATGTGTCGATGTGTCGATGTGTCGATTTGTGGATGTGTCGACGAGTCGACGAGTCGATGTGTCGAAGTGTGGATGTGTGGATTTGTTAATTTGTGGATGTGTCGATGTGTCGATGTGTGGATGTGTCGATGTGTCGATGTGTCGATGTGTCGATGTTTCGATGTGTTGATGTGTGGATGTGTCGATGTGTCGATGTGTCGATGTGTCGTTGTGTCGATGTGTGGATGTGTCGATTTGTCGATGTGTCGATGTGTCGATGTGTCGATGTGTCGATGTGTGGATGTGTGGATGTGTGGATGTGTGGATGTGTGGATTTGTGGATGTGTCGATGTTTCGATGTGTCGATGTGTCGATGTGTCGATGTTTCGATGTGTCGATGTGTCGATGTACCGATGTGGCGATGAGTTTATGTGTGGATGTGTGGATGTGAGGATATGTGGATGTGTGGATGTGGGGATGTTTTGATGAGTCGATGTGTCGATTTGTGGATGTGTCGATGTGTGGATATGTCGATGTTTCGATGTTTCGATGTTTCGATGTTTCGATGTGTCGATGTGTCGATGTGTCGATGTGTCGATGTGTCGATGTGTCGATGTGTCGTTTTGTCGATGTGTCGATGTGTCGATGTGTCGATGTGTCGATGTGTCGATGTGTCGATGTGTGGATGTGTCGATGTGTCGATGTGTGGATGTGTGGATGTGTCGATGTGCCGATGTGTCGATGTGTCGATATGTCGATTTTTCTATGTGTCGATGTGTCGATTTGTGGATGTGTCGATGTGTCGATGTGTGGATGTGTCGATGTGTGGATGTGTCCATGTTTCGATGTGTCGATGTGTGGATGTTTCGATGTGTCGATGTGTGGATGTGTCGATTTGTCGATGTGTCGATGTGTCGATGTGTCGATGTGTGGATGTGTGGATGTGTCGATGTGTCGATGTGTCGACGTGTCGATGTGTGGATGTGTGGATGTGTCGATGTGTCGATGTATCGATGTGTCGAGGTGTGGATAT
Source organism: Chloromyia formosa (assembly GCA_964017055.1). Classification (NCBI taxonomy): domain Eukaryota; kingdom Metazoa; phylum Arthropoda; class Insecta; order Diptera; family Stratiomyidae; genus Chloromyia; species Chloromyia formosa. Next base: position 70,014,580 of record OZ024814.1, read on the forward strand.
GTGGATGTATGGATGTGTGGATGTGTGGATGTATGGATGTGAGGATGTGTCGATGTGTCGATGTGCCGATGTGTCGATGTGTCGATGTGTCGATGTGTCGATGGTTCGATGTGTCGATGTGTCGATGTGTCGATTTGTCGTTGTGTCGATGTGTGGATGTGTGGATGTGCGGATGTGTCGAAGTGTCGATGTGTCGATTTGTCGATGTGTCGATGTGTCGATGTGTCGATGTGTCGATGTGTCGATGTGTCGATGTGTCGATGTGTCGATGTGTCGATGTGTCGTTGTGTCGATGTGTCGATGTGTCGAGGTGTCGATGTGTCGATGTTTCGATGTTTCGATGTGTCGATGTGTCGATGTGTCGATGTGTCGATGTGTCGATGTGTCGATGTGTCGATGTGTCGATGTGTCGATGTGTCGATGTGTCGATGTGTCGATGTGTCGATGTGTCGTTTTGTCGATGTGTCGATGTGTCGATGTGTCGATGTGTGGATGTTAAGATGTGTCGATGTGCCGATGTGTCGATGTGTCGATGTGTCGATATGTCGATGTTTCGATGTGTCGATGTGTCGATTTGTGGATGTGTCGATGTGTCGATGTGTCGATGTGTCGATGTGTCGATGTTTCGATGTGTGGATGTTTTGATGTGTCGATGTGTCGATTTGTCGATGTATCGATGTGTCGATGTGTCGATGTGTCGATGTGTCGATGGGTCGATGTGTCGATGTGTCGATGTGTCGATGTGTCGATGTGTCGATGTTTTGATGTGTCGATGTGTCGATGTGTCGATTTGTCGATGTATCGATGTGTTGATGTGTCGATGTGTCGTTGTGTCGATGTGTCGATGTGTCGACATGTCGATGTTTCGACGTGTCGATGTGTCGATTTGTGGATGTGTCGATGTGTCGATGTGTGGATGTGTCGATGTTTCGAAGTGTGGATGTTTTGATGTGTCGATGTGTCGATTTGTCGATGTATCGATGTGTCGATGTGTCGATGTGTCGATGTTTTGATGTGTCGATGTGTCGATTTGTCGATGTATCGATGTGTCGATGTGTCGATGTGTCGATGTGTCGATGTGTCGATGTGTCGATGTGTCGATGTGCCGTTGTGTCGATGTGTCGATGTGTCGATGTGTCGATATGTCGATGTTTCGATGTGTCGATGTGTCGATTTGTGAATGTGTCGATGTGTCGATGTGTGGACGTGTCGATGTGTCGATATGTCGATGTTTCGATGTGTCGATGTGTCGATTTGTGAATGTGTCGATGTGTCGATCTGTCGATGTTTCGATGTGTGGATGTTTTGATGTGTCGATGTGTGGATGTGTGGATGTGGATGTGTCGATGTGTCGATGTGTGGATGTGTGGATGTGTCGAAGTGTCGATGTGTGGATGTGTCGATGTGTCGATGTGTCGATGTGTCGATGTGTCGATGTGTCGATGTGTCGATGTGTGGATGTGTGGATGTGTGGATGTGTGGGTGTGTCGAAGTGTCGAAGTGTCGATGTGTCGATGAATCGATGTGTCGATTTGTGGATGTGTCGGCGAGTCGACGAGTCGATGTGTCGATGTGTGGATGTGTGGATGTGTGGATGTGTGGATGTGTCGAAGTGTGGATGTGAGGATGTGTGGACTTGTGGATGTGTCGATGTTTCGATGTGTCGATGTGTCGATGTGTGGATGTGTTGATGTGTCGATGTGTCGATGTGTGGATGTGTCGAAGTGTGGATGTGTGGATGTGTGGATGTGTGGGTGTGTCGAAGTGTCGATGTGTCGATGAATCGATGTGTCGATTTGTGGATGTGTCGGCGAGTCGACGAGTCGATGTGTCGATGTGTGGATGTGTGGATGTGTGGATGTGTGGATGTGTGGATGTGTCGAAGTGTGGATGTGTGGATGTGTGGATGTGTGGGTGTGTCGAAGTGTCGATGTGTCGATGTGTCGATGTGTGGATGTGTGGATGTGTGGATGTGTCGAAGTGTGGATGTGTGGATGTGTGGATGTGTGGGTGTGTCGAAGTGTCGATGTGTCGATGAATCGATGTGTCGATTTGTGGATGTGTCGGCGAGTCGACGAGTCGACGAGTCGATGTGTCGATGTGTGGATGTGTGGATGTGTGGATGTGTGGATGTGTCGAAGTGTGGATGTGTGGATGCGGGGATGTGTGGGTGTGTCGAAGTGTCGATGTGTCGATGTGTCGATGAATCGATGTGTCGATTTGTGGATGTGTCCGCGAGTCGATGTGTCGATGTGTGGATGTGTGGATGTGTGGATGTGGGGATGTGTCGAAGTGTCGATGTGTCGATGTGTCGATGTGTCGATGTGTCGATGTGTCGATGTGTAGATGTGCGGATGTGTCGATGTGTCGATGTGTCGATGTGTCGATGTGTCGATGTGTCGATGTGTCGATGTGTCGATGTGTCGATGTGTCGATGTGTGGATGTGTGGATGTGTCGAAGTGTCGTTGTGTCGATGTGTCGATGAATCGATGTGTCGATTTGTGGATGTGTCGGCGAGTCGACGAGTCGATGTGTCGATGTGTGGATGTGTGGATTTGTGGATGTGTCGATGTTTCGATGTGTCGTTGTGTCGATGTGTCGATGTTTCGATGTGTCGATGTGTCGATGTGTCGATGTGACGATGTGTGGATGTGTCGATGTGTGGATGTGTGGATGTGTGGATGTGTGGATGTGTGGATGTGTGGATGTGTCGAAGTGTGGATGTGTGGATGTGTGGATGTGTGGATGTGTCGAAGTGTCGATGTGTCGATGTGTCGATGAATCGATGTGTCGATTTGTGGATGTGTCGGCGAGTCGACGAGTCGATGTGTCGATGTGTGGATGTGTGGATGTGGGGATGTGTCGAAGTGTCGATGTGTCGATGTGTCGATGTGTCGATGTGTCGATGTGTCGATGTGTCGATGTGTGGATGTGTGGATGTGTGGATGTGTGGATGTGTGGATGTGTGGATGTGTCGAAGTGTCGATGTGTCGATGTGTCGATGAATCGATGTGTCGATTTGTGGATGTGTCGGCGAGTCGACGAGTCGATGTGTCGATGTGTGGATGTGTGGATTTGTGGATGTGTCGCTGTTTCGATGTGTCGATGTGTCGATGTGTCGAAGTGTCGATGTGTCGATGTTTCGATGTGTCGATGTGTGGATGTGTCGATGTACCGATGTGGCGATGAGTTTATTTGTGGATGTGTGGATGTTAATATATGTGGATGTGTGGATGTGGGGATGTGTCGATGAGTCGATATGTCGATTTGTGGATGTGTCGATGTGTGGATGTGTCGAAGTTTCGATGTGTCGGTGTGTTGATGTGTCGATGTGTGGATGTGTGGATGTGAGGATGTGTGGATGTGTGGATGTGTGGATGTGTGGATGTGTGGAAGTGTCGATGAGTCGATGTGTCGATTTGTGGATTTGTCGACGAGTCGATGTGTCGATGTGTCGATGTGTGCGTGTTTGGATGTGTGGATGTGAGGATGTGTGGATGTGTGGATGTGTCGATGTTTCGATGTGTCGATGTGTCGATGTGTGGATGAGTGGATGTGTCGATGTGTGGATGAGTGGATGTGTCGATGTGTGGATGTGTCGATGTTTCGAAGTGTCGATGTGTCGATGTTTGGATGTGTGGATGTGTGGATGTTTGGATGTGTCGAAGTGTCAATGTGTCGATGTGTCGATGTGTCGATGAGTCGATGTGTCGATTTGTGGATGTGTCGACGAGTCGATGTGTGGATGTGTGGATGTGTGGATGTGTGGATTTGTGGATGTGTCGATGTTTCGATGTGTCGATGTGTCGATGTGTCGATGTGTCGATGTTTCGATGTGTCGATGTGTCGATGTGTCGATGTACCGATGTGGCGATGAGTTTATGTGTGGATGTGTGGATGTGAGGATATGTGGATGTGCGGATGTGGGGATGTTTTGATGAGACGATGTGTCGATTTGTGGATGTGTCGATGTGTGGATGTGTGGCTGTGTCGATGTTTCGATGTTTCGATGTTTCGATGTGTCGATGTGTCGATGTGTCGATGTGTCGATGTGTCGATTTGTCGTTGTGTCGATGTGTCGATGTGTCGATGTGTCGATGTGTCGTTGTGTCGATGTGTCGATGTGTCGATGTGTCGATGTGTCGATGTGTGGATGTGTCGATGTGTCGATGTGCGGATGTGTGGATGTAACGATGTGCCGATGTGTCGATGTGTCGATGTGTCGATATGTCGATGTTTCTATGTGTCGATGTGTCGATTTGTGGATGTATCGATGTGGCGATGTGTCGATGTTTCGATGTGTCGATGTGTCGATGTGTGGATGTGTCGATGTGTGGATGTGTCCATGTTTCGATGTGTCGATGTGTGGATGTTTCGATGTGTCGAGGTGTGGATGTGTCGATTTGTCGATGTGTCGATGTGTCGATGTGTCGATGTGTGGATGTGTGGATGTGTCGATGTGTGGATGTGTCGATGTGTCGATGTGTCGATGTGTCGATGTGTCGATAAGTCGATGTGTCGATGTGTGGATGTGTGGATGTGTCGATGTTTCGATGTGTCGATGTGTCGATGTGTCGATGTGTCTATGTGTCGATGTGTAGATGAGTGGATGTGTGGATGTGTCGATGTGATGTCGATGTGTCGATGTGAGGATGTGAGGAATGTGTGGATGTGGGGATGTGTCGATGAGTCGATGTGTCGATTTGTGGATGTGTCGACGTGTGGATGTGTGGATGTGTCGATGTGTCGATGTGTGGATGTGTGGATGTGTGGATGTGTCGATGTGTCGATGTGAGGATATGTGGATGTGTGAATGTGGGGATGTTTCGATGAGTCGATATGTCGATTTGTGGATGTGTCGATGTGTCGATATGTGGATGTGTCGATGTGTGGATGTGTCGATGTTTCGATGTGTCGATGTGTGGATGTTTCGATATGTCGATGTGTCGATGTGTAAATGTGTCGATGTGTCGATGTGTCGATGTGTCGATGTTTCGATGTGTCGATGTGTGGATGTGTCGATGTGTGGATGTGTCGATGTTTCGATGTGTCGATGTGTGGATGTTTCGATATGTCGATGTGTAAATGTGTCGATGTGTCGATGTGTCGATGTGTCGATGTGTCGATGTGTGGATGTGTCGATGTGTGGATGTGTCGATGTGTCGATGTGTCGATGTGTCGATGTGTCGATGTGTCGATATGTCGATGTGTGGATGTGTCGATGTGTCGATGTGTCGATGTGTCGATGTGTCGATATCTCGATGTGTGGATGTGTCGATGTGTCGATGTGTCGATGTTTCGATGTGTCGATGTGTGGATGTTTCGATATGTCGATGTGCCGATGTGTAAATGTGTCGAAGTGTCGATGTGTCGATGTGTCGATTTGTCGATGTGTCGATGTGTCGATGTGTCGATGTGTCGATGTGTCGATGTGTCGATGTGTCGATGTGTCGATGTGTCGATGTGTCGATGTGTCGATGTGTCGATGTGTCGATGTGTCGATGTGTGGATGTGTGGATGTGTCGATGTGTCGATGTGTGGATGTGGGGATTTGTGGATTTGTGGATTTGTGGATGTGTCGATGTGTCGATGTGTCGATGTGTCGATGTGTCGATGTGTCGATGTGTGGATGTGTGGATGTGTGGATGTGTCGATGTGTGGATGTGTCGATGTGTCGATGTGTCGATGTGTCGATGTGTCGATGTGTCGATGTGTCGATGTGTCGATGTGTGGATGTGTCGATGTTTCGATGTGTCGATGTGTGGGTGTGTCGATTTGTCGATGTGTCGATGTTTCGATATGTCGATGTGTCGATGTGTCGATGTGTGGATGTGTCGATGTGTCGATGTGTGGATGTGTGGATGTGTGGATGTGTGGATGTGTGGATGTGTGGATGTGTCGATGTGTGGATGTGTGGATGTGTCGATGTGTCGATGTGTCGATGTGTCGATGTGTCGATGTGTCGATGTTCCGATGTGTCGATGTGTGGGTGTGTCGATTTGTCGATGTGTCGATGTTTCGATATGTCGATGTGTCGATGTGTCGATGTGTCGATGTGTGGATGTGTGGATGTGTGGATGTGTGGATGTGTGGATGTGTGGATGTGTGGATGTGTTGAAGTGTCGATGTGACGATGTGTCGATGTGTGGATGTGTCGATATGTCGATGTTTCCATGTGTCGATGTGTCGATGTGTCGATGTGTCGATGTGTCGATGTGTCGATGTGTGGATGTGTGGATGTGTGGATGTGTGGATGTGTGGATGTGTGGATGTGTCGATGTGTCGATGTGTGGATGTGTGGATGTGTCGATGTGTCGATGTGTCGATGTGTCGATGTGTCGATGTGTCGATGTGTCGATGTGTCGATGTGTCGATGTGTCGATGTGTCGATGTGTCGATGTGTCGATATGTCGATGTGTCGATGTGTCGATGTGTGGATGTGTGGATGTGTGGATGTGTCGATGTGTGGATGTGTGGATGTGTGGATGTGTGGATGTGTCGATGTGTCGATGTGTGGATGTGTGGATGTGTGGATGTGTTGAAGTGTCGATGTGACGATGTGTCGATGTGTCGATGTGTCGATGTGTGGATGTGTGGATGTGTGGATGTGTGGATGTGTCGATGTGTGGATGTGTGGATGTGTGGATGTGTGGATGTGTCGATGTGTCGATGTGTGGATGTGTGGATGTGTGGATGTGTCGATGTGTCGATGTGTCGATGAGTTGATGTGTGGATGTGTGGATGTGTCGATGTGTCGATGTGTCGATGTGTCGATGTGTGGATGTGTCGATGTGTCGATGTGTCGATGTGTCGATGTGTGGATGTGTGGATGTGTGGATTTGTGGATATGTCGATGTTTCGATGTGTCGATGTGTCGATGTGGCGATGTGTCGATGTTTCGATGTGTCGATGTGTCGATGTACCGATGTGGCGATGAGTTTATGTGTGGATGTGTGGATGTGAGGATATGTGGATGTGTGGATGTGGGGATGTTTTGATGAGTCGATGTGTCGATTTGTGGATGTGTCGATGTGTGGATGTGTGGATATATCGATGTTTCGATGTTTCGATGTTTCGATGTTTCGATGTGTCGATGTGTCGATGTGTCGATGTGTCGATGTGTCGTTTTGTCGATGTGTCGATGTGTCGATGTGTCGATGTGTGGATGTGTCGATGTGTCGATGTGTGGATGTGTGGATGTGTCGATGTGCCGATGTGTCGATGTGTCGATATGTCGATGTTTCTATGTGTCGATGTGTCGATTTGTGGATGTGTCGATGTGTGGATGTGACGATGTGTGGATGTGTCCATGTTTCGATGTGTCGATGTGTGGATGTTTCGATGTGTCGATGTGTGGATGTGTCGATTTGTCGATGTGTCGATGTGTCGATGTGTGGATGTGTGGATGTGTGGATGTGTCGATGTGTCGATGTGTCGACGTGTCGATGTGTGGATGTGTGGATGTGTCGATGTGTCGATGTATCGATGTGTCGAGGTGTGGATATGTGGATGTATGGATGTGTGGATGTGTGGATGTATGGATGTGTGGATGTGTGGATGTGTCGATGTGTCGATGTGTCGATGTGTCGATGTGTCGATGTGTCGATGTGTCGATGTGTCGATGTGTCGATGTGTCGATGTGTCGATGTGTCGATGTGTCGATGGTTCGATGTGTCGATGTGTCGATGTGTCGATGTGTCGATTTGTCGTTGTGTCGATGTGTGGATGTGTGGATGTGCGGATGTGTCGAAGTGTCGATGTCTCGATTTGTCGATTTGTCGATGTGTCGATGTGTCGATGTGTCGATCTGTCGATTTGTGGATGTGTCGACGAGTCGACGAGTCGATGTGTCGAAGTGTGGATGTGTGGATTTGTTAATTTGTGGATGTGTCGATGTGTCGATGTGTCGATGTGTGGATGTGTCGATGTGTCGATGTGTCGATGTGTCGATGTGTTGATGTGTGGATGTGTCGATGTGTCGATGTGTCGATGTGTCGATGTGTCGATGTGTCGTTGTGTCGATGTGTGGATGTGTCGATTTGTCGATGTGTCGATGTGTGGATGTGTGGATGTGTGGATGTGTGGAAGTGTCGAAGTGTGGATGTGTGGATGTGTGGATGTGTGGGTCTGTCGAAGTGTCGATGTGTCGATGAATCGATGTGTCGATTTGTGGATGTGTCGGCGAGTCGACGAGTCGATGTGTCGATGTGTCGATGTGTCGATGTGTCGATGTGTCGATGTGTCGATGTGTCGATGTGTCGATGTGTCGATGTGTCGATGTGTCGATGTGTGGATGTGTGGATGTGTGGATGTGTGGGTGTGTCGAAGTGTCGATGTGTCGATGAATCGATGTGTCGATTTGTGGATGTGTCGGCGAGTCGACGAGTCGATGTGTCGATGTGTCGATGTGTGGATGTGTGGATGTGTGGATGTGGGGATGTGTCGAAGTGTCGATGTTTCGATGTGTGGATGTGTCGATGTGTCGATGTGTCGATGTGTCGAAGTGTCGATGTGTCGATGTGTCGATGTGTCGATGTGTGGATGTGTCGAAGTGTGGATGTGTGGATTTGTCGAAGTGTGGATGTGTGGATGTGTGGATGTGTGGATGTGTGGGTGTGTCGAAGTGTCGATGTGTCGATGAATCGATGTGTCGATTTGTGGATGTGTCGGCGAGTCGACGAGTCGATGTGTCGATGTGTCGATGTGTCGATGTGTCGATGTGTCGATGTGTCGATGTGTCGATGTGTCGATGAGTCGATGAGTCGATGTGTCGATGTGTCGATGTGTTGATGTGTGGATGTGTCGAAGTGTCGATGTGTCGATGAATCGATGTGTCGATTTGTGGATGTGTCGGCGAGTCGACGAGTCGATGTGTCGATGTGTCGATGTGTCGATGTGTCGATGTGTCGTTGTGTCGATGTGTGGATGTGTGGATGTGTGGATGTGTGGATGTGTGGATGTGTGGATGTGTGGATGTGTGGATGTGTGGATGTGTGGGTGTGTCGAAGTGTCGATGTGTCGATGAATCGATGTGTCGATTTGTGGATGTGTCGGCGAGTCGACGAGTCGATGTGTCGATGTGTCGATGTGTGGATGTGTGGATGTGGGGATGTGTCGAAGTGTCGAAGTGTCGATGTTTCGATGTGTGGATGTGTCGATGTGTCGATGTGTCGATGTGTCGAAGTGTCGATGTGTCGATGTGTCGATGTGTGGATGTGTCGAAGTGTGGATGTGTGGATGTGTCGAAGTGTGGATGTGTGGATGTGTGGGTGTGTCGAAGTGTCGATGTGTCGATGAATCGATGTGTCGATTTGTGGATGTGTCGGCGAGTCGACGAGTCGATGTGTCGATGTGTCGATGTGTCGATGTGTGGATGTGTCGAAGTGTGGATGTGTGGATGTGTCGAAGTGTGGATGTGTGGATGTGTGGATGTGTGGGTGTGTCGAAGTGTCGATGTGTCGATGAATCGATGTGTCGATTTGTGGATGTGTCGGCGAGTCGACGAGTCGATGTGTCGATGTGTCGATGTGTCGATGTGTCGATGTGTGGATGTGTGGATGTGTGGATGTGTGGATTTGTGGATGTGTCGATGTTTCGATGTGTCGATGTGTCGATGTGTGGATGTGTCGATGTGTCGATGTGTCGATGTGTCGATGTGTCGATGTGTGGATGTGTCGAAGTGTGGATGTGTGGATGTGTGGATGTGTGGATGTGTGGATGTGTGGTTGTGTCGAAGTGTCGATGTGTCGATGAATCGATGTGTCGATTTGTGGATGTGTCGGCGATTCGACGAGTCGATGTGTCGATGTGTGGATGCGTGGATGTGTGGATGTGTCGAAGTGTGGATGTGTGGATGTGTGGATGTGTGGGTGTGTCGAAGTGTCGATGTGTCGATGTGTCGATGTGTCGATGTGTCGATGTGTGGATGTGTGGATGTGTGGATGTGTGGATGTGTCGAAGTGTGGATGTGTGGATGTGTGGGTGTGTCGAAGTGTCGATGTGTCGATGAATCGATGTGTCGATTTGTGGATGTGTCGGCGAGTCGACGAGTCGATGTGTCGATGTGTCGATGTGTGGATGTGTGGATGTGTGGATGTGGGGATGTGTCGAAGTGTCGAAGTGTCGATGTTTCGATGTGTGGATGTGTCGATGTGTCGATGTGTCGAAGTGTCGATGTGTCGATGTGTCGATGTGTGGATGTGTGGATGTGTCGAATTGTGGATGTGTGGATGTGTGGATGTGTGGGTGTGTCGAAGTGTCGATGTGTCGATGTGTCGATGAATCGATGTGTCGATCTGTGGATGTGTCGGCGAGTCGACGAGTCGATGTGTCGATGTGTCGATGTGTGGATGTGTGGATGTGGGGATGTGTCGAAGTGTCGAAGTGTCGATGTTTCGATGTGTGGATGTGTCGATGTGTCGATGTGTCGATGTGTCGATGTGTCGAAGTGTCGATGTGTCGATGTGTGGATGTGTGGATGTGTCGAAGTGTGGATGTGTGGATGTGTGGATGTGTGGGTGTGTCGAAGTGTCGATGTGTCGATGTGTCGATGAATCGATGTGTCGATTTGTGGATGAGTCGGCGAGTCGACGAGTCGATGTGTCGATGTGTGGATGTGTGGATGTGGGGATGTGTCGAAGTGTCGATGTGTGGATGTGTCGATGTGTCGATGTGTCGATGTGTCGATGTGTCGATGTGTCGATGTGTGGATGTGTGGATGTGTGGATGTGTGGATGTGTCGAAGTGTCGATGTGTCGATGTGTCGATGAATCGATGTGTCGATTTGTGGATGTGTCGGCGAGTCGACGAGTCGATGTGTCGATGTGTGGATGTGTGGATTTGTGGATGTGTCGCTGTTTCGATGTGTCGATGTGTCTATGTGTCGAAGTGTCGATGTGTCGATGTTTCGATGTGTCGATGTGTGGATGTGTCGACGTGTCGATGTACCGATGTGGCGATGAGTTTATTTGTGGATGTGTGGATGTTAATATATGTGGATGTGTGGATGTGGGGATGTGTCGATGAGTCGATATGTCGATTTGTGGATGTGTCGATGTGTGGATGTGTCGAAGTTTCGATGTGTCGGTGTGTTGATGTGTCGATGTGTGGATGTGCGGATGTGAGGATGTGTGGATGTGTGGATGTGTGGATGTGTGGATGTGTGGAAGTGTCGATGAGTCGATGTGTCGATTTGTGGATTTGTCGACGAGTCGATGTGTCGATGTGTCGATGTGTGCGTGTTTGGATGTGTGGATGTGTGGATGTGAGGATGTGTGGATGTGTGGATGTGTCGATGTTTCGATGTGTCGATGTGTCGATGTGTGGATGAGTGGATGTGTCGATGTGTGGATGTGTCTATGTGTCGATGTGTCGATGTGTGGATGTGTCGATGTTTTGAAGTGTCGATGTGTCGATGTGTCGATGTTTGGATGTGTGGATGTGTGGATGTGTCGATGTGAGGATATGTGGATGTGTGGATGTGGGGATGTGTCGATGAGTCGATGTGTCGATGTGTCGATGTGTCGATGTGTGAATGTGTCGAGGTTTCGATGTGTCGATGTGTCGATGTGTCGATGTGTCGATGTGTCGATGTGTCGATGTGTCGATGTGTCGATGTGTGGATGTGTGGATGTATGGATGAGTGGATGTGTGGATGTATGGATGTTTGGATGTGTGGATGTGTCGATGTGTCGATGTGTCGATGTGTCGATGTGTCGATGTTTCGATGTGTCGATGTGTCGATGTGTCGATGTGTCGATGTGTCGATGTGTCGATGTGTCGATGTGTCGATGTGTCGATGTGTCGATGTGTGGATGTGTGGATGTGTGGATGTGTGGATGTGTCGATGTGAGGATATGTGGATGTGTGGATGTGCCGATGTGTCGATGTGTCGATGTTTCGATGTTTCGATGTGACGATGTGTCGATGTGTCGATGTGTCGATGTGTGGATGTTTGGATGTGTCGATGTGTCGATGTGTCGATGTGTCGATGTGTGGATGTGTGGATGTGTGGATGTGTGGATGTGTGGATGTGTGGATGTGTGGATGTGTGGATGTGAGGATGTGTTGATGTGTGGATGTGTGGATGTGTGGATGTGTCGATGTGTCGATGTGTCGATGAGTCGATGTGTCGATTTGTGGAAGTGTCGACGAGTCGATGTGTGGATGTGTGGATGTGAGGATGTGTGGATGTGTGGATGTGTAGATGTGTAGATGTGTCGATGTGTCGAAGTGTGGTTGTGTCGATGTTTCAATGTGTCGATGTATCGATGTGTCGATGTTTCGATGTGTCGATGTGACGATGTGTCGATGTGTCGACGTGTCGACGTGTCGACGTGTCGATGTGTGGATGTGTGGATGTGTGGATGTGTGGATGTGTGGATGTGTGGATGTGTGGATGTGTGGATGTGTGGATGTGTGGATGTGTCGATATGTCGATGTGTCGATGTGTGGATGTGTGGATGTGTGGATGTGTGGATGTGAGGATGTGTGGATGTGTGGATGTGTGGATGTGTGGAAGTGTAGATGTGTCGTTGAGTCGAAGTGTGGATGTGTCGATGTGTCGATGTATCGATGTGTCGATGTGTCGACGTGTCGATGTGTCGATGTGTCGATGTGCCGATGTGTCGATGTGTCGATGTGTCGAAGTGTCGATGTGTCGATGTGTCGACGTGTCGATGTGTGGATGTGTGGATGTGTGGATGTGACGATGTGTCGATGTGTCGATGTGTGGATGTGTCGATGATTCGATGTGTCGTTGTGTCGATGTGTGGATGTGTGGATGTGTGGATGTGTGGATGTGTGGATGTGAGGATGTGAGGATGTGTGGATGTGTGGATGTGTGTATGAGTAGATGTGTCGATGTGTGGATGTGTCGAAGTGTCGATGTGTCGATGCACCGATGTGGCGATGAGTGGATGTGTGGATGTGTGGATGTGAGGATGTGTGGATGTGTGGATGTGTGGTTGTGTGGATGTGTCGATGAGTCGATGTGTCGATTTGTGGATGTGTCGACGAGTCGATGTGTCGATGTGTCGATGTGTGGATGTGTGGATGTGTGGATGTGTGGATGTGAGGATGTGTGGATTTGTGGATGTTTAGATGTGTAGATGTGTCGATGTGTCGATTTGTGGATGTGTCGACGAGTCGATGTGTCGATGTGTGGATGTGTGGATGTGTGGATGTATGGATGTGTGGATGTGTGGATGTATGGATGTGTGGATGTGTGGATGTGTCGATGTGTCGATGTGTCGATGTGTCGATGTGTCGATGTGTCGATGTGTCGATGTGTCGATGTGTCGATGTGTCGATTTGTCGATGTGTCGATGTGTCGATGTGTCGATGTGTCGATGTGTCGATGTGTCGATGTGTCGATGTGTCGATGTGTCGATGTGTCGATGTGTCGATGTGTCGATGTTTCGATGTGTCGATGTGTCGATGTGTCGATGTGTCGATGTGTCGATGTGTCGATGTGTCAATGTGTCGATGTGTCGATGTGTCGATGTATCAATGTGTCGATGTGTCGATGTGTCGATTTGTGGATGTTTGGATGTGTCGATGTGTCGATGTGTGGATGTGTGGATGTGAGGATATGTCGATGTGTGGATGTGGGGATGTGGGGATGTGTCGATGAGTCGATGTGTCGATTTGTGGATGTGTCGGTGTGTGGATGTGTTGATGTGTCGATGTGTCGATGTGTGTATGTGTGGATGTGTGGATGTGAAGATGTGAGGATGTGTGGATGTGTGGATGTGTCGATGTGTGGATGTGTGGATGTGTGGATGTGTCGATGTGTCGATGTGTCGATGTGTCGATGTGTCGATGTGTCGATGTGTCGATGTGTCGATGTGTCGATGTATCAATGTGTCGATGTGTCGATGTGTCGATTTGTGGATGTTTGGATGTGTCGATGTGTCGATGTGTGGATGTTTCGATGAGTCGATGTGTCGATTTGTGGATGTGTCGGTGTGTGGATGTATCGATTTGTCGATGTGTCGATGTGTCGATGTGTCGATGTTTCGATGTGTCGATGTGTCGATGTGTCGATGTGTCGATATTTGGTTGTGAGGATGTGTGGATTTGTGGATGTTTAGATGTGTCGATGAGTCGATGTGTCGATTTGTGGCTGTGTCGTTTTGTGGATGTGTCGATGTGTGGATGTGTGGATGTGTGGATGTGTGGATGTGTGGATGTGTGGATGTGTCGATGTGTCGATGTGTGGATGTGTGGATGTGTCGACGAGTCGATGTGTCGATGAGAGGATGTGTGGATGTGTGGATGTGTGGATGTATGGATGTGTCGAGGTGTGGATGTGTCGATGTGTCGATGTGTCGATGTGTCGATATTTGGATGTGAGGATGTGTGGATTTGTGGATGTTTAGATGTGTAGATGTGTCGAAGTGTGGATGTGTGGATGTGTGGATGTGTGGATGTGTGGTTGTGTGGATGTGTGGATGTGTGGGTGTGTCGATGTGTCGATGTGTGTATGTGTGGATGTGTGGATGTGAGGATGTGAGGATGTGTGGATATGTGGATGTGTGTATGAGTAGATGTTTCGATGTGTCGATGTGTCGATGTATCGATTTGTCGATGTGTCGATGTGTCGATGTGTCGATTTGTGGCTGTGTCGTTTTGTGGATGTGTGGATGTGTCGATGTGTGGATGTGTGGATATGTGGATGTGTCGATGTGTCGATGTGTCGATGTGTCGATGTGTCGATGTGTCGATGTGTCGATGTGTCGATGTGTCGATGTGTCGATGTGTCGATGTGTCGATGTGTCGATGTGTCGATGTGTCGATGTGTCGATGTGTCGATGTGTCGATGTGTCGATGTGTCGATGTTTCGATGTGTCGATGTGTCGATGTGTCGATGTGTCGATTTGTGGCTGTGTCGTTTTGTGGATGTTTAGATGTGTAGATGTGTCGGTGTGTGGATGTGTTGATGTGTCGATGTGTCGATGTGTGTATGTGTGGATGTGTGGATGTGAGGATGTGAGGATGTGTGGATATGTGGATGTGTGTATGAGTAGATGTGTCGATGTGTCGATGTGTCGATGTGTCGATGTGTCGATGTGTCGATGTGTCGATGTGTCGATGTGTCGATGTGTCGATGTGTCGATGTGTCGATGTGTCGATGTTTCGATGTGTCGATGTGTCGATGTGTCGATTTGTGGCTGTGTCGTTTTGTGGATGTTTAGATGTGTAGATGTGTCGGTGTGTGGATGTGTTGATGTGTCGATGTGTCGATGTGTGTATGTGTGGATGTGTGGATGTGAGGATGTGAGGATGTGTGGATATGTGGATGTGTGTATGAGTAGATGTGTCGATGTGTCGATGTGTCGATGTGTCGATGTGTCGATGTGTCGATTTGTGGCTGTGTCGTTTTGTGGATGTGTGGATGTGTCGATGTGTGGATGTGTGGATATGTGGATGTGTGGATGTGTCGATGTGTCGATGTGTCGATGTGTCGATGTGTCGATGTGTCGATGTGTCGATGTGTCGATGTGTCGATGTGTCGATGTGTCGATGTGTCGATGTGTCGATATTTGGATGTGAGGATGTGTGGATTTGTGGATGTTTAGATGTGTCGATGAGTCGATGTGTCGATTTGTTGCTGTGTCGTTTTGTGGATGTGTGGATGTGTCGATGTGTGGATGTGTGGATATGTGGATGTGTGGATGTGTCGATGTGTCGATGTGTCGATGTGTCGATGTGTCGATGTGTCGATGTGTCGATGTGTCGATGTGTCGATGTGTCGATGTGTCGATGTGTCGATGTGTCGATGTGTCGATGTGTCGATGTGTCGATGTTTCGATGTGTCGATGTGTCGATGTGTCGATGTGTCGATTTGTGGCTGTGTCGTTTTGTGGATGTTTAGATGTGTAGATGTGTCGGTGTGTGGATGTGTTGATGTGTGGATGTGTCGATGTGTGTATGTGTGGATGTGTGGATGTGAGGATGTGAGGATGTGTGGATATGTGGATGTGTGTATGAGTAGATGTGTCGATGTGTCGATGTGTCGATGTATCGATTTGTCGATGTGTCGATGTGTCGATGTGTCGATGTGTCGATGTGTCGATGTTTCGATGTGTCGATGTGTCGATGTGTCGATGTGTCGATATTTGGATGTGAGGATGTGTGGATTTGTGGATGTTTAGATGTGTCGATGAGTCGATGTGTCGATTTGTGGCTGTGTCGTTTTGTGGATGTGTGGATGTGTGGATGTGTGGATGTGTGGATGTGTGGATGTGTGGATGTGTGGATGTGTCGATGTGTCGATGTGTCGATGTGTCGATGTGTCGATGTGTCGATATGTCGATGTGTCGATGTGTCGATGTGTCGATGTTTCGATGTGTCGATGTGTCGATGTGTCGATGTGTCGATGTGTCGATGTGTCGATGTGTCGATGTGTCGATGTGTCGATGTATCAATGTGTCGATGTGTCGATGTGTGGATGTTTGGATGTGTCGATGTGTCGATGTGTGGATGTGTGGATGTGAGGATATGTCGATGTGTGGATGTGGGGATGTGGGGATGTGTCGATGAGTCGATGTGTCGATTTGTGGATGTGTCGGTGTGTGGATGTGTTGATGTGTCGATGTGTCGATGTGTGTATGTGTGGATGTGTGGATGTGAGGATGTGAGGATGTGTGGATATGTGGATGTGTGTATGAGTAGATGTGTCGATGTGTGTATGTGTCGATGTGTCGATGTATCGATTTGTCGATGTGTCGATGTGTCGATGTGTGGATGTTTGGATGTGTGGATGTGTCGATGTGTCGATGTGTCGATGTGTGGATGTGTGGATGTGTGGATGTGTCGACGAGTCGATGTGTCGATGTGTGGATGTGTGGATGTGTGGATGTGTGGATGTGTGGATGTGTGGATGTGTGGATGTGTGGATGTATGGATGTGTGGATGTGTGGATGTATGGATGTGTGGATGTGTGGATGTGTTGATGTGTCGATGTGTCGATGTGTCGATGTGTCGATGTGTCGATGTGTCGATGTGTCGATGTGTCGATGTTTCGATGTGTCGATGTGTCGATGTGTGGATTTGTCGATGTGTCGATGTGTCGATGTGTTAGTGTGTCGATATGCCGATGTGTCGATGTGTGGATGTGTGGATGTGTCGATGTGAGGATATGTGGATGTGTGGATGTGCCGATGTGTCGATGTGTCGATGTTTCGATGTTTCGATGTGACGATGTGTCGATGTGTCGATGTGTCGATGTGTGGATGTTTGGATGTGTCGATGTGTCGATGTGTGGATGTGTGGATGTGTGGATGTGTGGATGTGTGGATGTGTGGATGTGAGGATGTGTTGATGTGTGGATGTGTGGATGTGTGGATGTGTCGATGTGTCGATGAGTCGATGTGTCGATTTGTGGAAGTGTCGACGAGTCGATGTGTGGATGTGTGGATGTGAGGATGTGTGGATGTGTGGATGTGTAGATGTGTAGATGTGTCGATGTGTCGAAGTGTGGTTGTGTCGATGTTTCAATGTGTCGATGTATCGATGTGTCGATGTTTCGATGTGTCGATGTGTCGATGTGACGATTTGTCGATGTGTCGACGTGTCGATGTGTGGATGTGTGGATGTGTGGATGTGTGGATGTGTGGATGTGTGGATGTGTGGATGTGTCGATATGTCGATGTGTCGATGTGTGGATGTGTGGATGTGTGGATGTGTGGATGTGTGGATGTGAGGATGTGTGGATGTGTGGATGTGTGGATGTGTGGAAGTGTAGATGTGTCGTTGTGTCGAAGTGTGGATGTGTCGATGTGTCGATGTATCGATGTGTCGACGTGTCGATGTGTCGATGTGTCGATGTGCCGATGTGTCGATGTGTCGATGTGTCGAAGTGTCGATGTGTCGATGTGTCGATGTGTCGACGTGTCGATGTGTGGATGTGTGGATGTGTGGATGTGTGGATGTGTGGATGTGTCGATGTGTCGATGTGTCGATGTGTGGATGTGTCGATGATTCGATGTGTCGATGTGTGGATGTGTGGATGTGTGGATGTGTGGATGTGTGGATGTGAGGATGTGAGGATGTGTGGATGTGTGGATGTGTGTATGAGTAGATGTGTCGATGTGTGGATGTGTCGAAGTGTCGATGTGTCGATGCACCGATGTGGCGATGAGTGGATGTGTGGATGTGTGGATGTGAGGATGTGTGGATGTGTGGATGTGTGGTTGTGTGGATGTGTCGATGAGTCGATGTGTCGATTTGTGGATGTGTCGACGAGTCGATGTGTCGATGTGTCGATGTGTGGATGTGTGGATGTGTGGATGTGAGGATGTGTGGATTTGTGGATGTTTAGATGTGTAGATGTGTCGATGTGTCGATTTGTGGATGTGTCGACGAGTCGATGTGTCGATGTGTGGATGTGTGGATGTGTGGATGTATGGATGTGTGGATGTGTGGATGTATGGATGTGTGGATGTGTGGATGTGTCGATGTGTCGATGTGTCGATGTGTCGATGTGTCGATGTGTCGATGTGTCGATTTGTCGATGTGTCGATGTGTCGATGGGTCGATGTGTCGATGTGTCGATGTGTCGATGTTTCGATGTGTCGATGTGTCGATGTGTCGATGTGTCGATGTGTCGATGTGTCGATGTGTCGATGTGTCGATGAGTCGATGTGTCGATGTGTCGATGTATCAATGTGTCGATGTGTCGATGTGTCGATTTGTGGATGTTTGGATGTGTCGATGTGTCGATGTGTGGATGTGTGGATGTGAGGATATGTCGATGTGTGGATGTGGGGATGTGGGGATGTGTCGATGAGTCGATGTGTCGATTTGTGGATGTGTCGGTGTGTGGATGTGTTGATGTGTCGATGTGTCGATGTGTGTATGTGTGGATGTGTGGATGTGAAGATGTGAGGATGTGTGGATATGTGGATGTGTGTATGAGTAGATGTGTCGATGTGTGGATGTGTCGATGTGTCGATGTGTCGATGTATCGATTTGTCGATGTGTCGATGTGTCGATGTGTCGATGTTTCGATGTGTCGATGTGTCGATGTGTCGATATTTGGATGTGAGGATGTGTGGATTTGTGGATGTTTAGATGTGTCGATGAGTCGATGTGTCGATTTGTGGCTGTGTCGTTTTGTGGATGTGTGGATGTGTCGATGTGTGGATGTGTGGATGTGTGGATGTGTGGATGTGTCGATGTGTCGATGTGTGGATGTGTGGATGTGTCGACGAGTCGATGTGTCGATGAGAGGATGTGTGGATGTGTGGATGTGTGGATGTGTGGATGTGTGGATGTATGGATGTGTCGAGGTGTGGATGTGTCGATGTGTCGATGTGTCGATGTTTCGATGTGTCGATATTTGGATGTGAGGATGTGTGGATTTGTGGATGTTTAGATGTGTAGATGTGTCGAAGTGTGGATGTGTGGATGTGTGGATGTGTGGTTGTGTGGATGTGTGGATGTGTGGGTGTGTCGATGAGTCGATGTGTGTATGTGTGGATGTGTGGATGTGAGGATGTGAGGATGTGTGGATATGTGGATGTGTGTATGAGTAGATGTGTCGATGTGTCGATGTGTCGATGTATCGATTTGTCGATGTTTCGATGTGTCGATATTTCGATGTGTCGATGTGTCGATGTGTCGATGTGTCGATATTTGGATGTGAGGATGTGTGGATTTGTGGATGTTTAGATGTGTCGATGAGTCGATGTGTCGATTTGTGGCTGTGTCGTTTTGTGGATGTGTGGATGTGTGGATGTGTCGATGTGTGGATGTGTGGATGTGTGGATGTGTGGATGTGTGGATGTGTCGATGTGTCGATGTGTCGATGTGTCGATGTGTCGATGTGTCGATGTGTCGATGTGTCGATGTGTCGATGTGTCGATGTGTCGATATGTCGATGTGTCGATGTGTCGATGTGTCGATGTGTCGATGTTTCGATGTGTCGATGTGTCGATGTGTCGATTTGTGGCTGTGTCGTTTTGTGGATGTTTAGATGTGTAGATGTGTCGGTGTGTGGATGTGTTGATGTGTCGATGTGTCGATGTGTGTATGTGTGGATGTGTGGATGTGAGGATGTGAGGATGTGTGGATATGTGGATGTGTGTATGAGTAGATGTGTCGATGTGTCGATGTATCGATTTGTCGATGTGTCGATGTGTCGATGTGTCGATGTTTCGATGTGTCGATGTGTCGATGTGTCGATATTTGGATGTGAGGATGTGTGGATTTGTGGATGTTTAGATGTGTCGATGAGTCGATGTGTCGATTTGTGGCTGTGTCGTTTTGTGGATGTGTGGATGTGTCGATGTGTCGATGTGTCGATGTGTCGATATGTCGATGTGTCGATGTGTCGATGTGTCGATGTTTCGATGTGTCGATGTGTCGATGTGTCGATGTGTCGATGTGTCGATGTGTCGATGTGTCGATGTGTCGATGTGTCGATGTGTCGATGTGTCGATGTGTCGATGTATCAATGTGTCGATGTGTCGATGTGTGGATGTTTGGATGTGTCGATGTGTCGATGTGTGGATGTGTGGATGTGAGGATATGTCGATGTGTGGATGTGGGGATGTGGGGATGTGTCGATGAGTCGATGTGTCGATTTGTGGATGTGTCGGTGTGTGGATGTGTTGATGTGTCGATGTGTCGATGTGTCGATGTGTGTATGTGTGGATGTGTGGATGTGAGGATGTGAGGATGTGTGGATATGTGGATGTGTGTATGAGTAGATGTGTCGATGTGTGTATGTGTCGATGTGTCGATGTGTCGATGTATCGATTTGTCGATGTGTCGATGTGTGGATGTTTGGATGTGTCGATGTGTCGATGTGTCGATGTGTGGATGTGTGGATGTGTGGATGTGTCGACGAGTCGATGTGTCGATGTGTCGATGTGTGGATGTGTGGATGTGTGGATGTGTGGATGTGTGGATGTATGGATGTGTGGATGTGTGGATGTGTGGATGTATGGATGTGTGGATGTGTGGATGTGTCGATGTGTCGATGTGTCGATGTGTCGATGTGTCGATGTGTCGATGTGTCGATGTGTCGATGTGTCGATGTGTCGATGTGTCGATGTTTCGATGTGTCGATGTGTCGATGTGTGGATTTGTCGATGTGTCGATGTGTTAGTGTGTCGATATGCCGATGTGTCGATGTGTCGATGTGTCGATGTGTCGATATTTGGATGTGAGGATGTGTGGATTTGTGGATGTTTAGATGTGTAGAAGTGTCGATGTGTCGATTTGTGGATTTGTCGACGAGTCGATGTGTCGATGTGTGGATGTGTGAATGTGTGGATGTATGGATGTGTGGATGTGTGGATGTATGGATGTGTGGATGTGTGGATGTGTCGATGTGTCGATGTGTCGATGTGTCGATGTGTCGATGTGTCGATGTGTCGATGTGTCGATGTGTCGATGTGTAGATGTGTCGATGTGTCGATGTGTCGATGTGTCGATGTGTCGATGTGTCGATGTGTCGATGTGTCGATGTGTCGATGTGTCGATGTGTCGATGTTTCGATGTGTCGATGTGTCGATGTGTGGATGTGTGGATGTGTGGATGTGTCGATGTGTCGATGTGTCGATGTGTCGATGTGTCGATGTGTCGATGTGTCGATGTGTCGATGTGTCGATGTGTCGATGTGTCGATGTGTCGATGTGTCGATGTGTCGATGTTTCGATGTGTCGATGTGTCGATGTGTGGATGTGTGGATGTGTGGATGTATGGATGTGTGGATGTGTGGATGTGTCGATGTGTCGATGTGTCGATGTGTCGATGTGTCGATGTGTCGATGTGTCGATGTGTCGATGCGTCGATGTGTGGATTTGTCGATGTTTCGATGTGTCGATGTGTGGATGTGTCGATGTGAGGATATGTGGATGTGTCGATGTGTCGATGTGTCGATGTGTCGATGTTTCGATGTGTCGATGTGACGATGTGTGCATGTGTCGATGTGTCGATGTACCGATGTGGCGATGAGTTTATGTGTGGATGTGTGGATGTGAGGATATGTGGATGTGTGGATGTGGGGATGTGTCGATGAGTCGATGTGTCGATTTGTGGATGTGTCGATGTGTGGATGTGTGGATGTTTCGATGTGTCGATGTGTCGATGTGTCGATGTGTGGATGTGTCGATGATTCGATGTGTCGATGTGTCGATGTGTGGATGTGTGGATGTGTGGATGTGTGGATGTGTGGATGTGTGGATGTGAGGATGTGAGGATGTGTGGATGCGTGGATGTGTGTATGAGTAGATGTGTCGATGTGTGGATGTGTCGATGTGTCGATGCACCGATGTGGCGATGAGTGGATGTGTGGATGTGTGGATGTGAGGATGTGTGGATGTGTGGATGTGTGGTTGTGTGGATGTGTCGATGAGTCGTGGTGTCGATTTGTGGATGTGTCGACGAGTCGATGTGTCGATGTGTGGATGTGTGGATGTGTGGATGTGAGGATGTGTGGATTTGTGGATGTTTAGATGTGTAGATGTATCGATGTGTCGATTTGCGGATGTGTCGACGAGTCGATGTGTCCATGTGTGGATGTGTGGATGTGTGGATGTGTGGATGTATGGATGTGTGGATGTGTGGATGTATGGATGTGTGGATGTGTGGATGTGTGGATGTGTCGATGTGTCGATGTGTCGATGTGTCGATGTGTCGATGTGTCGATGTATCGATGTGTCGATGTGTCGATGTGTCGATGTGTCGATGTGTCGATGTGTCGATGTGTCGATGTGTCGATGTTTCGATGTTTCGATGTGTCGATGTGTCGATGTGTCGATGTGTCGATGTGTCGATGTGTCGATGTGTCGATGTGTCGATGTATCAATGTGTCGATGTGTCGATGTGTGGATGTTTGGATGTGTCGATGTGTCGATGTGTGGATGTGTGGATGTGAGGATATGTCGATGTGTGGACGTGGGGATGTGGGGATGTGTCGATGAGTCGATGTGTCGATTTGTGGATGTGTCGGTGTGTGGATGTGTTGATGTGTCGATGTGTCGATGTGTGTATGTGTGGATGTGTGGATGTGTGGATGTGAGGATGTGAGGATGTGTGGATGTGTGGATGTGTGTATGAGTAGATGTGTCGATGTGTGGATGTGTCGATGTGTCGATGTGTCGATGTATCGATTTATCGATGTGTCGATGTGTCGATGTGTCGATGTGTCGATGTGTCGATGTTTCGATGTGTCGATGTGTCGATGTGTCGATATTTGGATGTGAGGATGTGTGGATTTGTGGATGTTTAGATGTGTCCATGAGTCGATGTGTCGATTTGTGGCTGTGTCGTTTTGTGGATGTGTGGATGTGTCGATGTGTGGATGTGTGGATGTGTCGATGTGTCGATGTGTGGATGTGTGGATGTGTCGACGAGTCGATGTGTCGATGAGAGGATGTGTGGATGTGTGGCTGTGTGGATGTGTGGATGTGTGGATGTGTGGATGTATGGATGTGTCGAGGTGTGGATGTGTCGATGTGTCGATGTGTCGATGTGTGGATGTTTGGATGTGTGGATGTGTCGATGTGTCGATGTGTGGATGTGTGGATGTGTGGATGTGTCGACGAGTCGATGTGTCGATGTGTGGATGTGTGGATGTGTGGATGTGTGGATGTATTGATGTGTGGATGTGTGGATGTGTCGATGTGTCGATGTGTCGATGTGTCGATGTGTCGATGTGTCGATGTGTCGATGTTTCGATGTGTCGATGTGCCGATGTGTGGATTTGTCGATGTGTCGATGTGTCGATGTGTCAGTGTGTCGATATGCCGATGTGTCGATGTGTCGATGTGTCGATGTGTCGATGTGTCGATGTGTCGATATTTGGATGTGAGGATGTGTGGATTTGTGGATGTTTAGATGTGTAGATGTGTCGATGTGTCGATTTGTGGATGTGTCGACGAGTCGATGTGTCGATGTGTGGATGTGTGGATGTGTGGATGTATGGATGTGTGGATGTGTGGATGTGTCGATGTGTCGATGTGTCGATGTGTCGATGTGTCGATGTGTAGATGTGTCGATGTGTCGATGTGTCGATGTGTCGATGTGTCGATGTGTCGATGTGTCGATGTGTCGATGTGTCGATGTTTCGATGTGTCGATGTGTCGATGTGTCGATGTGTCGATGTGTCGATGTGTCGATGTGTCGATGTGTCGATGTGTCGATGTGTCGATGTGTCGATGTGTCGATGTGTCGATGTGTCGATGTGTCGATGTGTCGATGTGTCGATGTTTCGATGTGTCGATGTGTCGATGTGTGGATGTGTGGATGTGTGGATGTATGGATGTGTTGATGTGTGGATGTGTCGATGTGTCGATGTGTCGATGTTTCGATGTGTCGATGTGTCGATGTGTCGATGTGTCGATGTGTCGATGCGTCGATGTGTGGATTTGTCGATGTTTCGATGTGTCGATGTGTGGATTTGTCGATGTGAGGAAATGTGGATGTGTCGATGTGTCGATGTGTCGATGTTTCGATGTGTCGATGTGACGATGTGTGCATGTGTCGATGTGTCGATGTACCGATGTGGCGATGAGTTTATGTGTGGATGTGTGGAAGTGAGGATATGTGGATGTGTGGATGTGGGGATGTGTCGATGAGTCGATGTGTCGATTTGTGGATGTGTCGATGTGTGGATGTGTGGATGTGTCGATGTTTCGATGTGTCGATGTGTCGATGTGTCGATGTGTCGATGTGTCGATGTGTCGATGTGTCGATGTGTGGATGTGTGGATGTGTGGATGTGAGGATGTATGGATGTGTGGATGTGTGGATGTGAGGATGTGTGGATGTGTGGATGTGTGGAAGTGTCGATGAGTCGATGTGTCGATTTGTGGATGTGTCGACTAGTCGATGTGTCGATGTTTCAATGTGTCGATATGTTGATGTGTCGATGTGTCGATGTGTCGATGTATCGATGTGTGGATGTGTGGATGTGTCGATGTGAGGATATGTGGACGTGTGGATGTGGGGATGTGTCGATGAGTCGATGTGTCGATGTGTCGATGTGTCGATGTGTAGATGTGTCGATGTGTCGATGTGTCGATGTGTGGACGTGTCGATGTTTCGATGTGTCGATGTGTCGATTTGTCGATGTATCGATGTGTCGATGTGTGGATGTGTGGATGTGTGGATGTGTCGATGTGAAGATATGTGGATGTGTCGATGTGTCGATGTGTCGATATGCCGATGTGTCGATGTGTCGATGTTTCGATGTGTCGATGTGTCGATGTGTCGATGTGTCGATGTGTCGATGTGTCGATGTGTCGATGTGTGGATGTGAGGATGTGTGGATGTGTGGATGTGTGGATGTGTAGATGTGTAGATGTGTCGATGTGTCGATGTGTGGTTGTGTCGATGTGTCGATGTGACGATGTTTCGATGTGTCGATGTGTCGATGTGTCGATGTGTCTATGTGTCGATGTGTGGATGTGTGGATGTGTCGATGTAAGGATATGTGGATGTGTGGATGTGTCGATGTGTCGATGTGTCGATGTGTGGCTGTGTCGATGTGTCGATGTGTCGATGTGTCGATGAATCGATGAGACGATGTGTCGATTTGTGGATGTGTCGACGAGTCGATGTGTCGATGTGTCGATGTGTCGAGGTGTGGATGTGTGGATGTATGGATGTGTGGATGTGTGGATGTGTAGATGTGTGGATGTGTCGATGTGTCGATGTGTCGATGTGTCGATGTATCGATGTGTCGATGTTTCGATGTGTCGAGGTGACGATGTGTCGATGTGTCGACGTGTCGATGTGAGGATGTGTGGATGTGTGGATGTGTCGATGTGTCGATGTGTCGATGTAAGGATGTGTGGATGTGTGGATGTGTGGATGTGTGGATGTGAGGATGTGTGGATGTGTGGATGTGTGGAAGTGTAGATGTGTCGATGTGTCGAAGTGTGGATGTGTCGATGTGTCGATGTGTCGATGTGTCGAAGTGTCGATGTGTCGATGTGTCGAAGTGTCGATGTGTGGACGTGTGGATGTGTGGATGTGTCGATGTGTCGATGTGTCGATGTGTCGCTGTGTGGATGTGTCGATGTTTCGATGTGTCGATGTGTCGATGCACCGATGTGTCTATGCACCGATGTGGCGATGAGTGGATGTGTGGATGTGTGGATGTGTGGATGTGAGGATGTGTGGATGTGTGGATGCGTGGCTGTATGGATGTGTCGAAGAGTCGATGTGTCGATTTGTGGATGTGTCGATGTTTCAATATGTCGATGTGTCGACGTGTGGATGTGTGGATGTGTGGATGTGTGGATGTGTGATTGTGAAGATGTGTTGATGTGTGGATGTGTGGATGTGTGGAAGTGTCGATGTGTCGATGTGTGGATGTTTCGATGTTTCGATGTGTCGATATGTCGACGCATCGATGTGGCGATGAGTGGATGTGTGGATGTGTGGATGTGAGGATGGGTCGATGTGTCGATGTGTCGATGTGTCGATGTTTCGATGTGTCGATGTGTCGATGTGTTGATGTGTCGATGTGTCGATGTACCGATGTGGCGATGAGTGTATGTGTGGATGTGTGGATGAGAGGATATGTCGATGTGTGGATGTGGGGATGTGTCGATAAGTCGATGTGTCGATTTTTGGATGTGTCGGTGTGTGGACGTGTGGATGTGTCGAGGTGTCGATGTGTCGATGTGTGTATGTGTCGATGTGTGGATGTGTGGATGTGAGGATATGTGGATGTGTGGATGTGGGGATGTGTCGATGAGTCGATGTGTCGATTTGTGGCTGTGTCGTTGTGTGGATGTGTGGATGTGTCGATGTTTCAATATGTCGATGTGTCGACGTGTGGATGTGTGGATGTGTGGATGTGTGGATGTGTGATTGTGAAGATGTGTTGATGTGTGGATGTGTGGATGTGTGGATGTGTCGATGTGTCGATGTATCGAAGAGTCGATGTGTCGATTTGTGGGTGTGTCGACGAGTCGATGTGTCGATGTGTGGATGTGTGGATGTGTGGATGTGTGGATGTGTGGATGTGTGGATGTGAGGATGTGTGGATGTGTGGATGTGTAGATGTGTAGATGTGTCGATGTGTCGATGTGTGGTTGTGTCGATGTGTCGATGTTTCGATTTGTGGATGTGTGGATGTGAGGATGTGTGGATGTGTGGATGTGTAGATCTGTACATGTGTCGATGTGTGGATGTGTCGATGTTTCGATGTGTCGATGTGTGGATGTGAGGATGTGTGGATGTGTGGATGTGTGTATGATTAGATGTGTCGATGTGTCGATGTGTGGATGTGTCGATGTTTCTATTTGTCGATGTGTCGATGTGTCGACGTGTCGATGTGTCGATGTGTCGATGTGTGGATGTGTCGATGAGTCGATGTGTCGATGTGTCGATATGTCGATGTGTCGATGTGTGGATGTGTGGATGTGACGATGTGAGGATATGTGGATGTATGGATGTGTGGATGTGTGATTGTGAAGATGTGTTGATGTGTGGATGTGTGGATGTGTCGATGTGTCGATGTGTCGATGTATCGAAGAGTCGATGTGTCGATTTGTGGGTGTGTCGACGAGTCGATGTGTCGATGTGTGGATGTGTGGATGTGTGGATGTGTGGATGTGTGGATGTGTGGATGTATCGATGTGAGGATATGTGGATGTGTCGATGTGTCGATGTTTCGATGTGTCGATGTGACGATGTGTGGATGTGTCGATGTGTCGATGTACCGATGTGGCGATGAGTTTATGTGTGGATGTGAGGATATGTGGATGTGTGGATGTGGGGATGTGTCGATGAGTCGATGTGTCGATTTGTGGATGTGTCGATGTGTGGATGTGTGGATGTGTCGATGTTTCGATGTGTCGATGTGTCGATGTGTGGATGTGTGGATGTGTGGATGTGTGGATGTGTGGATGTGTGATTGTGAAGATGTGTTTATGTGTGGATGTGTGGATGTGTCGATGTGTCGATGTGTCGATGTATCGAAGAGTCGATGTGTCGATTTGTGGGTGTGTCGACGAGTCGATGTGTCGATGTGTGGATGTGTGGATGTGTGGATGTATCGATGTGAGGATATGTGGATGTGTCGATGTGTCGATGTTTCGATGTGTCGATGTGACGATGTGTGGATGTGTCGATGTGTCGATGTACCGATGTGGCGATGAGTTTATGTGTGGATGTGAGGATATGTGGATGTGTGGATGTGGGGATGTGTCGATGAGTCGATGTGTCGATTTGTGGATGTGTCGATGTGTGGATGTGTGGATGTGTCGATGTTTCGATGTGTCGATGTGTCGATGTGTCGATGTGTCGATGTGTGGATGTGTGGATGTGAGGATTTATGGATGTGTGGATATGTGGATGTGAGGATGTGTGGATGTGTGGATGTGTGGATGTGTGGAAGTGTCGATGAGTCGATGTGTCGATTTGTGGATGTGTCGACGAGTCGATGTGTCGATGTGTGGATGTGTCGATGTGTGGATGTGTGGATGTGTCGATGTGTCGATGTGTCGATGTGTCGATGTGTCGACGAGTCGACGTGTCGATGTGTGGATGTGTGGATGTGAGGATGTGTGGATGTGTGGATGTGTGTATGAGTAGAAGTGTCGATGTGTCGATATGTGGATGTGTGGATGTGTCGATGTGAGGATATGTGGATGTGTCGATGTGTCGATGTGTCGATATGTCGATGTGTCGATGTGTCGATGTGTGGATGTGTTGATGTGTGGATGTGTGGATGTGTCGATGTGTCGACGAGTCGATGTGTGGATGTGTGGATGTGTGGATGTGTGGATGTGAGGATGTTTGGATGTGTGGATATGTGTATTAGTAGATGTGTCGATGTGTCGATATGTGGATGTGTCGATGTGTCGATGTGTCGATGAGTCGATGAGTCGATGTGTCGATGTGTCGATGTTTCGATGTGTCGATATGTCGATGTGTCGATGTGTGGATGTGTGGATGTGACGATGTGAGGATATGTGGATGTATGGATGTGGGGATGTGTCGATGAGTCGATGTGTCGATGTGCCGATGTGTCGATGTGTAGATGTGTCGATGTGTCGATGAGTGGACGTGTCGATGTTTCGATGTGTCGATGAGTCGATGTGTGGATGTGTGGATATGTGGATGTGTCGATGTGAGGATATGTGGAAGTGTGGATGTGTCGATGTGTCGATGTGTCGATATGCCGATGTGTCGATGTGTCCATGTGTCGATGTGTCGATGTGTCGATGTGTCGATGTGTCGATAAGTCGATGTGTCGATGTGTCGATGTGTGGATGTGAGGATGTGTGGATGTGTGGATGTGTAGATGTGTCGATGTGTCGATGTGTGGTTGTGTCGATGTGTCGATGTGTCGATGTATCGATGTGTCGATGTGTCGATGTGTCGATGTGTCGATGTGTCGATGTTTCGATGTGTCGATGTGTGGATGTGTGGATGTGTCGATGTGAGGATATGTGGATGTGTGGATGTGTCGATGTGTCGATGTGTCGATGTGTGGATGTGTCGATGTGTCGATGTGTCGATGAGTCGATGTATCGATGATTCGATGTGTCGATTTGTGGATGTGTCGACGAGTCGATGTGTCGATGTGTCGATGTGTGGATGTGTGGATGTGTGGATGTATGGATGTGTGGATGTGTAGATGAGTAGATGTGTCGATGTGTCGATGTGTGGTTGTGTCGATGTGTCGATGTATCGATGTGTCGATGTTTCGATGTGTCGATGTGAGGATGTGTCGATGTGTCGACGTGTCGAGGTGTGGATGTGTGGATGTGTGGATGTGTGGATGTGTGGATGTGAGGATGTGTGGATGTGTAGATGTGTGAAAGTGTAGATGTGTCGATGTGTCGAAGTGTGGATGTGTCGATGTGTCGATGTTTCGATGTATCGATGTGTCGATGTGTCGATGTGTCGATGTGTCGATGTGTCGATGTGTCGATGTGTCGATGTGTCGATGTGTCGATGTGTCGATGTGTCGATGTGTCGATGTACCGATGTGTCGATGTGTCGATGTGTCGATGTGTCGATGTGTCGATGTGTCGATGTGTCGATGTGTCGATGTGTCGAAGTGTCGATGTGTCGATGTGTCGAAGTGTCGATGTGTCGATGAGTCTACGTGTCGATGTGTGGATGTGTGGATGTGTCGATGTGTGGATGTGTGGATGTGTGGATGTGTCGATGTGTCGATGTGTCGATGTGTCGATGCACCGATGTGGCGATGAGTGGATGTGTAGATGTGTGGATGTGAGGATGTGTGGATGTGTGGATGTGTGGATGTGTGGCTGTGTGGATGTGTCGATGAGTC
The DNA here is from genome assembly GCA_964017055.1 of Chloromyia formosa. NCBI lineage: Eukaryota > Metazoa > Arthropoda > Insecta > Diptera > Stratiomyidae > Chloromyia > Chloromyia formosa. Next base: position 70,044,857 of record OZ024814.1, read on the forward strand.
GATGTGTCGATTTGTGGATGTGTCGACGAGTCGATGTGTCCATGTGTGGATGTGTGGATGTGTGGATGTGTGGATGTGAGGATGTGAGGATGTGTGGATGTGTGAATGTGTGTATGAGTAGATGTGTCGATGTGTCGATGTGTCGATGTGTCGATGTGTCGATGTGTCGATGTGTCGATTTGTCGAAGTGTCGATGTATCGATGTGTCGATGTGTCGATGTGTCGATGTGTCGATGTGTCGATGTGTCGATGTGTCGATGTGTCGATGTGTCGATGTGTCGATGTGTCGATGTGTCGACGTGTCGATGTGTGGATGTGTGGAAGTGTCAATGTGTCGATGTGTCGATGTTTCGATGTGTCGATGTGTCGATATGTCGATGCACCGATGTGGCGATGAGTGGATGTGTGGATGTGTGGATGTGAGGATGTGTCGATGTGTCGATGTGTCGATGTGTGGATGTGTGGATGTGTGGATGTGTCGATGTGTCGATGTGTCGATGTGTCGATGCACCGATGTGGCGATGAGTGGATGTGTAGATGTGTGGATGTGAGGATGTGTGGATGTGTGGATGTGTGGATGTGTGGCTGTGTGGATGTGTCGATGAGTCGATGTGTCGATTTGTGGATGTGTCGACGAGTCGATGTGTCCATGTGTGGATGTGTGGATGTGTGGATGTGTGGATGTGTGGATGTGAAGATGTGAGGATGTGTGGATGTGTGAATGTGTGTATGAGTAGATGTGTCGATGTGTCGATGTGTCGATGTGTCGATGTGTCGATGTGTCGATGTGTCGATGTGTCGATGTTTCGATGTGTCGATGTGTCGATGTGTGGATGTGTGGATGTGTCGATGTGTCGATGTACCGATGTGGCTATATGTTTATGTGTGGATGTGTGGATGAGCGGATGTGAGGATATGTCGATGTGTGGATGTGGGGATGTGTCGATGAGTCGATGTGTCGATTTGTGGATGTGTCGGTGTGTGGATGTGTCGATGTGTCGATGTGTGTATGTGTTGATGTGTGGATGTGTCGATGTGAGGATATGTGGATGTGTCGATGTGTCGATGTGTCGATATGTCGATGTGTCGATGTGTCGATGTGTGGATGTGTTGATGTGTCGATGTGTCGATGAGTCGATGTATCGATGATTCGATGTGTCGATTTGTGGATGTGTCGACGAGTCGATGTGTCGATGTGTCGATGTGTGGATGTGTGGATGTGTGGATGTATGGATGTGTGGATGTGTAGATGAGTAGATGTGTGGATGTGTTGATGTGTGGATGTGTCGATGTGTCGACGAGTCGATGTGTGGATGTGTGGATGTGTGGATGTGAGGATGTTTGGATGTGTGGATATGTGTATTAGTAGATGTGTCGATGTGTCGATATGTGGATGTGTCGATGTGTCGATGTTTCGATGTGTAGATATGTCGATGTGTCGATGTGTGGATGTGTGGATGTGACGATGTGAGGATATGTGGATGTATGGATGTGGGGATGTGTCGATGAGTCGATGTGTCGATGTGCCGATGTGTCGATGTGTCGATGTGTAGATGTGTCGATGTGTCGATGAGTGGATGTGTGGATGTGTCGATGTGAGGATATGTGGATGTGTCGATGTGTCGATGTGTCGATATGTCGATGTGTCGATGTGTCGATGTGTGGATGTGTTGATGTGTGGATGTGCCGATGTGTCGACGAGTCGATGTGTGGATGTGTGGATGTGTGGATGTGTGGATGTGAGGATGTTTGGATGTGTGGATATGTGTATTAGTAGATGTGTCGATGTGTCGATATGTGGATGTGTCGATGTGTCGATGTGTCGATGAGTCGATGAATCGATGTGTCGATGTGTCGATGTTTCGATGTGTCGATGTATCGATGTGTCGATGTGTCGATGTGTCGATGTGTCGATGTGTCGATGTGTCGATGTGTCGATGTGTCGATGTGTCGATGTGTCGATGTGTCGATGTACCGATGTGTCGATGTGTCGATGTGTCGATGTGTCGATGTGTCGATGTGTCGATGTGTCGATGTGTCGATGTGTCGATGTGTCGAAGTGTCGATGTGTCGATGTGTCGAAGTGTCGATGTGTCGATGAGTCTACGTGTCGATGTGTGGATGTGTGGATGTGTGGATGTGAGGATGTGTGGATGTGAGGATGTTTGGATGTGTGGATATGTGTATTAGTAGATGTGTCGATGTGTCGATATGTGGATGTGTCGATGTGTCGATGTTTCGATGTGTAGATATGTCGATGTGTCGATGTGTGGATGTGTGGATGTGACGATGTGAGGATATGTGGATGTGTGGATGTGTGGATGTGTGGATGTGAGGATGTTTGGATGTGTGGATATGTGTATTAGTAGATGTGTCGATGTGTCGATATGTGGATGTGTCGATGTGTCGATGTGTCGATGAGTCGATGAATCGATGTGTCGATGTGTCGATGTTTCGATGTGTCGATGTATCGATGTGTCGATGTGTCGATGTGTCGATGTGTCGATGTGTCGATGTGTCGATGTGTCGATGTGTCGATGTGTCGATGTGTCGATGTGTCGATGTACCGATGTGTCGATGTGTCGATGTGTCGATGTGTCGATGTGTCGATGAATCGATGTGTCGATGTGTCGATGTTTCGATGTGTCGATGTATCGATGTGTCGATGTGTCGATGTATCGATGTGTCGATGTGTCGATGTGTCGATGTGTCGATGTGTCGATGTATCGATGTGTCGATGTGTCGATGTGTCGATGTGTCGATGTGTCGATGTGTCGATGTGTCGATGTGTCGATGTGTCGATGTGTCGATGTACCGATGTGTCGATGTGTCGATGTGTCGATGTGTCGATGTGTCGATGTGTCGATGTGTCGATGTGTCGATGTGTCGATGTGTCGATGTGTCGAAGTGTCGATGTGTCGATGTGTCGAAGTGTCGATGTGTCGATGAGTCTACGTGTCGATGTGTGGATGTGTGGATGTGTGGATGTGTGGATGTGTGGATGTGAGGATGTTTGGATGTGTGGATATGTGTATTAGTAGATGTGTCGATGTGTCGATATGTGGATGTGTCGATGTGTCGATGTGTCGATGAGTCGATGAATCGATGTGTCGATGTGTCGATGTTTCGATGTGTCGATGTATCGATGTGTCGATGTGTCGATGTGTCGATGTGTCGATGTGTCGATGAGTCGATGAATCGATGTGTCGATGTGTCGATGTTTCGATGTGTCGATGTATCGATGTGTCGATGTGTCGATGTGTCGATGTGTCGATGTGTCGATGTGTCGATGTGTCGATGTGTCGATGTGTCGATGTGTCGATGTGTCGATGTGTCGATGTGTCGATGTGTGGATGTGTGGATGTGTGGATGTGTCGATGTGTCGATGTGTCGATGTGTCGATGTGTCGATGTGTCGATGCACCGATGTGGCGATGAGTGGATGTGTAGATGTGTGGATGTGAGGATGTGTGGATGTGTGGATGTGTGGATGTGTGGCTGTGTGGATGTGTCGATGAGCCGATGTGTCGATTTGTGGATGTGTCGACGAGTCGATGTGTCCATGTGTGGATGTGTGGATGTGTGGATGTGTGGATGTGTGGATGTGAGGATGTGAGGATGTGTGGATGTGTGAATGTGTGTATGAGTAGATGTGTCGATGTGTCGATGTGTCGATGTGTCGATGTGTCGATTTGTCGATGTGTCGATGTATCGATGTGTCGATGTGTCGATGTGTCGATGTGTCGATGTGTCGATGTGTCGATGTGTCGATGTGTCGATGTGTCGACGTGTCGATGTGTGGATGTGTGGAAGTGTCAATGTGTCGATGTGTCGATGTTTCGATGTGTCGATGTGTCGATATGTCGATGCACCGATGTGGCGATGAGTGGATGTGTGGATGTGTGGATGTGAGGATGTGTCGATGTGTCGATGTGTGGATGTGTGGATGTGTCGATGTGTCGATGTGTCGATGTGTCGATGCACCGATGTGGCGATGAGTGGATGTGTAGATGTGTGGATGTGAGGATGTGTGGATGTGTGGATGTGTGGATGTGTGGCTGTGTGGATGTGTCGATGAGTCGATGTGTCGATTTGTGGATGTGTCGACGAGTCGATGTGTCCATGTGTGGATGTGTGGATGTGTGGATGTGAGGATGTGAGGATGTGTGGATGTGTGAATGTGTGTATGAGTAGATGTGTCGATGTGTCGATGTGTCGATGTGTCGATGTGTCGATGTTTCGATGTGTCGATGTGTCGATGTGTGGATGTGTCGATGTGTCGATGTACCGATGTGGCTATATGTTTATGTGTGGATGTGTGGATGAGCGGATGTGAGGATATGTCGATGTGTGGATGTGGGGATGTGTCGATGAGTCGATGTGTCGATTTGTGGATGTGTCGGTGTGTGGATGTGTCGATGTGTCGATGTGTGTATGTGTCGATGTGTGGATGTGTGGATGTGTCGAAGTGAGGATATGTGGATGTGTGGATGTGGGGATGTGTCGATGAGTCGATGTGTCGATTTGTGGCTGTGTCGTTGTGTGGATGTGTGGATGTGTCGTTATTTCAATGTGTCGATGTGTCGATGTGTGAATGTGTGGATGTGAGGATGTGTGGATGTGTGGATGTGTAGATGTGTAGATGTGTCGATGTGTAGATGTGTGGTTGTGTCGATGTGTCGATGTTTCGATTTGTGGATGTGTGGATGTGTGGATGTGAGGATGTGTGGATGTGTGGATGTGTAGATGTGTAGATGTGTAGATGTGTAGATGTGTAGATGTGTAGATGTGTGGTTGTGTGGATGTGTAGATGTGTCGATGTGTCGATGTGACGATGTGTGGATGTGTCGATGTGCCTATGTATCGATGTGTCGATGTGTCGATGTTTCGATGTGTCGATGTGTCGATGTTTCGACGTGTCGATGTGTGGATGTGTGGAAGTGACAATGTGTCGATGTGTGGATGTGTGGAAGTGTCAATGTGTCGATGTGTCGATGTGTCGATGTTTCGATGTGTCGATGTGACGATGTGTCAATATGTCGACGTGTCGATGTGTGGTTGTGTGGATGTGTGGATTTGTCGATGTGTGGATGTGTGGATGTGTGGATGTGTGGATGTGTGGATGTGTGGATGTGAGGATGTGTGGATGTGTGGATGTGTGGATGTGTAGATGTGTCGATGTGTCGATGTGACGATGTGTGGATGTGTCGATGTGCCTATGTATCGATGTGTCGATGTGTCGATGTGTCGATGTGTCGATCTGTCGATGTGTCGATGTGTCGATGTGTCGATGTGTCGATGTGTCGATGTGTCGATGTGTCGATGTGTCGATGTGTGGATGTGAGGATGTGTGGATGTGTAGATGTGTGAAATTGTAGATGTGTCGATGTGTCGAAGTGTGGATGTGTCGATGTGTCGATGTGTCGATGTTTCGATGTATCGATGTGTCGATGTGTCGATGTGTCGATGTGTGGATGTGTGGATGTGTGGATGTGTGGATGTGTGGATGTGCGGATGTGTGGATGTGTGGATGTGTGGATGTGTGGATGTGTGGATGTGTGGATGTGAGGATGTGTGGATGTGTGGATGTGTGGATGTGTGGATGTGTAGATGTGACGATGTGTGGATGTGTCGATGTGCCGATGTATCGATGTGTCGATCTGTCGATGTGTCGATGTGTCGATGTGTCGATGTGTCGATGTGTCGATGTGTCGATGTGTCGATGTGTCGATGTGTCGATGTGTCGATGTGTCGATGTGTCGATGTGTCGATGTGTCGATGTGTCGACGTGTCGATGTGTGGATGTGTGGATGTGTGAATGTGTCGATGTGTCGATGAGTCGATGTGTGGATGTGTCGATGTTTCGATGTGTCGATGCGTCGATGTGTCGATGCACCGATGTGGCGATGAGTGGATGTGTGGATGTGAGGATGTGAGGATGTGAGGATGTGTGAATGTGTGGATGTGTGGCTGTGTGGATGTGTCGATGAGTCGATTTGTGGATGTGTCGACGAGTCGATGTGTCGATGTGTGGATTTGTGGATGTGTGGATGTGAGGAAGTGTGGATGTGTGGATGTGTGTATGAGTAGATGTGTCGATGTGTCGATGTGTCGATGTGTCGATGTGTCGATGTGTCGATGTATCGATGTGTCGATGTGTCGAAGTATCGATGTGTCGATGTGTCGACGTGTCGATGTGTGGATGTGTGGAAGTGTCGATGTGTCGATGTGTCGATGTGTGGATGTGTTTCGATGTGTCGATGTGTCGATGTGTCGATGTGTCGATGTGTCGATGTTTCGATGTGTCGATGTGTCGATGTGTCGATGTGTCGATGTGTCGATGTGTGGATGTGTGGATGTGTCGATGTGTGGATGTGTCGATGTGTCGATGTACCGATGTGGCGATGAGTTTATGTGTGGATGTGTGGATGTGAGGATATGTCGATGTGTGGATGTGGGGATGTGTCGATGAGTCGATGTGTCGATTTGTGGAAGTGTCGGTGTGTGGATGTGCCGATGTGTCGATGTACCGATGTGGCGATGACTTTATGTGTGGATGTGTGGATGTGAGGATATGTTGATGTGTGGATGTGGGTATGTGTCGATGAGTCGATGTGTCGATTTGTGGATGTGTCGGTGTGTGGATGTGTCGATGTGTGGATGTGTCGATGTACCGATTTGGGGATGAGTTTATGTGTGGATGTGTGGATGTGAGGATATGTCGATGTGTGGATGTGGGGATGTGTCGATGATTCGATGTGTCGATTTGTGGATGTGTCGGTGTGTGGATGTGTCGATGTGTGGATGTGTGGATGTGTCGGTGTGTGGATGTGTCGATGTGAGGATATGTGGATGTGGGGATGTGGCGATGATTCGATGTGTCGATTTGTGGATGTGTCGTTGTGTGGATGTGTGGATGTGTCGATGTTTCAATATGTCGATATGTTGATGAGTCGATGTGTCGATGAGTCGATGTGTCGATGTGTCGATGTGTCGATGAGTCGATGTGTCGATGTGTCGATGTGTAGACGAGTCGATGTGTCGATGTGTGGATGTGTGGATGTGTGGATGTGAGGATGTGTGGATGTGTAGATGTGTAGATGTGTAGATGTTTAGATGTGTCGATGTGTCGATGTGTCGATGTGTCGATGTGTGGTTGTGTCGATGTGTCGATGTTTCGATTTGTGGATGTGTGGATGTGAGGATGTGTGGATGTGTGGATGTGTAGATGTGTAGATGTGTCGATGTGTCGATGTGTCGATGTTTCGGAGAGTCGATGTGTCGATTTGTGGATGTGTCGACGAGTCGATGTGTCGATGTGTGAATGTGTGGATGTGAGGGTGTGTGGATGTGTGGATGTGTAGATGTGTAGATGTGTAGATGTGTAGATGTGTAGATGTGTCGATGTGTCGATGTGTGATTGTGTCGATGTGTCGATGTTTCGATGTATCGATGTGTCGATGTGTCGACGTGACGATGTGTCGATGTGTCGACGTGTCGATGTGTGGATGTGTGGATGTGTCGATTTGTGGATGTGTCGGTGTGTGGATGTGTCGATGTGTCGATGTGTGGATGTGTCGATGTACCGATTTGGGGATGAGTTTATGTGTGGATGTGTGGATGTGAGGATATGTCGATGTGTGGATGTGGGGATGTGTCGAAGATTCGATGTGTCGATTTGTGGATGTGTCGGTGTGTGGATGTGTCGATGTGTGGATGTGTGGATGTGTCGATGTGTGGATGTGTGGATGTGTCGATGTGAGGATATGTGGATGTGTGGATGTGGGGATGTGGCGATGATTCGATGTATCGATGTGTCGATGTGTCGATGTGTGGATGTGTGGATGTTTCGATGTGTCGATGTGTCGATGTGTGGATGTGTGGATGTGTGGATGTGTGGATGTGTGGATGTGTGGATGTGTGGATGTGTGGATGTGTGGATGTGAGGATGTGTTGATGTGTGGATGTGTCGATGTGTCGATGTGTCGATCTGTCGAAGAGTCGATGTGTCGATTTGTGGATGTGTCGACGAGTCGATGTGTCGATGTGTGGATGTGTGGATGTGAGGGTGTGTGGATGTGTGGATGTGTAGATGTGTAGATGTGTAGATGTGTCGATGTGTCGATGTGTGATTGTGTCGATGTGTCGATGTTTCGATGTATCGATGTGTCGATGTGTCGACGTGACGATGTGTCGATGTGTCGACGTGTCGACGTGTCGATGTGTGGATATGTGGATGTGTGGAAGTGTCGATGTGTCGATGTGTTTATGTGTGAATGTGTGGATGTGTGGATGTGAGGATGTGTGGATGTGTGGATGTGTGGATGTGTGGATGTGTCGATTTGTTGATGTGTGGATTTGTCGATGTCTCGATGTGTCGATGTGTCGGAGTGTCGATGCACCGATGTGGCGATGAGTGGATGTGTGGATGTGTCGATTTAAGGATGTGTGGATGTGTGGATGTGTGGCTGTGTGGCTGTGTGGATGTGTCGATGAGTCGATGTGTCGATTTGTGGATGAGTCGACGATTCGATGTGTCGATGTGTGGATGTGTGGATGTGTGGATGTGTGGATGTGAGGATGTGTGGATGTGTGGATGTGTGTATGAGTAGATGTGTCGATGTGTCAATGAGTGGATGTGTCGATGTGTCGATGTGTCGATGTATCGATGTGTCGATTTGTCGATGTGTCGATGTGTCGACGTGTCGATGTGTGGATGTGTGGAAGTGTCGATGTGTCGATGTGTGGATGTGTCGATGTTTCGATGTGTGGGTGTGTCGATGTTTCGACGTGTCGATGTGTCGATGTGTGGATGTGTGGATGTGTGGATGTGTGGATGTGAGGATGTGTTGATGTGTGGATGTGTCGATGTGCCGATGTGTCGATGTGTGGATGTGTGGATGTGTGGAAGTGTGGATGTGTGGATGTGTGGATGTGAGGATGTGTTGATGTGTTGATGTGTGGATGTGTCGATGTGTCGATGTGTCGATCTGTCGAAGAGTCGATGTGTCGATTTGTGGATGTGTCGACGAGTCGATGTGTCGATGTGTGGATGTGTGGATGTGAGGGTGTGTGGATGTGTCGATTTGTTGATGTGTGGATTTGTCGATGTCTCGATGTGTCGATGTGTCGGAGTGTCGATGCACCGATGTGGCGATGAGTGGATGTGTGGATGTGTGGATGTAAGGATGTGTGGATGTATGGATGTGTGGCTGTGGAGCTGTGTGGATGTGTCGATGAGTCGATGTGTCGACGAGTCGATGTGTGGATGTGTGGATGTGTGGATGTGTGGCGGTGTGGCTGTGTGGATGTGTCGATGAGTCGATGTGTCGATTTGTGGATGTGTCGACGAGTCGATGTGTGGATGTGTGGATGTGTGGATGTGTGGATGTGAGGATGTGTGGATGTGTGGATGTGTGGATGTGTCGATGAATCGATGTGTCGATTTGTGGATGTGTCGAATATTCGATGTGTCGATGTGTGGATGTGTCGATGTTTCGATTTGTCGATGTGTCGATGTGTGGATGTGTCGATGAGTCGATGTGTCGATTTGTTGATGTGTCGACGAGTCGATGTGTGGATGAGTCAATGTTTCGATTGGTCGATGTGTCGATGTGTCGATGTTTCGATGTTTCGATGTGTCGATGTGTCGATGTGTCGATGTGTCGATGTGTCGATGTGTCGATGTGTCGACGTGTCGATGTGTGGATGTGTGGATGAGTGGATGTGTCGATGTGTGGATGTGTGGATGTGTCGATGTGTGGATGTGTGGATGTGTAGATGTGAGGATGTGTCGATTTGTGCATGTGTTGATGTGTCGACGTGTCGATGTGTGGATGTGTCGATGTTTCGATGTGTCGATGTGTCGATGTGTGGATGTGTCGACGTTTCGATGTGTCGATGTGTCGAAGGGTCGATGTGTCGAAGGGTCGATGTGTCGATGTGTGGATGTGTGGATGTGTGGATGTGTGGATGTGTCGATGTGTCGAAAAGTCGCTGTGTCGATTTGTGGATGTGTCGACGAGTCAATGTATCTATGTGTCGATGTGTGTATGTGTCGATGAGTCGATGTGTGGATTTGTGGATGTGTCGACGAGTCGATGTTTCGACGTGTCGATGTGTCGATGTTTCGATGTGTCGATGTGTCGATGTGTGGATGTGTGGATGTGTCGATGTGTCGAATTATCGATGTGTCGATGTGTCTTTGTGTGGATGTGTGGATGTGTGGATGTGTGGATGTGTGGATGTGTGGATTTGTGGATGTGTGGATGTGTGGATGTGTGGATGTGAGTATGTGTGGATGTGTCGATGTGTCGATGAGTCGATGTGTCGATTTGTGGATGTGTCGACGAGTCGATGTGTAGATGTGTCGATGTGTGGATGAGTCGATGTTTCGATGTGTCGATGTTGTCGATGTGTCTATGTGTCGATGTGTCGATGTGTCGATGCTTCGATGTGTCGATGTGTCGATGTGTTGATTTGTGGATAGTTGGATGTGTGGATGTGTCGATTTGTCGAATTATCGATGTGTCGATGTGTGGATGTGTGGATGTGTGTTTGTGTGGATGTGTGAATGTGTGGATGTGTGGATGTGTTGATGTGTGGATGTGTGGATGTGAGGATGTGATGTGTGGATGTGTCGATGTGTCGATGTGTCGATGTGTGGATGTGTCGATTTTTCGATGAGTCGATGTGTCGATGTGTCCATGTGACGAAGTGTGGATGTGTCGATGTTTCGATGTGTCGATGTGTCGATGTGTCGATTTGTGGATGTGTGGATGTGAGGATGTTTGGATGTGTTGATGTGTGGAAATGTCGATGAGTCGATGTGTCGATGTGTGGATGTGTCGATGTGTCGATGTGTCGATGTGTCGATTTGTGGATGTGTGGATGTGATGATGTTTGGATGTGTGGATGTGTGGAAATGTCGATGAGTCGATGTGTCGATGTGTGGATGTGTGGATGTGTGGTTGTGTGGATGTGTGGATGTGTGGATGTGTGGATGTGTGGATGTGTGGATGTGAGGATGTGATGTGTGGATGTGTCGGTGTGCCGATGTGTCGATGTGTCGATGTGTCGATGTGTCTATGTGTCGATGTTTCGATGTGTCGATGTGTGGATGTGTGGATGTGTCGATGTTTCGATGTGTCGATGTATCGATGTGTCGGTGTGTCGATGCGTCGATATGTCGATGTGTCGATGTGTCGATGCACCGATGTGGCGATGAGAGGATGTGTGGATGTGTGGATGTGAGGATGTGTGGATGTGTGGATGTGTGGATGTGTCGATGAGTCGATTTGTGGATGTGTCGACGAGCCGATTTTTCGATGTGTCGATGTGTGGATGTGTCGATGAGTCGATGTGTCGATGAATCGATGTGTCGATGTGTCGATAAGTCGATGTTTCGATGTGTCGATGTGTCGATGCACCGAAGGGGCGATGATTGGATGTGTGGATGTGAGGATGTGTGGATGTGTGGATGTGTGGATGTGTCGATGAGTCGATGAGTCGATTTGTGGATGTGTCGACGAGCCGATTTGTCGATGTGTCGATGTGTGGATGTGTCGATGAGTCGATGTGTCGATTTGTGGATGTGTCGACGTGTCGATGTGTCGATGTTTCGATGTGCCGATGTGTCGATGTGTCGATGTGCGGATGTGTGGATGTGTGGATGTGTGGATGTGTCGATGTGTCGATGTTTCGATGTGTCGATGTGTCGATGTTTCCATGTGTCGATGTGTCGATGTGTCGACGTGTCGATGTGAGGATGAGTGGTTGTGTGGATGTGTGGATGTGTGGATGTGTGGATGTGTGGATGTGTGGATGAGTGGATGTGTGGATGTGTGGATGTGTGGATGTGAGGATGTGTGGATGTGTGGATGTGTCGATGTTTCGATGTGTCGATGTATCGATGTGTCGGTGTGTCGATGTGTCGATGTGTCGATGTGTCGATGTGTCGATATGTCGATGTGTCGATGTGTCGATGCACCGATGTGGCGATGAGAGGATGTGTGGATGTGTGGATGTGAGGATGTGTGGATGTGTGGATGTGTGGATGTGTGGATGTGTGGATGTGTCGATGAGTCGATTTGTGGATGTGTCGACGGGCCGATTTGTCGATGTGTCGATGTGTGGATGTGTCGATGAGTCGATGTGTCGATGTATCGATGTGTCGATGTGTCGATGTGTCGATGTTTCGATGTGTCGATGTGTCGATGCACCGAAGGGGCGATGAGTGGATGTGTGGATGTGAGGATGTGTGGATGTGTGGATGTGTGGATGTGTGGATGTGTGGATGTGTGGATGTGTCGATGAGTCGATTTGTGGAAGTGTCGACGAGCCGATTTGTCGATGTGTCGATGTGTCGATGTGTCGATGTGTGGATGTGTCGATGAGTCGATGTGTCGATTTGTGGATGTGTCGACTTGTCGATGTGTCGATGTTTCGATGTGCCGATGTGTCGATGTGTGGATGTGTCGATGTGTCGATGTGTGGATGTGTCGAAGTGTCGATGTGTCGATGTTTCGATGTGTCGATGTGTCGATGTGTCGATGTGTCGATGTGTCGATGTGTCGATGTGTCGATGTGTCGACGTGTCGATGTGAGGATGTGTGGTTGTGTGGTTGTGTGGATGTGTGGATGTGTGGATGTGTGGATGTGTGGATGTGTGTATGTGTGGATGTGTGGATGTGTGGATGTGAGGATGTGATGTGTGGATGTGTCGATGTGTCAATGCGTCGATGAGTCGATGTGTCGATTTGTGGATGTGTCGACGAGTCGATGTGTCGATGTGTGGATGTGTCGATTTTTCGATGTGTCGATGTGTCGATGTGTCGAAGTGTCGAGGTGCGATGTGTGGATGTGTGGATGTGTCGATGTGTCGATGTGTCGAAGAGTCGATGTGTGGATGTGTCGATTTGTGGATGTGTCGACGAGTCGATGTGTCGATGTGTTGATGTGTCGATATGACGATGTGTTGACGTGTGGATGTGTCGATGTGTCGATGTGTCGATGTTTCGATATGTCGATGTGTCGATGTGTGGATGTGTCGATGTGTCGATGTGTCGATGTGTCGATGTGTCGACGTGTCGGTGTGTGGATGTGTGGATGTGACGATGTGTCAATGTGTCGATGTTTGGATGTGTCGATGTTTCGATGTGTCGATGTGTCGATGCACCGATGTGGCGATGAGTGGATGTGTGGATGTGTGGATGTGAGGATGTGTTGATGTGTCGATGTGTGGATGTGTCGATGAGTCGACTTGTGGATGTGTCGACGAGCTGATGTGTCGATGTGCCGATGTGTCGATGTGTGGATGTGTCGATGTGTGGATGTGTCGATGTGTCGTTGTGTCGATGTTTCGATGTGTCGATTTTTCGATGTGCCGATGTGTCGATGTGTCGATGTGTCGACGAGTCGATGTTTCGATGTGTGGATGTGTGGATGTGTGGATGTGTTGATGTGTCGATGTGTCGATGTGTCGAAGAGTCGATGTGTGGATGTGTCGATTTGTGGATGTGTCGATGAGTCGATGTGTCGATTTGTGGATGTGTCGACGTGTCGATGTGTCGATGTGTGGATGTGTCGATTTTTGGATGTGTGGATGTGTCGATGTGTCGATGTGTGGATGTGTCGATTTGTGGATGTGTCGATGAGTCGATGTGTCGATTTGTGGATGTGTCGGCGTGTCGATGTGTCGATGTGCCGATGTGTCGATGTGTCGAAGTGTGGATGTGTGGATGTGTCGATTTGTGGATGTGTCGACGAGTCGATGTGTCGATGTGTTGATGTGTCGATGAGTCGATATGTCGATTTGTCGATGTGTCGACGAGTCGATGTGTCGATGTGTCGATGTGTCGATGTGCCGATGTGTCGATGTGTCGATGTGTGAATGTGTGGATGTGTGGATGTGTGGATGTGTGGATGTGTTGATGTGTTGATGTGTGGATGTGTGGATGTGTGGATGTGTGGATGTGTGGATGTTTGGATGTGAGTATGTGTGGATGTGTCGATGTGTCGATTTGTCGATGTGTCGATGTATCGATAAGTGGATGTGTGGATGTGAGGATATTTGGATGTGTGGATGTGTGGAAGTGTCGATGAGTCGATGTGTCAATGTGTCGATGTGTGGATGTGTCGATTTGTGGATGTGTCGACGAGACGATGTGTCGATGTGTTGATGTGTCGATGTGACGATGTGTCGATGTGTGGATGTGTCGATGTGTCGATGTTTCGATATGTCGATGTGTCGATGTGTGGATGTGTCGATGTGTCGATGTGTCGATGTGACGATGAATAGATGAGTGGATGTGTGGATTTGAAGATGTGTGGATGTATGGATGTGTGGAAGTGTCGATGAATCAATGTGTCGATTTGTGGATGTGTCGATGTGTGCATGTGTCGATGTTTCGATGTGTCGGTGTGTCGATGTGACGATGTGTCGATGTGTGGATGTGACGATGTGTCGATGTGTGGATGTGTCGATGTTTCGATGTGTCGATGTGTCGATGTTTCGAAATGTCGATGTGTCGATGTGTGGATGAGTCGATGTGTCGATGTGTCAATGTGTCGATGTGTCGACGTGTCGGTGTGTGGATGTGTGGATGTGTCGATGTGTCAATGTGTCGATGTGTGGATGTGTCGATGTTTCGAAGTGTTGATGTGTCGATGCACCGATGTGGCGATGAGTGGATGTGTGGATGTGTGGATGTGTGGATGTGTCGATGAGTCGATTTTTGGATGTGTCGACGAGCCGATGTTTCGATGTGTCGATGTGTGGATGTGTCGATGAGTCGATGTGGCGATTTTTGGATGTGTCGACGAGTCGATGTTTCGATGTGCCGATGTGTCGATGTGTGGATGTGTGGATGTGTGGATGTGTGGATGTGTGGATGTGTGGATGTGTGGATGTGTCGATTTGTCGATGTGTCGATGTGTGGATGTGTCGATTTTTGGATGTGTCGATGTGTCGAAGTGTCGATGTGTCGATGTGTGGATGTGTGGATGTGTGGATGTGTGGATGTGTCGATGTGTCGATGTGTCGATGTGTGGATGTGTCGATTTGTGGATGTGTCGATGAGTCGATGTGTCGATTTGTGGATGTGTCGGCGTGTCGATGTTTCGATGTGCCGATGTGTCGATGTGTCGAAGTGTGGATGTGTGGATGTGTGGATGTGTGGATGTTTGGATGTTTGGATGTGAGTATGTGTGGATGTGTGGATGTGTCGATGAGTCGATGTGTCGATTTGTGGATGTGTCGACGAGTCGATGTGTGGATGTGTCGATGTGTGGATGTGTAGATGTTTCGATGTGTCGATGTTTCGATGTGTCGATGTGTGGATGTGTGGATGTGTCGATTTGTCGATGTGTCTATGTGTCGATGTGTCGATGTGTCGATGTGTCTATGTGTGGATGTGTCGATGAGTCGATGTGTCGATTTGTGGATGTTTCGACGAGTCGATGTGACGATGTGTCGATGTGTTGATGTGTGTATGTGTCGATGTTTCGATGTGTCGATGTGTCGATGTGCGGATGTGTCGATGTATTGATGTGTCGATGTGTTGATGTGTCGATGTGTGGATGTGTGAAAGTGTCGATGAGTCGATGTGTCGACTTGTGGATGTGTCGATGTGTCTATGTGTGGATGTGTCGATGAGTTGATGTGTCGATTTGTGGATGTGTCGACGAGTCGATGTGTCGATGTGTTGATGTGTCGATGTGTTGATGTGTCGATGTGTTGATGTGTCGATGTGTGGATGTGTGAAAGTGTCGATGTGTCGATGTGTCGATGTGTGGATGTGTGGATGTGTCGATGTGTCGATTTGTGGATGTGTCCACGAGTCGATGTGTCGATGTGTTGAAGTGTCGATGTGTCGATGTGTCTATGTGTGGATGTGTCGATGAGTTGATGTGTCGATTTGTGGATGTGTCGACGAGTCGATGTGTGGATGTGTGGATGTGTCGATGTCTCGATGTGCCGATGTGTCGATGTGCCGATGTGTCGATGTTTCGATGTGTCGATGTGTTGATGTGTTGATGTGTGGATGTGTCGATGTCTCGATGTGCCGATGTGTCGATGTGCCGATGTGTCGATGTTTCGATGTGTCGATGTGTCGATGTGTTGATGTGTTGATGTGTGGATGTGTGGATGTGTCGATGAGTCGATTTGTGGATGTGTCGACGAGCCGATGTTTCGATGTGTCGATGTGTCGATTTGTGGATGTGTCGACAAGTCGATGTGTCGATGTGCCGATGTGTCGATGTGTCGATGTGTGGATGTGTGGATGTGTGGATGTGTCGATGTGTGGATGTGTGGATGTGTGGATGTGTGGATGTGTGGATGTGTGGATGTTTGGATGTGAGTATTTGTGGATGTGTGGATGTGTCGATGAGTCGATGTGTCGATTTGTGGATGTGTCCACGAGTCGAAGTGTCGATGTGTTGAAGTGTCGATGTGTCGATGTGTCGATGTGTCTATGTGTGGATGTGTCGATGAGTTGAAGTGTCGATTTGTGGATGTGTCGACGAGTCGATGTGTCGATGTGTTGATGTTTCGATGTGTGGATGTGTCGATGTCTCGATGTGCCGATGTGTCGATTTTTCGATGTGTCGATATGTGGATGTGTGGATGTGTCGATGAGTCGATGTGTTGACTTGTGGATGTGTCGACGAGTCGATGTGTCGATGTGTCTATGTGTCGATGTGTCGATGTGTCGATGTGTCGATGTGTCGATGTGTGGATGTGTCGATGAGTCGACGTGTCGATGTGTGATGTGTCGATGTGTCGATGTGTCGATGTGTCGATGTGTGGATGTGTCGATGTGTCGATGTGTCGATGTGTCGATGAGTCGATGTGTTGACTTGTGGATGTGTCGACGAGTCGATGTGTCGATGTGTCTATGTGTCGACGAGTCGATGTGTCGATGTGTCTATGTGTCGATGTGTCGATGTGTCGATGTGTCGATGTGTCGATGTGTGGATGTGTCGACGTTTCGATGTGTCGATGTGTCGATTTGTGGATGTGTCGATGTTTCGATGTGTCGATGTGTCGATTTGTGGATGTGTCGATGTTTCGATGTGTGGATGTGTCGATGTTTCGATGTGTCGATGTTTCGATGTGTCGATGTGTCGATGTACCGATGGAGTGGATGTGTGGATGTGTGGATTTGAAGATGTGTGGATGTATGGATGTGTGGAAGTGTCGATGAATCGATGTGTCGATTTGTGGATGTGTCGATGTGTGCATGTGTCGATGTTTCGATGTGTCGATGTGTCGATGTGACGATGTGTCGATGTGTGGATGTGTCGATGTTTCGATGTGTCGATGTGTCGATGTTTCGATGTGTCGATGTGTCGATGTCTCGATGTGTCGATGTGTGGATGTGTGGATGTGTCGATTTGTGGATGTGTGGATGTGTCGAAGTTTCGATGTGTCGATGTGTCGATTTGTGGATGTGTCGATGTGTCGACGTGTCGATGTTTCGATATGTCGATGTTTCGATGTGTCGATGTGTCGATTTGTGGATGTGTCGGTGTTTCGATGTGTGGATGTGTCGATGTTTCGATGTGTCGATGTGACGATGTGTCGATGTGTCGATGTGTCGATGTGTCGATGTGTCGACGTGTTGATGTATCGATGTGTCGATGTGTCGATGTGACGATGTGTCGATGTGTGGATGTGTCGATGTTTCGATGTGTCGATGTGTCGATGTTTCGATGTGTCGATGTGTCGATGTGTGGATGTGTCGATTTGTGGATGTGTGGATGTGTCGATGTGTCGATGTTTCGATGTGTCGATGTGTCGATGTGTCGATGTGACGATGTGTCGATGTGTCGATGTGTCGATGTGTCGATGTGTCGATGTACCGATGGGGTGGATGTGTGGATGTGTGGATTTGAAGATGTGTGGATGTATGGATGTGTGGAAGTGTCGAAGAATCGATGTGTCGATTTGTGAATGTGTCCATGTGTGCATGTGTCGATGTTTCGATGTGTCGATGCGTCGATTTGTGGATGTGTCGATGTGTCGATGTGTGGATGTGTCGATGTTTCGATGTGTCGATGTGACGATGTGTCGATGTGTCGATGTGTCGATGTGTCGATGTGTCGATTTGTGGATGTGTCGATGTGTCGATGTGTCGACGTGTCGATGTTTCGATATATCGATGTTTCGATGTGTCGATGTGTCGATTTGTGGATGTGTCGGTGTTTCGATGTGTGGATGTGTCGATGTTTCGATGTTTCGATGTGTCGATGTGTCGATGTTTCGATGTGTCGATGTGTGGATGTGTCGATGTTTCGATGTGTCGATGTGACGATGTGTCGATGTGTCGATGTGTCGATGTGTCGAAGTGTCGACGTGTCGATGTGTCGATATGTCGATGTTTCGATGTGTCGATGTGTCGATTTGTGGATGTGTCGATGTTTCGATGTGTCGATGTGACTATGTGTCGATGTGTCGATGTGTCGATGTGTCAATGTGTGGATGTGTCGACGTTTCGATGTGTCGATGTGTCGATTTGTGGATGTGTCGATGTTTCGATGTGTCGATGTGTCGATTTGTGGATGTGTCGATGTTTCGATGTGTGGATGTGTCGATGTTTCGATGTGTCGATGTTTCGATGTGTCGATGTGTCGATGTACCGATGGGGTGGATGTGTGGATGTGTGGATTTGAAGATGTGTGGATGTATGGATGTGTGGAAGTGTCGAAGAATCGATGTGTCGATTTGTGGATGTGTCGATGTGTGCATGTGTCGATGTTTCGATGTGTCGATGCGTCGATTTGTGGATGTGTCGATGTGTCGATGTGTCGACGTGCCGATGTGTCGATATGTCGATGTTTCGATGTGTCGATGTGTCGATGTGTGGATGTGTCGATTTGTGGATGTGTGGATGTGTCGAAGTTTCGATGTGTCGATGTGTCGAAGTGTCGATGTGTCGATATGTCGATGTTTCGATGTGTCGATGTGTCGATTTGTGGATGTGTCGATGTTTCGATGTTTCGATGTGTGGATGTGTCGATGTTTCGATGTGTCGATGTGTCGATGTGTTGATGTATCGATGTGTCGATGTGACGATGTGTCGATGTGTGGATGTGTCGATGTTTCGATGTGTCGATTTGTCGATGTGTCGATGTTTCGATGTGTCGATGTGTCGATGTGTCGATGTGTGGATGTGTCGATTTGTGGATGTGTGGATGTGTGGATGTGTCGATGTGTCGATGTGTGGATGTGTGGATGTGTCGATGTGTGGATGTGTCGATGTGTCGATTTGTGGATGTGTGGATGTGAGGATGTTTGGATGTGTGGATGTGTGGAAATGTCGATGAGTCGATGTGTCGATGTGTCGATGTGTGGATGTGTCGATGTGTCGATTTGTGGATGTGTCGACGATTCGATGTGTCGATGTGTCGATGTGTCGATTTGTCGATGTGCCGATGTGTCGATGTGTCGATGTGTCGATGTGTCGATGTGTCGATGTTTCGATGTTTGGATGTGTCGATGTGTGGATGTGTCGATGTCTCTATGTGTCGATGTGTCGATGTGTGGATGTGTCGATTTGTGGATGTGTGGATGTGTGGATGTGTCGATGTGTCGTTGTGTCGATGTGTAAATGTGTGGATGTGTCGATGTGTCGATGTGTCGATGTGTCGATTTGTGGATGTGTGGATGTGAGGATGTTTGGATGTGTGGATGTGTGGAAATGTCGATGAGTCGATGTGTCGATGTGTCGATGTGTGGATGTGTCGATGTGTCTATTTGTGGATGTGTCGACGAGTCGATGTGTCGATGTGTCGATTTGTCGATGTGCAGGTGTGTCGATGTGTCGATGTGTCGATGTGTCGAAGTGTCTATGTGTCGATGTTTCGATGTGTCGATGTGTGGATGTGTCGATGTGTCGAAGAATCGATGTGTGGATGTGTCGATTTGTGGATGTGTCGATGAGTCGATGTGTCGATTTGTGGATGTGTCGACGTGTCGATGTGTCGATGTGTGGATGTGTCGATTTTTGGATGTGTCGATGTGTCGAAGTGTCGATGTGTCGATGTGTCGATGTGTGGATGTGTGGATGTGTGGATGTGTGGATGTGTGGATGTGTGGATGTGTCGATGTGTCGATGTGTCGAAGAGTCGATGTGTGGATGTGTCGATTTGTGGATGTGTCGATGAGTCGATGTGTCGATTTGTGGATGTGTCGACGTGTCGATGTGTCGATGTGCTGATGTGTCGATGTGTCGATGTGTGGATGTGTGGATGTGTGGATGTGTGGATGTGTCGATGTGTCGATGTGTCGATGTGTCGATGTGTCGAAGTTTCGATGTGTCGATTTTTCGATGTGTCGATGTGTCGATGTGTCGATGTGTCGAAGCGTCGATGTGTCGATGTGTGGATGTGTGGATTTGTGGATGTGTGGATCTGTCGATGTGTCGAAGAGTCGATGTGTGGATGTGTCGATTTGTGGATGTGTCGACGAGTCGATGTGTCGATGTGTTGATGTGTCGATGAGTCGATATGTCGATTTGTGGATGTGTCGACGAATCGATGTGTCGATGTGTCGATGTGCCGATGTGTCGATGTGTCGATGTGTGGATGTGTGGATGTGTGGATGTGTGGATGTGTGGATGTGTGGATGTGTGGATGTGTGGATGTGTTGATGTGTTGATGTGTGGATGTGTGGATGTGTGGATGTGTGGGTGTTTGGATGTTTGGATGTGAGTATGTGTGGATGTGTCGATGAGTCGATTTGTCGATGTGTCGATGTGTCGATGTGTCGATAAGTGGATGTGTGGATGTGAGGATATTTGGATGTGTGGATCAGTGGAAGTGTCAATGAGTCGATGTGTCTATGTGTCGATGTGTGGATGTGTCGATTTGTGGATGTGTCGACGAGTCGATGTGTCGATGTGTTGATGTGTCGATGTGACGATGTGTCGATGTGTGGATGTGTCGATGTTTCGATGTGTCGATGTTTCGATGTGTCGATGTGTCGATGTTTCGATATGTCGAGGTGTCGATGTGTGGATGTGTCGATGTGTCGATGTGTCGATGTGTCGACGTGTCGGTGTGTGGATGTGTGGATGTGTCGATGTGTCAATGTGTCGATGTGTGGATGTGTCGATGTTTCGAAGTGTCGATGTGTCGATGCACCGATGTGGCGATGAGTGGATGTGTGGATGTGTTGATGTGAGGATGTGTGGATGTGTGGATGTGTGGATGTGTCGATGAGTCGATTTGTGGATGTGTCGACGAGCCGATGTTTCGATGTGTCGATGTGTGGATGTGTCGATGAGTCGATGTGTCGATTTGTGGATGTGTCGACGAGTCGATGTGTCGATGTTTCGATGTGCCGATGTGTCGATGTGTCGATGTGTCTATGTGTCTATGTGTGGATGTGTGGATGTGTTGATGTGTGGATGTGTGGATGTGTGGATGTGTGGATGTGTGGATGTTTGGATGTTTGGATGTGAGTATGTGTGGATGTGTGGATGTGTCGATGTGTCGATGAGTCGATGTGTCGATTTGTGGATGTGTCGACGAGTCGATGTGTCGATGTGTCGATGTGTGGATGTGTCGATGTTTCGATGTGTCGATGTTTCGATGTGTCGATGTGTGGATGTGTGGATGTGTGGATGTGTCGATGTGTCGATTTGTCGATGTGTCTATGTGTCGATGTGTCGATGTGCCGATGTGTCTTTGTGTGGGTGTGTCGATGAGTCGATGTGTCGATTTGTGGATGTTTCGACGAGTCGATGTGTCGATGTGTTGATGTGTGTATGTGTCGATGTTTCGATGTGTCGATGTGCGGATGTGTCGATGTATTGATGTGTCGATGTGTCGATGTGTCGATGTGTGGATGTGTGAAAGTGTCGATGAGTCGATGTGTCGACTTGTGGATGTGTCGATGTGTCTATGTGTGGATGTGTGGGTGTTTCGATGAGTCGATGTGTCGATTTGTGGATGTTTCGACGAGTCGATGTGTCGATGTGTTGATGTGTGTATGTGTCGATGTTTCGATTTGTCGATGTGCCGATGTGTCGATGTTTCGATGTGTCGATGTGTCGATATGTCGATATGTGGATGTGTGGATGTGTCGAAGAGTCGATTTGTGGATGTGTCGACGAGCCGATGTTTCGATGTGTCGATGTGTGGATGTGTCGATGAGTCGATGTGTCGATTTGTGGATGTGTCGACTAGTCGATGTGTCGATGTGTTGATGTGTCGATCTGTCGATGTGTCGATGTGTCTATGTGTGGATGCATCGATGAGTGTATGTGTCGATTTGTGGATGTGTCGACTAGTCGATGTGTTGATGTGTGGATGTGTCGATGTCTCGATGTGCCGATGTGTCGATGTGTCGATGTGTCGATGTTTCGATGTGTCGATGTGTCGATGTGTGGATGTGTGGATGTGTCGATGAGTCGATGTGTCGACTTGTGGATGTGTCGACGAGTCGATGTGTTTATGTGTCGATGTGTCGATGTGTCGATGTGTCGATGAGTCGATGTGTCGACGTGTCGATGTGTGGATGTGTGGATGTGTCGATGTGTCGATGTGTGGATGTATGGATGTGTGGATGTGTGGATGTGAGGAAGTGTGGATGTGTGGATGTGTGGATGTGTCGATGAGTCGATGTGTCGATTTGTGGATGTGTCAACGAGTCGATGTGTCGATGTGTCTATGTTTCGATGTGTGGATGTGTCGATGTTTCGACGTGTCGATGTGTCGATGTGTGGATGTGTCGATTTTTCGATGTGACGATGTGTGGATGTGTCGACGTTTCGATGTGTCGATGTACCGATATGGCGATGAGTGGATGTGTGGATGTGTGGATTTGAGGATGTGTGGATGTGTGGAAGTGCCGATGAATCGATGAGTCGATTTGTGGATGTGTCGATGTTTCGATGTGCCGATGTGTCGATGTGTGGATGTGTGGATGTGTGGATGTGTGGATGTTTGGATGTTTGGATGTGAGTATGTGTGGATGTGTGGATGTGTCGATGTGTCGATGAATCGATGTGTCGATTTGTGGATGTGTCGACTAGTCGATGTGTCGATGTGTTGAAGTGTCGATCTGTCGATGTGTCGATGTGTCTATGTGTGGATGCATCGATGAGTTGATGTTTCGATGTGTCGATGTGTCGATGTTTCGATGTGTCGATGTGTTGATGTGTGGATGTGTCGATTTGTGGATGTGTGGATGTGTCGATGTTTCGGTGTGTCGATGTGTCGATGTGTCGATTTGTGGATGTGTCAATGTGTTGATGTATCGATGTGTGGATGTGTCGATGTTTCGATGTGTCGATGTGTGTTTGTGTCGACGTTTCGATGTGTCGATGTGTCGATGTGGCGATGAGTGGATGTGTGGATGTGTGGATGTGTGGATGTGTGGATTTGAGGATGAGTCGATTTGTGGATGTGTCGATGTGTGGATGTGTCGATGTTTCGATGTGTCGATGTGTCGATGTGTCGATGTGTCGATGTGTCGATGTGTGGATGTGTGTATGTGCTTATATGTGGATGTGTCGATTTGTGGATGTGTGTGGATTCGTGGATGTGTCGATGTGTCGATGTTTGGATGTGTGTAAGTGTGGATGTGTGGATGTGTTGGTGTGAGGATTGGTGGATGTGTGGATGTGTATGGGTGGATGTGTGGATGTGTCGATGTGTCGATGTACCGATGTGGCGATGAGTGGATGTGTGGATGTGTGGATGTGTGGATGTGTGGATGTGTCGATGTGTCGATGTGTCGATGTTTCGATGTGTCGATGTGTCGATGTGTCGATGTGTCGATATGTCGATGTTTCGATGTGTGGATGTGTCGATGTTTCGATGTGTCGATGTGACGATGTGTCGATGTGTCGATGTGTCGATGTGTCGATATGTCGATGTGTCGATGTGTCGATGTGTTGATGTATCGATGTGTGGATGTGTCGATGTTTCGATGTGTCGATGTGTCGATGTGTGGATGTGTCGACGTTTCGATGTGTCGATGTGTCGATGTACCGATGTGGCGATGGGTGGATGTGTGGATGTGTGGATTTGAGGATGTTTCGATTTGTGGATGTGTCGATGTGTCGTTGTTTCGATGTGTCGAAGCGTCGATGTGTCGAAGTGTCGATGTGTCGATGTGTCTATGTGTCGATGTGTCGATGTGTCGATGTGTCGATGTGTCGATGTGTCGATGTGTCGATGTGTCGATGTGTCGATGTGTCGATGTGTCGATGTGTCGATGTGTTGATGTGTTGATGTGTGGATGTGTCGATGTTTCGATGTGTCGATGTGTCGATGTGCCGATGTGTCGATGTTTCGATGTGTCGATGTGTCGATGTGTGGATGTGAGGATGTGTCGATGAGTCGATGTGTCGACCTTTGGATGTGTCGACCTTTGGATGTGTCGACGAGTCGATGTGTCGATGTGTCGATGTGACGATGTGTCGATGTGTGGATGTGTCGATGAGTCGATGAGTCGATGTGTGGATGTGTGGATGTGTGGATGTGTGGATGTGTCGATGTGTGGATGTGTCGATGAGTCGATGTGTCGATGTGTGGATGTGTGGATGTGTGGATGTGTGGATGTGTGGATGTGTCGATGTGTGGATGTGTGGATGTGTGAATGTGTGGATGTGTGGATGTGTGAATGTCTGGATGTGTGGATGTGTGGATGTGAGGATGTGTGGATGCGTGGATGTGTGGATTTGTCGATGGGTCGCTGTGTCGATTTGTGGATGTGTCGACGAGTCGATGTGTCGATGTGTCGATGTGTGGATGTGTCGATGTTTCGATGTGTCGATTTGTCGCTGTGTCGATGTGTCGATTTGTCGATGTATCGATGTGTCGATGTGTGGATGTTCGGATGTGAGGATGTGTGGATGTGTTTATGAGTGGATGTGTCGATGAGTCGATCTGTCGATTTGTGGATGTGTCGACGAGTTGATGTGTCGATGTGTGGATGTGTGGATATGAGAATGTGTGGATGAGTCGATATGTGGATGTGTCGATGTGTGGATGTGTGGGTGTGTCGATGAGTCGATTTGTGGATGTGTCGACGAGTCGATGTGTCGCTGTGTGGATGTGTCGATGTGTCGATGTTTCGATGTGTGGATGTGTCAATGTTTCGATGTGTCGATGTGACGATGTGTGGATGTGTCGATTTTTCGATGTGTCGATGTGTCGATGTGTCAATGTGTCGATGTGTGGATGTGTGGATGTGTCGATGTTTCGATGAGTCGATTTGTGGATGTGTCGACGAGTCGATGTGTCGCTGTGTGGATGTGTCGATGTGTCGATGTGTCGATTTGTGGATGTGTGGATGTGTGGATGTGTCGATATGTGGATGTGTGGATAAGTGAATGAGTGGATGTGTGGATGTGTGGATTTGAAGATGTGTGGTTGTATGGATGTGTGGAAGTGTCGATGAATCGATGTGTCGATTTGTGGATGTGTTGATGTGTCAATGAATCGATGTGTCGATTTGTGGATGTGTTGATGTGTCGATGTGACCATGTGTCGATGTGTAAATGTGTCGATGTTTCGCTGTTTTGATGTGTCGATGTTTCGATGTTTCGATGTGTCGATGTGTCGATGTGTCGATGTGTCGATGTGTCGATGTGTCGATGTGTCGATGTGTCGATGTGTCGATGTGTCGATGTGTGGATGTGTGAATGTGGGGATGTGTGGATGTGTGGTTGTGTGGTTGTGAGGATGTCTGGATGTGTGGATGTGTGGATGTGTCGTTGGGTCGCTGTGTCGATTTGTGGATGTTTTGACGAGTCGATGTGTCGATGTTTCGATGTGTCGATGTGTCGATGTGCCGATGAGTCGATGTGTCGATTTGTCGATGTGTCGATGTGTGTATGTGCGGATGTGAGGATGTGTGGATGTGTTTATTAGTGGATGTGTCGATGAGTCGATTTGTGGATGTGTCGACGAGTCGATGTGTGGATGTGTGTATATGTGAATGTGTGGATGAGTCGATGTGTGGATGTGTCGATGTGTGGGTGTGTCGATGAGTCGATGTGTCGAATTGTGGATGTGTCGACGAGTCGATGTGTCGCTGTGTCGATGTGCCGATGTGTCGACGTGTCGACGTGTCGCTGTGTGGATGTGTCGATGTGTGGATGTGTGGATGTATGGATGTATGGATGTATGGATGTGTGGATGTGTGGATGTGTTGATGTGTGGATGTGTGGATGTGTGGATGTGTCGTTGTGTCGATGTGTCGATGTGTCGATGTGTCGATGTGTCGATGTGTCGATGTGTCGATGTGTCGATGTGTCGATGTGTCGATGTGTCGATGTGTCGATGTGTCGATGTGTCGATGTGTGGATGTGTGGATGTGTGGATGTGTGGATGTGTGGATGTGTGGTTGTGAGGATGTCTGGATGTGTGGATGTGTGGATGTGTCGTTGGGTCGCTGTGTCGATTTGTGGATGTTTTGACGAGTCGATGTGTCGATGTTTCGATGTGTCGATGTGTCGATGTGCCGATGAGTCGATGTGTCGATGTGTCGATGTGTCGATGTGTCGATGTGTCGATGTGTCGATGTGTCGATGTGTCGATGTGTCGATGTGTCGATGTGTCGATGTGTCGATGTGTGGATGTGTGGATGTGTGGATGTGTGGTTGTGAGGATGTCTGGATGTGTGGATGTGTGGATGTGTGGTTGTGAGGATGTCTGGATGTGTGGATGTGAGGATGTTTCGATGTGTCGATGTTTCGATGTGTCGATGTGTCGATGTGTCGATTTGTCGATGTGTCGATGTGTCGATGTGTCGATGTGTCGATGTGTGGATGTGTGGATGTGTGGATGTGTGGTTGTGAGGATGTCTGGATGTGTGGATGTGTCGTTGGGTCGCTGTGTCGATTTGTGGATGTTTTGACGAGTCGATGTGTCGATGTTTCGATGTGTCGATGTGTCGATGTGCCGATGAGTCGATGTGTCGATTTGTCGATGTGTCGATGTGTCTATGTGTGGATGTGTCGATGAATTGATGTGTCGATTTGTGGATGTGTCGACGAGTCGATGTGTCGAGGTGTTGACGTGTTGATGTGTGGATGTGTGTATGTGTCGATGTTTCGATGTGTCGATGTGTGGATGTGAGGATGTATGGATGTGTGTATTTGTCGATGGGTCGCTGTGTCGATTTGTGGATGTGTCGACGAGTCGATGTGTCGATGTGTCGATGTGTGGATGTGTCGATGTTTCGATGTGTCGATGTGTCGATGTGTGGATGTGTCGATGTTTCGATGTGTCGATGTGTCGATGTGTCGATGTGTGGATGTGTGGATGTGTCGATGCTTCGATGTGTCGATTTGTCGATGTGTCGATGTTTCGATTTGTCGCTGTGTCGATGTGTCGATGTGTGTATGTGCGGATGTGAGGATGTGTGGATGTGTGGATGTGTGGATGTGTCGACGAGTCGATGTGTCGATGTGTCGATGTGTGGATGTGTCGATGTTTCGATGTGTCGATGTGTCGATGTGTCGATGTGTGGATGTGTGGATGTGTCGATGCTTCGATGTGTCGATGTGTGGATGTGTGGATGTGTCGATGCTTCGATGTGTCGATGTGCCGATGAGTCGATGTGTCGATGTGTCGATGTGTCGATGTGTCGATGTGTCGATGTGTCGATGTGTCGATGTGTCGATGTGTCGATGTGTCGATGTGTCGATGTGTCGATGTGTCGATGTGTGGATGTGTGGATGTATGGATGTATGGATGTGTGGATGTGTGGATGTGTTGATGTGTGGATGTGTGGATGTGTGGATGTGTCGTTGTGTCGATGTGTCGATGTGTCGATGTGTCGATGTGTCGATGTTTCGATGTGTCGATGTGTCGATGTGTCGATGTGTCGATGTGTCGATGTGTCGATGTGTCGATGTGAGGATGTGTGGATGTGTGGATGTGTGGATGTGTGGATGTGTCGACGAGTCGATGTGTCGATGTGTCGATGTGTGGATGTGTCGATGTTTCGATGTGTCGATGTGTCGATGTGTCGATGTGTGGATGTGTGGATGTGTCGATGCTTCGATGTGTCGATTTGTCGATGTGTCGATGTTTCGATTTGTCGCTGTGTCGATGTGTCGATGTGTGTATGTGCGGATGTGAGGATGTGTGGATGTGTTTATTAGTGGATGTGTCGATGAGTCGATTTGTGGATGTGTCGACGAGTCGATGTGTGGATGTGTGTATATGTGAATGTGTGGATGAGTCGATGTGTGGATGTGTCGATGTGTGGGTGTGTCGATGAGTCGATGTGTCGAATTGTGGATGTGTCGACGAGTCGATGTGTCGCTGTGTCGATGTGCCGATGTGTCGACGTGTCGACGTGTCGCTGTGTGGATGTGTCGATGTGTGGATGTGTGGATGTATGGATGTATGGATGTGTGGATGTGTGGATGTGTTGATGTGTGGATGTGTGGATGTGTCGTTGTGTCGATGTGTCGATGTGTCGATGTGTCGATGTGTCGATGTTTCGATGTGTCGATGTGTCGATGTGTCGATGTGTCGATGTGTCGATGTGTCGATGTGTCGATGTGAGGATGTGTGGATGTGTGGATGTGTGGATGTGTGGATGTGTGGATGTGTGGATGTGTCGATGTGTGGATGTTTGGATGTGTGGATGTGAGGATGTGTGGATGTGTGGATGTGTGGATGTGTCGATGTGTCGATGTGTCGATGTGTCGATGCGTGGATGTGTCGATGTGTCGATGTGTCGATGCGTGGATGTGTGGATATGCGAATGTGTGGATGTGTCGATGTTTCGATGTGTCGATGTGTCGATGTATCGATGTGTCGATGTGTCGATGTGTGGATGTGTGGATGTGTGTATGTGTCGATGTGTCGATGTTTCGATGTGTCGATGTGTCGATGTGTCGATGTGTCGATGTGTCGATGTGTCGATGTGTGGATGTGTGGATGTGTGGATGTGTCGATGTGTCGATTTGTCGATGTGTCTATGTGTCGATGTGTCGATGTGTCGATGTGTCGATGTGTCTATGTGTGGGTGTGTCGATGAGTCGATGTGTCGATTTGTGGATGTTTCGACGAGTCGATGTGTCGATGTGTCGATGCGTGGATGTGTCGATGTGTCGATGCGTGGATGTGTGGATATGCGAATGTGTGGATGTGTCGATGTGTCGATGTGTCGATGTATCGATGTGTCGATGTGTCGATGTTTCGATGTGTGGATGTGTGGATGTGTCGATGTGTCGATGTGTCGATGCGTGGATGTGTCGATGTGTCGATGTGTCGATGCGTGGATGTGTGGATATGCGAATGTGTGGATGTGTCGATGTTTCGATGTTTCGATGTGTCGATGAGTCGATGTATCGATGTGTCGATGTGTCCATGTGTGGATGTGTGGATGTGTGGATGTGTGGATGTGTCGATGTTTCGATGTGTCGATGTGTCGATGTGTCGATGTGTCGATGTGTCGATGTGTCGATGTGTCGATGTGTCGATGTGTCGATGTGTCGATGTGTCGATGTATCGATGTGTCGATGTGTCGATGTGTGGATGTTTGGATGTGTCGATGTGTCGATGTGTCGATGTGTCGATGTGTCGATATGTGGATGTGTGGATGTGAGGATATGTCGATGTGTGGATGTGGGGATGTGTCAATGAGTCGATGTGTCGATTTGTGGATGTGTCGGTGCGTGGATGTGTGGATGTGTCGATGTGTCGATGTGTCGATGTGTGTATGTGTCGATGTGTGGATGTGTGGATGTGTCGATGTGAGGATATGTGGATGTGTGGATGTGGGGATGTGTCGATGAGTCGATGTGTCGATTTGTGGCTGTGTCGTTGTGTGGATGTGTCGATGTTTCAATGTGTCGATGTGTGGATGTGTGGATGTGTGGATGTGTGGATGTGTGGATGTGTGGATGTGTGGATGTGTGGATGTGTGGATGTGAGGATGTGTTGATGTGTGGATGTGAGCATTTGTCGATGTGTGGATGTGGGGATGTGTCGATGAGTCGATGTGTCGATTTGTGGATGTGTCGGTGTGTGGATGTGTGGATGTGTCGATGTGTCGATGTGTCGATGTGTGTATGTGTCGATGTGTGGATGTGTGGATGTGTGGATGTGTGGATGTGTGGATATTTGGATGTTTGGATGTGAGTATGTGTGGATGTGTGGATGTGTCGATGAGTCGATGTGTCGATTTGTGGATGTGTCGACGAGTCGATGTGTCGATGTGTCGATGTGTGGATGTGTCGATGTTTCGATGTGTCGATGTTTCGATGTGTCGATGTGTGGATGTGTGGATGTGTGGATGTGTCGATGTGTCGATTTGTCGATGTGTCTATGTGTCGATGTGTCGATGTGTCTATGTGTGGGTGTGTCGATGAGTCGATGTGTCGATTTGTGGATGTTTCGACGAGTCGATGTGTCGATGTGTCGATGTGTTGATGTGTGTATGTGTCGATGTTTCGATGTGTCGATGTGTCGATGTGCGGATGTGTCGATGTATTGATGTGTCGATGTGTCGATGTGTGGATGTGTGAAAGTGTCGATGAGTCGATGTGTCGACTTGTGGATGTGTCGATGTGTCTATGTGTGGATGTGTGGGTGTGTCGATGAGTCGATGTGTCGATTTGTGGATGTTTCGACGAGTCGATGTGTCGATGTGTCGATGTGTTGATGTGTGTATGTGTCGATGTTTCGATGTGTCGATGTGCCGATGTGTCGATGTTTCGATGTGTCGATGTGTCGATGTGTCGATGTGTGGATGTGTGGATGTATGGATGTATGGATGTGTGGATGTGTGGATGTGTTGATGTGTGGATGTGTGGATGTGTGGATGTGTCGTTGTGTCGATGTGTCGATGTGTCGATGTGTCGATGTGTCGATGAGTCGATGTGTCGATTTGTGGATGTGTCGGTGCGTGGATGTGTGGATGTGTCGATGTGTCGATGTGTCGATGTGTGTATGTGTCGATGTGTGGATGTGTGGATGTGTCGATGTGAGGATATGTGGATGTGTGGATGTGGGGATGTGTCGATGAGTCGATGTGTCGATTTGTGGCTGTGTCGTTGTGTGGATGTGTCGATGTTTCAATGTGTCGATGTGTGGATGTGTGGATGTGTGGATGTGTGGATGTGTGGATGTGTGGATGTGTGGATGTGTGGATGTGTGGATGTGTGGATGTGTGGATGTGAGGATGTGTTGATGTGTGGATGTGAGCATTTGTCGATGTGTGGATGTGGGGATGTGTCGATGAGTCGATGTGTCGATTTGTGGATGTGTCGGTGTGTGGATGTGTGGATGTGTCGATGTGTCGATGTGTCGATGTGTGTATGTGTCGATGTGTGGATGTGTGGATGTGTGGATGTGTGGATATTTGGATGTTTGGATGTGAGTATGTGTGGATGTGTGGATGTGTCGATGAGTCGATGTGTCGATTTGTGGATGTGTCGACGAGTCGATGTGTCGATGTGTCGATGTGTGGATGTGTCGATGTTTCGATGTGTCGATGTTTCGATGTGTCGATGTGTGGATGTGTGGATGTGTGGATGTGTCGATGTGTCGATTTGTCGATGTGTCTATGTGTCGATGTGTCGATGTGTCTATGTGTGGGTGTGTCGATGAGTCGATGTGTCGATTTGTGGATGTTTCGACGAGTCGATGTGTCGATGTGTTGATGTGTGTATGTGTCGATGTTTCGATGTGTCGATGTGTCGATGTGCGGATGTGTCGATGTATTGATGTGTCGATGTGTCGATGTGTGGATGTGTGAAAGTGTCGATGAGTCGATGTGTCGACTTGTGGATGTGTCGATGTGTCTATGTGTGGATGTGTGGGTGTGTCGATGAGTCGATGTGTCGATTTGTGGATGTTTCGACGAGTCGATGTGTCGATGTGTCGATGTGTTGATGTGTGTATGTGTCGATGTTTCGATGTGTCGATGTGCCGATGTGTCGATGTTTCGATGTGTCGATGTGTCGATATGTCGATATGTGGATGTGTGGATGTGTCGAAGAGTCGATTTGTGGATGTGTCGACAAGCCGATGTTTCGATGTGTCGATGTGTGGATGTGTCGATGAGTCGATGTGTCGATTTGTGGATGTGTCGACTAGTCGATGTGTCGATGTGTTGATGTGTCGATGTGTCGATGTGTGGATGTGTGAAAGTGTCGATGAGTCGATGTGTCGACTTGTGGATGTGTCGATGTGTCTATTTGTGGATGTGTGGGTGTGTCGATGTGTCGATGTGTCGATGTGTCGATGTGTCGATGAGTCGATGTGTCGACGTGTCGATGTGTGGATGTGTGGATGTGTCGATGTGTCGATGTGTGGATGTATGGATGTGTGGATGTGTGGATGTGAGGAAGTGTGGATGTGTGGATGTGTGGATGTGTCGATGAGTCGATGTGTCGATTTGTGGATGTGTCAACGAGTCGATGTGTCGATGTGTCTATGTTTCGATGTGTGGATGTGTCGATGTTTCGACGTGTCGATGTGTCGATGTGTGGATGTGTCGATTTTTCGATGTGACGATGTGTGGATGTGTCGACGTTTCGATGTGTCGATGTACCGATATGGCGATGAGTGGATGTGTGGATGTGTGGATTTGAGGATGTGTGGATGTGTGGAAGTGCCGATGAATCGATGAGTCGATTTGTGGATGTGTCGATGTTTCGATGTGCCGATGTGTCGATGTGTGGATGTGTGGATGTGTGGATGTGTGGATGTGTGGATGTTTGGATGTTTGGATGTGAGTATGTGTGGATGTGTGGATGTGTCGATGTGTCGATGAATCGATGTGTCGATTTGTGGATGTGTCGACTAGTCGATGTGTCGATGTGTTGATGTGTCGATCTGTCGATGTGTCGATGTGTCTATGTGTGGATGCATCGATGAGTTGATGTTTCGATGTGTCGATGTGTCGATGTTTCGATGTGTCGATGTGTGGATGTGTCGATTTGTGGATGTGTGGATGTGTCGATGTTTCGGTGTGTCGATGTGTCGATGTGTCGATTTGTGGATGTGTCGATGTATCGATGTGTGGATGTGTCGATGTTTCGATGTGTCGATGTGTGTTTGTGTCGACGTTTCGATGTGTCGATGTGTCGATGTGGCGATGAGTGGATGTGTGGATGTGTGGATGTGTGGATTTGAGGATGAGTCGATTTGTGGATGTGTCGATGTGTGGATGTGTCGATGTTTCGATGTGTCGATGTGTCGATGTGTCGATGTGTCGATGTGTCGATGTGTCGATGTGTCGATGTGTGGATGTGTGGATGTGCTTATATGTGGATGTGTCGATTTGTGGATGTGTGTGGATTCGTGGATGTGTCGATGTGTCGATGTTTGGATGTGTGTAAGTGTGGATGTGTGGATGTGTTGGTGTGAGGATTGGTGGATGTGTGGATGTGTATGGGTGGATGTGTGGATGTGTGGATGTGTCGATATGTCGATGTGTCGAGGTACCGATGTGGCGATGAGTGGATGTGTGGATGTGTGGATGTGTGGATGTGTGGATGTGTCGATGTGTCGATGTTTCGATGTGTCGATGTGTCGATGTGTCGATGTTTCGATGTGTGGATGTGTCGATGTTTCGATGTGTCGATGTGACGATGTGTCGATGTGTCGATGTTTCGATATGTCGATGTGTCGATGTGTCGATGTGTTGATGTATCGATGTGTGGATGTGTCGATGTGTCGATGTTTCGATGTGTCGATGTGTCGATGTGTGGATGTGTCGACGTTTCGATGTGTCGATGTGTCGATGTACCGATGTGGCGATGGGTGGATGTGTGGATGTGTGGATTTGAGGATGTTTCGATTTGTGGATGTGTCGATGTGTCGTTGTTTCGATGTGTCGATGCGTCGATGTGTCGAAGTGTCGATGTGTCGATGTGTCGATGTGTCTATGTGTCGATGTGTCGATGTGTCGATGTGTCGATGTGTCGATGTGTCGATGTGTCGATGTGTCGATGTGTCGATGTGTCGATGTGTCGATGTGTCGATGTGTCGATGTGTCGATGTGTCGATGTGTTGATGTGTTGATGTGTGGATGTGTCGATGTTTCGATGTGTCGATGTGTCGATGTGCCGATGTGTCGATGTGTCGATGTGTCGATGTGTCGATGTGTGGATGTGAGGATGTGTCGATGAGTCGATGTGTCGACATTTGGATGTGTCGACCTTTGGATGTGTCGACGAGTCGATGTGTCGATGTGTCGATGTGTCGATGTGACGATGTGTCGATGTGTGGATGTGTCGATGAGTCGATGAGTCGATGTGTGGATGTGTGGATGTGTGGATGTGTCGATGTGTGGATGTGTCGATGAGTCGATGTGTCGATGTGTGGATGTGTGGATGTGTGGATGTGTGGATGTGTGGATGTGTGGATGTGTGGATGTGTGGATGTGTGGATGTGTCGATGTGTGGATGTGTGGATGTGTGAATGTGTGGATGTGTGGATGTGTGAATGTCTGGATGTGTGGATGTGTGGATGTGAGGATGTGTGGATGTGTGGATGTGTGGATTTGTCGATGGGTCGCTGTGTCGATTTGTGGATGTGTCGACGAGTCGATGTGTCGATGTGTCGATGTGTGGGTGTGTCGATGTTTCGATGTGTGGATGTGTGGATATGTGAATGTGTGGATGAGTCGATATGTGGATGTGTCGATGTGTGGATGTGTGGGTGTGTCGATGAGTCGATTTGTGGATGTGTCGACGAGTCGATGTGTCGCTGTGTGGATGTGTCGATGTGTCGATATTTCGATGTGTGGATGTGTCGATGTTTCGATGTGTCGATGTGACGATGTGTGGATGTGTCGATTTTTCGATGTGTCGATGTGTCGATGTGTCGATGTGTCAATGTGTCGATGTGTCA
This sequence comes from Chloromyia formosa, assembly GCA_964017055.1. Taxonomy (NCBI): domain Eukaryota; kingdom Metazoa; phylum Arthropoda; class Insecta; order Diptera; family Stratiomyidae; genus Chloromyia; species Chloromyia formosa. The sequence goes on from OZ024814.1 coordinate 70,079,701, forward strand.
ATGTGTCGATGTGTGGATGTGTGGATGTGTCGATGTTTCGATGAGTCGATTTGTGGATGTGTCGACGAGTCGATGTGTCGCTGTGTGGATGTGTCGATGTTTCGATGTGTCGATGTGTCGATTTGTGGATGTGTGGATGTGTGGATGTGTGGATGTGTCGATATGTGGATGTGTGGATAAGTGAATGAGTGGATGTGTGGATGTGTGGATTTGAAGATGTGTGGATGTATGGATGTGTGGAAGTGTCGATGAATCGATGTGTCGATATGTCGATGTTTCGATGTGTCGATGTGTCGATGTATCGATGAGTCGATGTGTCGATGTGTCGATTTGTGGATGTGTCGATGTGTCGATGTGTCGATTTGTAGATGTGTCGATGTGTCGATGTGTCGATGTTTCGATGTGTCGATGTGTCGATGTGTCGATTGTGAGGAATGTGTGGATGTGTGGATGTTTGGAAGTGTCGATGTGTCGATGTGTCAATGTGTCGATGTGTGGATGTGTCGATGTTTCGATGTGTCGATGTGTCGATGTGTCGATTTGTGGATGTGTCGATGTGTCGATGTGTCGATTTGTAGATGTGTCGATGTGTCGATGTGTCGATGTGTCGATGTGTCGATGTGTCGATGTGTCGATGTGTCAATGTGTCGATGTGTGGATGTGTCGATGTTTCGATGTGTCGATGTGTCGATGTGTCGATTTGTGGATGTGTCGATGTGTCGATGTGTCGATGTGTCGATGTGTCGATATGTCGATGTTTCGATGTGTCGATGTGTCGATTTGTGGATGTGTCGATGTGTCGATGTTTCGATGTGTGGATGTGTCGATGTTTCGATGTGTCGATGTGAGGATGTGTGGATGTGTGGATGTTTGGAAGTGTCGATGTGTCGATGTGTCAATGTGTCGATGTGTGGATGTGTCGATGTTTCGATGTGTCGATGTGTCGATGTGTCGATTTGTGGATGTGTCGATGTGTCGATGTGTCGATATGTCGATGTTTCGATGTGTCGATGTGTCGATTTGTGGATGTGTCGATGTGTCGATGTTTCGATGTGTGGATGTGTCGATGTTTCGATGTGTCGATGTGAGGATGTGTGGATGTGTGGATGTTTGGAAGTGTCGATGTGTCGAAGTGTCGATGTGGCAATGAATGGATGTGTTTATGTGTGGATGTGTGGATGTGTGGATGTGACGATGTGTCGATGTGTCGATGTTTCGATGTGTCGATGTGTCGATGTGTCGATGAATGGATGTGTCGATGTGTCGATGTGTCGATGTGTCGGTGTGTCGATATGTCGATGTTTCGATGTGTCGATGTGTCGATATGTCGATGTTTCGATGTGTCGATGTGTCGATGTGTCGATGTGTCGATGTGTCGATGTGTCGATGTGTCGATGTGTCGATGTGTCGATGTGTCGATGTTTCGATTTGTCGATGTGTCGATGTGTCGATGTGTCGATGTGTCGATGTGTCGATGTGTCGATGTGTCGATGTGTCGATGTGTCGATGTGTCGATGTGTCGATGTGTCAATGTGTCGATGTGTGGATGTGTCGATGTTTCGATGTGTCGATGTGTCGATGTGTCGATTTGTGGATGTGTCGATGTGTCGATGTGTCGATGTGTCGATGTGTCGATATGTCGATGTTTCGATGTGTCGATGTGTCGATTTGTGGATATGTCGATGTGTCGATGTTTCGATGTGTGGATGTGTCGATGTTTCGATGTGTCGATGTGAGGATGTGTGGATGTGTGGATGTTTGGAAGTGTCGATGTGTCGAAGTGTCGATGTGGCGATGAATGGATGTGTTTATGTGTGGATGTGTGGATGTGTGGATGTGACGATGTGTCGATGTGTCGATGTTTCGATGAGTCGATGTGTCGATGTGTCGATGTGTCGATGTGTCGATGTGTCGATGTGTCGATGTGTCGATGTGTCGATGTGTCGATGTGTCGATGTGTCGTTGTGTCGATGTGTCGATGTGTCGATGTGTCGATGTGTCGATGTTTCGATTTGTCGATGTGTCGATGTGTCGATGTGTCGATGTGTCGATGTGTCGATGTTTCGATGTGTCGATGTGTGGATGTGTCGATGAATCGATGTGTCGATGTGTCGATGTTTCGATGTGTGGATGTGAGGATGTATGGATGTGTGGATGTGTGGATGTGAGGATGTGTCGATGTGAGGATGTGTGGATGTGTGGAAGTGTCGATGAGTCGATGTGTCGATTTGTGGATGTGTCGACGAGTCGATGTGTCGATGTGTCGATGTGTGGATGTGTCGATGTGTCGATGTGTCGATGTGTCGATGTGTTGATGTGTCGATGTGTCGATGTGTCGATGTGTCGATGTGTCGATGTGTCGAAGTGTCGATGTGTCGATGAGTCGACGTGTCGATGTGTGGATGTGTGGATGTGTGGATGTGAGGATGTGTGTATGTGAGGATGTGTGGATGTGTGGAAGTGTCGATGAGTCGATGTGTCGATTTGTGGATGTGCCGACGAGTCGATGTGTCGATGTGTCGATGTGTCGATGTGTGGATGTGTGGATGTGTCGATGTGTCGATGTGTCGATGTGTCGATGTTTCGATGTGTCGATGTGTCGATGTTTCGATGTGTCGATGTGTGGATGTGTCGATGAATCGATGTGTCGATGTGTCGATGTTTCGATGTGTGGATGTGAGGATGTATGGATGTGTGGATGTGTGGATGTGAGGATGTGTCGATGTGAGGATGTGTGGATGTGTGGAAGTGTCGATGAGTCGATGTGTCGATTTGTGGATGTGTCGACGAGTCGATGTGTCGATGTGTCGATGTGTGGATGTGTCGATGTGTCGATGTGTCGATGTGTCGATGTGTCGATGTGTTGATGTGTCGATGTGTCGATGTGTCGATGTGTCGATGTGTCGAAGTGTCGATGTATCGATGAGTCGATGTGTCGATTTGTGGATGTGTCGACGAGTCGATGTGTCGATGTGTCGATGTGTGGATGTGTGGATGTGAGGATGTGTGGATGTGTGGATGTGTAGAAGTGTAGATGTGTCGATGTGAGGATGTGTTGATGTGTGGATGTGTGGATGTGTCGATGTGTGGATGTGTCGATGTGTCGATGTGTCGATGTGTGGATGTGTCGATGTGTCGATGTATCGATGTGTCGATGTGTCGATGTGTCGATGTGTGGATGTTTGGATGTGTCGAAGTGTCGATGTTTCGATGTGTGGATGTGTGGATGTGAGGATATGTCGATGTGTGGATGTGGGGATGTGTCGATGAGTCGATGTGTGGATTTGTGGATGTGTCGGTGTGTGGATATGTGGATGTGTCGATGTGTCGATGTTTCAATGTGTCGATGTGTGGATGTGTGGGTATGTGAATGTGTGGATGAGGCGATGTGTGGATGTGTCGATGTGTGGATGTGTGGGTGTGTCGATGAGTCGATGTGTCGATTTGTGGATGTGTGGACGAGTCGATGTGTCGCTGTGTGGATGTGTCGATGTTTCGATGTGTCGATGTGTCGATGTGTCGATTTGTGGATGTGTGTATGTGTGGATGTGTCGATATGTGGATGTGTGGATATGTGAATGAGTGGATGTGTGGATGTGTGGATTTGAAGATGTGTGGATGTATGGATGTGTGGAAGTGTCGATGAATCGATGTGTCGATTTGTAGATGTGTTTATGTGTCGATGAATCGATGTGTCGTTTTGTGGATGTGTTGATGTGTCGATGTGACCATGTGTCGATGTGTAAATGTGTCTATGTTTCGCTGTCTTGATGTGTCGATGTGTCGATTTTTCGATGTTTCGATATGTGGATGTGTCGATGTTTCAATGTGTCGATGTGTCGATGTGTCGATGTGTCGATGTGTCCATGTGTCGATGTGTCGATGTGTCGATGTGTCGATGTGTCGATATGTGGATGTGTCGATGTGTCAATGTGTCGATGTGTGGATGTGTGGATGTGTCGATGTTTCGATGTGTCGATGTGTCGATGTGTCGATGTGTCGATTTGTGGATGTGTCGATGTGTCAATGTGTCGACATGTCGATGTTTCGATGTGTCGATGTGTCGATTTGTGGATGTGTCGATGTGTCGATGTTTCGATGTGTGGATGTGTCGATGTTTCGATGTGTCGATGTGAGGATGTGTGGATGTGTGGATGTTTGGAAGTGTCGATGTGTCGAAGTGTCGATGTGGCGATGAATGGATGCGTTTATGTGTGGATGTGTGGATGTGACGATGTGTCGATGTGTCGATGTTTCGATGTGTCGATGTGTCGATGTGTCGATGTGTCGATGTGTCGATGTGTCGATGTGTCGATGTGTCCATGTGTCGATGTGTCGATGTGTCGATGTTTCGATTTGTCGATGTGTCGATGTGTCGATGTGTCGATGTGTCGATGTTTCGATGTGTCGATGTGTCGATGTGTGGATGTGTCGATGAATCGATGTGTCGATGTTTCGATGTGTGGATGTGAGGATGTATGGATGTGTGGATGTGTGGATGTGAGGATGTGTGGATATGTGGATGTGTGGATGTGTGGAAGTGTCGATGAGTCGATGTGTCGATTTGTGGATGTGTCGACGAGTCGATGTGTCGATGTGTCGATGTGTGAATGTGTCGATGTGTCGACGTGTCGATGTGTCGATGTGTCGACGAGTAGACGTGTCGATGTGTGGATGTGTGGATGTGAGGATGTGTGGATGTGTGGATGTGTGTATGAGTAGATGTGTCGATGTGTCGATATGTGGATGTGTGGATGTGTCGATGTGTCGATGTGTGGATGTGTGGATGTGTCGATGTTTCGATGTTTCGATGTGTCGATGTGTCGATGTGTCGATGTGTCGATGTGTCGATATGTGGATGTGTCGATGTGTCAATGTGTCGATGTGTGGATGTGTGGATGTGTGGAAGTGTCGATGTTTCGATTTGTCGATGTGTCGATGTGTCGATGTGTCGATGTGTCGATGTGTCGATGTGTCGATGTTTCGATGTGTCCATGTGTCGATGTGTCGATGTGTCGATGTGTCGATGTGTCGATGTGTCGATATGTGGATGTGTCGATGTGTCAATGTGTCGATGTGTGGATGTGTGGATGTGTCGATGTTTCGATGTGTCGATGTGTCGATGTGTCGATGTGTCGATTTGTGGATGTGTCGATGTGTCAATGTGTCGACATGTCGATGTTTCGATGTGTCGATGTGTCGATTTGTGGATGTGTCGATGTGTCGATGTTTCGATGTGTGGATGTGTCGATGTTTCGATGTGTCGATGTGAGGATGTGTGGATGTGTGGATGTTTGGAAGTGTCGATGTGTCGAAGTGTCGATGTGGCGATGAATGGATGCGTTTATGTGTGGATGTGTGGATGTGACGATGTGTCGATGTGTCGATGTTTCGATGTGTCGATGTGTCGATGTGTCGATGTGTCGATGTGTCGATGTGTCGATGTGTCGATGTGTCCATGTGTCGATGTGTCGATGTGTCGATGTTTCGATTTGTCGATGTGTCGATGTGTCGATGTGTCGATGTGTCGATGTGTCGATGTTTCGATGTGTCGATGTGTCGATGTGTGGATGTGTCGATGAATCGATGTGTCGATGTTTCGATGTGTGGATGTGAGGATGTATGGATGTGTGGATGTGTGGATGTGAGGATGTGTCGATGTGAGGATGTGTGGATGTGTGGAAGTGTCGATGAGTCGATGTGTCGATTTGTGGATGTGTCGACGAGTCGATGTGTCGATGTGTCGATGTGTGGATGTGTCGATGTGTCGATGTGTCGATGTGTCGATGTGTTGATGTGTCGATGTGTCGATGTGTCGATGTGTCGATGTGTCGATGTGTCGAAGTGTCGATGTGTCGATGAGTCGACGTGTCGATGTGTGGATGTGTGGATGTGTGGATGTGAGGATGTGTGTATGTGAGGATGTGTGGATGTGTGGAAGTGTCGATGAGTCGATGTGTCGATTTGTGGATGTGCCGACGAGTCGATGTGTCGATGTGTCGATGTGTCGATGTGTGGATGTGTCGGATGTGTCGATGTGTCGATGTGTCGATGTGTCGATGTTTCGATGTGTCGATGTGTCGATGTTTCGATGTGTCGATGTGTGGATGTGTCGATGAATCGATGTGTCGATGTGTCGATGTTTCGATGTGTGGATGTGAGGATGTATGGATGTGTGGAGTGTGTGGATGTGTCGATGTGTGTGATTGTGTGGATGTGTCGAGTGTCGATGTGTCGATGTGTCGATGTGTCGACTGTGTCGATGTGTCGATGTGTCGATGTGTGATGTGTCGATGTGTCGATGTGTCGATGTGTCGATGTGTCGATGTGATGTGTCGATGTGTCGATGTGTCGATGTGTCGATTGTCGATGTGTCGATGTGTCGATGTGTCGATGTATCGATGTGTCGATGTGTCGATGTGTCGACGAGTCGATGTGTCGATGTGTCGATGTGTGATGTGTGGATGTGAGGATGTGTGGATGTTTGGATGTGGATGTGTAGAAGTGTAGATGTGTCGATGTGATGTGTTGATGTGTGGATGTGTGGATGTGTCGATGTGTGGATGTGTCGATGTGTCGATGTGTCGATGTGTCGATGTGTCGATGTGTCGATGTAGTCGATGTGTCGATGTGTCGATGTGTCGTGATGTTGGATGTGTCGAGTGTCGATGTGTCGGATGTGTGGATTGAGATTGTCGATGTGTGGATGTGGGGATGTGTCGATGAGTCGATGTGTCGATTTGTGGATGTGTCGGTGTGTGGATATGTGGATGTGTCGATGTGTCGATGTTTCAATGTGTCGATGTGTGGATGTGTGGGTCATGTGAATGTGTGATGAGGCGATGTGTGGATGTGTCGATGTGTGGATGTGTGTGTGATGTGTCGATGTGTCGATGTGTCGATGTGTGGACGAGTCGATGTGTCGCTGTTGTGGATGTGTCGATGTTTCGATGTGTCGATGTGTCGATGTGTCGATTTGTGGATGTGTGTATGTGTGGATGTGTCGATATGTGGATGTGTGGATATGTGAATGAGTGGATGTGTGGATGTGTGGATTTGAAGATGTGTGGATGTATGGATGTGTGGAAGTGTCGATGAATCGATGTGTCGATTTGTAGATGTGTTTATGTGTCGATGAATCGATGTGTCGTTTTGTGGATGTGTTGATGTGTCGATGTGACCATGTGTCGATGTGTAAATGTGTCTATGTTTCGCTGTCTTGATGTGTCGATGTGTCGATTTTTCGATGTTTCGATATGTGGAATGTGTCGATGTTTCAATGTGTCGATGTGTCGATGTGTCGATGTGTCGATGTGTCCATGTGTCGATGTGTCGATGTGTCGATGTGTCGATGTGTCGATGTGTCGATGTGTCGATATGTGGATGTGTCGATGTGTCAATGTGTCGATGTGTGGATGTGTGGATGTGTCGATGTTTCGATGTGTCGATGTGTCGATGTGTCGATGTGTCGATTTGTGGATGTGTCGATGTGTCAATGTGTCGACATGTCGATGTTTCGATGTGTCGATGTGTCGATTTGTGGATGTGTCGATGTGTCGATGTTTCGATGTGTGGATGTGTCGATGTTTCGATGTGTCGATGTGAGGATGTGTGGATGTGTGGATGTTTGGAAGTGTCGATGTGTCGAAGTGTCGATGTGGCGATGAATGGATGCGTTTATGTGTGGATGTGTGGATGTGACGATGTGTCGATGTGTCGATGTTTCGATGTGTCGATGTGTCGATGTGTCGATGTGTCGATGTGTCGATGTGTCGATGTGTCGATGTGTCCATGTGTCGATGTGTCGATGTGTCGATGTTTCGATTTGTCGATGTGTCGATGTGTCGATGTGTCGATGTGTCGATGTGTCGATGTTTCGATGTGTCGATGTGTCGATGTGTGGATGTGTCGATGAATCGATGTGTCGATGTTTCGATGTGTGGATGTGAGGATGTATGGATGTGTGGATGTGTGGATGTGAGGATGTGTGGATATGTGGATGTGTGGATGTGTGGAAGTGTCGATGAGTCGATGTGTCGATTTGTGGATGTGTGAATGTGTCGATGTGTCGACGTGTCGATGTGTCGATGTGTCGACGAGTAGACGTGTCGATGTGTGGATGTGTGGATGTGAGGATGTGTGGATGTGTGGATGTGTGTATGAGTAGATGTGTCGATGTGTCGATATGTGGATGTGTGGATGTGTCGATGTGTCGATGTGTGGATGTGTGGATGTGTCGATGTTTCGATGTTTCGATGTGTCGATGTGTCGATGTGTCGATGTGTCGATGTGTCGATATGTGGATGTGTCGATGTGTCAATGTGTCGATGTGTGGATGTGTGGATGTGTGGAAGTGTCGATGTTTCGATGTGTCGATGTGTCGATGTGTCGATTTGTGGATGTGTCGATGTGTCGATGTGTCGACATGTCGATGTTTCGATGTGTCGATGTGTCGATTTGTGGATGTGTCGATGTGTCGATGTTTCGATGTGTGGATGTGTCGATGTTTCGATGTGTCGATGTGAGGATGTGTGGATGTGTGGATGTGTGGATGTTTGGAAGTGTCGATGTGTCGATGTGTCGAAGTGTCGATGTGGCGATGAATGGATGTGTTTATGTGTGGATGTGTGGATGTGACGATGTGTCGATGTGTCGATGTTTCGATGTGTCGATGTGTCGAAGTGTCGATGTGTCGATGTGTCGATGTGTCGATGTGTCGATGTGTCGATGTGTCGATGTGTCGATGTTTCGATTTGTCGATGTGTCGATGTGTCGATGTGTCGATGTGTCGATGTGTCGATGTTTCGATGTGTCGATGTGTCGATGTGTGGATGTGTCGATGAATCGATGTTTCGATGTGTGGATGTGAGGATGTATGGATGTGTGGATGTGTGGATGTGAGGATGTGTGGATATGTGGATGTGTGGATGTGTGGAAGTGTCGATGAGTCGATGTGTCGATTTGTGGATGTGTCGATTTGTCGATGTGTCGATGTGTCGATGTGTCGATGTGTGGATGTGTCGATGTGTCGATGTGACGATGTGTCGATGTGTCGACGAGTCGATGTATCGATGTGTGGATGTGTGGATGTGTGGATGTGTGGATGTGAGGATGTTTGGATGTGTGGATGTGTGTATGAGTAGATGTGTGGATGTGTCGATATGTGGATGTGTCGATGTGTCGATGTTTCGATGTGTCGATATGTCGATGTGTCGATGTGTCGATGTGTCGATGTGTCGATGTTTCGATGTGTCGATGTGTCGATATGCCGATGTGTCGATGTGTCGATGTGTCGATGTGTCGATGTGTCGATGTGTCGATGTGTCGATGTGTCGATGTGTCGATGTGTCGATGTGTCGATGTGTCGATGTGTCGATGTGTCGATGTGTCGATGTGTCGATGTGTCGATGTTTCGATGTGTCGATATGTCGATGTGTCGATGTGTCGATGTGTCGATATGTCGATGTGTCGATGTGTCGATGTGTCGATGTGTCGATGTGTCGATGTGTCGATGTGTCGATGTGTCGATGTGTGGATGTGTCGATGTGTCGATGTGTGGATGTGTGGATGTGACGATGTGAGGATATGTGGATGAGTGGATGTGGGGATGTGTCGATGAGTCGATGTGTCGATGTGTCGATGTGTCGATGTGTAGATGTGTCGATGTGTCGATGTGTGGACGTGTCGATGTTTCGATGTGTCGATGTGTCGATGTGTCGATGAGTCGATATGTGGATATGTGGATGTGTCGATGTGAGGATATGTGGATGTGTGGATGTGTCGATGCACCGATGTAGCGATGAGTGGATGTGTGGATGTGTGGATGTGTCGATGTGTCGATGTTTCGATGTGTCGATTTGTCGATATGTGGATGTGTCGATGTTTTGATGTGTCGATGTGACGATGTGTCGATGTTTCGATGTTTCGATATGTCGATGTGTCGATGTGTCGATGTGTCGATGTGTCGATGTGTAGATGTGTCGATGTGTCGATGTGTGGACGTGTCGAAGTTTCGGTGTGTCGACATGTCGATGTGTCGATGTGTCGATGTGTCGATGTGTGGATGTGTCGATGTGTCGATGTATCGATGATTCGATGTGTCGATTTGTGGATGTGTCGACGAGTCGTTGTGTCGATGTGTGGATGTGTGGATGTGTGGATGTCTGGATGTGTGGATGTGTGGGTGTGTGGATGTGTGGATGTGTGGATGTATGGATGTGTGGATGTGTGGATGTGAAGATGTGTAGATGTGTAGATGTGTCGATGTGTCGATGTGTGGTTATGTCGATGTGTCGATGTGTCGATGTATCGATGTGTCGATGTTTCGATGTGTCGATGTGACGATGTGTCGATGTGTCGACGTTTCGATGTGTGGATGTGTGGATGTGTGGATGTGTCAATGTGTCGATGTGTCGATGTGTGGATGTGTGGATGTGTGGATGTGTGGATGTGTGGTTGTGAGGATGTTTGGATGTGTGGATGTGTGGAAGTGTAGATGTGTCGATGTGTCGAAGTGTGGATGTGTCGATGTGTCGATGTTTCGATGTCTCGATGTGTCGATATGCCGATGTGTCGATGTGTCGATGTGTGGATGTGTGGATGTGTCGATGTGTCGATGTGTTGACGAGTCGATATGTCGATGTGTGGATGTGTGGATGTGAGGATGTTTGGTTGTGTGGATGTGTGTATTAGTAGATGTGTCGATGTGTCGATATGTGAATGTGTCGATGTATCGATGTGTCGATGTGTCGATGTTTCGATGTGTCGACATGTCGATGTGTCGATGTGTCGATGTGTCGATGTGTCGACGAGTCGATGTGTCGATGTGTGGATGTGTGGATGTGTGGATGTGAGGATGTTTGGATGTGTGTATGAGTAGATGTGTCGATATGTGGAAGTGTCGATGTGTCGATGTGTCGACGTTTCGATGTGTCGATGTGTCGATGTGTCGATGTGTCGATGTGTCGATGTGTCGATGTGTCGATGTGTCGATGTGTCGATGTGTCGATGTGTCGATGTGTCGATGTGTGGATGTGACGATGTGAGGATATGTGGATGTGTCTATGTGTCGATGTGTCGATGTGTCGATGTGTCGATGTGTCGATGTGTCGATGTGTCGATGTGTCGATGTATCGATGTGTCGATGTGACGATGTGTCGATGTGTCGACGTGTCGATGTGTGGATGTGTGGATGTGTGGATGTGTGGATGTGTGGATGTGTGGATGTGTCGATGTGTGGATGTGTGGATGTGTGGATGTGTGGATGTGTGGATGTGTGGATGTGTGGATGTGTGGATGTGTGGATGTGTGGATGTGTGGATGTGTGGATGTGTGGATGTGAGGATGTTTGGATGTGTGGATGTGTGGAAGTGTAGATGTGTCAATGTGTCGAAGTGTGGATGTGTCGATGTGTCGATGTTTCGATGTGCCGATGTGTCGATGTGTCGATGTGTCGATGTGTCGATGTGTCGATGTGTCGATGTGTCGATGTATCGATGTGTCGACGAGTCGATGTGTCGATGTGTGGATGTGTGGATGTGAGGATGTGAGGATGTTTGGATGTGTGGATGTGTGAATGAGTAGATGTGTCGATGTGTCGATATGTGGATGTGTCGATGTGTCGATGTGTCGATGTGTCGATGTGTCGATGTGTCGATGTGACGATGTGTCGATGTGTCGATGTGTCGATGTGTCGATGTGTCGATGTGTCGATTTGTCGATGTGTCGATGTGTCGATGTGTCGATGTGTCGATGTGTCGATGTGTCGATGTGTCGATGTGTGGATGTGTGGATGTGACGATGTGAGGATATGTGGATGTGTGGATGTGGGGATGTGTCGATGAGTCGATGTGTCGATGTGTCGATGTGTCGATATGTCGATGTGTAAATGTGTCGATGTGTGGACGTGTCGATGTTTCGAAGTGTCGGTGTGTCGATGTGTCGATGTGTGGATGTGTGGATGTGTGGATGTGAGGATGTTTGGATGTGTGGATGTGTGTATGTGTGGATGTGTGGATGTGTGTATGAGTAGATGTGTCGATGTGTGGATGTGTGGATGTGTGGATGTGTGGATGTGTGGATGTGAGGATGTTTGGATGTGTGGATGTGTGGATGTGTGTATGAGTAGATGTGTCGATGAGTCGATATGTGGATGTGTCGATGTGTCGATGTGACGATGTGTCGATGAGTCGATGTGTCGATGTGTCGATGTGTGGATGTGTGGATGTGTGGATGTGAGGATGTTTGGATGTGTGGATGTGTGTATGAGTAGATGTGTCGATATGTGGATGTGTCGATGTGTCGATGTGTCGATGTATCGATGTGCCGATGTTTCGATGTGTCGATGTGACGATGTGTCGATGTGTCGACGTGTCGATGTGTGGATGTGTGGATGTGTTGATGTGTGGATGTGTGGATGTGTGGATGTGTCGATGTGTCGATGTGTCGATGTGTCGATGTGTGGATGTGTGGATGTGTGGATGTGTGGATGTGTGGATGTGTGGATGTGTGGATGTGAGGATGTTTGGATGTGTGGATGTGTGGAAGTGTAGATGTGTCGATGTGTGGAAGTGTGGATGTGTCGATGTGTCGATGTTTCGATGTGTCGATATGCCGATGTGTCGATGTGTCGATGTGTGGATGTGTCGATGTGTCGATGTGTCGATGTATCGATGTGTCGACGAGTCGATGTGTCGATGTGTGGATGTGTGGATGTGAGGATGTGAGGATGTTTGGATGTGTGGATGTGTGAATGAGTAGATGTGTCGATGTGTCGATATGTGGATGTGTCGATGTGTCGATGTGTCGATGTGTCGATGTGACGATGTGTCGATGTGTCGATGTGTCGATGTGTCGATGTGTCGATGTGTGGATGTGGGGATGTGACGATGTGAGGATATGTGGATGTGTGGATGTGGGGATGTGTCGATGAGTCGATGTGTCGATGTGTCGATGTGTCGATGTGTCGATGTGTCGATGTGTAGATGTGTCGATGTGTGGACGTGTGGCTGTGAGGATGTTTCGATGTGTCGATGTGTCGATGTGTCGATGTTTCGATGTGTCGATGTGTCGATATGCCGATGTGTCGATGTGTCGATGTGTCGATGTGTCGATGTTTCGATGTGTCGATGTGTCGATATGCCGATGTGTCGATGTGTCGATGTGTCGATGTGTCGATGGGTCGATGTGTGGATGTGTCGATGTGTCGATGTGTCGATGTGTCGACGAGTCGATGTGTCGATGTGTGGATGTGTGGATGTGTGGATGTGAGGATGTTTGGATGTGTGGGTGTGTGTATGAGTAGATGTGTCGATGTGTCGATATGTGGATGTGTCGATGTGTCGATGTGTCGATGTTTCGATGTGTCGATATGTCGATGTGTCGATGTGTCGATGTGTCGATGTGTCGATGTGTCGATGTGTCGAAGTGTCGATGTGTCGATGTGTCGATGTGTCGATGTGTCGATGTGTCGGTGTGTCGATGTGTCGATGTGTCGATGTGTCGATGTGTGGATGTGACGATGTGAGGATATGTGGATGAGTGAATGTGGGGATGTGTCGATGAGTCGATGTGTCGATGTGTCGATGTGCCGATGTGTAGATGTGTCGATGTGTGGATGTGTGGATGTGAGGAAGTGTGGATGTGTGGATGTGTAGATGTGTAGATGTGTCGATGTGTCGATGTGTGGTTGTGTCGATGTGTCGATGTATCGATGTGTCGATGTGTCGATGTGTCGATGTGTGGATGTGAGGATGTGTGGATGTGTGGATGTGTAGATGTGTAGATGTGTCGATGTGTCGATGTGTGGTTGTGTCGATGTGTCGATGTATCGATGTGTCGATGTATCGATGTGTCGATTTGTCGATGTGTCGATGTGTCGATATGTCGATGTGTCGATGTGTGGACGTGTCGATGTTTCGATGTGTCGATGTGTCGATGTGTCGATGTGTCGATGAGTCGATGTGTGGATATGTGGATGTGTCGATGTGAGGATATGTGGATGTGTGGATGTGTCGATGTGTCGATGTGTCGATATGCCGATGTGTCGATGTGTCGATGTGTCGATGTGTCGATGTGTCGATGTGTCGATGTGTCGATGTGTCGATGTGTCGATGTGTCGACGTGTCGATGTGTCGATGTGTCGATGTGTCGATGTGTCGATGTGTGGATGTGAGGATGTGTGGATGTGTGGATGTGTAGATGTGTAGATGTGTCGATGTGTCGATGTGTGGTTGTGTCGATGTGTCGATGTATCGATGTGTCGATGTATCGATGTGTCGATGTGTCGATGTGTCGATGTGTGGATGTGTGGATGTGTCGATGTGTCGATGTGAGGATATGTGGATGTGTGGATGTGTCGATGTGTCGATGTGTCAATGTGTCGATGTGTCGATGTTATGATGTGTCGATGTGTGGATGTGTCGATGTGTCGATGTGTCGATGTGTCGATGTATCGATGATTCGATGTGTCGATTTGTGGATGTGTCGACGAGTCGATGTGTCGATGTGTGGATGTGTGGATGTGTGGATGTGTGGATGTATGGATGTGTGGATGTGTTTATGTGTAGATGTGTAGATGTGTCGATGTGTCGATGTGTGGTTGTGTCGATGTTTCGATGTGTCGATGTATCGATGTGTCGATATTTCGATGTGTCGATGTGACGATGTGTCGATGTGTCGACGTGTCGATGTGTGGATGTGTGGATGTGTGGATGTGTAGATGTGTCGATGTGTCGATGTGTCGATGTGTCGATGTGTGGATGTGTGGATGTGTGGATGTGTGGATGTGTGGATGTGTGGATGTGAGGATGTGTGGATGTGTGGATGTGTGGAAGTGTAGATGTGTAGATGTGTCGAAGTGTGGATGTGTCGATGTGTCGATGTATCGATGTGTCGATGTGTCGATGTGTCGATGTGTCGATGTGTCGATGTGTCGATGTGTCGATGTGTCGATGTATCGATGTGTCGACGAGTCGATGTGTCGATGTGTGGATGTGTGGATGTGTGGATGTGAGGATGTGAGGATGTTTGGATGTGTGGATGTGTGAATGAGTAGATGTGTCGATGTGTCGATATGTGGATGTGTCGATGTGTCGATGTGTCGATGTGACGATGTGTCGATGTGTCGATGTGTCGATGTGTCGATGTGTCGATGTGTCGATGTGTCGATGTGTCGATGTGTGGATGTGGGGATGTGACGATGTGAGGATATGTGGATGTGTGGATGTGGGGATGTGTCGATGAGTCGATGTGTCGATGTGTCGATGTGTCGATGTGTCGATGTGTAGATGTGTCGATGTGTGGACGTGTGGCTGTGAGGATGTGTCGATGTGTCGATGTGTCGATGTGTCGATGTTTCGATGTGTCGATGTGTCGATATGCCGATGTGTCGATGTGTCGATGTGTCGATGTTTCGATGTGCCGATGTGTCGATATGCCGATGTGTCGATGTGTCGATGTGTCGATGTGTCGATGTGTCGATGTGTCGATGTGTGGATGTGTCGATGTGTCGATGTGTCGATGTGTCGACGAGTCGATGTGTCGATGTGTGGATGTGTGGATGTGTGGATGTGTGGATGTGAGGATGTTTGGATGTGTGGATGTGTGTATGAGTAGATGTGTCGATGTGTCGATATGTGGATGTGTCGATATGTCGATGTGTCGATGTGTCGATGTGTCGATGTGTCGATGTGTCGATGTGTCGATGTGTCGATGTGTCGATGTGTCGATGTGTCGATGTGTCGATGTGTCGGTTTTTCGATGTGTCGATGTGTCTACGTGTCGATGTGTGGATGTGTGGATGTGTGGATGTGTGGATGTGTCGATGTTTCGATGTGTCGATGTGTCGATGTGTCGATGTGTCGATGTGTGGATGTGTCGATGTTTCGATGTGTCGATGTGTCGATGTGTCGATGCACCGATGTGGCGATGAGTGGATGTGTGGATGTGTGGATGTGAGGATGTGTGGATGTGTGGATGTGTGGCTGTGTGGATGTGTCGATGAGTCGATGTGTCGATTTGTGGATGTGTCGACGAGTCGATGTGTCCATGTGTGGATGTGTGGATGTGAGGATGTGAGGATGTGCGGATGTGTGTATGAGTAGATGTGTCGATGTGTCGATGTGTCGATGTATCGATGTGTCGATGTGTCGATGTGTCGAATTGTCGATGTGTCGATGTGTCGATGTGTCGACGTGTCGATGTGTGGATGTGTTGATGTGTCGATATGTGTATGTGTCGATGTGTGGATGTGTGGATGTGTCGATGTGAGGATATGTGGATGTGTGGATGTGGGGATGTGTCGATGAGTCGATGTGTCGGTTTGTGGCTGTGTCGTTGTGTGGATGTGTGGATGTGTCGTTGTTTCAATGTGTCGATGTGTGAATGTGTGGATGTGTGGATGTGTGGAAGTGTGGATGTGAGGATGTGTTGATGTGTGGATGTGTGGATGTGTCGATGTGTCGACGAGTCGATGTGTCGATGTGTGGATGTGTGGATGTGTGGATGTGTGGATGTGAGGATGTGTGGATGTGTCGACGAGTCGATGTGTCGATGTGTGGATGTGTGGATGTGTGGATGTGAGGATGTTTGGATTTGTGGATGTGTGAATGAGTAGATGTGTCGATGTGTCGATATGTGGATGTGTCGATGTGTCGATGTGTCGATGTGACGATGTGTCGATGTGACGATGTGTCGATGTGTCGATGTGTCGATGTGTCGATGTGTCGATGTGTCGATGTGTCGATGTGTCGATGTGTCGATGTGTCGATGTGTCGATGTGTGGATGTGTGGATGTGACGATGTGAGGATGTGAGGATGTTTGGATGTGTGGATGTGTGAATGAGTAAATGTGTCGATGTGTCGATATGTGGATGTGTCGATGTGTCGATTTGTCGATGTGTGGATGTGAGGATTTTTGGATGTGTGGATGTGTGGAAGTGTAGATGTGTCGATGTGTCGAAGTGTGGATGTGTCGATGTGTCGGTGTTTCGATGTGTCGATATGCCGATGTGTCGATGTGTCGATGTGTCGATGTATCGATGTGTCGACGAGTCGATGTGTCGATGTGTGGATGTGTGGATGTGAGGATGTGAGGATGTTTGGATGTGTGGATGTGTGAATGAGTAGATGTGTCGATGTGTCGATACGTGGATGTGTCGATGTGTCGATGTGTCGATGTGACGATGTGTCGATGTGTCGATGTGTCGATGTGTCGATGTGTCGATGTGTCGATGTCTGGATGTGTGGATGTGACGATGTGAGGATATGTGGATGTGTGGACTTGGGGATGTGTCGATGAGTCGATGTGTCGATGTTTCGATGTGTCGATATGTCGATGTGTCGATGTTTCTATGTGTCGATTTGTCGATGTATCGATGTGTCGATGTGTCGATGTGTCGATGTGTCGATGTGTCGATGCACCGATGTGGCGATGAGTGGATGTGTGGATGTGTGGATGTGTGGATGTGTGGATGTGTGGCTGTGTGGATGTGTCGATGAGTCGATGTGTCGATTTGTGGATGTGTCGACGAGTCGATGTGTCCATGTGTGGATGTGTGGATGTGAGGATGTGAGGATGTGCGGATGTGTGTATGAGTAGATGTGTCGATGTGTCGATGTGTCGATGTGTCGATGTATCGATGTGTCGATGTGTCGATGTGTCGATGTGTCGATGTGTCGAATTGTCGATGTGTCGATGTGTCGATGTGTCGACGTGTCGATGTGTGGATGTGTTGATGTGTCGATATGTGTATGTGTCGATGTGTGGATGTGTGGATGTGTCGATGTGAGGATATGTGGATGTGTGGATGTGGGGATGTGTCGATGAGTCGATGTGTCGGTTTGTGGCTGTGTCGTTGTGTGGATGTGTGGATGTGTCGTTGTTTCAATGTGTCGATGTGTCGATGTGTGAATGTGTGGATGTGTGGATGTGTGGAAGTGTGGATGTGAGGATGTGTTGATGTGTGGATGTGTGGATGTGTGGATGTGTCGATGTGTCGATGTGTCGACGAGTCGATGTGTCGATGTGTGGATGTGTGGATGTGTGGATGTGTGGATGTGGGGATGTGAGGATGTGTGGATGTGTCGACGAGTCGATGTGTCGATGTGTGGATGTGTGGATGTGAGGATGTTTGGATTTGTGGATGTGTGAATGAGTAGATGTGTCGATGTGTCGATATGTGGATGTGTCGATGTGTCGATGTGTCGATGTGTCGATGTGACGATGTGTCGATGTGTCGATGTGTCGATGTGTCGATGTGTCGATGTGTCGATGTGTCGATGTGTCGATGTGTCGATGTGTCGATGTGTCGATGTGTGGATGTGTGGATGTGACGATGTGAGGATGTGAGGATGTTTGGATGTGTGGATGTGTGAATGAGTAGATGTGTCGATGTGTCGATATGTGGATGTGTCGATGTGTCGATGTGTCGATGTGTGGATGTGAGGATTTTTGGATGTGTGGATGTGTGGAAGTGTAGATGTGTCGATGTGTCGAAGTGTGGATGTGTCGATGTGTCGGTGTTTCGATGTGTCGATATGCCGATGTGTCGATGTGTCGATGTGTCGATGTGTCGATGTGTCGATGTATCGATGTGTCGACGAGTCGATGTGTCGATGTGTGGATGTGTGGATGTGAGGATGTTAGGATGTTTGGATGTGTGGATGTGTGAATGAGTAGATGTGTCGATGTGTCGATACGTGGATGTGTCGATGTGTCGATGTGTCGATGTGTCGATGTGACGATGTGTCGATGTGTCGATGTGTCGATGTGTCGATGTGTCGATGTCTGGATGTGTGGATGTGACGATGTGAGGATATGTGGATGTGTGGATGTGGGGATGTGTCGATGAGTCGATGTGTCGATGTTTCGATGTGTCGATATGTCGATGTGTCGATGTTTCGATGTGTCGATGTGTCGATGTATCGATGTGTCGATGTGTCGATGTGTCGATGTGTCGATGTGTCGATGTGTCGATGTGTCGATGTGTCGAATTGTCGATGTGTCGATGTGTCGATGTGTCGACGTGTCGATGTGTGGATGTGTCGATGTGTCGATGTGTGTATGTGTCGATGTGTGGATGTGTGGATGTGTCGATGTGAGGATATGTGGATGTTTGGATGTGGGGATTTGTCGATGAGTCGATGTGTCGATTTGTGGCTGTGTCGTTGTGTGGATGTGTGGATGTGTCGTTGTTTCAATGTGTCGATGTGTCGATGTGTGAATGAGTGGATGTGTGGATATGTGGATGTGTGGATGTGAGGATGTGTTGATGTGTGGATGTGTGGATGTGTGGATGTGTCGATGTGTCGACGAGTCGATGTGTCGATGTGTGGATGTGTGGATGTGTGGATGTGGGGATTTGAGGATGTGTGGATGTGTCGACGAGTCGATGTGTCGATGTGTGGATGTGTGGATGTGAGGATGAGTAGATGTGTGGATGTGTGAATGAGTAGATGTGTCGATGTGTCGATATGTGGATGTGTCGATGTGTCGATGTGACGATGTGTCGATGTGTCGATGTGTCGATGTGTCGATGTGTCGATGTGTCGATGTGTCGATGTGTCGATGTGTCGATGTGTCGATGTGTGGATGTGTGGATGTGAGGATGTGAGGATATGTGGATGTGTGGATGTGGGGATGTGTCGATGAGTCGACGTGTCGATGTGTCGATGTGTCGATGTGTAGATGTGTCGATGTGTCGATGTGTGGACGTGTCGATGTTTCGAAGTGTCGATGTGTCGATGTGTCGATGAGTCGATGTGTGGATATGTGGATGTGTCGATGTGAGGATATGTGGATGTGTCGATGCACCGATGTGGCGATGAGTGGATGTGAGGATGTGTAAATGTGAGGATGTGTCGACGTGTCGATGTGTCGATGTGTCGATGTGTCGATGTTTCGATGTGTCGATGTGTCGATATGCCGATGTGTCGATGTGTCAATGTGTCGATGTGTGGATGTGTCGATGTGTCGATGTGTCGTTGTGTCGATGTGTCGACGAGTCGATGTGTCGATGTGTGGATGTGTGGATGTGAGGATGTTTGGATGTGTGGATGTGTGTATGAGTAGATGTGTCGATGTGTCGATATGTGGATGTGTCGATGTGTCGATGTGTCGATGTGTGGATGTGACGATGTGAGGATGTGAGGATGTTTGGATGCGTGGATGTGTGAATGAGTTGACGTGTCGATGTGTCGATATGTGGATGTGTCGATGTGTCGATGTGTCGATGTGTCGATGTGACGATGTTTCGATGTGTCGATGTGTCGATGTGTCGATGTGTGGATGTGTGGATGTGTGGATGTGTGGATGTGTCGATGTGTCGATGTTTCGATGTGTCGATGTGTCGATGTGTCGATGTGTCGATGTGTGGATGTGTGGATATGCGGATGTGTGGATGTGTGGATGTGAGGATGTTTGGATGTGTGGATGTGTGGAAATGTAGATGTGTCGATGTGTCGAAGTGTGGATGTGTCGATGTTTCGATGTGTCGATATGCCGATGTGTCGATGTGTCGATGTGTCGATGTGTGGATGTGTCGATGTGTCGATGTATCGATGTGTCGACGAGTCGATGTGTCGATGTGTGGATGTGTGGATGTGTGGATGTGTGGATGTGAGGATGTTTGGATGTGTGGATGTGTGGATGTGTGGATGTGTGAATGAATAGATGTGTCGATGTGTCGATATGTTTATGTTTCGATGTGTCGATGTGACGATGTGTCGAATTGTCGATGTGTCGATGTGTCGATGTGTCGACGTGTCGACGTGTCGATGTTTGGATGTGTCGATGTGTCGATGTGTGGATGTGTGGATGTGAGGATGTGTCGATGTGTCGATGTGTCCATGTGTGGATGTGTGGATGTGAGGATGTGAGGTTGTGAGGATATGAGGATGTGAGGATGTGTGGATGTGTGTATGAGTAGATGTGTCGATGTGTGGATGTGTGGATGTGTCGATATGTCGATGTTTCGATGTGTCGATGTGTCGATTTGTGGATGTGTCGATGTGTCGATGTTTCGATGTGTGGATGTGTCGACGTTTCGATGTGTCGATGTGAGGATGTGTGGATGTGTGGATGTTTGGAAGTGTCGATGTGTCGATGTGTCGAAGTTTCGATGTGGCGATGAATGGATGTGTTTATGTGTGGATGTGTGGATGTGACGATGTGTCGATGTTTCGATGTGTCGATGTGTCGATGTGTCGATGTGTCGATGTGTCGATGTGTCGATGTGTAGATGTGTCGATGTGTCGATGTGTCGAAGTGTCGATTTGTCGATGTGTCGATGTGTCGATGTGTCGATATTTCGATTTGTCGATGTGTCGATGTGTCGATGTGTCGATGTGTCGATGTTTCGATGTGTCGATGTGTCGATGTGTGGATGTGTCGATTAATCGATGTGTCGATGTGTCGATGTTTCGATGTGTGGATGTGAGGATGTATGGATGTGTGGATGTGTGGATGTGTGGATGTGAGGATGTGTATGTGTGGATGTGTGGATGTGTGGAAGTTTCGATGAGTCGATGTGTCGATTTGTGGATGAGTCGACGAGTCGATGTGTCGATGTGTGGATGTGTGGATGTGTGGATGTGTGGATGTGTGGATGTGTCGATGTGTCGATGTGTCGATGTGTCGATGTGTCGATGTGTCGATGTGTCGACGAGTCGACGTGTCGATGTGTGGATGTGTGGATGTGAGGATGTGTGGATGTGTGGATGTGTGTATGAGTAGATGTGTCGATGTGTCGATATGTGGATGTGTGGATGTGTCGATGTGAGGATATGTGGATGTGTGGCTGTGTCGAAGTTTCGATGTGTCGATGTGTCGATATGCCGATGTGTCGATGTGTCGATGTGTCGATGTGTGGATGTGTCGATGTGTCGATGTTACGATGTGTCGATGTGTCGACGAGTCGATGTATCGATGTGTGGATGTGTGGATGTGAGGATGTTTGGATGTGTGGATGTGTGTATGAGTAGATGCGTCGATGTGTCGATATGTGGATGTGTCGATGTGTCGATGTTTCGATGTGTCGATATGTCGATGGGTCGATGTGTCGATGTGTCGATGTGTCGATGTTTCGATGTGTCGATGTGTCGATGTGTCGATATGCCGATGTGTCGATGTGTCGATGTGTCGATGTGTCGATGTGTCGATGTGTCGATGTGTGGATGTGTCGATGTGTCGATGTTTCGATGTGTCGATATGTCGATGTGTCGATGTGTCGATGTGTCGATATGTCGATGTGTCGATGTGTCGATGTGTCGATGTGTCGATGTGTCGATGTGTCGATGTGTCGATGTGTCGATGTGTCGATGTGTCGATGTGTCGATGTGTCGATGTGTCGATGTGTCGATGTGTCGATGTGTCGATGTGTCGATGTGTGGATGTGTGGATGTGACGATGTGAGGATATGTGGATGTGTGGATGTGGGGATGTGTCGATGAGTCGATGTGTCGATGTGTCGATGTGTCGATGTGTCGATGTGTAGATGTGTCGATGTGTCGATGTGTCGATGTGTCGATGTGTCGATGTGTCGATGAGTCGATGTGTGGATATGTGGATGTGTCGATGTGAGGATATGTGGATGTGTGGATGTGTCGATGCACCGATGTAGCGATGAGTGGATGTGTGGATGTGTGGATGTTTGGATGTGTCGATGTGTCGATGTGTCGATGTTTCGATGTGTCGATGTGTCGATATGTGGATGTGTCGATGTTTTGATGTGTCGATGTGTCGATGTGTCGATGTTTCGATGTGTCGATATGTCGATGTGTCGATGTGTCGATGTGTCGATGTGTCGATGTGTCGATGTGTAGATGTGTCGATGTGTCGATGTGTGGACGTGTCGATGTTTCGGTGTGTCGATGTGTCGATGTGTCGATGTGTCGATGTGTGGATGTGTCGATGTGTCGGTGTGTCGATGTGTCGATGTATCGATGATTCGATGTGTCGATTTGTGGATGTGTCGACGAGTCGTTGTGTCGATGTGTGGATGTGTGGATGTGTGGATGTGTGGATGTGTGGATGTATGGATGTGTGGATGTGTGGATGTGTAGATGTGTAGATGTGTAGATGTGTCGATGTGTCGATGTTTGGTTGTGTCGATGTGTCGATGTGTCGATGTATCGATGTGTCGATGTTTCGATGTGTCGATGTGACGATGTGTCGACGTGTCGATGTGTGGATGTGTGGATGTGTGGATGTGTGGATGTGTGGATGTGTGGATGTGTCGATGTGTCGATGTGTCGATGTGTCGATGTGTGGATGTGTGGATGTGTGGATGTGAGGATGTTTGGATGTGTGGATGTGTGGAAGTGTAGATGTGTCGATGTGTCGAAGTGTGGATGTGTCGATGAGTCGATGTTTCGATGTGTCGATGTGTCGATATGCCGATGTGTCGATGTGTCGATGTGTGGATGTGTCGATGTGTCGATGTGTCGATGTGTCGATGTGTCGATGTGTCGACGAGTCGATGTGTCGATGTGTCGATGTGTGGATGTGAGGATGTTTGGATGTGTGGATGTGTGTATGAGCAGATGTGTCGATGTGTCGATATGTGAATGTGTCGATGTGTCGATGTGTCGATGTTTCGATGTGTCGATATGTCGATGTGTCGATGTGTCGATGTGTCGACGAGTCGATGTGTCGATGTGTGGATGTGTGGATGTGTGGATGTGTGGATGTGAGGATGTTTGGATGTGTGGATGTGTGTATGAGTAGATGTGTCGATGTGTCGATATGTGGAAGTGTCGATGTGTCGATGTGTCGATGTGTCGATGTTTCGATGTGTCGATGTGTCGATGTGTCGATGTGTCGATGTGTCGATGTGTGGATGTTACGATGTGAGGATATGTGGATGTGTCTATGTGTCGATGTGTCGATGTGTCGATGTGTCGACGAGTCGATGTGTCGATGTGTGGATGTGTGGATGTGAGGATGTTTGGATGTGTGGATGTGTGTATGAGTAGATGTGTCGATGTGTCGATATGTGAATGTGTCGATGTGTCGATGTGTCGATGTGTCGACGAGTCGATGTGTCGATGTGTGGATGTGTGGATGTGTGGATGTGAGGATGTTTGGATGTGTGGATGTGTGTATGAGTAGATGTGTCGATATGTGGATGTGTCGATGTGTCGATGTGTCGATGTGTCGATGTGTCGATGTATCGATGTGTCGATGTTTCGATGTGTCGATGTGACGATGTGTCGATGTGTCGATGTGTCGATGTGTGGATGTGTGGATGTGTGGATGTGTGGATGTGTGGATGTGTGGATGTGTCGATGTGTCGATGTGTCGATGTGTCGAATGTCGATGTGTGGATGTGTGGATGTGTGGATGTGTGGATGTGAGGATGTTTGGACGTGTGGATGTGTGGAAGTGTAGATGTGTCGATGTGTGGAAGTGTGGATTTGTCGATGTGTCGAGGTTTCGATGTGTCGATATGCCGATGTGTCGATGTGTCGATATGTGGATGTGTCGATGTGTCGATGTGTCGGTGTGTCGGTGTGACGATGTGTCGATGTGTCGATGTGTCGATGTGTCGATGTGTCGATGTGTCGATGTGTCGATGTGTCGATGTGTCGATGTGTCGATGTGTGGATGTGTGGATGTGACGATGTGAGGATATGTGGATGTGTGGATGTGTGGATGTGGGGATGTGTCGATGAGTCGATGTGTCGATGTGTCGATGTGTCGATGTGTCGATGTGTAGATGTGTCGATGTGTCGATGTGTGGACGTGTCGATGTTTCGAAGTGTCGATGTGTCGATGTGTCGATGAGTCGATGTGTGGATATGTGGATGTGTCGATGTGAGGATATGTGGATGTGCCGATGCACCGATGTGGCGATGAGTGGATGTGTGGATGTGTGGATGTGTGGTTGTGAGGATGTTTCGATGTGTCGATGTGTCGATGTGTCGATGTTTCGATGTGTCGATGTGTCGATATGCCGATGTGTCGATGTGTCGATGTGTCGATGTGTCGATGTGTGGATGTGTCGATGTGTCGATGTGTCGATGTGTCGATGTGTCGATGTGTCGACGAGTCGATGTGTCAATGTGTGGATGTGTGGATGTGTGGATGTGAGGATGTTTGGATGTGTGGATGTGTGTATGAGTAGATGTGTCGATGTGTCGATATGTGGATGTGTCGATGTGTCGATGTTTCGATGTGTCGATATGTCGATGTGTCGATGTGTCGATGTGTCGATGTGTCGATGTGTGGACATGTCGATGTTTCGATGTGCCGATGTGTCGATGTGTCGATGTGTCGATGTGTGGATGTGTCGATGTGAGGATATGTGGATGTGTGGATGTGTCGATGTGTCGATGTGTCGATGTGTCGATGTGTCAATGTGTCGATGTGTCGATGTTATGATGTGTCGATGTGTCGATGTGTGGATGTGTCGATGTGTCGATGTGTCGATGTGTCGATGTGTCGATGTGTCGATGTGTGGATGTGTGGATGTGTGGATGTGTGGATGTGTGGATGTGTGGATGTATGGATGTGTGGATGTGTCGATGTGAGGATATGTGGATGTGTGGATGTGTCGATGTGTCAATGTGTCGATGTGTCGATGTGTCGATGTGTCGATGTGTCAATGTGTCGATGTGTCGATGTTATGATGTGTCGATGTGTCGATGTGTGGATGTGTCGATGTGTCGATGTGTCGATGTGTCGATGTGTCGATGTGTCGACGTGTCGATGTATCGATGATTCGATGTGTCGATTTGTGGATGTGTCGACGAGTCGATGTGTCGATGTGTCGATGTGTGGATGTGTGGATGTGACGATGTGAGGATATGTGGATGTGTGGATGAGGGGATGTGTCGATGAGTCGATGTGTCGATGTGTCGATGTGTCGATGTGTAGATGTGTCGATGTGTCGATGTGTGGACGTGTCGATGTTTCGAAGTGTCGATGTGTCGATGTGTCGATGTGTCGATGAGTCGATGTGTGGATATATGGATGTGTCGATGTGAGGATATGTCGATGTGTCGATGCACCGATGTGGCGATGAGTGCATGTGTGGATGTGAGGATGTGTCGATGTGTCGATGTGTCGATGTGGCGAAGTTTCGATGTGTCGATATGTCGATATGCCGATGTGTCGATGTGTCAATGTGTCGATGTGTGGATGTGTCGATGTGTCTATGTGTCGATGTGTCGACGAGTCGATTTGTCGATGTGTGGATGTGTGGATGAGAGGACGTTTGGATGTGTGGATGTGTGTATGAGTAGATGTGTCGATGTGTCGATATGTGGATGTGTCGATGTGTCGATGTGTCGATGTGTCGATGTGTCGATGTTTCGATGTGTCGATATGTCGATGTGTCGATGTGTCGATGTGTCGATGTGTCGATGTGTCGATGTGTCGATGTGTCCATGTGTCCATGTGTCGATGTGTCGATGTGTCGATGTGGCGAAGTTTCGATGTGTCGATATGTCGATATGCCGATGTGTCGATGTGTCAATGTGTCGATGTGTCGATGAGTCGATGTGTCGATGTGTAGATGTGTCGATGTGTAGATGTGTCGATGTGTCGATGTGTCGATGTGTGGACGTGTCGATGTTTCGATGTGTGGATGTGTCGATGTGTCTATGTGTCGATGTGTCGACGAGTCGATTTGTCGATGTGTGGATGTGTGGATGAGAGGACGTTTGGATGTGTGGATGTGTGTATGAGTAGATGTGTCGATGTGTCGATATGTGGATGTGTCGATGTGTCGATGTGTCGATGTGTCGATGTGTCGACGAGTCGATGTGTCAATGTGTGGATGTGTGGATGTGTGGATGTGAGGATGTTTGGATGTGTGGATGTGTGTATGAGTAGATGTGTCGATGTGTCGATATGTGGATGTGTCGATGTGTCGATGTGTCGATGTTTCGATGTGTCGATATGTCGATGTGTGGATGTGTCGATGTGTCGATATGCCGATATGCCGATGTGTCGATGTGTCGATGTGTCGATGTGTCGATGTGTCGATGTGTCGAAGTGTCGATGTGTCGAAGTGTCGATGTGTCGATGTGTCGATGTGTCGATGTGTCGATGTGTCGATGTGTCGATGTGTGGATGTGAGGATGTGTGGAAGTGTAGATGTGTAGATGTGTCGATGTGTCGATGTGTCGATGTGTGGTTGTGTCGATGTGTCGATGTATCGATGTGTCGATGTATCGATGTGTCGATGTGTCGATGTGTCGATGTGTCGATGTGTCGATGTGTCGATGTTTCGATGTGTCGATGTGTGGATGTGTGGATGTGTCGATGTGAGGATATGTGGATGTGTGGATGTGTCGATGTGTCGATGAGTCGATGTGTCGATGTGTCGATGTTATGATGTGTCGGTGTGTCGAAGTGTGGCTGTGTGGATGTG
The DNA here is from genome assembly GCA_964017055.1 of Chloromyia formosa. Classification (NCBI taxonomy): domain Eukaryota; kingdom Metazoa; phylum Arthropoda; class Insecta; order Diptera; family Stratiomyidae; genus Chloromyia; species Chloromyia formosa. The sequence goes on from OZ024814.1 coordinate 70,107,078, forward strand.
TCGATGTGTCGATGTGTCGATGTGTGGATGTGTGGATGTGTGGATGTGTGGATGTGTGGATGTGTGGATGTGTGGATGTATGGATGTGTGGATGTGTGGATGTGTAGATGTGTAGATGTGTCGATGTGTCGATGTGTGGTTGTGTCGATGTGTCGATGTGTCGATGTATCGATGAGTCGATGTTTCGATGTGTCGATGTGACGATGTGTCGATGTGTCGACGTGTCGATGTGTGGATGTGTGGATGTGCAGATGTGTCGATGTGTCGATGTGTCGATGTGTGGATGTGTGGATGTGTGGATGTGTGGATGTGAGGATGTGTGGATGTGTGGATGTGTGGATGTGTGGAAGTGTAGATGTGTCGATGTGTCGAAGTGTGGACGTGTCGATGTGTCGATGTATCGATGTGTCGATGTGTCGATGTGTCGTTGTGTCGGTGTGTCGATGTGTCGAAGTGTCGTTGTGACGATGTGTCTACGTGTCGATGTGTGGATGTGTGGATGTGTGGATGTGTGGATGTGTCGATGTGTCGATGTGTGGATGTGTCGATGTTTCGATGTGTCGATGCACCGATGTGGCGATGAGTGGATGTGTGGATGTGTGGATGTGAGGATGTGTGGATGTGTGGATGTGTGGCTGTGTGGATGTGTCGATGAGTCGATGTGTCGATTTGTGGATGTGTCGACGAGTCGATGTGTCCATGTGTGGATGTGTGGATGTGAGGTTGTGAGGATGTGTGGATGTGTGTATGAGTAGATGTGTCGATGTGTCGATGTTTCGATGTGTCGATGTTTCGATGTATCGATGTGTCGATGTGTCGATGTGTCGACGTGTCGATGTGTCGATGTGTCGATGTGTCGATGTGTCGATGTGTCGATGTGTCGATGTGTCGATGTGTCGATGTGTCGAATTGTCGATGTGTCGATGTGTCGATGTGTCGATGTGTCGACGTGTCGATGTGTGGATGTGTAGATGTGTCGATGTGTGTATGTGTCGATGTGTGGATGTGTGGATGTGTCGATGTGAGGGTATGTGGATGTGTGGATGTGGGGATGTGAGGATGTGTCGATATGTCGAAGAGTCGATGTGTCGATTTGTGGAAGTGTCGACGAGTTGATGTGTCGATGTGTGGATGTGTGGATGTGAGGATGTGTGGATTAGTGGATGTGTAGATGTGTAGATGTGTCGATGTGTCGATGTGTGGTTGTGTCGATGTGTCGATGTTTCGATTTGTGGATGTGTGGATGTGAGGATGTGTGGATGTGTGGATGTGTAGATGTGTCGATGTGTCGATGTGTCGATGTATCGATGTGTCGATGTGTCGATGTGTGGATGTGTCGATGTTTCGATGTGTCGATTTGTGGCTGTGTCGTTGTGTGGATGTGTGGATGTGTCGTTGTTTCAATGTGTCGATGTGTCGATGTGTGAATGTGTGGATGTGTGGATGTGTGGATGTGTGGATGTGAGGATGTGTTGATGTGTGGATGTGTCGATGTGTGGTTGTGTCGATGTGTCGATGTTTCGATTTGTGGATGTGTGGATGTGAGGATGTGTGGATGTGTGGATGTGTGGATGTGTAGATGTGTCGATGTGTCGATGTGTCGATGTATCGAGGTGTCGATGTGTCGATGTGTGGATGTGTCGATGTTTCGATGTGTCGATTTGTGGCTGTGTCGTTGTGTGGATGTGTGGATGTCGTTGTTTCAATGTGTCGATGTGTCGATGTGTGAATGTGTGGATGTGTGGATGTGTGGATGTTTGGATGTGTGGATGTGTGGATGTATGGATGTGTGGATGTGTGGATGTGTAGATGTGTAGATGTGTCGATGTGTCGATGTGTGGTTGTGTCGATGTGTCGATGTGTCGATGTATCGATGAGTCGATGTTTCGATGTGTCGATGTGACGATGTGTCGATGTGTCGACGTGTCGATGTGTGGATGTGTGGATGTGCAGATGTGTCGATGTGTCGATGTGTGGATGTGTGGATGTGTGGATGTGTGGATGTGTGGATGTGTGGATGTGTGGATGTGAGGATGTGTGGATGTGTGGATGTGTGGATGTGTGGAAGTGTAGATGTGTCGATGTGTCGAAGTGTGGATGTGTCGATGTGTCGATGTATCGATGTGTCGATGTGTCGATGTGTCGATGTGTCGGTGTGTCGATGTGTCGAAGTGTCGTTGTGACGATGTGTCTACGTGTCGATGTGTGGATGTGTGGATGTGTGGATGTGTCGATGTGTCGATGTGTCGATGTGTCGATGTGTCGATGTGTGGATGTGTCGATGTTTCGATGTGTCGATGCACCGATGTGGCGATCAGTGGATGTGTGGATGTGAGGATGTGTGGATGTGTGGATGTGTGGCTGTGTGGATGGGTCGATGAGTCGATGTGTCGATTTGTGGATGTGTCGACGAGTCGATGTGTCCATGTGTGGATGTGTGGATGTGAGGTTGTGAGGATGTATGGATGTGAGTATGAGTAGATGTGTCGATGTGTCGATGTTTCGATGTGTCGATGTTTCGATGTATCGATGTGTCGATGTGTCGATGTGTCGATGTGTCGACGTGTCGATGTGTCGATGTGTCGATGTGTCGATGTGTCGATGTGTCGAATTGTCGATGTGTCGATGTGTCGATGTGTCGACGTGTCGATGTGTGGATGTGTCGACGTGTCGATGTGTGTATGTGTCGATGTGTGGATGTGGGGATGTGTCGATGTGAGGATATGTGGATGTGTGGATGTGGGGATGTGAGGATGTGTCGATGTGTCGAAGAGTCGATGTGTCGATTTGTGGAAGTGTCGACGAGTTGATGTGTCGATGTGTGGATGTGTGGATGTGAGGATGTGTGGATTAGTGGATGTGTAGATGTGTAGATGTGTCGATGTGTCGATGTGTGGTTGTGTCGATGTGTCGATGTTTCGATTTGTGGATGTGTGGATGTGAGGATGTGTGGATGTGTGGATGTGTAGATGTGTCGATGTGTCGATGTGTCGATGTATCGATGTGTCGATGTGTCGATGTGTGGATGTGTCGATGTTTCGATGTGTCGATTTGTGGCTGTGTCGTTGTGTGGATGTGTGGATGTGTCGTTGTTTCAATGTGTCGATGTGTCGATGTGTGAATGTGTGGATGTGTGGATGTGTGGATGTGAGGATGTGTTGATGTGTGGATGTGTGGATTTGTGGATGTGTCGATGTGTCGATGTGTCGATGTGTCGATGTGTCGATGTGTCGATGTGTCGATGCACCGATGTGGCGATGTGTGGATGTGTGGATGTGTGGATGTGTGGATGTGTGGATGTGAGGACGTGTGGATGTGTGGATGTGTAGATGTGTAGATGTGTCGATGTGTCGATGTGTGGTTGTGTCGATGTGTCGATGTGTCGATGTATCGATGTGTCGATGTTTCGATGTGTCGATGTGACGATGTGTCGATGTGTCGACGTGTCGATGTGTGGTTGTGTGAATGTGTGGATGTGTGGATGTGTGGATGTGTGGATGTGAGGATGTGTGGATGTGTGGATGTGTGGATGTGTAGGTGTGTCGATGTGTCGATGTGACGTTGTGTGGATGTGTGGATGTGTCGATTTATCGACGTGTCGCTGTGTCGATGTGTCGATGTGTCGATGTGTCGATGTGTCGATGTGTCGATGTGTCGATGAGTCGATGTGTCGATGTGTCGACGTGTCGATGTGTGGATGCGTGGATGTGTGGATGTTTGGATGTGTCGAAGTGTCGATGTGTGGGTGTGTCGATGTTTCGATGTGTCGATGTGTCGATGTGTCGATGTGTCGATGCACCGATGAGTGGATGTGTGGATGTGTGGATGTGAGGATGTGAGGATGTGTGGATGTGTGGATGTGTGGCTGTGTGGATGTGTCGATGATTCGATGTGTCGAATTGTGGATGTGTCGACGAGTCGATGTGTCGATGTGTAGATTTGTGGATGTGTGGATGTGAGGATGTGTGGATGTGTGGATGTGTGTATGAGTGGATGTGTCGATGTGTCGATGTGTCGATGTGTCGATGTGTCGATGTGTCGATGTGTCGATGTGTCGATGTGTCGATGTGTCGACGTATCGATGTGTCGATGTGTCGAAGTGTCGATGTGTCGATGTGTCGACGTGTCGATGTGTGGATGTGTGGAAGTGTCGATGTGTCGATGTGTGGGTGTGTCGATGTTTCGATGTTTCGATGTGTCGATGTGTCGATGTGTCGATGTTTCGATGTGTCGATGTGTCGATGTGTGGATGTGTGGATGTGTCGATGTGTGGATGTGTCGATGTGTCGATGTACCGATGTGGCGATGAGTTTATGTGAGGATGTGTGGATGTGAGGATATGTCGATGTGTGGATGTGGGGATGTGTCGATGAGTCGATGTGTCGATTTGTGGATGTGTCGGTGTGTGGATGTGTGGATGTGTCGATGTGTCGATGTATCGATGTGTGGATGTGTCGATGTGTCGATGTACCGATGTGGCGATGAGTTTATGTGTGGATGTGTGGATGTGAGGAGATGTGGATTTGTGGATGTGTCGATGTGTAGAAGAGTCGATGTGTCGATGTGTCGATGTGTGGATGTGTCGACGAGTCGATGTGTCGATGTGTTGATGTGTCGATGTGTGGATGTGTCGATGGGTCGATGAGTCGATGAGTCGATGTGTCGAAGTGTCGAAGTGTCGATGTGTCGATGTGTGGATGTGTCGATGTGTAGAAGAGTCGATGTGTCGATGTGTCGATGTGTCGATGTGTGGGTGTGTGGATGTGTGGATGTGTCGATGTGTCGTTGTGTCGATGTGTCGAATTGTCGATGTGTCTATTTGTCGATGTGTCGATGTGTCCATGTGTGTGTGGAAGTGTGGATGTGTGGATGTGTGGATGTGTGGATTTGTGGATGTGTCGATGTGTCGAAGTTTCGATGTGTCGAAGTGTCAATGTGTCGATTTGTGGATGTGTCGGTGTGTGGATGTGTCGGTGTGTGGATGTGTCGATGTGTCGATGTATCGATGTGTCGATGTGTCGAAGTGTCGATGTGTCGTTGTGTCGACGTGTCGATGTGTGGATGTGTGGAAGTGTCGATGTGTCGATGTGTCGATGTGTGGGTGTGTCGATGTTTCGATGTTTCGATGTGTCGATGTTTCGATATTTCGATGTGTCGATGTGTCGATGTGTGGATGTGTGGATGTGTGGATGTGTGGATGTGTCGATGTGTGGATGTGTCGATGTGTCGATGTACCGATGTGGCGATGAGTTTATGTGTGGATGTGTGGATGTGAGGATATGACGATGTGTGGATGTGGGGACGTGTCGATGAGTCGATGTGTCGATTTGTGGATGTGTCGGTGTATGGATGTGACGATGTGTCGATGTGTCGATGTGTGGATGTGTATATGTGTCGATGTGTGTATGTGTGGATGTGTCGATGTGAGGATATGTGGATGTGTGGATGTGGGGATGTGTCGATGAGTCGATGTGTCGATTTGTGGATGTGTCGTTGTGTGGATGTGTGGATGTGTAGATGTGTAGATTTGTCGATGTGTCGATGTATCGATGTGTCGATGTGTCGATGTGTGGATGTGTGGATGTGTCGATGTGTCGATGTGTCGATGTGTCGATGTGTCGATGTGTGGATGTGTGGATGTGTGGATGTGTGGATGTGTGGATGTGTGGATGTGTGGATGTGTGGATGTGAGGATGTGTTGATGTGTGGATGTGTGGATGTGTCGATGTGTCGAAGAGTCGATGTGTCGATTTATGGATGTGTCGACGAGTCGATGTGTCGATGTGTGGATGTGTGGATGTGAGGATGTGTGGATGTGTGGATGTGTAGATGTGTAGATGTGTCGATGTGTCGATGTGTGGTTGTGTCGATGTGTCGATGTTTCGATGTATCGATGTGTCGATGTGTCGATGTGTCGATGTGTCGACGTGACGATTTGTCGATGTGTCGACGTGTCGATGTGTGGATGTGTGGATGTATGGATGTGTGGATGTGTCGATGTTTCGATGTGTTTATGTGTGGATGTGTGGATGTAAGGATGTGTGGATGTGTGGATGTGTGGATGTGTGGATGTGTGGATGTGTGGATGTGTTGATGTGTCGATTTGTCGATGTGTGGATGTGTCGATGTTTCGATGGGTCGATGTGTCGGAGTATCGATGCACCCATGTGGCGATGAGTGGATGTGAGGATGTGTGGATGTAAGGATGTGTGGATGTGTGATTGTGTGGCTGTGTGGCTCTGTGGATGTGTCGATGAGTCGATGTGTCGATTTGTGGATGTGTCGACGAGTCGATGTGTCGATGTGTGGATGTGTGGATGTGAGGATGTGTGGATGTGTGGATGTGTGGATGTGTGGATGTGTGTATGAGTAAATGTGTCGATGTGTCGATGAGTGGATGTGTCGATGTGTCGATGTGTCGATGTGTCGATGTATCGATGTGTCGATGTGTCGATGTGTCGATGTGTCGATATGTCGATGAGTCGACGTGTCGATGTGTGGATGTGTGGAATTGTCGATGTGTCGATATGTCGATGTGTGGATGTGTCGATGTTTCGATGTGTGGATGTGTCGATGTTTCGATGTGTCGATGTGTCGGAGTGTCGATGCACTGATGTGGCGATGAGTGGATGTGTGGATGTAAGGATGTGTGGATGTGTGGATGTAAGGATGTGTGGATGGGTGGATGTGTGGCTGTGTGGCTGTGTGGATGTGTCGATAAATCGATGTGTCGATTTGTGGATGTGTCGACGAGTCGATGTGTCGATGTGTGGATGTGTGGCTGTGTGGATGTGTCGATGAGTCGATGAGTCGATGTGTCGATTTGTGGATGTGTCGACGAGTCGATGTGTGGATGTGTGGATGTGTGGATGTGAGGATGTGTGGATGTGTGGATGTGTGTATGAGTAGATGTGTCGATGTGTCGATGAGTGGATGTTTCGATGTGTGGATGTGTCGATGTGTCGATGTGTCGATGTGTGGATGTGTGGATGTGTGGATGTGTGGATGTGTGGATGTGTGGATGTGTGGATGTGTGGATGTGTGGATGTGTGGATGTGTGGATGTGAGGATGTGTTGATGTGTGGATGTGTGGATGTGTCGATGTGTCGATGTGTCGAAGAGTCGATGTGTCGATTTGTGGATGTGTCGACGAGTCGATGTGTCGATGTGTGGATTTGTGGATGTGTGGATGTGAGGATGTGTGGATGTGTGGATGTGTGTATGAGTAGATGTGTCGATGTGTCGATGTGTGGATGTGTCGATGTGTCGATGTGTCGATGTATCGATGTGTCGATGTGTCGAAGTGTCGATGTGTCGATGTGTGGACGTGTCGATGTGTGGATGTGTGGAAGTGTCGATGTGACGATGTGTGGGTGTGTCGATGTTTCGATGTTTCGATGTGTCGATGTGTCGATGTGTCGATGTGTCGATGTTTCGATGTGTCGATGTGTCGATGTGTCGATGTGTGGATGTGTGGATGTGTCGATGTGTCGATGTGTGGATGTGTCGATGTGTCGATGTACCGATGTGGCGATGAGTTTATGTGTGGATGTGTGGATGTGAGGATATGTTGATGTGTGGATGTGGGGATGTGTCGATGAGTCGATGTGTCGATTTGTGGATGTGTCGGTGTGTGGATGTGTCGATGTGTCGATATATCGATGTGTGGATGTGTCGATGTACCGATTTGGGGATGAGTTTATGTGTGGATGTGAGGATATGTCGATGTGTGTATGTGGGGATGTGTCGATGAGTCGATGTGTCGATTTGTGGATGTGTCGGTGTGTGGATGTGTCGATGTGTCGATGTGTCGATGTGTCGAAGTGTGGATGTGTGGATGTGTCGATGTGTGGATGTGTCGATGTGAGGATATGTGGATGTGTATATGTGGGGATGTGTCGATGAGTCGATGTGTCGATTTGTGGATGTGTCGTTGTGTGGATGTGTGGATGTGTCGGTGTTTCAATATGTCGATGTGTCGATGAGTCGATGTGTCGATTTGAGGATGTGTGGATGTGAGGATGTGTGGATGTGTGGATGTGTAGATGTGTAGATTTGTCGATGTGTCGATGTATCGATGTGTCGATGTGTCGATGTGTGGATGTGTGGATGTGTCGATGTGTCTATGTGTCGATGTGTGGATGTGTGGATGTGTGGATGTGTGGATGTGTGGATGTGTGGATGTGTGGATGTGTGGATGTGTGGATGTGTGGATGTGTGGATGTGTGGATGTGAGGATGTGTTGATGTGTGGATGTGTCGATGTGTCGATGTGTCGAAGAGTCGATGTGTCGATTTGTGGAAGTGTCGACGAGTTGATGTGTCGATGTGTGGATGTGTGGATGTGAAGATGTGTGGATGTGTGGATGTGTAAATGTGTAGATGTGTCGATGTGTCGATGTGTGGTTGTGTCGATGTGTCGATGTTTCGATGTATCGATGTGTCGATGTGACGATGTGTCGATGTGTCGATTAGTCGACGTGACGATGTGTCGATGTGTCGACGTGTCGATGTGTGGATGTGTGGATGTGTGGATGTGTCGATGTGTCGATGTGTTTATGTGTGGATGTGTGGATGTGTGGATGTGTGGATGTGAGGATGTGTGGAAGTGTGGATGTGTGGATGTGTTGATGTGTCGATTTGTCGAAGTGTGGATGTGTCGATGTTTCGATGTGTCGATGTGTCGGAGTGTCGATGCACCGATGTGGCGATGAGTGGATGTGATGATGTGTGGAAGTAAGGATGTGTGGTTGTGTGGATGTGTGGCTGTGTGGCTCTGTGGATGTTTCGATGAGTCGATGTGTCGATTTGTGGATGTGTCGACGAGTCGATGTGTCGATGTGTCGATGTGTGGATGTGTGGATGTGAGGATGTGTGGATGTGTGTATGAGTAGATGTGTCGATGTTTCGATGAGTAGATGTGTCGAAGTGTCGATGTGTCGATGTGAGGATATGTGGATTTGTGGATGTGTGGATGTGTAGAAGAGTCGATGTATCGATGTGTGGATGTGTCGACGAGTCGATGTGTCGATGTGTTGATGTGTCGATGTGTGGATGTTTCGACGTGTCGATGTGTGGATGTGTGGATGTGTGGAAGTGTCGATGTGTCGATGTGTGGGTGTGTCGATGTTTCGATGTTTCGATGTTTCGATGTTTCGATGTGTCGATGTGTCGATGTGTCGATGTTTCGATGTGTCGATGTGTCGATGTGTGGATGTGTGGATGTGTCGATGTGTGGATGTGTCGATATGTCGATGTACCGATGTGGCGATGAGTTTATGTGTGGATGTGTGGATGTGAGGATATGTCGATGTGTGGATGTGGGGATGTGTCGATGAGACGATGTGTCGATTTGTGGATGTGTCGGTGTGTGCATGTGTCGATGTGTCGATGTGTCGATGTATCGATGTGTGGATGTGTCGATGTGTCGATGTACCGATGTGGCGATGAGTTTATGTGTGGATGTGTGGATGTGAGGATATGTGGATTTGTGGATGTGTCGATGTGTAGAAGAGTCGATGTGTCGATGTGTCGATGTGTCGATGTGTGGATGTGTCGACGATTCGATGTGTCGATGTGTTGATGTTTCGATGTGTGGATGTGTCGATGTGTCGATGTACCGATGTGGCGATGAGTTTATGTGTGGATGTGGGATGTGAGGATATGTCGATGTGTGGATGTGGGGATGTGTCGATGAGTCGATGTGTCGATTTGTTGATGTGTCGGTATGTGGATGTGTCGATGTGTCGATGTATCGATGTGTGGATGTGTCGATGTACCGATGTGGCGATGAGTTTATGTGTGGATATGTGGATGTGAGGATATGTGGATTTGTGGATGTGTCGATGTGTAGAAGAGTCGATGTTTCGATGTGTCGAAGTGTGGATGTGTCGACGAGTCGATGTGTCGATGTGTTGATGTGTCGATGTGTGGATGTGGGGATGTGTCGATGAGTCGATGTGTCGATTTGTGGATGTGTCGGTGTGTGGATGTGTCGATGTGTCGATGTGTGGATGTGTATATGTGTCGATGTGTGGATGTGTGGATGTGTCGATGTGAGGATATTTGGATGTGTGGATGTGGGGATGTGTCGATGAGTCGTTGTGTCGATTTGTGGATGTGTCGTTGAGTGGATGTGTGGATGTGTAGATATGTAGATTTGTCGATGTGTCGATGTATCGATGTGTCGATGTGTCGATGTGTCGATGTGTCGATGTGTGGATGTGTGGATGTGTCGATGTGTCGATGTGTCGATGTGTCGATGTGTGGATGTGTGGATGTGTGGATGTGTGGATGTGTGGATGTGTGGATGTGTGGATGTGTGGATGTGAGGATGTGTTGATGTGTGGATGTGCGGATGTGTCGATGTGTCGATGTGTCGAAGAGTCGATGTGTCGATTTGTGGATGTGTTGACGAGTCGATGTGTCGATGTGTGGATGTGTGGATGTGAGGATGTGTGGATGTGTGGATGTGTAGATGTGTAGATGTGTCGATGTGTCGATGTGTGGTTGTGTCGATGTGTCGATGTTTCGATGTATCGATGTGTCGATGTGTCGATGTGTCGATGTGTCGACGTGACGATTCGTCGATGTGTCGACGTGTCGATGTGTGGATGTGTGGATGTGTCGATGTGTCGATGTGTCGATGTGTTTATGTGTGGATGTGTGGATGTGTGGATGTGTGGATGTGAAGATGTGTGGATGTGTGGAAGTGTGGATGTGTTGATGTGTCGATTTGTCGATGTGTGGATGTGTCGATGTTTCGATGTGTCGATGTGTCGGAGTATCGATGCACCGATGTGGCGATGAGTGGATGTGAGGATGTGTGGATGTAAGGATGTGTGGATGTGTGGATGTGTGGCTGTGTGGCTCTGTGGATGTGTCGATGAGTCGATATGTCGATTTGTGGATGTGTCGACGAGTCGATGTGTCGATGTGTGGATGTGTGGATGTGTGGATGTGAGGATGTGTGGATGTGTGGATGTGTGTATGAGTAGATGTGTCGATGTGTCGATGAGTGGATGTGTCGATGTGTCGATGTATCGATGTGTCGATGTGTCGATGTGTCGATGTGTCGATGTGTCGATGTGTCGATGTGTCGATGTGTCGATGTGTCGATGTGTCGATATGTCGATGTGTCGACGTGTCGATGTGTGGATGTGTGGAATTGTCGATGTGTCGATGTGTCGATGTGTGGATGTGTCGATGTTTCGATGTGTGGATGTGTCGATGTTTCGATGTGTCGATGTGTCGGAGTGTCGATGCACCGATGTGGCGATGAGTGGATGTGTGGATGTGTGGATGTAAGGATGTGTGGATGTGTGGATGTAAAGATGTGTGGATGTGTGGATGTGTGGCTGTGTGGCTGTGTGGATGAGTCGATAAATCGATGTGTCGATTTGTGGATGTGTCGACGAGTCGATGTGTCGATGTGTGGATGTGTGGCTGTGTGGATGTGTCAATGAGTCGAATTGTCGATTTGTGGATGTGTCGACGAGTCGATGTGTGGATGTGTGGATGTGTGGATGTGAGGATGTGTGGATGTGTGGATGTGTGTATGAGTAGATGTGTCGATGTGTCGATGAGTGGATGTGTCGATGTGTCGATGTGTGGATGTGTGGATGTGTGGATGTGTGGATGTGAGGATGTGTGGATGTGTGGATGTGTGGATGTGTGGATGTGTCGATGAGTCGATGTGTCGATTTGTGGATGTGTCGAATATTCGATGTGTCGATGTGTCGATGTGTGGATGTGTCGATGTTTCGATTTGTGGATGTGTCGACGAGTCGATGTGTCGATGTGTGGATGTGTGGCTGTGTGGATGTGTCGATGAGTCGATGTGTCGATTTGTGGATGTGTCGACGAGTCGATGTGTGGATGTGGGGATGTGTCGATGAATCGATGTGTCGATTTGTGGATGTGTCGTTGTGTGGATGTGTGGATGTGTCGATGTTTCAATATGTCGATGTGTCGATGAGTCGATGTGTCGATTTGAGGATGTGTGGATGTGTGGATGTGTAGATGTGTAGATTTGTCGATGTGTTGATGTGTCGATGTATCGATGAGTCGATGTGTCGATGTGTGGATGTGTGGATGTGTCGATGTGTCGATGTGTGGATGTGTGGATGTGTGGATGTGTGGATGTGTGGATGTGTGGATGTGTGGATGTTTGGATGTGTGGATGTGAGGATGTGTTGATGTGTGGATGTGTGGATGTGTCGATGTGTCGATGTGTCGAAGAGTCGATGTGTCGATTTGTGGATGTGTCGACGAGTCGATGTGTCGATGTGTGGATTTGTGGATGTGTGGATGTGAGGATGTGTAGATGTGTGGATGTGTGTATGAGTAGATGTGTCGATGTGTCGATGTGTGGATTTGTCGATGTGTTGATGTGTCGATGTATCGATGTGTCGATGTGTCGATGTGTCGAAGTGTCGATGTGTCGACGTGTCGATGTGGGGATGTGTGGAAGTGTCGATGTGTCGATGTGTGCGTGTGTCGATGTGTCGATGTTTCGATGTGTCGATGTGTCGATGTGTGGATGTGTGGATGTGTGGATGTGTGGATGTGTCGATGTGTGGATGTGTCGATGTGTCGATGTGTGGATGTGTCGATGTGTCGATGTACCGATGTGGCGATGAATTTATGTGTGGATGTGTGGATGTGAGGATATGTCGATGTGTGGATGTGGGGATGTGTCGATGAGTCGATGGGTCGATGTGTGGTTGTGTCGATGTGTGGATGTGTCGATGTGTCGATGTATCGATGTGTGGGTGTGTCGATGTACCGATTTGGGGATGAGTTTATGTGTGGATGTGAGGATATGTCGATGTGTGGATGTGGGGATGTGTCGATGAGTCGATGTGTCGATTTGTGGATGTGTCGGTGTGTGGATGTGTCGATGTGTGGATGTGTGGATGTGTCGATGTGTGGATGTGTCGATGTGAGGGTATGTGGATGTGTGGATGTGGGGATGTGTCGATGAGTCGATGTGTCGATTTGTGGATGTGTCGTTGTGTGGATGTGTGGATGTGTCGATGTTTCAATATATCGATGTGTCGACGTGTCGATGAGTCGATGTGTCGATTTGAGGATGTGTGGATGTGAGGATGTGTGGATGTGTGGATGTGTAGATGTGTAGATTTGTCGATGTGTCGATGTATCGATGTGTCGATGTGTCGATGTGTGGATGTGTGGATGTGTCGATGTGTCGATGTGTCGATGTGTCGATGTGTCGATGTGTCGATGTGTGGATGTGTGGATGTGTGGATGTGTGGATGTGAGGATGTGTTGATGTGTGGATGTGTGGATGTGTCGATGTGTCGATGTGTCGAAGAGTCGATATGTCGATTTGTGGATGTGTCGACGAGTCTATGTGTCGATGTGTGGATGTGTGGATGTGAGGATGTGTGGATGTGTGGATGTGTAGATGTGTCGATGTGTCGATGTGTGGTTGTGTCGATGTGTCGATGTTTCGATGTATCGATGTGTCGATGTGTCGATGTGTCGACGTGACGATTTGTCGATGTGTCGACGTGTCGATGTGTGGATGTGTGGATGTGTGGATGTGTGGATGTGTGGATGTGTCGATGTGTCGATGTGTTTATGTGTGGATGTGTGGATGTGTGGTTGTGTGGATGTGAGGATGTGTGGATGTGTGGATGTGTGGATGTGTTGATGTGTCGATTTGTCGATGTGTGGATGTGTCGATGTTTCGATGTGTCGATGTGTCGGAGTGTCGATGCACCGATGTGGCGATGAGTGGATGTGAGGATGTGTGGATGTAAGGATGTGTGGATGTGTGGATGTGTGTCTGTGTGGCTCTGTGGATGTGTCGATGAGTCGATGTGTCGATTTGTGGATGTGTCGACGAGTCGATGTGTCGATGTGTGGATGTGTGGATGTGTGGATGTGAGGATGTGTGGATGTGTGGATGTGTGTATGAGTAGATGTGTCGATGTTTCGATGAGTGGATGTGTCGATGTGTCGATGTATCGATGTGTCGATGTGTCGATGTTTCGATGTGTGGATGTGTCGATGTTTCGATGTGTCGATGTGTCGGAGTGTCGATGCACCGATGTGGCGATGAGTGGATGTGTCGATGTAAGGATGTGTGGATGTGTGGATGTAAGGATGTGTGGATGTGTGGATGTGTGGCTGTGTGGCTGTGTGGATGTGTCGATAAATCGATATGTCGATTTGTGGATGTGTCGACGAGTCGATGTGTCGATGTGTGGATGTGTGGCTGTGTGGATGTGTCGATGAGTCGATGTGTCGATTTGTGGATGTGTCGACGAGTCGATGTGTCGATGTGTGGATGTGTGGATGTGAGGATGTGTGGTTGTGTGGATGTGTGGATGTGTGTATGAGTAGATGTGTCGATGTGTCGATGAGTGGATGTGTCGATGTGTCGATGTGTGGATGTGTGGATGTGTGGATGTGTGGATGTGTGGATGTGTGGATGTGAGGATGTGTGGATGTGTGGATGTGTGGATGTGTGGATGTGTGGATGTGTGGATGTGTCGATGAGTCGATGTGTCGATTTGTGGATGTGTCGAATATTCGATGTGTCGATGTGTCGATGTGTGGATATGTCGATGTGTGGATGTGTCGATGTTTCGATTTGTGGATGTGTCGATGAGTCGATGTGTCGATGTGTGGATGTGTGGCTGTGTGGATGTGTCGATGAGTCGATGTGTCGATTTGTGGATGTGTCGACGAGTCGATGCGTGGATGTGTGGATGTGAGGATGTGTGGATGTGAGGATGTGTGGATGTGTGGATGTGTGTATGAGAAGATGTGTCGATGTGTCGATGAGTGGATGTGTCGATGTGTCGATGTGTGGATGTGTGGATGTGTGGATGTGTGGATGTGTGGCTTTGTGGCTGTGTGGATGTGACGATAAGTCGATGTGTCGATTTGTGGATGTGTCGATGAGTCGATGTGTCGATGTGTGGATGTGTGGCTGTGTGGATGTGTCGATGAGTCGATGTGTCGATTTGTTGATGTGTCGACGAGTCGATGTGTCGATGTGTGGATGTGTGGATGTGTCGATGTGTCGATGTGTGTATGTGTCGATGTGTGGATGTGTGGATGTGTCGATGTGAGGATATGTGGATATGTGGATGTGTGGATGTGGGGATGTGTCGATGAGTCGATGTGTCGATTTGTGTCTGTGTCGTTGTGTGGATGTGTGGATGTGTCGATGTGTGGATGTGTCGATGTGTCGATGTGTCCATTTGTGGATGTGTCGACGAGTAGATGTGTCCATGTGTGGATGTGTGGATGTGAGGATGTGAGGATGTGTGGATGTGTGGATGTGTGTATGAGTAGATGTGTCGATGTGTCGATGTGTCGATGTGTCGATGTATCGATGTGTCGATGTGTCGATGTGTCGATGTGTCGATGTGTCGATGTGTCGATGTATCGATGTGTCGATGTGTCGATGTGTCGATGTGTCGATGTGTCGATGTGTCGACGTGTCGATGTGTGGATGTGTGGATGTGTGGATGTGTCGATGTGTCGATGTGTGTATGTGTCGATGTGTGGATGTGTGGATGTGTCGATGTGAGGATATGTGGATGTGTGGATGTGAGGATGTGTCGATGAGTCGATTTGTCGATTTGTGGCTGTGTCGTTGTGTGGATGTTTGGATGTGTCGTTGTTTCAATGTGTTGATGTGTCGATGTGTGAATGTGTGGATGTGTGGATGTGTGGATGTGTGGATGTGAGGATGTGTGGATGTGTCGACGAGTCGATGTGTCGATGTGTGGATGTGTGGATGTGTGGATGTGTGGATGTGTGGATGTGAGGATGTGTGGATGTGTGGATGTGTAGATGTGTAGATGTGTCGATGTGTCGATGTGTGGTTGTGTCGATGTGTCGATGTGTCGATGTTTCGATTTGTGGATGTGTGGATGTGAGGATGTGTGGATGTGTGGATGTGTGGATGTGAGGACGTGTGGATGTGTGGATGTGTAGATGTGTAGATGTGTAGATGTGTCGATGTGTCGATGTGTCGATGTGTGGTTGTGTCGATGTGTCGATGTGTCGATGTATCGATGTGTCGATGTTTCGATGTGTCGATGTGTGGATGTGTGGATGTTTGGATGTGAGGATGTGTGGATGTGTGGATGTGTGGATGTGTGGATGTGTGGATGTGTGGATGTGTGGATGTGTAGATGTGTCGATGTGTCGATGTGACGATGTGTGGATGTGTGGATGTGTCGATGAATCAATGTGTCGATGTGTCGATGTGTCGATGTGACGATGTGACGATGTGTCGATGTGTCGATGTGTCGATGTGTCGATGTGTCGATGTGTCGATGTGTCGATGAGTCGATGTGTCGATGTGTCGACGTGTCGATGTGTGGATGTGTGGATGTGTGGATGTTTGGATGTGTCGATGTGTCGATGTGTGGATGTGTCGATGTTTCGATGTGTCGATGTGACGATGTGTCGATGCACCGATGTGGCGATGAGTGGATGTGTGGATGTGTGGATGTGAGGATGTGAGGATGTGTGGATGTGTGGATGTGTGGATGTTTGGATGTGTCGATGTGTCGATGTGTGGATGTGTCGATGAGTCGATGTGTCGATTTGTGGATGTGTCGACGAGTCGATGTGTCGATGTGTGGATTTGTGGATGTGTGGATGTGAGGATGTGTGGATGTGTGGATGTGTGTATGAGTAGATTTGTCGATGTGTCGATGTGTCGATGTGTGGATGTGTCGATGTGTCGATGTATCGATGTGTCGATGTGTCGAAGTGTCGATGAGTCGATGTGTCGACGTGTCGATGTGTGGATGTGTGGAAGTGTCGATGTGTCGATGTGTGGATGTGTCGATGTTTCGATGTTTCGATGTGTCGATATGTCGATGTGTCGATGTGTCGATGTTTCGATGTGTCGATGTGTCGATGTGTCGATGTGTGGATGTGTGGATGTGTCGATGTGTGGATGTGTCGATGTACCGATGTGGCGATGAGTTTATGTGTGGATGTGTGGATGTGAGGATATGTCGATGTGTGGATGTGGGGATGTGTCGATGAGTCGATGTGTCGATTTGTGGATGTGTCGTTGTGTGGATGTGTCGATGTACCGATGTGGCGATGAGTTTATGTGTGGATGTGTGGATGTGAGGATATGTCGATGTGTGGATGTGGGGATGTGTCGATGATTCGATGTGTCGATTTGTGGATGTGTCGGTGTGTGGATGTGTCGATGTATCGATGTTTGGATGTGTCTATGTGTCGATGTACCGATTTGGTGATGAGTTTATGTGTGGATGTGTGGATGTGAGGATATGTCGATGTGTGGATGTGGGGATGTGTCGATGAGTCGATGTGTCGATTTGTGGATGTGTCGGTGTGTGGATGTGTCGATGTTTCGATGTGTCGATGTGTGGATGTGTGGATGTGTCGATGTGTGGATGTGTGGATGTGTGGATGTGAGGATGTGTTGATGTGTGGATGTGTGGATGCGTCGATGTGTCGATGTGTCGAAGAGTCGATGTGTCGATTTGTGGATGTGTCGACGAGTCGATGTGTCGATGTGTGGATGTGTGGATGTGAGGATTTGTGGATGTGAGGATGTGTAGATGTGTAGATGTGTCGATGTGTCGATGTGTGGTTGTTTCGATGTGTCGATGTTTCGATGTATCGATGTGTCGATGTGTCGATGTGTCGACGTGACGATGTGTCGATGTGTCGACGTGTCGATGTGTGGATGTGTGGATGTGTGGATGTGTCGATGTTTCGATGTGTTAATGTGTGGATGTGTGGATGTGTGGATGTGAGGATGTGTGGATGTGTGGATGTGTCGATTTGTCGATGTGTGGATGTGTCGATGTTTCGATGTGTCGATGTTTCGGAGTGTCGATGCGCCGATGTGGCGATGAGTGGATGTGTGGATGTGTGGATGTAAGGATGTGTGGATGTGTGGATGTGTGGCTGTGTGGCTGTGTGGATGTGTCGATGAGTCGATGTGTCGATTTGTGGATGTGTCGACGAGTCGAAGTCGATTTGTGGATGTGTCGACGTGTCGATGTTTCGATGTGTTTATGTGTGGATGTGTGGATGTGTGGATGTGAGGATGTGTGGATGTGTGGATGTGTCGATTTGTCGATGTGTGGATGTGTCGATGTTTCGATGTGTCGATGTGTCGGAGTGTCGATGCACCGATGTGGCGATGAGTGGATGTGTGGATGTGAGGATGTGTTGATGTGTGGATGTGTGGATGTGTCGATGTGTCGAAGAGTCGATGTGTCGATTTGTGGATGTGTCGACGAGTCGATGTGTCGATGTGTGGATGTGAGGATTTGTGGATGTGAGGATGTGTAGATGTGTAGATGTGTCGATGTGTCGATGTGTGGTTGTTTCGATGTGTCGATGTTTCGATGTATCGATGTGTCGATGTGTCGATGTGTCGACGTGACGATGTGTCGATGTGTCGACGTGTCGATGTGTGGATGTGTGGATGTGAGGATGTGTCGATGTTTCGATGTGTTTATGTGTGGATGTGTGGATGTGTGGATGTGTGGAAATGAGGATGTGTGGATGTGTGGATGTGTGTATGAGTAGATGTGTCGATGTGTCGATGAGTGGATGTGTCGATGTGTCGATGTGTGGATGTGTGAATGTGTGGATGTGTGGATGTGAGGATGTGTGGTTGTGTGGATGTGTGGATGTGTCGATGAGTCGATGTGTCGATTTGTGGATGTGTCGAATATTCGATGTGTCGATGTGTGGATGTGTCGATGTTTCGATTTGTCAATGTGTCGATGTTTCGATGTGTCGATCTGTCGATGTGTCGATGTGTATATGTGTCGATGAGTCGATGTGTCGATTCGTTGATGTGTCGACGAGTCGATGTGTCTGGATGTGAGGATGTGTGGATGTGTGGATGTGTGGATGTGTCGATGAGTCGATTTGTGGATGTGTCGACGAGCCGATTTGTCGATGTGTCGATGTGTGGATGTGTGGATGTGTCGATGAGTCGATTTGTGGATGTGTCGACGAGAAGATTTGTCGATGTGTGGATGTGTCGATGAGTCGATGTGTCGATTTGTGGATGTGTCGACGTGTCGATGTTTCGATGTGCCGATGTGTCGATGTGCCGATGTGTCGATGTGTGGATGTGTCGATGTGTCGATGTGTCGATGTGTCGATGTGTCGATGTGTCGAAGTGACGATGTGTCGATTTGTCGATGTGTCGATGTGTCGATGTTTCGATGTGTCGATGTGTCGATGTGTCGACGTGTCGATGTGTGGATGTGTGGTTGTGTGGATGTGTGGATGTGTGGATGTGTGGATGTGTGGATGTGTGGATGTGTGGATGTGTGGATGTGTGGATGTGAGGATGTGATGTGTGGATGTGTCGATGTGTCGATGTGTCGATGAGTCGATGTGTCGATTTGTGGATGTGTCGACGAGTCGATGTGTCGATGTGTGGATGTGTCGATTTTTCGATGTGTCGATGTGTCGATGTGTCGAAGTGTCGATGTGTGGATGTGTGGATGTGTGGATGTGTGGATGTGTGGATGTGTGGAAATGTGGATGTGTGGATGTGTCGATGTGTCGAAGAGTCGATGTGTGGTTGTGTCGATTTGTGGATGTGTCGACGAGTCGATGTGTCGATGTGTTGATGTGTCGATGTAACGATGTGTGGATGTGTCGATGTTTCGATGTGTCGATGTGTCGATGTTTCGATATGTCGATGTGTCGATGTGTGGATGTGTCGATGTGTCGATGTGTCGACGTGTCTGTGTGTGGATGTGTGGATGTGTCGATGTGTCAATGTGTCGATGTTTGGATGTGTCGATATTTCGATGTGTTGATATGTCGATGCACCGATGTGGCGATGAGTGGATGTGTGGATGTGTGGATGTGAGGATGTGTGGATGTGTGGATGTGTCGATGAGTCGATTTGTGGATGTGTCGACGAGCCGATGTGTCGATGTGTCGATGTGCCGATGTGTCGATGTGTTTATGTGTGGATGTGTGGATGTGTCGATGTGTCGATGTGTCGAAGTTTCGATGTGTCGATTTTTCGATGTGTCGATGTGTCGATGTGTCGATGTGTCGAAGTGTCGATGTGTCGATGTGTCGATGTGTGGATGTGTGGATGTGTGGATGTGTGGATGTGTGGATGTGTCGATGTGTCGATGTGTCGAAGAGTCGATGTGTGGATGTGTCGATTTGTGGATGTGTCGACGAGTCGATGTGTGGATGTGTGGATGTGTGGATGTGTCGATGAGTCGATGTGTCGATTTGTGGATGTGTCGATGAGTCGATGTGTCGATTTGTGGATGTGTCGACGTGTCGATGTGTCAATGTGTGGATGTGCCGATTTTTGGATGTGTCGATGTGTCGAAGTGTCGATGCGTCGATGTGTGGATGTGTGGATGTGTGGATGTGTGGATGTGTGGATGTGTGGATGTGTGAATGTGTCGATGTGTCGATGTGTCGAAGAGTCGATGTGTGGATGTGTCGATTTGTGGATGTGTCGATGAGTCGATGTGTCGATTTGTGGATGTGTCGACGTGTCGATGTGTCGATGTGCCGATGTGTCGATGTGTCGATGTGTCGATGTGTCGATGTGTCGATGTGTGGATGTGTGGATGTGTCGATGTGTCGATGTGTCGATGTTTCGATGTGTCGATTTTTCGATGTGTCGATGTGTCGATGTGTCGATGTGTCGAAGCGTCGATGTGTCGATGTGTGGATGTGTGGATTTGTGGATGTGTGGATGTGTCGATGTGTCGAAGAGTCGATGTGTGGATGTGTCGATTTGTGGATGTGTCGACGAGTCGATGTGTTGATGTGTCGATGAGTCGATATGTCGATTTGTGGATGTGTCGACTAGTCGATGTGTCGATGTGTCGATGTATCGATGTGCCGATGTGTCAATGTGTCGATGTTTGGATGTGTGGATGTGTGGATGTGTGGATGTGTGGATGTGTGGATGTGTGGATGTTTGGATGTGAGTATGTGTGGGTGTGTCGATGTGTCGATTTGTCGATGTGACGATGTGTCGATAAGTGGATGTGGGGATGTGAGGATATTTGGATGTGTGGATGTGTGGAATTGTCAATGAGTGGATGTGTCAATGTGTCGATGTGTGGATGTGTCGATTTGTGGATGTGTCGACGAGTCGATGTGTCGATGTGTTGATGTTTCGATGTGACGATGTGTCGATGTGTGGATGTGTCGATGTTTCGATGTGTCGATGTGTCGATGTGTCGATGTTTCGATATGTCGATGTGTCGAAGTGTGGATGTGTCGATGTGTCGATGTGTCGATGTGTCGATGTGTCGACGTGTCGGTGTGCGGATGTGTGGATGTGTCGATGTGTCAATGTGTCGATGTATGGATGTTCCGATGTTTCGAAGTGTCGATGTGACGATGCACCGATGTGGCGATGAGTGGATGTGTGGATATGTGGATGTGAGGATGTGTGTATTTGTGGATGTGTGGATGTGTCGATGAGTCGATTTTTGGATGTGTCGACGAGCCGATGCTTCGATGTGTCGATGTGTGGATGTGTCGATGAGTCGATGTGTCGATTTGTGGATGTGTCGACGAGTCGATGTGTCGATGTTTCGATGTGTCGATGTGTCGATGTGTGGATGTGTGGATGTGTGGATGTGTGGATGTGTGGATGTGTCGATGTGTCGATGAGTCGATGTGTCGATTTGTGGATGTGTCGATGTGTGAATGTGTCGATGTTTCGATGTGTCGATGTGTGGATGTGTGGATTTGTCGATGTGTCGATTTGTCGATGTGTCTATGTGTCGATGTGTCGATGTGTCGATGTGCCTATGTGTGGATGTGTCGATTAGTCGATTTTTGGATGTGTCGACGAGTCGATGTGTCGATGTATGGATGTGTCGAAGTGTCGATGTGTCGATGCACCGATGTGGCGATGAGTGGATGTGTGGATGTGAGGATGTTTGTATTTGTGGATGTGTGGATGTGTCGATGAGTCGATTTTTGGATGTGTCGACGAGCCGATGCTTCGATGTGTCGATGTGTGGATGTGTCGATGAGTCGATGTGTTGATTTGTGGATGTGTCGACGAGTCGATGTGTCGATGTTTCGATGTGCCGATGTGTCGATGTGTCGATGTGTCGATGTGTCGATGTGTGGATGTTTGGATGTGAGTATGTGTGGATGTGTGGATGTGTGGATGTGTCGATGTGTCGATGAGTCGATGTGTCGATTTGTGGATGTGTCGACGAGTCGATGTGTCGATGTGTGGATGTGTCGATGTTTCGATGTGTCGATGTTTCGATGTGTCGATGTGTGGATGTGTGGATTTGTCGATGTGTCGATTTGTCGATGTGTCTATGTGTCGATGTTTCGATGTGTCGATGTGCCTATGTGTGGATGTGTCGATGAGTCGATGTGTCGATTTGTGGATGTTTCGACGAGTCGATGTGTCGATGTGTGCATGTGTCGATGTTTCGATGTGTCGATGTGTCGATGTGCGGAAGTGTCGATGTATTGATGTGTCGATGTGTCGATGTGTCGATGTATGGATGTGTGAAAGTGTCGATGAGTCGATGTGTCGACTTGTGGATGTGTGGATGTGTCGATGAGTCGATTTGTGGATGTGTCGACGAGCCGATGTTTCGATGTGTCGATGTGTTGATTTGTCGATGAGTCGATGAGTCGATGTGTCGATTTGTGGATGTGTCGACAAGTCGATGTGTCGATGTTTCGATGTGCCGATGTGTCGATGTGTCGATGTGTGGATGTGTGGATGTGTGGATGTGTGGATGTGTGGAAGTGTGGATGTGTGGATGTGTGGATGTGTGGATGTGTGGATGTTTGGATGTTTGGATGTGAGTATGTGTGGATGTGTGGATGTGTCGATTTGTCGATGAGCCGATGTGTCGATTTGTGGATGTGTCGATGTGTCGATGTGTTGATGTGTCGATGTGTCGATGTGTCGATGTGTCGATGTGTCTATGTGTGGATGTGTCGATGAGTTGATTTGTCGATTTGTGGATGTGTCGACGAGTCGATGTGTCGATGTGTTGATGTGTTGATGTGTGGATGTGTCGATGTCTCGATGTGCCGATGTGTCGATGTGCCGATGTTTCGATGTGTCGATGTGTCGATGTGTGGATGTGTGGATGTGTCGATGTCTCGATGTGCCGATGTGTCGATGTGCCGATGTGTCGATGTGTCGATATATCGATGTGTCGATGTGTCGATGTTTCGATGTGTCGATTTGTCGCTGTGTCGATGTGTTGATGTGTGGATGTGTCGATGTTTCGATGTGTCGATGAGTCGATTTGTCGATGTATCGATGTGTCGATGTGTGGATGTTCGGATGTGAGGATGTGTGGATGTGTTTATGAGTGGATGTGTCGAGGATTCGATGTGTCGATTTGTGGATGTGTCGACGAGTTGATGTGTCGATGTGTGGATGTGTGGATATGTGAATATGTGGATGAGTCGATGTGTGTATTGGCGGATGTGGGGATGTGTGGATGTGTCGACGTTTCGATGTGTCGATGTGTCGATGTGCCGATGAGTCGATGTGTCGATTTGTCAATGTGTCGATGTGTCGATGTTTCGATGAGTCGATGTGTCGATTTGTGGATGTGTCGACGAGTCGATGTGTCGATGTTTCGATGTGTCGATGTGTCGATGTGTGGATGTGTGGATGTGTGGATGTGTGGATGTGTGGATGTGTGGATGTGTGGATGTGTGGATGTGTGGATGTGTGGATTTGTCGATGTTTCGATGTGTCGATGTGACGATGTGTCGATGTGTCGATGTGTCGAAGTGTCGATGTGTTGATGTATCGATGTGTGGATGTGTTGATGTTTCGATGTGTCGATGTGTGGATGTGTCGACGTTTCGAGGTGTCGATGTGTGGATGTGTGGATGTTTCGATGAATCGATGTGTCGACTTGTGGATGTGTCGACGATTCGATGTGTCGATGTGTCGATGTGTGGATGTGTCGATGATTCGATGTGTCGATTTGTGGATGTGTCGACGAGTCGATGTGTGGATGTGTGGATGTGTGGATGTATCGATGTGTGGATGTGTGGATCTGTGGATGTGTGGATGTGTGGATGTGTCGATGTGTGGATGTGTGGATGTGTGAATGTGTGGATGTGTGGATGTGTGGATGTCTGGATGTGTGGATGTGTGGATGTGAGGATGTGTGGATGTGTGGATGTGTGGATTTGTCGATGGGTCGCTGTGTCGATTTGTGGATGTGTCGACGTGTCGATGTGTGGATGTGTGGATATGTGAATATGTGGATGAGTCGATGTGTGTATTGGCGGATGTGAGGATGTGTGGATGTGTCGACGTTTCGATGTGTCGATGTGTCGATGTGCCGATGAGTCGATGTGTCGATTTGTCAATGTGTCGATGTGTCGATGTTTCGATGAGTCGATGTGTCGATTTGTGGATGTGTCGACGAGTCGATGTGTCGATGTTTCGATGTGTCGATGTGTCGATGTGTGGATGTGTGGATGTGTGGATGTGTGGATGTGTGGATTTGTCGATGTTTCGATGTGTCGATGTGACGATGTGTCGATGTGTCGATGTGTCGAAGTGTCGATGTGTTGATGTATCGATGTGTGGATGTGTTGATGTTTCGATGTGTCGATGTGTGGATGTGTCGACGTTTCGATGTGTCGATGTGTGGATGTGTGGATGTTTCGATGAATCGATGTGTCGACTTGTGGATGTGTCGACGATTCGATGTGTCGATGTGTCGATGTGTGGATGTGTCGATGATTCGATGTGTCGATTTGTGGATGTGTCGACGAGTCGATGTGTGGATGTGTGGATGTGTGGATGTATCGATGTGTGGATGTGTGGATGTGTGGATGTGTGGATGTGTCGATGTGTGGATGTGTCGATGTGTGGATGTGTGGATGTGTGAATGTGTGGATGTGTGGATGTGTGGATGTCTGGATGTGTGGATGTGTGGATGTGTGGATGTGAGGATATGTGTATTTGTGGATGTGTGGATGTGTCGATGAGTCGATTTTTGGATGTGTCGACGAGCCGATGCTTCGATGTGTCGATGTGTGGATGTGTCGATGAGTCGATGTGTCGATTTGTGGATGTGTCGACGAGTCGATGTGTCGATGTTTCGATGTGTCGAAGTGTCGATGTGTGGATGTGTGGATGTGTGGATGTGTGGATGTGTGGATGTGTCGATGTGTCGATGAGTCGATGTGTCGATGTGTGGATGTGTGGATGTGTGGATGTGTGGATGTGTGGATGTGTCGATGTGTGGATGTGTGGATGTGTGAATGTGTGGATGTGTGGATGTGTGGATGTCTGGATGTGTGGATGTGTGGATGTGTGGATGTGAGGATGTGTGGATGTGTGGATGTGTGGATTTGTCGATGGGTCGCTGTGTAGATTTGTGGATGTGTCGACGTGTCGATGTGTGGATGTGTCGATGTTTCGATGTGTCGATTTGACGCTGTGTCGATGTGTCGATGTGTCGATGTGTGGATGTGTCGATGTTTCGATGTGTCGATGTGTCGATGTGTCGATTTGTCGATGTATCGATGTGTCGATGTGTGGATGTTCGGATGTGAGGATGTGTGGATGTGTTTATGAGTGAATGTGTCGAGGAGTCGATGTGTCGATTTGTGGATGTGTCGACGAGTTGATGTGTCGATGTGTGGATGTGTGGATATGTGAATGTGTGCATGAGTCGATGTGTGTATTGGCGGATGTGTGGATGTGTCGACGTTTCGATGTGTCGATGTGTCGATGTGCCGATGAGACGATGTGTCGATTTGTCGATGTGTCGATGTGTCGATTTGTGGATGTGTCGATGTGTCGATGTGTCGATGTGTCGATGTTTCGATGTGTCGATGTGTCGATGTGTCGATGTGTCGATTTGTGGATGTGTCGTTGTGTCGATGTGTCGATGTGTCGATGTGTCGATGTGTCGATGTGTCGATGTGTCGATGTTTCGATGTGTCGATGTGTCTATGTGTGGATGTGTCGATGAGTTGATGTGTCGACGAGTCGATGTGTCGATGTGTTGACGTGTTGATGTGTGGATGTGTGGATGTGTCGATGTTTCGATGTGTCGATGTGTCGATATGTCGATGTTTCGATGTGTCGCTGTGTGGATGTTTCGATGTGTCGATGTGTCGATGTGTCACTGTGTGGATGTGTCGATGAATCGATGTGTCGACTTGTGGATGTGTCGACGATTCGATGAGTCGATGTGTCGATGTGTGGATGTGTCGATGATTCGATGTGTCGATTTGTGGATGTGTCGACGATTCGATGTGTGGATGTGTGGATGTATCGATGTGTGGATGTGTCGATGTGTGGATGTGTGGATGTGTGAATGTGTGGATGTGTGGATGTGTGGATGAATCGATGTGTCGACTTGTGAATGTGTCGACGATTCGATGTGTCGATGTGTCGATGTGTGGATGTGTCGACGTTTCGATGTGTCGATGTGTCGATGTGCCGATGAGTCGATTTGTCGATTTGTCGATGTGTCGATGTGTCGATTTGTGGATGTGTCGATGTGTCGATGTGTCGATGTTTCGATGTGTCGATGTGTCTGTGTGTGGATGTGTCGATGAGTTGATGTGTCAATTTGTGGATGTGTCGACGAGTCGATGTGTCGAAGTGTTGACGTGTTGACGTGTTGATGTGTGGATGTGTCGATGTTTCGATGTGTCGATGTGTCGATGTGCCGATGTGTCGATGTTTCAATGTTTCGATGTGTCGATGTGTCGCTGTGTGGATGTTTCGATGAATCGATGTGTCGACTTGTGGATGTGTCGACGATTCGATGTGTCGATGTGTCGATGTGTGGATGTGTCGATGATTCGATGTGTCGATTTGTGGATGTGTCGACGAGTCGATGTGTGGATGTGTGGATGTGTGGATGTATCGATGTGTGGATGTGTCGATGTGTGGATGTGTGGATGTGTGGATGTGTGAATGTGTGGATGTGTGGAAGTGTGGATGTGTGGATGTGAGGATGTGTGGATGTGTGGATGTGTGGATTTGTCGATGGGTCGCTGTGTCGATTTGTGGATGTGTGGATGTGTGGATGTGTCGATGTTTCGATGTGTCGATGTGTCGATGTGTCGATGTGTCGATATGTCGATGTGTCGATGTGTCGAAGTGTCGATTTGTGGATGTGTCGATGTGTCGATGTGTCGATATGTCGATGTTTCGATGAGTCGCTGTGTGGATGTGTCGATGTTTCGATGTGTCGATGTGTCGATGTGTCGATTTGTGGATGTGTGGAAGTGTCGATATGTGGATGTGTGGATATGTGAATGAGTGGATGTGTGGATGTGTGGATGTGTGGATTTGAAGATGTGTGGATGTATGGATGTGTGGAAGTGTCGATGAATCGATGTGTCGATTTGTGGATGTGTTGATGTGTCGATGAATCGATGTGTCGATTTGTGGATGTGTTGATGTGTCGATGTGACCATGTGCCGATGTGTAAATGTGTCGATGGGTCGCTGTGTCGATTTGTGGATGTGACGACGAGTCGATGTGTCGATGTGTCGATGTGTCGATTTGTGGATGTTTCGATGTGTCGATGTGTCGATATGTCGATGTTTCGATGTGTCGATGTGTCGATTTGAGGATGTGTCGATGTGTCGATATTTCGATGTGTGGATGTGTCGATGTTTCGAAGGTTCGATGTGACGATGTGTCGATGTGTCGATGTGTCGATGTGTCGAAGTGTCGATGTGTTGATGTATCGATGTGTGGATGTGTTGATGTTTCGATGTGTCGATGTGTGGATGTGTCGACGTTTCGATGTGTCGATGTACCGATGTGGCGATGAGTGGATGTGTCGATTTGTGGATGTGTAGACGTGTCGATGTGTGGATTCGTGGATGTGTCGATGTATGGATGAGTCGATGTTTCGATGTGTCGATGTGTCGAAGTGTCGATGTGTCGATGTGTCGATATGTCGATGTGTCGATGTATCGATGTGACGATGTGTCGATGCGTCGATGTTTCGATGTGTCGATGTGTCGATGTGTCGATGTGTCCATGTGTCGATGTGTGTATGTGTGGATGTGTGGATGTGTGGATTTGTGGATGTGAGGATGTGCTTATATGTGGATGTGTCGATTTGTGGATGTGTAGACGTGTCGATGTGTGGATTCGTGGATGTGTCGATGTATGGATGAGTCGATGTTTCGATGTGTCGATGTGTCGAAGTGTCGATGTGTCGATGTGTCGATATGTCGATGTGTTGATGTATCGATGTGTGGATGTGTCGAAGTGTCGATGTGTCGATGTGTCGATATGTCGATGTGTCGATGTATCGATGTGACGATGTGTCGATGCGTCGATGTTTCGATGTGTCGATGTGTCGAAGTGTCGATGTGTTGATGTATCGATGTGTGGATGTGTTGATGTTTCGATGTGTCGATGTGTGGATGTGTCGACGTTTCGATGTGTCGATGTACCGATGTGGCGATGAGTGGATGTGTCGATTTGTGGATGTGTAGACGTGTCGATGTGTGGATTCGTGGATGTGTCGATGTATGGATGAGTCGATGTTTCGATGTGTCGATGTGTCGAAGTGTCGATGTGTCGATGTGTCGATATGTCGATGTGTCGATGTATCGATGTGACGATGTGTCGATGCGTCGATGTTTCGATGTGTCGATGTGTCGATGTGTCGATGTGTCCATGTGTCGATGTGTGTATGTGTGGATGTGTGGATGTGTGGATTTGTGGATGTGAGGATGTGCTTATATGTGGATGTGTCGATTTGTGGATGTGTAGACGTGTCGATGTGTGGATTCGTGGATGTGTCGATGTATGGATGAGTCGATGTTTCGATGTGTCGATGTGTCGAAGTGTCGATGTGTCGATGTGTCGATATGTCGATGTGTCGATGTATCGATGTGACGATGTGTCGATGCGTCGATGTTTCGATGTGTCGATGTGTCGATGTGTCGATGTGTCGATGTGTCGATGTGTCGATGTTTCGATGTGTCGATGTGTCGATGTGTCGATGTGTCGATGTGTCGATTTGTGGATGTGTCGACGAATCGATGTGTCGATGAGTTGACGTGTTGATGTGTGGATGTGTGGATGTGTCGATGTTTCGATGTGTCGATGTGTCGATGTGTCGATGTGCCGATGTGCCGATGTGTCGATGTTTCGATGTTTCGTTGTTTCGATGTGTCGATGTGTCGCTGAGTGGATGTGTCGATGAATCGATGTGTCGACTTGTGGATGTGTCGACGATTCGATGTGTCGATGTGAGGATGTGTCGATGTGTGGATGTGTCGATGATTCGATGTGTCGATTTGTGGATGTGTCGAGGAGTCGATGTGTGGATGTGTGGATGTATCGATTTGTGGATGTGTCGATGTGTGGATGTGAGTGTGTGGATGTGTGGATGTGTGGATGTGAGGATGTGTGGATGTGTGGATTTGTCGATGGGTCGCTGTGTCGATTTGTGGATGTGTCGACGAGTCGATGTGTCGATGTGTCGATGTGTCGATGTGTCGATGTGTCGATGTGTCGATGTTTCGATGTGTCGATGTGTCGATGTGTGGATTTGTCGATGATTCGATGTGTCGATTTGTGGATGTGTCGAGGAGTCGATGTGTGGATGTGTGGATGTATCGATTTGTGGATGTGTCGATGTGTGGATGTGTGAATGTGTCGATGTGTCGATGTTTCGATATGTCGATGTGTCGATGTGTCGATGTGTCGATGTGTCGATGTGTCGATGTGTCGATGTGTCGATGTGTCGATGTGTCGATGTGCCGATGTGTCGATGTTTCGATGTTTCGATGTGTCGATGTGTCGCTGTGTGGATGTGTCGATGAATCGATGTGTCGACTTGTGGATGTGTCGACGATTCGATGTGTCGATGTGACGATGTGTCGATGTGTGGATGTGTCGATGATTCGATGTGTCGATTTGTGGATGTGTCGAGGAGTCGATGTGTGGATGAGTGGATGTGTCGATGTGTCGATGTGCCGATGTGTCGATGTTTCGATGTTTCGATGTGTCGATGTGTCGCTGTGTGGATGTGTCGATGAATCGATGTGTCGACTTGTGGATGTGTCGACGATTCGATGTGTCGGTGTGACGATGTGTCGATGTGTGGATGTGTCGATGATTCGATGTGTCGATTTGTGGATGTGTCGAGGGGTCGATGTGTGGATGTGTGGATGTATCGATTTGTGGATGTGTCGATGTGTGGATATGTGAATGTGTGGATGTGTGGATGTGTGGATGTGAGGATGTGTGGATGTGTGGATTTGTCGATGGGTCGCTGTGTCGATTTGTGGATGTGTCGACGAGTCGATGTGTCGATGTGTCGATGCGTGGATGTGTCGATGTGTCGATGTGTCGATTTGTGGATGTGTCGACGAATCGATGTGTCGATGTGTTGACGTGTTGATGTGTGGATGTGTGGATGTGTCGATGTTTCGATGTGTCGATGTGTCGATGTGTCGATGTGTCGATGTGTCGATGTGTCGATGTGTCGATGTGCCGATGTGTCGATGTTTCGATGTTTCGATGTGTCGATGTGTCGCTGTGTGGATGTGTCGATGAATCGATGTGTCGACTTGTGGATGTGTCGACGATTCGATGTGTCGATGTGACGATGTGTGGATGTGTGGATGTGTCGATGTGTCGATGTGTCGATGTGTCGATGTGTCGATGTGTCGATGTGTCGATGTGTCGATGTTTCGATGTGTCGATGTGTCGATTTGTGGATGTGTCGACGAATCGATGTGTCGATGTGTTGACGTGTTGATGTGTGGATGTGTCGATGTTTCGATGTGTCGATGTGTCGATGTGTCGATGTGTCGATGTGTCGATGTGTCGATGTGCCGATGTGTCCATGTTTCGATGTTTCGATGTGTCGATGTGTCGCTGTGTGGATGTGTCGATGAATCGATGTGTCGACTTGTGGATGTGTCGACGATTCGATGTGTCGATGTGACGATGTGTGGATGTGTGAATGTGTGGATGTAACGATGTGTCGATGTTTCGATGTGTCGATGTTTCGATGTGTCGATGTGTCGAAGTGTCGATGTGTCGATGTGTCGATGTGTCGATTTGTGGATGTGTCGACGAATCGATGTTTCGATGTGTTGACGTGTTGATGTGTGGATGTGTGGATGTGTCGATGTTTCGATGTGTCGATGTGTCGATGTGCCGATGTGTCGATGTTTCGATGTTTCGATGTGTCGATGTGTCGCTGTGTGGATGTGTCGATGAATCGATGTGTCTACTTGTGGATGTGTCGACGATTCGATGTGTCGAAGTGACGATGTGTCGATGTGTGGATGTGTCGATGATTCGATGTGTCGATTTGTGGATGTGTCGAGGAGTCGATGTGTGGATGTGTGGATGTATCGATTTGTGGATGTGTCGATGTGTGGATGTGTGAATGTGTGGATGTGTGGATGTGAGGATGTGTGGATGTGTGGATTTGTCGATGGGTTGCTGTGTCGATTTGTGGATGTGTCGACGAGTCGATGTGTCGATGTGTGGATGTGTCGATGTTTCGATGTGTCGATGTGTGGATGTGTCGATGTTTCGATGTGTCGGTTTGTCGATGTGTCGATTTGTCGATGTGTCGATGTGTCGATGTGTCGATGTGTGTATTGGCGGATGTGAGGATGTGTGGATGTGTTTATTAGTGGATGTGTCGATGAGTCGATTTGTGGAAGTGTCGACGAGTCGATGTGTCGATGTGTGGGTGTGTGGATATGTGAATGTGTGGGTGAGTCGATGTGTGGATGTGTCGATGTGTGGGTGTTTCGATGAGTCGATGTGTCGAATTGTGGATGTGTCGACGAGTCGCTGTGTCGATGTGCCGATGTGTCGTCGTGTCGACGTGTCGCTGTGTGGATGTGTGGATGTGTGGATGTGTGGATGTATGGATGTATGGATGTATGGATGTGTGGATGTGTGGATGTGTGGATGTGTGGATGTGTGGATGTGTGGATGTGTGGATGTGTCGATGTGTCGATGTGTCGATGTGTCGATGCGTGGATGTGTCGATGTGTCGATGTGTCGATTTGTCGATGCGTGGATGTGTGGATGTGTGGATAAGTGAATGTGTGGATGTGTCGATGTTTCGATGTGTCGATGTGTCGATGTATCGATGTGTCGATATGTCGATGTGTGGATGTGTGGATTTGTCGATGTGTCGATGTTTCGATGTGTCGATGTGTCGATGTGTCGATGTGTCGATGTGTCTATGTGTCGATGTGTCGATGTGTCGATGTGTCGGTTTGTCGATGTGTCGATGTGTCGATTTGTCGATGTGTCGATGTGTGTATTGGCGGATGTGAGGATGTGTGGATGTGTTTATTAGTGGATGTGTCGATGAGTCGATTTGTGGAAGTGTCGACGAGTCGATGTGTCGATGTGTGGGTGTGTGGATATGTGAATGTGTGGATGAGTCGATGTGTGGATGTGTCGATGTGTGGGTGTTTCGATGAGTCGATGTGTCGAATTGTGGATGTGTCGACGAGTCGATGTGTCGCTGTGTCGATGTGCCGATGTGTCGTCGTGTCGACGTGTCGCTGTGTGGATGTGTGGATTTGTCGATGTGTCGATGTGTGGATGTGTGGATGTATGGATGTATGGATGTGTGGATGTGTGGATGTGTGGATGTGTCGATGTGTCGATGTTTCGATGTGTCGATGTGTCGATGTGTCGATGTGTCGATGTGTCGATGTGTCTATGTGTCGATGTGTCGATGTGTCGATGTGTCGATGTGTCGATGTGTCGATGTGTCGATTTGTCGATTTGTCGATGTGTCGATGTGTCGATGTGTCGATGTGTCGATGTGTCGATGTAACGATTTGTCGATGTGTGGATGTTTGGATGTGTCGATGTGTCGATGTGTCGATGTTTCGATGTGTCGATGTGTCGATGTGTCGATGTGTCGATGTGTCGATGTGTCGATGTGTCGATGTGTCGATGTGTCGATGTGTCGATGTGTCGATGTGTGGATGTGTGGACGTGTGGCTGTGTAGATGTGTAGATGTGGCGATGTGTCGATGTGTGGTTGTGTCGATGTGTCGATGTGTCGATGTGTCGATGTTTCGATGTGTCGATGTGTCGATGTGTCGATGTGTCGATGTGTCGATGTGTCGATGTGTCGATGTGTGGATGTGTCGGTGTAAGGATATGTGGATGTGTCGATGTGTCGATGTGTGGCTGTGTCGATGTGTCGATGTATCGATGAGTCGATGAGTCGATGTGTCGATTTGTGGATGTGTCGACGAGTCGATGTGTCGATGTGTGGATGTGTGGATGTATGGATGTATGGATGTGTGGATGTGTGGATGTGTGGATGTGTGGATGTGTAGATGTGTAGATGTGTCGATGTGTGGTTGTGTCGATGTGTCGATGTGTCGATGTATCGATGTGTCGATGTTTCGATGTGTCGAAGTGACGATGTGTCGATGTGTCGACGTGTCGATGTGTGGATGTGTCGATGTGTCGATGTGTCGATGTAAGGATGTGTGGATGTGTGGATGTGAGGATGTGTGGATGTGTGGATGTGTGGAAGTGTAGATGTGTCGATGTGTCGAAGTGTGGATGTGTCGATGTGTCGATGTATCGATGTATCGATGTGTCGATGTGTCGATGTGTCGATGTGTCGATGTGTCGATGTGTCGATGTGTCGATGTGTCGATGTGTCGATGTGTCGATGTGTCGATGTGTCGATGTGTCGATGTGTCGATGTGTCGATGTGTCGATGTGTCGATGTGTCGATGTGTCGATGTGTCGATGTGTCGATGTGTCGATGTGTCGATGTGTCGAAGTGTCGATGTGTCGATGTGTTGACGTGTCGATGTGTGGATGTGTGGATGTGTGGATGTGTCGATGTGTCGATGTGTCGCTGTGTCGCTGTGTTAATGTGTCGATGTTTCGATGTGTCGATGTGTCGATGCACCGATGTGTCGATGCACCGATGTGGCGATGAGTGGATGTGTGGATGTGTGGATGTGAGGATGTGTGCATGTGTGGATGTGTGGCTGTGTGGATGTGTCGATGAGTCGATGTGTCGATTTGTGGATGTGTCGACGAGTCGATGTGTCGATGTGTGGATGTGTGGATGTGTGGATGTGAGGATGTGAGGATGTGTGGATGAGTGGATGTGTGTATGAGTAGATGCGTCGATGTGTCGATGTGTGGATGTGTCGATGTGTGGATGTATCGATGTGTCGATGTGTCGACGTGTCGATGTGTGGATGTGTGGATGTGAGGAAGTGTCGATGTGTCGATGTGTCGATGTGTGGATGTTTCGATGTTTCGATGTGTCGATATGTCGACGCACCGATGTGGCGATGAGTGGATGTGTGGATGTGATAATGAGTCGATGTGTCGATGTGTCGATGTGTCGATGTTTCGATGTTTCGATGTGTCGATGTGCGGATGTGTCGATGTGTCGATGTACCGATGTGGCGATGAGTTTATGTGTGGATGTGTGGATGTGAGGATATGTCGATGTGTGGATGTGGGGATCTGTCGATGAGTCCATGTGTCGATTTGTGGATGTGTCGGTGTGTGGATGTGTGGATGTGTCGATGTGTCGAGGTGTCGATGTGTCGATGTGTCGATGTGTGTATGTGTCGATGTGTGGATGTGTGGATGTGTCGATGTGAGGATATGTGGATGTGTGGATGTGGGGATGTGTCGATGAGTCGATGTGTCGATTTGTGGCTGTGTCGTTGTGTGGATGTGTGGATGTGTCGATGTTTCAATATGTCGATGTGTCGATGTGTGGATGTGTGGATGTGTGGATGTGTGGATGTGTGATTGTGAGGATGTGTTGATGTGTGGATGTGTGGATGTGTCGATGTGTCGATGTGTCGATGTGTCTAAGAATCGATGTGTCGATTTGTGGGTGTGTCGACGAGTCGATGTGTCGATGTGTGGATGTGTGGATGTGAGGATGTGTGGATGTGTGGATGTGTAGATGTGTACATGTGTCGATGTGTCGATGTGTGCTTGTGTCGATTTGTCGATGTTTCGATTTGTGGATGTGTGGATGTTAGGATGTGTGGATGTGTGGATGTGTAGGTCTGTAGATGTGTCGATGTGTCGATGTGTCGATGTATCGATATGTCGATGTGTCGATGTGTGGATGTGTCGATGTTTCGATGTGTCGATGTGTGGATGTGAGGATGTGTAGATATGTGGATGTGTGTTTGAGTAGATGTGTCGATGTGTGGATGTGTCGATGTGTCGATGTGTCGATGTGTGGATGTGTCGATGTTTCTATTTGTCGATGTGTCGATGTGTCGATGTTTCGATGTTTCGATGTGTCGATGTGTGGATGTGTCGATGAGTCGATGTGTCGATGTGTGGATGTGTCGATGTTTCGATGTATGGATGTATGGATGTGTGGATGTGTCGATGTGAGGATATGTGGATGTGTCGATGTGTCGATGTGTCGATGTGTCGATGTTTCGATGTGTCGATGAGACGATGTGTGGATGTGTCGATGTGTCGATATACCGATGTGGCGATGAGTTTATGTGTGGATGTGAGGATATGTGGATGTGTGGATGTTGGGATGTGTCGATGAGTCGATGTGTCGATTTGTGGATGTGTCGATGTGTGGATGTGTCGATGTTTCGATGTGTCGATGTGTCGATGTGTCGATGTGTCGATGTGTCGATGTTTGGATGTGTGGATGTGAGGATGTATGGATGTGTGGATGTGTGGATGTAAGGATGTGTGGATGTGTGGATGTGTGGATATGTGGAAGTGTCGATGAGTCGATGTGTCGATTTGTGGATGTGTCGACGAGTCGATGTGTCGATGTGTCGATGTGTGGATATGTCGATGTGTCGATGTGTTGATGTGTCGATGTGTCGATGTGTCGATGTGTCGATGTGTCGATGTGTCGACGAGTCGATGTGTCGATGTGTGGATGAGTGGATGTGTGGATGTGTGGATGTGAGGATGTTTGGATGTGTGGATGTGTGTATGAGTAGATGTGACGATGTGTCGATATGTGGATGTTTCGAAGTGTCGATGTGTCGATGCTTCGATGTGTCGATATGTCGATGTGTCGATGTGTCGATGTGTCGATGTGTCGATGTGTCTATGTGTCGATGTGTCGATGTGTCGATGTGTCGATGTGTCGATGAGTCGATGTGTGGCTGTGTGGATGTGTCGATGTGAGGATATGTGGATGTGTGGATGTGGGGATGTGTCGATGAGTCGATGTGTCGATGTGTCAATGTGCCGATGTGTAGATGTGTCGATGTGTCGATGTGTGGACGTGTCGATGTTTCGATGTTTCGATGTGTCGATGTGTCGATGAGTCGATGTGTGGATATGTGGATGTGTCGATGTGAGGATATGTCGATGTGTGGATGTGCCGATGTGCCGATGTGTCGATGTGTCGATGTGTCGATGTGTCGATGTGTCGATGTGTCGATGTGTCGATGTGTCGATGTGTCGATGTGTCGATGTGTCGATGTGTCGATGTGTCGAAGTGTCGATGTGTCGATGTGTCGATGTGTCGATGTGTCGATGTGTCGATGTGTCGACGTATCGATGTGTCGATGTGTGTATGTGTCGATGTGTCGATGTGTGGATGTGAGGATGTGTGGATGTGTTGATGTGTAGATGTGTAGATATGTCGATGTGTCGATGTGTGGTTGTGTCGATGTGTCGATGTGTCGATGTATCGTTATGTCGATATGTCGATGTGTCGATGAGTCGATGTGTCGATGTGTCGATGTGTTTATGTGTCGATGTGAGGAAATGTGGATGTGTGGATGTGTCGATGTGTCGATGTGTGGATGTGTCGATGTGTGGATTTGTCGATGTGTCGATGTATCGATGATTCGATGTGTCGATTTGTGGGTGTGTCGACAAGTCGATGTGTCGATGTGTCGATGTGTCGATGTGTGGATGTGTGGATGTGTGGATGTGTGGATGTATTTATGTGTGGATCTGTGGATGTGTAGATGTGTAGATGTGTCGATGTGTCGATGTGTGGTTGTGTCGATGTGTCGATGTGTCGATGTGTCGATGTGTCGAAGTTTCGATGTGTCGATGTGTCTACGTGTCGATGTGTGGATGTGTGGATGTGTCGATGTGTCGATGTGTCTTCGTGTCGATGTGTGGATGTGTGGATGTGTGGATGTGTCGATGTGTCGATGATTCGATGTGTCGATTTGTGGGTGTGTCGACGAGTCGATGTGTCGATGTGTCGATGTGTCGATGTGTCGATGTGTCGATGTGTGGATGTGTGGATGTATTTATGTGTGGATCTGTGGATGTGTAGATGTGTAGATGTGTCGATGTGTCGATGTGTGGTTGTGTCGATGTGTCGATGTGTCGATGTGTCGATGTGTCGATGTGTCGAAGTGTCGATGTGTCGATGTGTCGATGTGTCGATGTGTCGACGTGTCGATGTGTCGATGTGTCGATGTGTCGATGTGTCGATGTGTGGATGTGAGGATGTGTGGATGTGTTGATGTGTAGATATGTAGATGTGTCGATGTGTCGATGTGTGGTTGTGTCGATGTGTCGATGTGTCGATGTATCGTTATGTCGATATGTCGATGTGTCGATGAGTCGATGTGTCGATGTGTCGATGTGTGGATGTGTCGATGTGAGGAAATGTGGATGTGTGGATGTGTCGATGTGTCGATGTGTGGATGTGTCGATGTGTGGATTTGTCGATGTGTCGATGTATCGATGATTCGATGTGTCGATTTGTGGGTGTGTCGACGAGTCGATGTGTCGATGTGTCGATGTGTCGATGTGTCGATGTGTCGATGTGTGGATGTGTGGATGTGTGGATGTGTGGATGTATTTATGTGTGGATCTGTGGATGTGTAGATGTGTAGATGTGTCGATGTGTTGATGTGTGGTTGTGTCGATGTGTCGATGTGTCGATGTGTCGATGTGGGGATGTGGGGATGTGTCGATGTGTCGATGTGTCGATGTGTCAATGTGCCGATGTGTAGATGTGTCGATGTGTCGATGTGTCGATGTGTGGACGTGTCGATGTTTCGATGTTTCGATGTGTCGATGTGTCGATGAGTCGATGTGTGGATATGTGGATGTGTCGATGTGAGGATATGTCGATGTGTGGATGTGCCGATGTGCCGATGTGTCGATGTGTCGATGTGTCGATGTGTGGAAGTGTGGATGTGTCGATGTGTCGATGTATCGATGTGTCGATGTGTCGATGAGTCGATGTGTCGATGTGTCGATGTGTCGATGTGTCGAAGTGTCGATGTGTCGATGTGTCTACGTGTCGATGTGTGGATGTGTGGATGTGTGGATGTGTGGATGTGTCGATGTGTCGATGTGCCGATGTGTCGATGTGTGGATGTGTCGATGTTTCGATGTGTCGAAGTGTCGATGTGTCGATGCACCGATGTGGCGATGAATGGATTTGTGGATGTGTGGATGTGAGGATGTGTGGATGTGTGGATGTGTGGCTGTGTGGATGTGTCGATGAGTCGATGTGTCGATTTGTGGATGTGTCGACGAGTCGATGTGTCGATGTGTTGATGTGTCGATGTGTGGATGTTTCGACGTGTCGATGTGTGGATGTGTGGAAGTGTCGATGTGTCGATGTGTGGGTGTGTCGATGTTTCGATGTTTCGATGTGTCGATGTGTCGATGTGTCGATGTTTCGATGTGTCGATGTGTCGATGTGTCGATGTGTGGATGTGTGGATGTGTCGATGTTTCAATATGTCGATGTGTCGATGTGTCGATGCACCGATGTGGCGATGAGTGGATGTGTGGATGTGTGGATGTAAGGATGTGTGGATGTGTGGATGTAAAGATGTGTGGATGTGTGGATGTGTGGCTGTGTGGCTGTGTGGATGTTTCGATAAATCGATGTGTCGATTTGTGGATGTGTCGACGAGTCGATGTGTCGATGTGTGGATGTGTGGCTGTGTGGATGTGTCGATGAGTCGAATTGTCGATTTGTGGATGTGTCGACGAGTCGATGTGTCGATGTGTGGATGTGTGGATGTGTGGATGTGTGGATGTGAGGATGTGTGGATGTGTGGATGTGTGTATGAGTAGATGTGTCGATGTGTCGATGAGTGGATGTGTCGATGTGTCGATGTGTCGATGTGTGGATGTGTGGATGTGTGGATGTGTGGATGTGTGGATGTGTGGATGTGTGGATGTGAGGATGTGTGGATGTGTCGATGTGTGGATGTGTCGATGAGTCGATGTGTCGATTTGTGGATGTGTCGAATATTCGATGTGTCGATGTGTGGATGTGTCGATGTTTCGATTTGTGGATGTGTCGACGAGTCGATGTGTCGATGTGTGGATGTGTGGCTGTGTGGATGTGTCGATGAGTCGATGTGTCGATTTGTGGATGTGTCGACGAGTCGATGTGTGTATGTGGGGATGTGTCGATGAATCGATGTGTCGATTTGTGGATGTGTCGTTGTGTGGATGTGTGGATGTGTCGATGTTTCAATATGTCGATGTGTCGATGTGTCGATGAGTCGATGTGTCGATTTGAGGATGTGTGGATGTGAGGATGTGTGGATGTGTGGATGTGTAGATGTGTAGATTTGTCGATGTGTCGATGTGTCGATGTATCGATGAGTCGATGTGTCGATGTGTCGATGTGTGGATGTGTGGATGTGTCGATGTGTCGATGTGTGAATGTGTGGATGTGTGGATGTGTGGATGTGTGGATGTGTGGATGTGTGGATGTGTGGATGTGTGGATGTGTGGATGTGAGGATGTGTTGATGTGTGGATGTGTGGATGTGTCGATGTGTCGATGTGTCGAAGAGTCGATGTGTCGATTTTTGGATGTGTCGACGAGTCGATGTGTCGATGTGTGGATTTGTGGATGTGTGGATGTGAGGATGTGTGGATGTGTGGATGTGTGTATGAGTAGATGTGTCGATGTGTCGATGTGTGGATGTGTCGATGTGTCGATGTGTCGATGTATCGATGTGTCGATGTGTCGAAGTGTCGATGTGTCGATGTGTCGACGTGTCGATGTGTGGATGTGTCGATGTGTCGATGTGTGGGTGTGTCGATGTTTCGATGTTTCGATGTGTCGATGTGTCGATGTTTCGATGTGTCGATGTGTCGATGTGTGGATGTGTGGATGTGTGGATGTGTCGATGTGTCGATGTGTGGATGTGTCGATGTGTCGATGTACCGATGTGGCGATGAGTTTATGTGTGGATGTGTGGATGTGAGGATATGTCGATGTGTGGATGTGGGGATGTGTCGATGAGTCGATGGGTCGATTTGTGGATGTGTGGATGTGTCGATGTGTCGATGTATCGATGTGTGGATGTGTCGATGTGTCGATGTACCGATTTGGGGATGAGTTTATGTGTGGATGTGTGGATGTGAGGATATGTCGATGTGTGCATGTGGGGATGTGTCGATGAGTCGATGTGTCGATTTGTGGATGTGTCGGTGTGTGGATGTGTCGATGTGTCGATGTGTGGATATGTGGATGTGTGGATGTGTCGATGTGTGGATGTGTCGATGTGAGGATATGTGGATGTGTGGATGTGGGGATGTGTCGATGAGTCGATGTGTCGATTTGTGGATGTGTCGTTGTGTGGAAGTGTGGATGTGTCGATGTTTCAATATGTCGATGTGTCGACGTGTCGATGAGTCGATGTGTCGATTTGAGGATGTGTGGATGTGAGGATGTGTGGATGTGTGGATGTGTAGATGTGTAGATTTGTCGATGTGTCGATGTATCGATGTGTCGATGTGTCGATGTGTGGATGTGTTTATGTGTCGATGTGTCGATGTGTCGATGTGTGGATGTGTGGATGTGTGGATGTGTGGATGTGTGGATGTGTGGATGTGAGGATGTGTTGATGTGTGGATGTGTGGATGTGTCGATGTGTCGATGTGTCGAAGAGTCGATGTGTCGATTTGTGGATGTGTCGAAGAGTCGATGTGTCGATGTGTGGCTGTGTGGATGTGTCGATGAGTCGATGTGTTTATGTGTGGATGTGTGGATGTGTCGATGTTTCGAAGTGTCGATGTGTCGGAGTGTCGATGCACCGATGTGGCGATGAGTGGATGTGAGGATGTGTGGATGTAAGGATGTGTGGATGTGTGGATGTGTGGCTGTGTGGCTCTGTGGATGTGTCGATTAGTCGATATGTCGATTTGTGGATGTGTCGACGAGTCGATGTGTGGATGTGTGGCTGTTTGGATGTGTCGATGAGTCGATGTGTTTATCTGTGGATGTGTGGATGTGTGGATGTGAGGATGTGTGGATGTGTGGATGTGTTGATGTGTCGATTTGTGGATGTGTGGAAGTGTCGATGTTTCGATGTGTCGATGTGTCGGAGTGTCGATGCACCGATGTGGCGATGAGTGGATGTGTGGATGTGTGGATGTAAGGATGTGTGGATGTGTGGATGTGTGGCTGTGTGGCTGTGTGGATGTGTCGATAAATCGATATGTCGATTTGTGGATGTGTCGACGAGTCGATGTGTGGATGTGTGGCTGTGTGGATGTGTCGATAAGTCGATGTGTCGATTTGAGGATGTGTCGACGAGTCGATGTGTCGATGTGTGGATGTGTGGATGTGAGGATGTGTGGATGTGTGGATGTGTGGATGTGTGGATGTGTGTATGAGTAGATGTGTCGATGTGTCGATGAGTGGATGTGTCGATGTGTCGATGTGTCGATGTGTGGATGTGTGGATGTGTGGATGTGTGGATGTGAGGATGTGTGGATGTGTGGATGTGTGGATGTGTGGATGTGTCGATGAGTCGATGTGTCGATTTGTGGATGTGTCGAATATTCGATGTGTCGATGTGTCGATGTGTGGATGTGTCGATGTGTGGATGTGTCGATGTGTGGATGTGTCGATGTTTCGATTTGTGGATGTGTCGATGAGTCGATGTGTCGATGTGTGGATGTGTGGCTGTGTGGATGTGTCGATGAGTCGATGTGTCGATTTGTGGATGTGTCGAAGAGTCGATGTGTGGATGTGTGGACGAGTCGATGTGTGGATGTGTGGATGTGAGGATGTGTGGATGTGAGGATGTGTGGATGTGTGGATGTGTGTATGAGAAGATGTGTCGATCTGTCGATGAGTGGATGTGTCGATGTGTGGATGTGTGGATGTGTGGATGTGTGGATGTGTGGATGTGAGGATGTGTGGATGTGTGGATGTGTGGATGTGTCGATGAGTCGATGTGTCGATTTGTGGATGTGCCGAATATTCGATGTGTCGATGTGTGGATGTGTCGATGTTTCGATTTGTGGATGTGTCGACGAGTCGATGTGTGGATGTGAGGATGTGTGGATGTGAGGATGTGTGGATGTGTGGATGTGTGGATGTGTGGATGTGTGTATGAGTAGATGTGTCGATGTGTCGATGAGTGGATGTGTCGATGTGTCGATGTGTGGATGTGTGGATGTGTGGATGTGTGGATGTGTGGATGAGTGGATGTGTGGCTGTGTGGCTGTGTGGATGTGTCGATAAGTCGATGTGTCGATTTGTGGATGTGTCGACGAGTCGATGTGTCGGTGTGTGTATGTGTGGCTGTGTGGATGTGTCGATGAGTCGATGTGTCTATTTGTGGATGTGTCGACGAGTCGATGTGTCGATGTGTGGATGTGTGGCTGTGTGGATGTGTCGATGAGTCGATGAGTCGATGTGTCGATTTGTTGATGTGTCGACGAGTCGATGTGTCGATGTGTCGATGTGTGTATGTGTCGATGTGTGGATGTGTGGATGTGTCGATGTGAGGATATGTGGATATGTGGATGTGTGGATGTGGGGATGTGTCGATGAGTCGATGTGTCGATTTGTGTCTGTGTCGTTGTGTGGATGTGTGGATGTGTGGATGTGTCGATGTGTCGATGTGTACATTTGTGGATGTGTCGACGAGTCGATGTGTCCATGTGTGGATGTGTGGATGTGAGGATGTGAGGATGTGTGGATGTGTGGATGTGTGTATGAGTAGATGTGTCGATGTGTCGATGTGTCGATGTGTCGATGTGTCGATGTGTCGATGTATCGATGTGTCGATGTGTCGATGTGTCGATGTGTCGATGTGTCGATGTGTCGATGTGTCGATGTGTCGATGTGTCGATGTGTCGAATTGTCGATGTGTCGATGTGTCGATGTGTCGATGTGTCGACGTGTCGATGTGTGGATGTGTCGATGTGTCGATGTGTCGATATGTGTATGTGTCGATGTGTGGATGTGTGGATGTGTCGATGTGAGGATATGTGGATGTGTGGATGTGGGGATGTGTCGATGAGTCGATGTGTCGATGTGTCGATGTGTCGATGTGTCGATGTGTGGATGTGTGGATGTGTGGATGTGTGGATGTGTGGATGTGTGGATGTGTGGATGTGTGGATGTGTGGATGTGTGGATGTGTGGATGTGTGGCTGTGTGGCTGTGTGGATGTGTCGATAAGTCGATGTGTCGATTTGTGGATGTGTCGACGAGTCGATGTGTCGATGTGTGGATGTGTGGCTGTGTGGATGTGTCGATGAGTCGATGTGT
The DNA here is from genome assembly GCA_964017055.1 of Chloromyia formosa. NCBI lineage: Eukaryota > Metazoa > Arthropoda > Insecta > Diptera > Stratiomyidae > Chloromyia > Chloromyia formosa. Next base: position 70,150,603 of record OZ024814.1, read on the forward strand.
CGATTTGTGGATGTGTCGACGAGTCGATGTGTCGATGTGTGGATGTGTGGCTGTGTGGATGTGTCGATGAGTCGATGTGTCGATTTGTTGATGTGTCGACGAGTCGATGTGTCGATGTGTGGATGTGTCGATGTGTGTATGTGTCGATGTGTGGATGTGTGGATGTGTCGATGTTTGGATGTTTGGCTGTGTGGATGTGTCGATGAGTCGATGTGTCGATTTGTTGATGTGTCGACGAGTCGATGTGTCGATGTGTGGATGTGTCGATGTGTGTATGTGTCGATGTGTGGATGTGTGGATGTGTCGATGTGTCGATGTGTCGATGTATCGATGTGTCGATGTGTCGATGTGTCGATGTGTCGATGTGTCTATGTGTCGATGTGTCGATGTGTCGATGTGTCGATGTGTCGAATTGTCGATGTGTCGATGTGTCGATGTGTCGATGTGTCGATGTGTCGATGTGTCGATGTGTCGATGTGTCGATGTGTCGATGTGTCGATGTGTCGATGTGTCGATGTATCGATGTGTCGATGTGTCGATGTGTCGATGTGTCGATGTGTCGATGTGTCGATGTGTCGATGTGTCGAATTGTCGATGTGTCGATGTGTCGATGTGTCGATGTGCCGATGTGTCGATGTGTGGATGTGTGGATGTGTCGATGTGTCGATGTGTCGATGTGTCGATGTGTCGATGTTTCGATGTGTCGATTTTTCGATGTGTCGATGTGTCGATGTGTCGATGTGTCGATGTGTCGAAGTGTCGATGTGTCGATGTGTGGATGTGTGGATGTGTGGATGTGTTGATGAGTGGATGTATCGATGTGTCGATGTGTCGAAGAGTCGATGTGTGGATGTGTCGATTTGTGGATGTGTCGACGAGTCGATATGTGGATGTGTGGATGTGTGGATGTGTCGATGTGTCGAAGAGTCGATGTGTGGATGTGTCGATTTGTGGATGTGTCGATGAGTCGATGTGTCGATTTGTGGATGTGTCGACGTGTCGATGTGTCAATGTGTGGATGTGTCGATTTTTGGATGTGTCGATGTGTCGAAGTGTCGATGTGTCGATGTGTGGATGTGTGGATGTGTGGATGTGTGGATGTGTCGATGTGTCGAAGAGTCGATGTGTGGATGTGTCGATTTGTGGATGTGTCGATGAGTCGATGTGTCGATTTGTGGATGTGTCGACGTGTCGATGTGTGTATGAGTAGATGTGTCGATGTGTCGATGAGTGGATGTGTCGATGTGTCGATGTGTCGATGTGTGGATGTGTGGATGTGTGGATGTGTGGATGTGTGGATGTGAGGATGTGTGGATGTGTGGATGTGTGGATGTGTGGATGTGTGGATGTGTGGATGTGTGGATGTGTCGATGAGTCGATGTGTCGATTTGTGGATGTGTCGAATATTCGATGTGTCGATGTGTCGGTGTGTGGATGTGTCGATGTGTGGATGTGTCGATGTGTGGATGTGTCGATGTGTGGATGTGTCGATGTTTCGATTTGTGGATGTGTCGATGAGTCGATGTGTCGATGTGTGGATGTGTGGCTGTGTGGATGTGTCGATGATTCGATGTGTCGATTTGTGGATGTGTCGACGAGTCGATGTGTGGATGTGTGGATGTGAGGATGTGTGGATGTGAGGATGTGTGGATGTGTGGATGTGTGTATGAGAAGATGTGTGGATCTGTCGATGAGTGGATGTGTCGATGTGTGGATGTGTGGATGTGTGGATGTGTGGATGTGTGGATGTGAGGATGTGTGGATGTGTGGATGTGTGGATGTGTCGATGAGTCGATGTGTCGATTTGTGGATGTGCCGAATATTCGATGTGTCGATGTGTCGATGTGTGGATGTGTCGATGTTTCGATTTGTGGATGTGTCGACGAGTCGATGTGTGGATGTGAGGATGTGTGGATGTGAGGATGTGTGGATGTGTGGATGTGTGGATGTGTGTATGAGTAGATGTGTCGATGTGTCGATGAGTGGATGTGTCGATGTGTCGATGTGTGGATGTGTGGATGTGTGGATGTGTGGATGTGTGGATGAGTGGATGTGTGGCTGTGTGGCTGTGTCGATGAGTCGATGTGTCGATTTGTGGATGTGTCGACGAGTCGATGTGTCGATGTGTGGATGTGTGGCTGTGTGGATGTGTGGATGTGTGGATGTGTGGATGTGTGGATGTGTGGATGTGTCGATGTGTCGATGTGTCGATTTGTGGATGTGTCGAATATTCGATGTGTCGATGTGTCGATGTGTGGATGTGTCGATGTGTCGATGTGTCGAATTGTCGATGTGTCGATGTGTCGATGTGTCGATGTGCCGATGTGTCGATGTGTGGATGTGTGGATGTGTCGATGTGTCGATGTGTCGATGTGTCGATGTGTCGATGTTTCGATGTGTCGATTTTTCGATGTGTCGATGTGTCGATGTGTCGATGTGTCGATGTGTCGATGTGTCGAAGTGTCGATGTGTCGATGTGTGGATGTGTGGATGTGTGGATGTGTTGATGAGTGGATGTATCGATGTGTCGATGTGTCGAAGAGTCGATGTGTGGATGTGTCGATTTGTGGATGTGTCGACGAGTCGATATGTGGATGTGTGGATGTGTGGATGTGTCGATGTGTCGAAGAGTCGATGTGTGGATGTGTCGATTTGTGGATGTGTCGATGAGTCGATGTGTCGATTTGTGGATGTGTCGACGTGTCGATGTGTCAATGTGTGGATGTGTCGATTTTTGGATGTGTCGATGTGTCGAAGTGTCGATGTGTCGATGTGTGGATGTGTGGATGTGTGGATGTGTGGATGTGTGGATGTGTCGATGTGTCGATGTGTCGAAGAGTCGATGTGTGGATGTGTCGATTTGTGGATGTGTCGATGAGTCGATGTGTCGATTTGTGGATGTGTCGACGTGTCGATGTGTGTATGAGTAGATGTGTCGATGTGTCGAAGAGTGGATGTGTCGATGTGTCGATGTGTCGATGTGTGGATGTGTGGATGTGTGGATGTGTGGATGTGAGGATGTGTGGATGTGTGGATGTGTGGATGTGTGGATGTGTGGATGTGTGGATGTGTCGATGAGTCGATGTGTCGATTTGTGGATGTGTCGAATATTCGATGTGTCGATGTGTCGATGTGTGGATGTGTCGATGTGTGGATGTGTCGATGTGTGGATGTGTCGATGTGTGGATGTGTCGATGTGTGGATGTGTCGATGTTTCGATTTGTGGATGTGTCGATGAGTCGATGTGTCGATGTGTGGATGTGTGGCTGTGTGGATGTGTCGATGAGTCGATGTGTCGATTTGTGGATGTGTCGACGAGTCGATGTGTGGATGTGTGGATGTGAGGATGTGTGGATGTGAGGATGTGTGGATGTGTGGATGTGTGTATGAGAAGATGTGTCGATCTGTCGATGAGTGGATGTGTCGATGTGTGGATGTGTGGATGTGTGGATGTGTGGATGTGTGGATGTGAGGATGTGTGGATGTGTGGATGTGTGGATGTGTCGATGAGTCGATGTGTCGATTTGTGGATGTGCCGAATATTCGATGTGTCGATGTGTCGATGTGTGGATGTGTCGATGTTTCGATTTGTGGATGTGTCGACGAGTCGATGTGTGGATGTGAGGATGTGTGGATGTGAGGATGTGTGGATGTGTGGATGTGTGGATGTGTGTATGAGTAGATGTGTCGATGTGTCGATGAGTGGATGTGTCGATGTGTCGATGTGTGGATGTGTGGATGTGTGGATGTGTGGATGTGTGGATGTGTGGATGTGTGGATGTGTGGATGAGTGGATGTGTGGCTGTGTGGCTGTGTCGATGAGTCGATGTGTCGATTTGTGGATGTGTCGACGAGTCGATGTGTCGATGTGTGGATGTGTGGCTGTGTGGATGTGTCGATGAGTCGATGTGTCGATTTGTTGATGTGTCGACGAGTCGATGTGTCGATGTGTGGATGTGTCGATGTGTGTATGTGTCGATGTGTGGATGTGTGGATGTGTCGATGTTTGGATGTTTGGCTGTGTGGATGTGTCGATGAGTCGATGTGTCGATTTGTTGATGTGTCGACGAGTCGATGTGTCGATGTGTGGATGTGTCGATGTGTGTATGTGTCGATGTGTGGATGTGTGGATGTGTCGATGTGTCGATGTGTCGATGTATCGATGTGTCGATGTGTCGATGTGTCGATGTGTCGATGTGTCGTTGTGTCGATGTGTCGATGTGTCGATGTGTCGATGTGTCGATGTGTCGAATTGTCGATGTGTCGATGTGTCGATGTGTCGATGTGTCGATGTGTCGATGTGTCGATGTGTCGATGTGTCGATGTGTCGATGTATCGATGTGTCGATGTGTCGATGTGTCGATGTGTCGATGTGTCGATGTGTCGATGTGTCGATGTGTCGAATTGTCGATGTGTCGATGTGTCGATGTGTCGATGTGCCGATGTGTCGATGTGTGGATGTGTGGATGTGTCGATGTGTCGATGTGTCGATGTGTCGATGTGTCGATGTTTCGATGTGTCGATTTTTCGATGTGTCGATGTGTCGATGTGTCGATGTGTCGATGTGTCGAAGTGTCGATGTGTCGATGTGTGGATGTGTGGATGTGTGGATGTGTTGATGAGTGGATGTATCGATGTGTCGATGTGTCGAAGAGTCGATGTGTGGATGTGTCGATTTGTGGATGTGTCGACGAGTCGATATGTGGATGTGTGGATGTGTGGATGTGTCGAAGTGTCGAAGAGTCGATGTGTGGATGTGTCGATTTGTGGATGTGTCGATGAGTCGATGTGTCGATTTGTGGATGTGTCGACGTGTCGATGTGTCAATGTGTGGATGTGTCGATTTTTGGATGTGTCGATGTGTGGATGTGTGGATGTGAGGATGTGTGGATGTGTGGATGTGTGGATGTGTGGATGTGTGGATGTGTCGATGAGTCGATGTGTCGATTTGTGGATGTGTCGAATATTCGATGTGTCGATGTGTCGATGTGTGGATGTGTCGATGTGTCGATGAGTCGATGTGTCGATTTGTTGATGTGTCGACGAGTCGATGTGTCGATGTGTGGATGTGTCGATGTGTGTATGTGTCGATGTGTGGATGTGTGGATGTGTCGATGTTTGGATGTTTGGCTGTGTGGATGTGTCGATGAGTCGATGTGTCGATTTGTTGATGTGTCGACGAGTCGATGTGTCGATGTGTGGATGTGTCGATGTGTGTATGTGTCGATGTGTGGATGTGTGGATGTGTCGATGTGTCGATGTGTCGATGTATCGATGTGTCGATGTGTCGATGTGTCGATGTGTCGATGTGTCGATGTGTCGATGTGTCGATGTGTCGATGTGTCGAATTGTCGATGTGTCGATGTGTCGATGTGTCGATGTGTCGATGTGTCGATGTGTCGATGTGTCGATGTGTCGATGTGTCGATGTGTCGATGTATCGATGTGTCGATGTGTCGATGTGTCGATGTGTCGATGTGTCGATGTGTCGATGTGTCGAATTGTCGATGTGTCGATGTGTCGATGTGTCGATGTGCCGATGTGTCGATGTGTGGATGTGTGGATGTGTCGATGTGTCGATGTGTCGATGTGTCGATGTGTCGATGTTTCGATGTGTCGATTTTTCGATGTGTCGATGTGTCGATGTGTCGATGTGTCGATGTGTCGATGTGTCGAAGTGTCGATGTGTCGATGTGTGGATGTGTGGATGTGTGGATGTGTTGATGAGTGGATGTATCGATGTGTCGATGTGTCGAAGAGTCGATGTGTGGATGTGTCGATTTGTGGATGTGTCGACGAGTCGATATGTGGATGTGTGGATGTGTGGATGTGTCGATGTGTCGAAGAGTCGATGTGTGGATGTGTCGATTTGTGGATGTGTCGATGAGTCGATGTGTCGATTTGTGGATGTGTCGACGTGTCGATGTGTCAATGTGTGGATGTGTCGATTTTTGGATGTGTCGATGTGTCGAAGTGTCGATGTGTCGATGTGTGGATGTGTGGATGTGTGGATGTGTGGATGTGTGGATGTGTCGATGTGTCGATGTGTCGAAGAGTCAATGTGTGGATGTGTCGATTTGTGGATGTGTCGATGAGTCGATGTGTCGATTTGTGGATGTGTCGACGTGTCGATGTGTGTATGAGTAGATGAGTGGATGTGTCGATGTGTCGATGTGTCGATGTGTGGATGTGTGGATGTGTGGATGTGTGGATGTGTGGATGTGTGGATGTGTCGATGAGTCGATGTGTCGATTTGTGGATGTGTCGAATATTCGATGTGTCGATGTGTCGATGTGTGGATGTGTCGATGTGTGGATGTGTCGATGTGTGGATGTGTCGATGTGTGGATGTGTCGATGTGTGGATGTGTCGATGTTTCGATTTGTGGATGTGTCGATGAGTCGATGTGTCGATGTGTGGATGTGTGGCTGTGTGGATGTGTCGATGAGTCGATGTGTCGATTTGTGGATGTGTCGACGAGTCGATGTGTGGATGTGTGGATGTGAGGATGTGTGGATGTGAGGATGTGTGGATGTGTGGATGTGTGTATGAGAAGATGTGTCGATCTGTCGATGAGTGGATGTGTCGATGTGTGGATGTGTGGATGTGTGGATGTGTGGATGTGTGGATGTGAGGATGTGTGGATGTGTGGATGTGTGGATGTGTCGATGAGTCGATGTGTCGATTTGTGGATGTGCCGAATATTCGATGTGTCGATGTGTCGATGTGTGGATGTGTCGATGTTTCGATTTGTGGATGTGTCGACGAGTCGATGTGTGGATGTGAGGATGTGTGGATGTGAGGATGTGTGGATGTGTGGATGTGTGGATGTGTGTATGAGTAGATGTGTCGATGTGTCGATGAGTGGATGTGTCGATGTGTCGATGTGTGGATGTGTGGATGTGTGGATGTGTGGATGTGTGGATGAGTGGATGTGTGGCTGTGTGGCTGTGTGGATGTGTCGATAAGTCGATGTGTCGATTTGTGGATGTGTCGACGAGTCGATGTGTCGGTGTGTGTATGTGTGGCTGTGTGGATGTGTCGATGAGTCGATGTGTCTATTTGTGGATGTGTCGACGAGTCGATGTGTCGATGTGTGGATGTGTGGCTGTGTGGATGTGTCGATGAGTCGATGAGTCGATGTGTCGATTTGTTGATGTGTCGACGAGTCGATGTGTCGATGTGTCGATGTGTGTATGTGTCGATGTGTGGATGTGTGGATGTGTCGATGTGAGGATATGTGGATATGTGGATGTGTGGATGTGGGGATGTGTCGATGAGTCGATGTGTCGATTTGTGTCTGTGTCGTTGTGTGGATGTGTGGATGTGTGGATGTGTGGATGTGTCGATGTGTCGATGTGTCCATTTGTGGATGTGTCGACGAGTCGATGTGTCCATGTGTGGATGTGTGGATGTGAGGATGTGAGGATGTGTGGATGTGTGGATGTGTGTATGAGTAGATGTGTCGATGTGTCGATGTGTCGATGTGTCGATGTGTCGATGTGTCGATGTATCGATGTGTCGATTTGTCGATGTGTCGATGTGTCGATGTGTCGATGTGTCGATGTGTCGATGTGTCGAATTGTCGATGTGTCGATGTGTCGATGTGTCGATGTGTCGACGTGTCGATGTGTGGATGTGTCGATGTGTCGATGTGTCGATATGTGTATGTGTCGATGTGTGGATGTGTGGATGTGTCGATGTGAGGATATGTGGATGTGTGGATGTGGGGATGTGTCGATGAGTCGATGTGTCGATGTGTCGATGTGTCGATGTGTGGATGTGTGGATGTGTGGATGTGTGGATGTGTGGATGTGTGGATGTGTGGATGTGTGGATGTGTGGATGTGTGGATGTGTGGATGTGTGGCTGTGTGGCTGTGTGGATGTGTCGATAAGTCGATGTGTCGATTTGTGGATGTGTCGACGAGTCGATGTGTCGATGTGTGGATGTGTGGCTGTGTGGATGTGTCGATGAGTCGATGTGTCGATTTGTTGATGTGTCGACGAGTCGATGTGTCGATGTGTGGATGTGTCGATGTGTGTATGTGTCGATGTGTGGATGTGTGGATGTGTCGATGTTTGGATGTTTGGCTGTGTGGATGTGTCGATGAGTCGATGTGTCGATGTGTGGATGTGTGGATGTGTGGATGTGTGGATGTTTGGATGTTTGGCTGTGTGGATGTGTCGATGAGTCGATGTGTCGATTTGTTGATGTGTCGACGAGTCGATGTGTCGATGTGTGGATGTGTCGATGTGTGTATGTGTCGATGTGTGGATGTGTGGATGTGTCGATGTGTCGATGTGTCGATGTGTCGATGTATCGATGTGTCGATGTGTCGATATGTCGATGTGTCGATGTGTCGATGTGTCGATGTGTCGATGTGTCGATGTGTCGATGTGTCGATGTGTCGATGTGTCGATGTGTCGATGTGTCGAATTGTCGATGTGTCGATGTGTCGATGTGTCGATGTGTCGATGTGTCGATGTGTCGATGTGTCGATGTGTCGATGTGTCGATGTGTCGATGTGTCGATGTGTCGATGTATCGATGTGTCGATGTGTCGATGTGTCGATGTGTCGATGTGTCGATGTGTCGATGTGTCGAATTGTCGATGTGTCGATGTGTCGATGTGCCGATGTGTCGATGTGTGGATGTGTGGATGTGTCGATGTGTCGATGTGTCGATGTGTCGATGTGTCGATGTTTCGATGTGTCGATTTTTCGATGTGTCGATGTGTCGATGTGTCGATGTGTCGAAGTGTCGATGTGTCGATGTGTGGATGTGTGGATGTGTGGATGTGTGGATGTGTTGATGAGTGGATGTATCGATGTGTCGATGTGTCGAAGAGTCGATGTGTGGATGTGTCGATTTGTGGATGTGTCGACGAGTCGATATGTGGATGTGTGGATGTGTGGATGTGTCGATGTGTCGAAGAGTCGATGTGTGGATGTGTCGATTTGTGGATGTGTCGATGAGTCGATGTGTCGATTTGTGGATGTGTCGACGTGTCGATGTGTCAATGTGTGGATGTGTCGATTTTTGGATGTGTCGATGTGTCGAAGTGTCGATGTGTCGATGTGTGGATGTGTGGATGTGTGGATGTGTGGATGTGTGGATGTGTGGATGTGTGGATGTGTGGATGTGTCGATGTGTCGATGTGTCGAAGAGTCGATGTGTGGATGTGTCGATTTGTGGATGTGTCGATGAGTCGATGTGTCGATTTGTGGATGTGTCGACGTGTCGATGTGTCGATGTGCCGATGTGTCGATGTGTCGATGTGTCGATGTGTCGATGTGTCGATGTGTGGATGTGTGGATGGGTGGATGTGTCGATGTGTCGATGTGTCGATGTTTCGATGTGTCGATTTTTCGATGTGTCGATGTGTCGATGTGTCGATGTGTCGAAGCGTCGATGTGTCGATGTGTGGATGTGTGGATTTGTGGATGTGTGGATGTGTCGATGTGTCGAAGAGTCGATGTGTGGATGTGTCGATTTGTGGATGTGTCGACGAGTCGATGTGTCGATGTGTTGATGTGTCGATGAGTCGATATGTCGATTTGTGGATGTGTCGACTAGTCGATGTGTCGATGTGTCGATGTGTCGACTAGTCGATGTGTCGATGTGCCGATGTGTCGATGTGTCGATGTTTGGATGTGTGGATGTGTGGATGTGTGGATGTGTGGATGTGTGGATGTGTGGATGTTTGGATGTTTGGATGTGAGTATGTGTGGGTGTGTCGATGTGTCGATTTGTCGATGTGACGATGTGTCGATAAGTGGATGTGTGGATGTGAGGATATTTGGATGTGTGGATGTGTGGAATTGTCAATGAGTCGATGTGTCAATGTGTCGATGTGTGGATGTGTCGATTTGTGGATGTGTCGACGAGTCGATGTGTCGATGTGTTGATGTTTCGATGTGACGATGTGTCGATGTGTGGATGTGTCGATGTTTCGATGTGTCGATGTGTCGATGTTTCGATATGTCGATGTGTCGATGTGTGGATGTGTCGATGTGTCGATGTGTCGATGTGTCGATGTGTCGACTTGTCGGTGTGTGGATGTGTGGATGTGTCGATGTGTCAATGTGTCGATGTATGGATGTGTCGATGTTTCGAAGTGTCGATGTGACGATGCACCGATGTGGCGATGAGTGGATGTGTGGATATGTGGATGTGAGGATGTGTGTATTTGTGGATGTGTGGATGTGTCGATGAGTCGATTTTTGGATGTGTCGACGAGCCGATGCTTCGATGTGTCGATGTGTGGATGTGTCGATGGGTCGATGTGTCGATTTGTGGATGTGTCGACGAGTCGATGTGTCGATGTTTCGATGTGCCGATGTGTCGATGTGTCGATGTGTCGATGTGTGGATGTTTGGATGTGAGTATGTGTGGATGTGTGGATGTGTCGATGTGTCGATGAGTCGATGTGTCGATTTGTGGATGTGTCGACGAGTCGATGTGTCGATGTGTGGATGTGTCGATGTTTCGATGTGTCGATGTTTCGATGTGTCGATGTGTGGATGTGTGGATTTGTCGATGTGTCGATTTGTCGATGTGTCTATGTGTCGATGTTTCGATGTGTCGATGTGCCTATGTGTGGATGTGTCGATGAGTCGATGTGTCGATTTGTGGATGTTTCGACGAGTCGATGTGTTGATGTGTGTATGTGTCGATGTTTCGATGTGTCGATGTGTCGATGTGTCGATGTGCGGAAGTGTCGATGTATTGATGTGTCGATGTGTCGATGTATGGATGTGTGAAAGTGTCGATGAGTCGATGTGTCGATTTGTGGATGTGTGGATGTGTCGATGAGTCGATTTGTGGATGTGTCGACGAGCCGATGTTTCGATGTGTCGATGTGTTGATTTGTCGATGAGTCGATGTGTCGATTTGTGGATGTGTCGATGTGTCGATGTTTCGATGTGCCGATGTGTCGATGTGTCGATGTGTGGATGTGTGGATGTGTGGATGTGTGGATGTGTGGATGTGTGGATGTGTGGATGTGTGGATGTTTGGATGTTTGGATGTGAGTATGTGTGGATGTGTGGATGTGTCGATGTGTCGATGAGCCGATGTGTCGATTTGTGGATGTGTCGATGTGTCGATGTGTTGATGTGTCGATGTGTCGATGTGTCTATGTGTGGATGTGTCGATGAGTTGATGTGTCGTTTTGTGGATGTGTCGACGAGTCGATGTGTCGATGTGTTGATGTGTTGATGTGTGGATGTGTCGATGTCTCGATGTGCCGATGTGTCGGTGTGCCGATGTGTCGATGTGTCGATGTGTCGATGTGTGGATGTGTGGATGTGTCGATGAGTCGATGAGTCGATGTGTCGACTTGTGGATGTGTCGACGAGTCGAGGTGTCGATGTTTCGATGTGTCTATGTGTCGATGTGTCGATGTGTCGATGTGTCGATGTGTCGATGTGTCGATGTGTCGATGTGTCGATGTGTCGATGTGTCGATGTGTCGATGTGTCGATGTGTCGATGTGTGGATGTGTGGATGTGTCGATGAGTCGATGAGTCGATGTGTCGACTTGTGGATGTGTCGACGAGTCGAGGTGTCGATGTTTCGATGTGTCTATGTGTCGATGTGTCGATGTGTCGATGTGTCGATGTGTCGATGTATCGATGTGTCGATGTGTCGATGTGTCGATGTGTCGATGTGCCAATGTGTCGATGTTTCGATGTGTCGATGTGTCGATGTGTCGATGTGTCGATGTGTCGATGTGTCGATGTGTGGATGTGTCGATGTTTCGATGTGTCGTTGTGTCGATGTGCCGATGTGTCGATGTTTCGATGTGTCGATGTGTCGATGTGTCGATGTGTCGATGTGTCGATGTGTCGATGTGTCGATGTGTGGATGTGTCGATGAGTCGATGTGTCGATGTGTGGATGTGTCGATGTGTCGATGTGTCGATGTGTCGATGTGTCGATGTGTCGATGTGCCAATGTGTCGATGTTTCGATGTGTCGATGTGTCGATGTGTGGATGTGTGGATGTGTCGATGAGTCGATGAGTCGATGAGTCGATGTGTCGATGTGTTGATGTGTGGATGTGTCGATGTTTCGATGTGTCGTTGTGTCGAAGTGTCGATGTGTCGATGTACCGATGTGGCGATGAGTGGATGTTTGGATGTGTGGATTTGAGGATGTGTCGATTTGTGGATGTGTCGATGAGTCGTTGTTTCGATGTGTCGATGTGTCGATGTGTCGAATTGTCGATGTGTCGATGTGTCGATGTGTCGATGTGTCGATGTGTCGATGTGTCGATGTTTTGATGTGTCGATGTGTCGCTGTGTCGATGTGTTGATGTGTTGATGTGTGGATGTGTCGATGTTTCGATGTGTCGTTGTGTCGATGTGCCGATGTGTCGATGTTTCGATGTGTCGATGTGTCGATGTGTCGATGTGTCGATGTGTCGATGTGTGGATGTGTGGATGTGTCGATGAGTCGATGTGTCGACTTGTGGATGTGTCGACAAGTCGATGTGTCGATGTGACGATGTGTCGATGTGTGGATGTGTCGATGAGTCGATGTGTCGATGTGTCGATGTGTGGATGTGTGGATGTGTGGATGTGTGGATGTGTGGATGTGTCGATGTGTGGATGTGACGATGAGCCGATTTGTCGGTGTGTGGATGTGTGGATGTGTGTATGTTTGGATGTGTGGATGTGTCGGTGTGTGGATGTGTGGATGTGTGAATGTGTGGATGTGTGGATGTGTGGATGTCTGGATGTGTGGATGTGTGGATGTGAGGATGTGTGGATGTGTGGATGTGTGGATGTGTGGATTTGTCGATGGGTTGCTGTGTCGATTTGTGGATGTGTCGACGGGTCGATGTGTCGATGTGTGGATGTGTCGATGTGTGGATGTTCGGATGTGAGGATGTGTGGATGTGTTTATGAGTGGATGTGTCGAGGAGTCGATGTGTCGATTTGTGGATGTGTCGACGAGTTGATGTGTCGATGTGTGGATGTGTGGATATGTGAATATGTGGATGAGTCGATGTGTGTATTGGCGGATGTGAGGGTGTGTGGATGTGTCGACGTTTCGATGTGTCGATGTGTCGATGTGCCGATGAGTCGTGTTACACCGTGTCCGCGGTCTTACGGCCGTCCGACCAACTCCTGGAGAAGGGTCGTGGGCGCCACGTACTTAGTATTTTTTTGACCGCCAGTGAATGGTTCTTTTCCCGCGAAAAAGTACGAACCCGCGGAAGGGAGTGTTGCTCACTGTGACCACCGACACGGAATACACTGTCAAAAACTAACTGCTCAAGAAAATCCAAAGCGCGTCACATACGATTTTCACAATATTTATTACAGAATCCAAATATGAAGTTAACGAAACGCAAATGAGACGACCGGTCGTAAATAATTAAAGGACTTATCCTAGAGATTTAACACTATCTTAACACTAATTCTCAACTATTGCCCTACCTGGGTGGCGGCTCTACTCACTACAAATCCACTACTCCTTTGTGATGCCAAACTCTGCTCATACGTAGTCTGCACACTATTCGTTCCTTGCCCAGCGTCGGCTATCGATTCGATTCGTCGTTGACGCGTCGCAACGTCTTCAAGGCGGTTCCTCACTCGGCTATTTGTCTCCCATACACTCTCCGTTCCTTGTCTAATGTCCGCTACCGACGCGTCGCAACGTCTTCAAGTCGGTTCTTTACTCTGCTTATTCTCTTCTTGAGCTCCACGATCATCCACCATTCATTCGAACCAGTCGCCGGTATTCTCTTTAGTCCACAAAGAAAAATGTAACAAAGAGGCGTGTTAGTCTCCAATTATCATTTACCCTTTTCGAAGATAGGGACACCCACCTTTAGTCCACAAAGAAAAATGTAACAAAGAGGGTTCCCGTTTATTTTCCGTCGCTTAAATAACATTTGGTCAACGGATAATTGCGTGAATCAGTTATCCGCGCAATACTAGAATCCGGCTTATTAGTACTAATATTAGTACAACAACCGGTGTTGGTAAAGCAGTTCACGTCATTCGGCATTGTCAATTAACTGTCAGTAGAGTGTTTCTTTACATTGCGTGTATTCGGGAATTTTGGTTTCGAGACTCCAATTGTTTTCGTGTCGCCAATAAGTTTCGGTCGCGTGCGTGTGATTTGACGAGGAGGACGAAGCGATGACGAGAATCAGATAAGTATTTTCCCTATCATGATATAACCGAGGTACTTTGTGATGTTTTTTTCTTCTTTTCTACTTCCAGGACTTCGCCGCGGGATAAAAGCATCTTTCATCATGTCGTGAGTATGTCCTGCCACCACCCCCTACTGCCGCCGTAACTAATCTATTTCTTTCTTTCAGATATCTTGTCACGCTTTGGATCCGTGACAACTCCCCCCCTGGGAAAAGTGGGTTTTCTCGTGGAGAAAATCCACTCCACACGCTCGAACCAAGCTGACGATCAGAATACGAACAAGCTATACATCCCGGGCGTATATTTTTTTGACTCAGTAGCATGGAGGTATCAATGTTTAGATCAATCGTTAACCATATACATACTACCTTACTAAACATATAGTTTAATTATTCTAATATCCTTAACCTATTCCGCCAACTAGAAAATAACATTATACTAACCCCTCTACCATGCGCAATTAAAACTAACTTAAGAATTATACTATACTACTAGAATTCACTAATTTCCCATCATTCCTTCTTTTTTATTTAAACAACAACAATTCAAACTCTAAAATCCATGTAATAACACAAACTATTTCTACTTAACCTACATTAATCAATACCCCCCAAACTATTGTTTTTCACGAAACTACACTACTCAAGAAAATACACTATTCAATATATGCAGTAATGACGTAACGAAGTGTCACTGCACATACGGTTTTAGGTCTTTCGCGTGCCAAACACCCGCTACTTTCCCATGGCTATTCCTCAACTCGAAAGTCCACGGCGACACCTGCTTGTGTATTATAAATGGACCGACAAATTCGGGGGCTAGTTTTACCGAAAAGAATTTCGTTGCATCCGACAAAACATAGTTCTTGCGCCATACTTCATCTCCGACGTTAAATGTAATATCTCGCTTCCGTAGATTATAACGAGCACTGCTTATTTTGCTTGCTTCCTTCAAACGTTCTCCCACCTCTGATCTAATCTGTTGCAGCACCCTCGCCCTACATTGGTGGTCTACTTCATCGTCCGCTACTACCGGTTTCAACACCTCTCCCCTTGAGGTTGTCATGTCCCTACCAAAGTTCACGTAATACGGCGAGCACTTCATCACTTCGTGACTGTAAGTCCGAAGGGCGCAACCAATTTTGGCAAGGTGTTTATCCCAGAGTCGGTGATCTTCATCAATATAAGAACGTAACATACGTTTAACGTTCTGATTCAAGCGCTCCGCGGGATTTGCCTGAGGATGGTAGAGAGCAGTAAATTTGGCTATTGTACCATACTCTTTCAGCATAACCTTGAACGTTTTAGAACGGAATTGTACGCCATTATCGCATACGACATATTTCGGAACTCCGAAAATTAGGAAGACATTTTCTTCTAAGGCTTTCGTAATTGCTGAAGCTGTAGCCGATCGGAGCGGAAATAGAAGGGAAAATCGGGAAAATTAGTCTAACACGGTGAGGATGTACGTGTTCCCTTTATTCGACCGAGGCAAAGGTCCAATGAGATCCACGCACAGCATCTCCCAAGGCTCCCTTGCCTCTCCCTCCCTAGAAACCATTTTACCGATAGGCTGTTTTCTCTCCACTTTGACTGATTGACATACCTTACACCTGCTGACATACCTTTGAATATCCGCCGACATTTTCGGCCAGTAATAGTCTTGGCATACTCTGTCGATAGTCCTCATTGATCCCATATGCCCCGATTTTGGGTCGTCATGGCAATTCTGTAGCACTATATCACGCTCCCCTCTTGGTACCACTCTCCTCCAATTGTTACCGTACAGATTTGGATAGGTTGTGAGTACATTTTTCCATAAGCTTCCAGATTCAACACGCCAATCGGGGTATTTAGATGGATCTTTCGTAACCAGTTCCATCATCTTCTCCATCCAAGGGTCTGTGGAGGATTTTAAATCAGAAGCTACTTCTATCCGAGGAACCGACCGAGATAAGGCGTCAGGCACCAAATGGTCTTTACCTTTTCGGTGAATAATTTGAAAATCATACTGCTGTAATCTGACTGCCCACCTCGCTAATCGTCCGCACGGATCCTTCAAATTGTTCAACCATACTAACGAGTGGTGGTCAGTAATGACCTCAAATCTCGTACCTTCTATATATGGCCTGAGCTTTTCTATGGCCCACACTACCGCTAAACATTCTTTTTCTGTCGCCGAAAATTTTTGTTCAGCTTTCGAAAGAGAACGACTCAGGAAACAGATAACTTTTTCCTCGTCCCCTCTGTCTTGGCTAAGCACCGCTCCCAACCCAAAATCCGAGGCATCAGTCTGGATGATAAAAGGTTTATCGTAGTTCGGACATGATAAGATAGGGGCCGACGATAATTTCGCCTTTGCTAGGGTGAATGCTTTTTCACACGCGTCATTCCACTCAAATTTCCTACCTTTTTTTAAAAGCGTAGTAAGCGGTGCCATGAGTGTGGCGAAATCTGGAACAAATCTCCTATACCACGACACCATGCCAAGAAATTGCCGAATACCCTTCACGTTTGTAGGACGCGGAATACTCAGGAGGCACTCCACCTTCTCTGGGTCCACATTAAGTCCATCCTCATTAATCACGTAGCCTAGATATTTTAACTCGGGTCTGCAAAATTCGCACTTACTTCTCGACACTTTCAATCCCGCTTTTCGTAGCCTATAAAACACTTCCTTCAAAACCCCAATGTGCCTTTCGAAATCTTGAGTAACGATGATAACGTCATCCAAATACGTGAAGACGTACGGTTCTAAGTCCGGACCGAGTATTTGGTCTATAAGACGTTGCCAGGTTGCCGGAGCATTGTGTAGGCCGAATGGCATTCTTTTAAATTGGAATAATCCCCGGTTCGGAACCGTGAAAGCTGTAAATTTTTTAGATTCTTCCGCCATCGGAACCTGCCAGTAGGCTGATTTTACATCTAACGTGGATAGATACTTAGCTTCTCTCAATTTATCCAAAATAGTAGCCATAAAAGGCATAGGGTATGCGTCTCTCTCCGATACCTTGTTTAATTTCCGGAAATCGACGCAGAATCGATATGTACCATCCTTCTTCCTGACCAACAAAATCGGAGACGACCATGGACTTGCTGATGGCTCGATCACGTCATTTTTTAACATATCCTTCAATTCAGCATCAATATGTTTCTGAACCGCAGGAGAGACAGGATAATATCTCTGCTTAATCGGGGGAGAGTCCGTTTATACTCTAGATGAAATCTGAGAGTATTATAAGTTTGCCACAAAGTTTGTAACGCTAAGAAATAAGGCTCGCAGAAAAAAATGAATGATACAGAAGTTCATATTATCACTCGAATATCTCAAAACCGGATGTCCGTCTGTCCGTCTGTCCGTCTGTCCGTCCGTCCGTCCGTGACCTCTCTAGCTCGAGAACGCGTTGAGCTATGAAGTTCAAATTTTGCACACGTTATTTTTGACAAAAAATGAAGGCTAAGTTCGTGAACGGGCTAAATCGCTCCACCCCTTCTACCCCCTCCCATACAAAATGACACATTTTTGAAAATTTACAATAATCAGATTTTCTCAGAAACTATAAAACATATTGCTTTGAAATTTTTAATATATCACTTTTATGATAATTGTAACCTACATTATAAAATTTATTGTAATCCTCACCCGCCTTCTACCCCCTCCCATACAAACTGCACTATTTCATGAAATACGTTAAGCCAATTTACTCAGTACGTATACAATTTATCGGGCTGAAATTTTGTACTTAACACTTAATTAACAATATCAGTTAGATTCAAAAAAAATAGTCGATTACCCTTACTCCGTCTACCCCCTCCTATACAATATCACATCCATCGGAATAGTGCTGATGCCGGTGCATTATTTCTTAGCGTTGCAAACTTTGTGAGAAACCTATAATGCTGTCAGATTTCATCTCTTGTGTTTATACTCTAGATGAAATCTGAGAGGTGATGGGATCAACAAAGTCTTAACGATGCATCCGAGATTGCAACCAAAATTATTTATTGGCTTTAACCAGGTTCAAATTCATCTAGAGTATTGCATGATTGGGGTTTACCCCAATCGTAGTTCTTTTATGTTTATACTCTAGATGAAATCTGAGAGTATTATAAGTTTGCCACAAAGTTTGTAACGCTAAGAAATAAGGCTCGCAGAAAAAAATGAATGATACAGAAGTTCATATTATCACTCGAATATCTCAAAACCGGATGTCCGTCTGTCCGTCTGTCCGTCTGTCCGTCTGTCCGTCCGTCCGTCCGTGACCTCTCTAGCTCGAGAACGCGTTGAGCTATGAAGTTCAAATTTTGCACACGTTATTTTTGACAAAAAATGAAGGCTAAGTTCGTGAACGGGCTAAATCGCTCCACCCCTTCTACCCCCTCCCATACAAAATGACACATTTTTGAAAATTTACAATAATCAGATTTTCTCAGAAACTATAAAACATATTGCTTTGAAATTTTTAATATGTCACTTTTATGATAATTGTAATCTATGTTATAAAACTTATTGTAATCCTCACCCTCCTTCTACCCCCTCCCATACAAACTGCACTATTTCATGAAATACGTTAAGCCAATTTACTCAGTACGTATACAATTTATCGGGCTGAAATTTTGTACTTAACACTTAATTAACAATATCAGTTAGATTCAAAAAAATTAATCGATTACCCTTACTTCGTCTACCCCCTCCCATACAAAATGACACATTTTTGATAATTTACAATAATCAGATTTTCTCAGAAACTATAAAACATCTTGCTTTGAAATTTTGAATATATCACTTTTATGATAATTGTAATCTACATTATAAAAGTTATTGTAATCCTCACCCTCCTTCTACCCCCTCCCATACAAACTGCACTATTTCATGAAATACGTTAAGCCAATTTACTCATTACCTATACAATTTATCGGGCTGAAATTTTGTACTTAACACTTAATTAACAATATCAGTTAGATTCAAAAAAAGTAATCGATTACTCTTACTCCGTCTACCCCCTCCCATACAAAATGACACATTTTTGATAATTTACAATAATCAGATTTTCTCAGAAACTATAAAACATATTGCTTTGAAATTTTGAATATATCACTTTTATGATAATTGTAACCTACATTATAAAATTTATTGTAATCCTCACCCTCCTTCTACCCCCTCCCATACAAACTGCACTATTTCATGAAATACGTTAAGCCTATTTACTCAGTACGTATACAATTTATCGGGCTGAAATTTTGTACTTAACACTTAATTAACAATATCAGTTAGATTCAAAAAAAACAGTCGATTACCCTTACTCCGTCTACCCCCTCCTATACAATATCACATCCATCGGAATAGTGCTGATGCCGGTGCATTATTTCTTAGCGTTGCAAACTTTGTGAGAAACCTATAATGCTGTCAGATTTCATCTCTTGTGTTTATACTCTAGATGAAATCTGAGAGGTGATGGGATCAACAAAGTCTTAACGATGCATCCGAGATTGCAACTAAAATTATTTATTGGCTTTAACCAGGTTCAAATTCATCTAGAGTATTGCATGATTGGGGTTTACCCCAATCGTAGTTCTTTTATGTTTTTATATTATGTTCAACTAGATTTGTCCGCCCAATCCCCTCACCCATTAGACTGAACTCTGCTTCCAAAACTTCCGACAGTTCCTCTTCTTCCCTTCTGCTCAACCTCGATCTCCCCTTGAGATGTTCAATTGATGCGACCTGAACATGATCCGCAAAATCCCACTGCTGTGAATTCAGATCCATAATAATACTGAACTGTCGGATAAAGTCAGCACCCAGTATAAGTTCGTGAGGAAGAGATGGCACAACCAACACCGGGAATAATTTAGTACATCCCTTCAAGGTAATCGGTACACCCACTTCGCCCTTTACTGCAACACCAACATCATTTGCCATCCAAATGGATTGAGAGTTAGATGATGACAATTTCACACCCATGTCGTTTAGCACGCGCCAACCCTCACGGCCCAAAATCGTCCTCGAAGCGCCGGAATCGAGAAGCCCTAAAAACGTTCTATCAAAAACATTGACCTCCAAGTGAGGTCGATTATCCCCGACTTTTTCTGTCAGAACATAGTTGATTCTAATTTCTGGGGCGGCTTCTTCTCCGGATGACATGCTCACGTTGCCGCTTAGTGAGCATGATCCCCGTTTCCCGATGCATTACCGAATCCACTCGTAGGCGCCGGACTAGACGGTCCAGGCTGGCTACAATGAGGGCAAGTAGCCCTCCTGACTCCCACTTTACCACAACCAAAGCATTTTGGAGGCTCCCGACAATCCCTTGAAATGTGCCCTCTGCGTCTACAATTCCAACATTCTACACGTGATCCACTAGCCCCAGGTGATTGAACAATTTCCGAAACATTTGCTTCCACATACGCCAGTTCCGGCTCCAAAATGTTATTTACATTTCTAGTGGAAGGCGGAACAAAAGCTTCCACTGACATACGAGTCACCTCCAGCGATCTCCCTAATGTAATTAAGACGTCGATTGATTGAATGTCGACCAATCCCAGGTGAATCTGATAAAATGGTGTCAAATTCCGACGCAAGACCTTTAACTTTTCCTTCTCGGTGGGCATTACTGACAATCGACCAAATAGACATTCCATGATCGCGACATAGACCCCTATAGATTCCTGTTTCCCTTGTGTGCGCCGCTTGATCTCTTCCCAGAGGCGATCGTCGTAGTCGGGAGGAAGAAATTCCGCCTTCAATTCCTTCACGAGACCCTCCCAGCAATTTACCTTTTTTCGTATGGCCCTAAACCAAATCAAGGCCTTATTCTCGAACAACTCAACGGCAGCTTTGAACAGCTCCCGTTTGTTGAGTCCTCTTGACTGACGAAGCTCTTCCACTCTTTCCAAAAAGGAATTGAGTAAATTAGAGTCACCATTGAAACGAATGTCCCATTTGGATACATCAACCCTTTTATCCCCGCCATTTCCCTTATTTCGAGGTGTTGATTCCGCCTGTGGTAGCACGGACCTCGCAGACTCGTCGCTACTACACTCGTCGTCACTACTATCAACGACCTTCTCCATTAGGAAACCTAGGGCCAATATGAGCTGTGCCCTCAAACCTTTGTGGGCTACTGTTTGCGCTTCTCCGTCTACTGGCATCGCTTCCAGACGCCTAAAGCAAAAATCAATCTTTGCCCTAATCTTTAAATAATCACCGCTGGCAGCGTCCCCATTAAACGATTCTATTAAAGTTTTGATTTCCACCAATTTACTTTGAAGAGCCTCGCAATCGTGCTCATGTGTAAACGGATATTTGACACATATAAAAGACGTGCTCGCAGCCGACTCAGCCTTTAGTGCTGCACGGAGATTCTTACGCATAATCTCTACTGAATCCTCCGGCAAGCCGCGAATAGCTAGCTCGTAACTGAGCTCGTCCTTGCTCAGGCGATCACCACTAATTTTCTTCATGATCGCAAAGCACGACAAACACGACAAATTGAAAATACTACACACAAATTCTACTTTGACACGAATTCAAATCGAACTAACCGTTGATACCAACTAAATCCCGAAACGTTGGGCGCCAGTGTCGATTTGTCAATGTGTCGATGTGTCGATGTTTCGATGTGTCGATGTGTCGATGTTTCGATGTGTCGATTTGTCGCTGTGTCGATGTGTTGATGTGTGGATGTGTCGATGTTTCGATGTGTCGATGTGTCGATGTGTCGATTTGTCGATGTATCGATGTGTCGATGTGTGGATGTTCGGATGTGAGGATGTGTGGATGTGTTTATGAGTGGATGTGTCGAGGAGTCGATGTGTCGATTTGTGGATGTGTCGACGAGTTGATGTGTCGATGTGTGGATGTGTGGATATGTGAATATGTGGATGAGTCGATGTGTGTGTTGGCGGATGTGAGGATGTGTGGATGTGTCGACGTTTCGATGTGTCGATGTGTCGATGTGCCGATGAGTCGATGTGTCGATTTGTCAATGTGTCGATGTGTCGATGTTTCGATGTGTCGATGTGTCGATGTGCCGATGTGTCGATGTTTCGATGTGTTGATGTGTGGATGTGTCGATGAGTCGATGCTTCGACTTGTGGATGTGTCGACGAGTCGATGTGTCGATGTGTCGATGTGTCGATGTGACGATGTGTCGATGTGTGGATGTGTCGATGAGTCGATGTGTCGATGTGTCGATGTGTGGATGTGTGGATGTGTGGATGTGTGGATGTGTGGATGTGTGGATGTGTGGATGTGTCGATGTGTGGATGTGTCGATGAGTCGATGTGTCGATGTGTGGATGTGTGGATGTGTGGATGTGTGGATGTGTGGATGTGTGGATGTGTGGATGTGTGGATGTGTCGATGTGTGGATGTGTGGATGTGTGGATGTGTGAATGTGTGGATGTGTGGATGTGTGGATGTGTGGATGTCTGGATGTGTGGATGTGTGGATGTGAGGATGTGTGGATGTGTGGATATGTGGATTTGTCGATGGGTCGCTGTGTCGATTTGTGGATGTGTCGACGGGTCGATGTGTCGATGTGTGGATGTGTCGATGTTTCGATGT
Organism: Chloromyia formosa; assembly: GCA_964017055.1. Taxonomy (NCBI): domain Eukaryota; kingdom Metazoa; phylum Arthropoda; class Insecta; order Diptera; family Stratiomyidae; genus Chloromyia; species Chloromyia formosa. The sequence continues at coordinate 70,173,337 of OZ024814.1, forward strand.
GTCGATTTGTCGCTGTGTCGATGTGTCGATGTGTCGATGTGTGGATGTGTCGATGTTTCGATGTGTCGATGTGTCGATGTGTCGATTTGTCGATGTATCGATGTGTCGATGTGTGGATGTTCGGATGTGAGGATGTGTGGATGTGTTTATGAGTGAATGTGTCGAGAGTCGATGTGTCGATTTGTGGATGTGTCGACGAGTTGATGTGTCGATGTGTGGATGTGTGGATATGTGAATGTGTGTATGAGTCGATGTGTGTATTGGCGGATGTGTCGATTTGTCGATGTGTCGATGTGTCGATTTGTGGATGTGTCGATGTGTCGATGTGTCGATGTGTCGATATGTCGATGTTTCGATGTGTCGATGTGTCGATGTGTCGATTTGTGGATGTGTCGTTGTGTCGATGTGTCGATGTGTCGATGTTTCGATGTGTCGATGTGTCTATGTGTGGATGTGTCGATGAGTTGATGTGTCGATTTGTGGATGTGTCGACGAGTCGATGTGTCGATGTGTTGACGTGTTGATGTGTGGATGTGTGGATGTGTCGATGTTTCGATGTGTCGATGTGTCGATATGTCGATGTTTCGATGAGTTGATGTGTCTATGTGTGGATGTGTCGATGAGTTGATGTGTCGATTTGTGGATGTGTCGATGAATCGATGTGTCGACTTGTGAATGGTGTCGACGAGTTGATGTGTCGATGTGTGGATATGTGGATATGTGAATGTGTGTATGAGTCGATGTGTGTATTGGCGATGTGTCGATTTGTCGATGTGTCGATGTGTCGATTTGTGGATGTGTCGATGTGTCGATGTGTCGATATGTCGATGTTTCGATGTGTCGATGTGTCGATGTGTCGATTTGTGGATGTGTCGTTGTGTCGATGTGTCGATGTGTCGATGTGTCGATGTTTCGATGTGTCGATGTGTCTATGTGTGGATGTGTCGATGAGTTGATGTGTCGATTTGTGGATGTGTCGACGAGTCGATGTGTCGATGTGTTGACGTGTTGATGTGTGGATGTGTGGATGTGTCGATGTTTCGATGTGTCGATGTGTCGATATGTCGATGTTTCGATGTGTCGCCTGTGTGGATGTTTCGATGTGTCGATGTGTCGATGTGTCACTGTGTGGATGTGTCGATGAATCGATGTGTCGACTTGTGGATGTGTCGACGATTCGATGAGTCGATGTGTCGATGTGTGGATGTGTCGATGATTCGATGTGTCGATTTGTGGATGTGTCGACGAGTCGATGTGTAGATGTGTGGATGTATCGATGTGTGGATGTGTCGATGTGTGGATGTGTGGATGTGTGAATGTGTGGATGTGTGGATGTGTGGATGAATCGATGTGTCGACTTGTGAATGTGTCGACGATTCGATGTGTCGATGTGTCGATGTGTGGATGTGTCGATGATTCGATGTGTCGATTTGTGGATGTGTCGACGAGTCGATGTGTGGATGTGTGGATGTGTGGATGTATCGATGTGTGGATGTGTCGATGTGTCGATGTGTGGATGTGTGGATGTGTGAATGTGTGGATGTGTGGATGTGAGGATGTGTGGATGTGTGGATGTGTGGATTTGTCGATGGGTCGCTCTGTCGATTTGTGGATGTGTCGACGAGTCGATGTGTGGATGTGTGGATGTGTCGATGTTTCGATGTGTCGATGTGTCGATGTGTCGATGTGTCGATGTGTCGATGTGTCGATGTTTCGATGTGTCGATGTGTCGATGTGTCGATGTGTCGATTTGTGGATGTGTCGATGTGTCGATGTGTCGATGTGTCGATATGTCGATGTTTCGCTGAGTCGCTGTGTGGATGTGTCGATGTTTCGATGTGTCGATGTGTCGATGTGTCGAAGTGTCGAAGTGTCGATTTGTGGATGTGTGGAAGTGTCGATATGTGGATGTGTGGATATGTGAATGAGTGGATGTGTGGATGTGTGGATGTGTGGATTTGAAGATGTGTGGATGTATGGATGTGTGGAAGTGTCGATGAATCGATGTGTCGATTTGTGGATGTGTTGATGTGTCGATGAATCGATGTGTCGATTTGTGGATGTGTTGATGTGTCGATGTGACCATGTGCCGATGTGTAAATGTGTCGATGGGTCGCTGTGTCGATTTGTGGATGTGACGACGAGTCGATGTGTCGATGTGTCGATGTGTCGATGTGTCGATTTGTGGATGTTTCGATGTGTCGATGTGTCGATGTGTCGATATGTCGATGTTTCGATGTGTCGATGTGTCGATTTGTGGATGTGTCGATATTTCGATGTGTGGATGTGTCGATGTTTCGATGTGTCGATGTGACGATGTGTCGATGTGTCGATGTGTCGAAGTGTCGATGTGTTGATGTATCGATGTGTGGATGTGTTGATGTTTCGATGTGTCGATGTGTGGATGTGTCGACGTTTCGATGTGTCGATGTGTCGATGTACCGATGTGGCGATGAGTGGATGTGTGGATGTGTGGATTTGCGGATGTGTGAATGTGCCTATATGTGGATGTGTCGATTTGTGGATGTGTCGACGTGTCGATGTGTGGATTCGTGGATGTGTCGATGTGTGGATGAGTCGATGTTTCGATGTGTCGATGTGTCGAAGTGTCGAAGTGTCGATGTGTCGATGTGTCGATATGTCGATGTGTCGATGTGTCGATGTATCGATGTGACGATGTGTCGATGCGTCGATGTTTCGATGTGTCGATGTGTCGGTGTGTCGATGTGTCCATGTGTCGATGTGTCGATGTGTCCATGTGTCGATGTGTCGATGTGTGGATGTGTGGATGTGTGGATTTGTGGATGTGAGGATGTGCTTATATGTGGATGTGTCGATTTGTGGATGTGTCGACGTGTCGATGTGTGGATTCGAGGATGTGTCGATGTGTTGATGTGCGGATGTGTGTAAGTGTGGATGTGTGGATGTGTGGATGTGTTGATGTGAGGATGTGTGGATGTGTGGATGTTTGGAAGTGTCGATGTGTCGTAGTGTCGATGTGGCGATGAATGGATGTGTGGATGTGTCGATGTGTCGATGTGTGGATGTTTGGAAGTGTCGATGTGTCGATGTGTCGAAGTGTCGATGTGTGGATTTGTCGATGGGTCGCTGTGTCGATTTGTGGATGTGTCGACGAGTCGATGTGTCGATGTGTCGATGTGTGGATGTGTCGATGTTTCGATGTGTCGATGTGTCGATGTGTGGATTTGTCGATGATTCGATGTGTCGATTTGTGGATGTGTCGAGGAGTCGATGTGTGGATGTGTGGATGTATCGATTTGTGGATGTGTCGATGTGTGGATGTGTGAATGTGTCGATGTGTCGATGTGTCGATGTTTCGATGTGTCGATGTGTCGATGTGTCGATGTGTCGATGTGTCGATGTGTCGATGTGTCGATGTGTCGATGTGTCGATGTTTCAATGTTTCGATGTGTCGATGTGTCGCTGTGTGGATGTGTCGATGAATCGATGTGTCGACTTGTGGATGTGTCGACGATTCGATGTGTCGATGTGACGATGTATCGATGTGTGGATGTGTCGATGATTCGATGTGTCGATTTGTGGATGTGTCGAGGAGTCGATGTGTGGATTTGTGGATGTGTCGATGTGCCGATGTGTCGATGTTTCGATGTTTCGATGTGTCGATGTGTCGCTGTGTGGATGTGTCGATGAATCGATGTGTCGACTTGTGGATGTGTCGACGATTCGATGTGTCGATGTGACGATGTGTCGATGTGTGGATGTGTCGATGATTCGATGTGTCGATTTGTGGATGTGTCGAGGAGTCGATGTGTGGATGTGTGGATTTATCGATTTGTGGATGTGTCGATGTGTGGATGTGTGAATGTTTGGATGTGTGGATGTGTGGATGTGAGGATGTGTGGATGTGTGGATTTGTCGATGGGTCGCTGTGTCGATTTGTGGATGTGTCGACGAGTCGATGTGTCGATGTGTCGATGTGTGGATGTGTCGATGTGTCGATGTGTCGATTTGTGGATGTGTCGACGAATCGATGTGTCGATGTGTTGACGTGTTGATGTGTGGATGTGTGGATGTGTCGATGTTTCGATGTGTCGATGTGTCGATGTGTCGATGTGTCGATGTGCCGATGTGTCGATGTTTCGATGTTTCGATGTGTCGATGTGTCGCTGTGTGTATGTGTCGATGAATGGATGTGTCGACTTGTGGATGTGTCGACGATTCGATGTGTCGATGTGACGATGTGTGGATGTGTGGATGTGTCGATGTGTCGATGTGTCGATGTTTCGATGTGTCGATGTGTCGATGTGTCGATGTGTCGATTTGTGGATGTGTCGACGAATCGATGTGTCGATGTGTTGACGTGTTGATGTGTGGATGTGTGGATGTGTCGATGTTTCGATGTGTCGATGTGTCGATGTGTCGATGTGTCGATGTGTCGATGTGCCGATGTGTCGATGTTTCGATGTTTCGATGTGTCGATGTGTCGCTGTGTGGATGTGTCGATGAATCGATGTGTCGACGATTCGATGTGTCGATGTGACGATGTGTGGATGTGTGGATGTGTCGATGTGTCGATGTGTCGATGTTTCGATGTGTCGATGTTTCGATGTGTCGATGTGTCGATGTGTCGATTTGTGGATGTGTCGACGAATCGATGTGTCGATGAGTCGACGTGTTGATGTGTGGATGTGTGGATGTGTGGATGTTTCGATGTGTCGATGTGTCGATGTGTCGATGTGCCGATGTGTCGATGTTTCGATGTGTCGATGTGTCGCTGTGTGGATGTGTCGATGAATCGAAGTGTCGACTTGTGGATGTGTCGACGATTCGATGTGTCGATGTGACGATGTGTCGATGTGTGGATGTGTCGATGATTCGATGTGTCGATTTGTGGATGTGTCGAGGAGTCGATGTGTGGATGTGTGGATGTATCGATTTGTGGATGTGTCGATGTGTGGATGGGTGAATGTGTGGATGTGTGGATGTGTGGATGTGTGGATGTGAGGATGTGTGGATGTGTGGATTTGTCGATGGGTCGCTGTGTCGATTTGTCGATGTGTCGATGTGTGGATGTGTCGATGTTTCGATGTGTCGATGTGTGGATGTGTCGATGTTTCGATGTGTCGGTTTGTCGATGTGTCGATGTGTCGATTTGTCGATGTGTCGATGAGTCGATGTGTGTATTGGCGGATGTGAGGATGTGTGGATGTGTTTATTAGTGGATGTGTCGATGAGTCGATTTGTGGAAGTGTCGACGAGTCGATGTGTCGATGTGAGGGTGAGTGGATATGTGAATGTGTGGATGAGTCGATGTGTGGATGTGTCGATGTGTGGGTGTTTCGATGAGTCGATGTGTCGAATTGTGGATGTGTCGACGAGTCGATGTGTCGCTGTGTCGATGTGCCGATGTGTCGTCGTGTCGACGTGTCGCTGTGTGGATGTGTGGATGTGTCGATGTGTGGATGTGTGGATGTGTGGATGTATGGATGTATGGATGTGTGGATGTGTGGATGTGTGGATGTGTGGATGTGTGGATGTGTGGATGTGTGGATGTGTGGATGTGTCGATGTGTCGATGTGTCGATGTGTCGATGTGTCGATGTGTCGATGTGTCGATGCGTGGATGTGTCGATGTGTCGATGTGTCGATGTGTCGATGCGTGGATGTGTGGATGTGTATATATGTGAATGTTTGGATGTGTCGATGTTTCGATGTGACGATGTGTCGATGTGTCGATGTGTCGATGTGTGGATGTGTGGATGTGTGGATAAGTGGATGTGTGGATGTGTGGATGTGTCGATGTGTGGATGTGTGGATGCGAGGATGTGTGGATGTGTGGATGTGTGGATGTGAGGATGTGTCGATGTGTCGATGTGTCGATGTGTCGATGTGTCGATGCGTGGATGTGTCGATGTGTCTATGTGCCGATGTGTCGATGTGTCGATGTGTCGATGTGTCGATGTGTCGATTTGTCGATGTGTCGATGTGTCGATGTGTCGATGTGTCGATGTATCGATGTGTCGATGTGTCGATGTGTCGATGCGTGGATGTGTCGATGTGTCGATGTGTCGATGTGTCGATGTGTCGATGTGTCGATGTGTCGATGTGTGGATGTGTGGATGTGTCGATGTGTCGATGTGTCGATGCGTGGATGTGTCGATGTGTCGATGTGTCGATGTGTCGATGCGTGGATGTGTGGATGTGTGGATATGTGAATGTGTGGATGTGTCGATGTTTCGATGTGACGATGTGTCGATGTGTCGATGTGTCGATGTGTCGATGTGTCGATGTGTGGATGTGTCGATGTGTCGATGTTTCGATGTGTCGATGTGTCGATGTGTCGATGTGTCGATGTGTCTATGTGTCGATGTGTCGATGTGTCGATGTGTCGATGTGTCGATGTGTCGATGTGTCGATGTGTCGATGTGTCGATTTGTCGATGTGTCGATGTGTCGATGTGTCGATGTGTCGATGTGTCGATGTATCGTTGTGTCGATGTGTCGATGTGTGGATGTTTGGATGTGTCGATGTTTCGATGTGTCGATGTGTCGACGTGTGGATGTGTGGATGTGAGGATATGTCGATGAGTGGATGTGTGGATGTTGGGATGTGTCGATGAGTCGATGTGTCGATTTGTGGATGTGTCGGTGTGTGGATGTGTGGATGTGTCGATGTGTGTATGTGTCGATGTGTGGATGTGTGGATGTGTCGATGTGAGGATATGTGGATGTGTGGATGTGGGGATGTGTCGATGATTCGATGTGTCGATTTGTGGCTGTGTCGTTGTGTGGATGTGTGGATGTGTCGATGTTTCAATGTGTCGATGTGTCGTTGTGTCGATGTGTCGATGTGTGGATGTGTCGATGTGTGGATGTGTGGATGTGTGGATGTGTCGATGTGTGGATGTGAGGATGTGTTTATGTGTGGATGTGTGGATGTGTGGATGTGTCGATGTGTCGATTTGTGGATGTGTCGACGAGTCGATGGGTCGCTGTGTCGATTTGTGGATGTGTCGACGAGTCGATGTGCCGATGTGTAAATTTGTCGATGGGTCGCTGTGTCGATTTGTGGATGTGTCGACGAGTCGATGTGTCGATGTGTCGATTTATGGATGTTTCGATGTGTCGATGTGTCGATGTGTCGATTTGTCGATGTGACGATGAGTCGATGTGTCGATGTGTCGATGTGTCGATGTGTCGAAGTGTCGATGTGTCGATATGTCGATGTGTCGATGTATCGATGTGACGATGTGTCGATGCGTCGATGTTTCGATGTGTCGATGTGTCGGTGTGTCGATGTGTCCATGTGTCGATGTGTCGATGTGTCCATGTGTCGATGTGTCGATGTGTGGATGTGTGGATGTGTGGATTTGTGGATGTGAGGATGTGCTTATATGTGGATGTGTCGATTTGTGGATGTGTCGACGTGTCGATGTGTGGATTCGTGGATGTGTCGATGTGTTGATGTGCGGATGTGTGTAAGTGTGGATGTGTGGATGTGTGGATGTGTGGATGTGTGGATGTGTGGATGTGTTGATGTGAGGATGTGTGGATGTGTGGATGTTTGGAAGTTTCGATGTGTCGATGTGTCGAAGTGTCGATGTGGCGATGAATGGATGTGTGGATGTGTCGATGTGTCGATGTGTCGATGTGTCGATGTGTCGATGTTTCGATGTGTCGATGTGTCGATGTGTCGATGTGTCGATTTGTGGATGTGTCGACGAATCGATGTGTCGATGTGTTGACGTGTTGATGTGTGGATGTGTGGATGTGTCGATGTTTCGATGTGTCGATGTGTCGATGTGTCGATGTGTCGATGTGCCGATGTGTCGATGTTTCGATGTTTCGATGTGTCGATGTGTCGCTGTGTGGATGTGTCGATGAATCGATGTTTCGACTTGTGGATGTGTCGACGATTCGATGTGTCGATGTGACGATGTGTCGATGTGTGGATGTGTCGATGATTCGATGTGTCGATTTGTGGATGTGTCGAGGAGTCGATGTGTGGATGTATCGATTTGTGGATGTGTCGATGTGTGGATGTGTGGATGTGTGAATGTGTGGATGTGTGGATGTGTGGATTTGTCGATGGGTCGCTGTGTCGATTTGTGGATGTGTCGACGAGTCGATGTGTCGATGTGTCGATGTGTGGATGTGTCGATGTTTCGATGTGTCGATGTGTCGATGTGTCGATGTGTGGATGTGTCGATGTTTCGATGTGTCGGTTTGTCGATGTGTCGATGTGTCGATTTGTCGATGTGTCGATGTGTCGATGTGTGTATTGGCGGATGTGAGGATGTGTGGATGTGTTTATTAGTGGATGTGTCGATGAGTCGATTTGAGGAAGTGTCGACGAGTCGATGTGTCGATGTGTGGGTGTGTGGATATGTGAATGTGTGGATGAGTCGATGTGTGGATGTGTCGATGTGTGGGTGTTTCGATGAGTCGATGTGTCGAATTGTGGATGTGTCGACGAGTCGATGTGTCGCTGTGTCGATGTGCCGATGTGTCGTCGTGTCGACGTGTCGCTGTGTGGATGTGTGGATGTGTCGATGTGTCGATGTGTGGATGTGTGGATGTATGGATGAATGGATGTGTGGATGTGTGGATGTGTGGATGTGTGGATGTGTGGATGTGTCGATGTGTCGATGTGTCGATGCGTGGATGTGTCGATGTGTCGATGTGTCGATGTGTCGATGCGTGGATGTGTGGATGTGTGGATATGTGAATGTTTGGATGTGTCGATGTTTCGATGTGACGATGTGTCGATGTGTCGATGTGTCGATGTGTGGATGTGTGGATGTGTGGATAAGTGGATGTGTGGATGTGTCGATGTGTGGATGTGTGGATGCGAGGATGTGTGGATGTGTGGATGTGTGGATGTGTGGATGTGTGGATGTGTGGATGTGTCGATGTGTCGATGTGTCGATGTGTCGATGCGTGGATGTGTCGATGTGTCGATGTGTCGATGTGTCGATGCGTGGATGTGTGGATGTGTGGATAAGTGAATGTGTGGATGTGCCGATGTTTCGATGTGTCGATGTGTCGATGTATCGATGTGTCGATATGTCGATGTGTGGATGTGTGGATGTGTCGATGTTTCGATGTGTCGATGTGTCGATGTGTCTATGTGTCGATGTGTCGATGTGTCGATGTGTCGATGTGTCGATGTGTCGATTTGTCGATGTGTCGATGTGTCGATGTGTCGATGTGTCGATGTATCGATGTGTCGATGTGTCGATGTGTGGATGTGTCGATGCGTGGATGTGTCGATGTGTCGATGTGTCGATGTGTGGATGTGTCGATGTGTCGATGTGTCGATGTGTCGATGTGTCGATGCGTGGATGTGTCGATGTGTCGATGCGTGGATGTGTGGATGTGTGGATATGTGAATGTGTGGATGTGTCGATGTTTCGATGTGACGATGTGACGATGTGTCGATGTGTCGATGTGTCGATGTGTCGATGTGTCGATGTGTGGATGTGTCGATGTGTCGATGTTTCGATGTGTCGATGTGTCGATGTGTCGATGTGTCGATGTGTCTGTGTGTCGATGTGTCGATGTGTCGATGTGTCGATGTGTCGATGTGTGGATGTATCGATGTGTCGATGTGTCGATTTGTCGATGTGTCGATGTGTCGATGTGTCGATGTGTCGATGTGTCGATGTATCGTTGTGTCGATGTGTCGATGTGTGGATGTTTGGATGTGTCGATGTGTCGATGTGTCGATGTGTCGATGTGTCGATGTGTCGATGTGTCGACGTGTGGATGTGTGGATGTGAGGATATGTCGATGAGTGGATGTGTGGATGTTGGGATGTGTCGATGAGTCGATGTGTCGATTTGTGGATGTGTCGGTGTGTGGATGTATGGATGTGTCGATGTGTGTATGTGTCGATGTGTGGATGTGTGGATGTGTCGATGTGAGGATATGTGGATGTGTGGATGTGGGGATGTGTCGATGATTCGATGTGTCGATTTGTGGCTGTGTCGTTGTGTGGATGTGTGGATGTGTCGATGTTTCAATGTGTCGATGTGTCGTTGTGTCGATGTGTCGATGTGTGGATGTGTCGATGTGTGGATGTGTGGATGTGTGGATGTGTCGATGTGTGGATGTGAGGATGTGTTTATGTGTGGATGTGTCGATGTGTCGATTTGTGGATGTGTCGACGAGTCGATTGGTCGCTGTGTCGATTTGTGGATGTGTCGACGAGTCGATGTGTCGATGTGTGGATGTGTGGAAGTGTCGATGAATCGATGTGTCGATTTGTGGATGTGTTGATGTGTCGATGAATCGATGTGTCGATTTGTGGATGTGTTGATGTGTCGATGTGACCATGTGCCGATGTGTAAATGTGTCGATGGGTCGCTGTGTCCATTTGTGGATGTGTCGACGAGTCGATGTGTCGATGTGTCGATGTGTCGATTTTTGGATGTTTCGATGTTTCGATGTGTCGATGTGTCGATGTGTCGATATGTCGATGTTTCGATGTGTCGATGTGTCGATTTGTGGATGAGTCGATGTGTCGATGTTTCGATGTGTGGATGTGTCGATGTTTCGATGTGTCGATGTGACGATGTGTCGATGTGTCGATGTGTCGATGTGTCGATGTGTCGAAGTGTCGATGTGTTGATGTATCGATGTGTGGATGTGTTGATGTTTCGATGTGTCGATGTGTTTATGTGTCGACGTTTCGATGTGTCGATGTACCGATGTGGCGATGAGTGGATGTGTGGATGTGTGGATTTGTGGATGCGTGAATGTGCTTATATGTGGATGTGTCGATTTGTGGATGTGTCGACGTGTCGATGTGTGGATTCGTGGATGTGTCGATGTGTGGATGAGTCGATGTTTCGATGTTTCGATGTGTCGATGTGTCGAAGTGTCGATGTGTCGATATGTCGATGTGTCGATGTATCGATGTGACGATGTGTCGATGCGTCGATGTTTCGATGTGTCGATGTGTCGGTGTGTCGATGTGTCCATGTGTCGATGTGTCGATGTGTCCATGTGTCGATGTGTCGATGTGTGGATGTGTAGATGTGTGGATTTGTGGATGTGAGGATGTGCTTATATGTGGATGTGTCGATTTGTGGATGTGTCGACGTGTCGATGTGTGGATTCGTGGATGTGTCGATGTGTTGATGTGCGGATGTGTGTAAGTGTGGATGTGTGGATGTGTGGATGTGTGGATGTGTTGATGTGAGGATGTGTGGATGTGTGGATGTTTGGAAGTGTCGATGTGTCGATGTGTCGAAGTGTCGATGTGGCGATGAATGGATGTGTGGATGTGTGGATGTGTCGATGTGTCGATGTTTCGATGTGTCGATGTGTCGATGTGTCGATGTGTCGATTTGTGGATGTGTCGACGAATCGATGTGTCGATGTGTTGACGTGTTGATGTGTGGATGTGTGGATGTGTCGATGTTTCGGTGTGTCGATGTGTCGATGTGTCGATGTGCCGATGTGTCGATGTTTCGATGTTTCGATGTGTCGATGTGTCGCTGTGTTGATGTGTCGATGAATCGATGTTTCGACTTGTGGATGTGTCGACGATTCGATGTGTCGATGTGACGATGTGTCGATGTGTGGATGTGTCGATGATTCGATGTGTCGATTTGTGGATGTGTCGAGGAGTCGATGTGTGGATGTATCGATTTGTGGATGTGTCGATGTGTGGATGTGTGGATGTGTGAATGTGTGGATGTGTGGATTTGTGGATGTGAGGATGTGTGGATGTGTGGATTTGTCGATGGGTCGCTGTGTCGATTTGTGGATGTGTCGACGAGTCGATGTGTCGATGTGTCGATGTGTCGATGTGTGGATGTGTCGATGTTTCGATGTGTCGATGTGTCGATGTGTCGATGTGTCGATGTATCGATGTGTCGATGTGTCGATGTGTCGATGTGTGGATGTGTCGATGTTTCGATGTGTCGGTTTGTCGATGTGTCGATGTGTCGATTTGTCGATGTGTCGATGTGTCGATGTGTGTATTGGCGGATGTGAGGATGTGTGGATGTGTTTATTAGTGGATGTGTCGATGAGTCGATTTGTGGAAGTGTCGACGAGTCGATGTGTCGATGTGAGGGTGTGTGGATATGTGAATGTGTGGATGAGTCGATGTGTGGATGTGTCGATGTGTGGGTGTTTCGATGAGTCGATGTGTCGAATTGTGGATGTGTCGACGAGTCGATGTGTCGCTGTGTCGATGTGCCGAGGTGTCGTCGTGTCGACGTGTCGCTGTGTGGATATGTGGATGTGTCGATGTGTCGATGTGTGGATGTGTGGATGTATGGATGTATGTATGTGTGGATGTGTGGATGTGTGGATGTGTGGATGTGTGGATGTGTGGATGTGTGGATGTGTCGATGTGTCGATGTGTCGATGCGTGGATGTGTCGATGCGTCGATGCGTGGATGTGTGGATGTGTGGATATGTGAATGTATGGATGTGTCTATGTTTCGATGTGACGATGTGTCGATGTGTCGATGTGTGGATGTGTGGATAAGTGGATGTGTGGATGTGTGGATGTGTCGATGTGTGGATGTGTGGATGTGTCGATGTGTGGATGTGTGGATGTGTGGATGTGTGGATGTGTCGATGTGTCGATGTGTCGATGTGTCGATGCGTGGATGTGTCGATGTGTCGATGTGTCGATGTGTCGATGCGTGGATGTGTGGATGTGTGGATATGTGAATGTGTGGATGTGTCGATGTTTCGATGTGTCGATGTGTGGATGTATCGATGTGTCGATGTGTCGATGTGTGGATGTGTGGATGTGTGGATGTGTCGATGTGCCGATGTTTCGATGTGTCGATGTGCCGATGTGTCGATGTGTCAATGTGTCGATGTGTCTATGTGTCGATGTGTCGATGTGTCGATGTGTCGATGTGTCGATGTGTCGATTTGTCGATGTGTCGATGTGTCGATGTGTCGATGTGTCGATGTGTCGATGTGTCGATGTATCGATGTGTCGATGTGTGGATGTTTGGATGTGTCGATGTGTCGATGTGTCGATGTGTCGATGTGTCGATGTTTCGATGTGTCGATGTGTCGATGTGTCGATGCGTCGATGTGTCGATGTGTCGATGTGTCGATGTGTGGATGTGTGGATGTGTGGATGTGAGGATGTATGGATGTGTGGATGTGAGGATGTGTGGATGTTGTGGATGTGTGGATGTGTGGATGTGTGGAAGTGTCGATGAGTCGATGTGTCGATTTGTGGATGTGTCGACGAGTCGATGTGTCGATGTGTCGATGTTTCGATGTGTCGATATGTTGATGTGTCGATGTGTCGGTGTGTCGATGTGTCCATGTGTCGATGTGTCGATGTATCCATGTGTCGATGTGTCGATGTGTGGATGTGTGGATGTGTGGATTTGTGGATGTGAGGATGTGCTTATATGTGGATGTGTCGATTTGTGGATGTGTCGACGTGTCGATGTGTGGATTCGTGGATGTGTCGATGTGTTGATGTGCGGATGTGTGTAAGTGTGGATGTGTGGATGTGTGGATGTGTGGATGTGTTGATGTGAGGATGTGTGGATGTGTGGATGTTTGGAAGTGTCGATGTGTCGAAGTGTCGATGTGTCGATGAATGGATGTGTGGATGTGTCGATGTTTCGATGTGTCGATATGTCGATGTTTCGATGTTTCGATGTGTCGATGTTTCGATGTGTCGATGTGTCGATGTGTCGATGTGTCGATGTGTCGATGTGTCGATGTGTCGATGTGTCGATGTGTCGATGTGTCGATATGTCGATGTGTCGATGTGTCGATGTGTCGATGTGTCAATGTGTCGATGTGTCGATGTGTGGATTCGTGGATGTGTCGATGTGTTGATGTGAGGATGTGTGGATGTGTGGATTTGTGGATGTGAGGATGTGCTTATATGTGGATGTGTCGATTTGTGGATGTGTCGACGTGTCGATGTGTGGATTCGTGGATGTGTCGATGTGTTGATGTGCGGATGTGTGTAAGTGTGGATGTGTGGATGTGTTGATGTGAGGATGTGTGGATGTGTGGATGTTTGGAAGTGTCGATGTGTCGATGTGTCGAAGTGTCGATGTGGCGATGAATGGATGTGTGGATGTGTGGATGTGTCGATGTGTCGATGTTTCGATGTGTCGATGTGTCAATGTGTCGATGTGTCGATGTGTGGATGTGTGGATGTGTGGATGTGTTGATGTGAGGATGTGTGGATGTGTGGATGTTTGGAAGTGTCGATATGTCGATGTGTCGAAGTGTCGATGTGGCGATGAATGGATGTGTGGATGTGTGGATGTGTCGATGTGTCGATGTTTCGATGTGTCGATATGTCGATGTGTCGATTTGTGGATGTGTCGACGAATCGATGTGTCGATGTGTTGACGTGTTGATGTGTGGATGTGTGGATGTGTCGATGTTTCGATGTGTCGATGTGTCGATGTGTCGATGTGCCGATGTGTCGATGTTTCGATGTGTCGATGTGTCGCTGTGTGGATGTGTCGATGAATCGATGTGTCGACTTGTGGATGTGTCGACGATTCGATGTGTCGATGTGACGATGTGTCGATGTGTGGATGTGTCGATGATTCGATGTGTCGATTTGTGGATGTGTCGAGGAGTCGATGTGTGGATGTGTGGATGTATCGATTTGTGGATGTGTCGATGTGTGGATGTGTGGATGTGTGGATGTATGGATGTGTGAATGTGTGGATGTGTGGATGTGTGGATGTGTGGATGTGAGGATGTGTGGATGTGTGGATTTGTCGATGGGTCGCTGTGTCTATTTGTGGATGTGTCGATGTGTCGATGTGTGTATTGGCGGATGTGAGGATGTGTGGATGTGTTTATTAGTGGATGTGTCGATGAGTCGATTTGTGGAAGTGTCGACGAGTCGATGTGTCGATGTGTGGGTGTGTGGATATGTGAATGTGTGGATGTGTCGATGTGTGGGTGTTTCGATGAGTCGATGTGTCGAATTGTGGATGTGTCGACGAGTCGATGTGTCCCTGTGTCGATGTGCCGATGTGTCGTCGTGTCGACGTGTCGCTGTGTGGATGTGTGGATGTGTCGATGTGTCGATGTGTGGATGTGTGGATGTATGGATGTATGGATGTGTGGATGTGTGGATGTGTGGATGTGTGGATGTGTGGATGTGTGGATGTGTCGATGTGTCGATGCGTGGATGTGTCGATGTGTCGATGTGTCGATGCGTGGATGTGTGGATTTGTGGATAAGTGAATGTGTGGATGTGTCGATGTTTCGATGTGACGATGTGTCGATGTGTCGATGTGTGGATGTGTGGATAAGTGGATGTGTGGATGTGTGGATGTGTCGATGTGTGGATGTGTGGATGTGTGGATGTGAGGATGTGTGGATGTGTGGATGTGTGGATGTGTGGATGTGTGGATGTGTGGATGTGTCGATGTGTCGATGCGTGGATGTGTCGATGTGTCGATGTGTCGATGTGTCGATGCGTGGATGTGTGGATGTGTGGATATGTGAATGTGTGGATGTGTCGATGTTTCGATGTGTCGATGTGTCCGATGTATCGATGTGTCGATATGTCGATGTGTGGATGTGTGGATGTTTCGATGTGTCGATGTGTCGATGTGTCGATGTGTCGATGTGTCTATGTGTCTATGTGTCGATGTGTCGATGTGTCGATGTGTCGATGTGTCGATTTGTCGATGTGTCGATGTGTCGATGTGTCGATGTGTCGATGTGTCGATGTGTCGATGTGTCGATGTGTCGATGTATCGATGTGTCGATGTGTGGATGTGTGGATGTTTGGATGTGTCGATGTGTCGATGTGTCGATGTGTCGACGTGTGGATGTGTGGATGTGAGGATATGTCGATGTGTGGATGTGGGGATGTGTCGATGAGTCGATGTGTCGATTTTTGGATGTGTCGGTGTGTGCATGTGTGGATGTGTCGATGTGTGTATGTGTCGATGTGTGGATGTGTGGATGTGTCGATGTGAGGATATGTGGATGTGTGGATGTGGGGATGTGTCGATGAGTCGATGTGTCGACTTGTGGAAGTGTCGACGAGTCGATGTGTCGATGTGTGGATGTGTGGATGTGTGGATGTGTGGATGTGAGGATGTGTGGATGTGTGGATGTGTAGAAGTGTAGATGTGTCGATGTGTCGATGTGTGGTTGTGTCGATGTGACGATGTTTCGATTTGTGGATGTGTGGATGTGAGGATGTGTGGATGTGTGGATGTGTAGATGTGTAGATGTGTAGATGTGTCGATGAGTCGATGTGTCGATGTATCGATGTGTCGATGTGTCGATGTGTGGATGTGTCGATGTTTCGATGTGTCGATGTGTGGATGTGAGGATGTGTGGATGTGTGGATGTGTGTATGAGTAGATGTGTCGATGTGTCGATGTGTGGATGTGTCGATGTGTCGATGTGTCGATGTGTGGATGTGTCGATGTTTCGATTTGTCGATGTGTCGATGTGTCGAAGCTTCGATGTGCCGATGTGTCGATGTGTGGATGTGTCGATGAGTCGATGTGTCGATGTGTGGATGTGTCGATGTTTCGATGTGTCGATGTGTGGATGTGTCGATGTGAGGATATTTGGATGTGTCGATGTTTCGATGTGTCGATGTGACGATGTGTGGATGTGTCG
This sequence comes from Chloromyia formosa, assembly GCA_964017055.1. Lineage (NCBI taxonomy): Eukaryota > Metazoa > Arthropoda > Insecta > Diptera > Stratiomyidae > Chloromyia > Chloromyia formosa. Next base: position 70,189,943 of record OZ024814.1, read on the forward strand.
ATGTACCGATGTGGCGATGAGTTTATGTGTGGATGTGAGGATATGTGGATGTGTGGATGTCGGGATGTGTCGATGAGTCGATGTGTCGATTTGTGGATGTGTCGATGTGTGGATGTGTGGATGTGTGGATGTGTCGATGTTTCAATGTGTCGATGTGTCGCTGTGTCGATGTGTCGATGTGTGGATGTGTCGATGTGTGGATGTGTGGATGTGTGGATGTGAGGATGTGTTGATGTGTGGATGTGTGGATGTGTCGATGTGTCGATGTATCGATGAGTCGATGTGTCGATTTGTGGAAGTGTCGACGAGTCGATGTGTCGATGTGTGGATGTGTGGATGTGTGGATGTGAGGATGTGTGGATGTGTGGATGTGTAGAAGTGTAGATGTGTCGATGTGTCGATGTGTCGATGTGTCGATGTTTCGATGTGTCGATGTTTCGATTTGTGGATGTGTGGATGTGAGGATGTGTGGATGTGTGGATGTGTAGATGTGTAGATGTGTAGATGTGTCGATGTGTCGATGTGTCGATGTGTCGATGTATCGATGTGTCGATGTGTCGATGTGTGGATGTCACGATGTTTCGATGTGTCGATGTGTGGATGTGAGGATGTGTGGATGTGTGGATGTGTGTATGAGTAGATGTGTCGATGTGTCGATGTGTGGATGTGTCGATGTGTCGATGTGTCGATGAGTGGATGTGTCGATGTTTCGATTTGTCGATGTGTCGATGTGTCGAAGCTTCGATGTGCCGATGTGTCGATGTGTGGATGTGTCGATGAGTCGATGTGTCGATGTGTGGATGTACCGATGTGGCGATGAGTTTATGTGTGGATGTGAGGATATGTGGATGTGTGGATGTGGGGATGTGTCGATAAGTCGATGTGTCGATTTGTGGATGTGTCGATGTGTGGATGTGTGGATGTGTCGATGTTTCGATGTGTCGATGTGTCGATGTGTCGATGTGTCGATGTGTCGATGTGTCGATGTGTCGATGTGTCGATGTGTCGATGTGTGGATGTGTCGATGTGTCGATGTATCGATGTGTCGATGTGTCGATGTGTGGATGTCACGATGTTTCGATGTGTCGATGTGTGGATGTGAGGATGTGTGGATGTGTGGATGTGTGTATGAGTAGATGTGTCGATGTGTCGATGTGTGGATGTGTCGATGTGTCGATGTGTCGATGTGTGGATGTGTCGATGTTTCGATTTGTCGATGTGTCGATGTGTCGAAGCTTCGATGTGCCGATGTGTCGATGTGTGGATGTGTCGATGAGTCGATGTGTCGATGTGTGGATGTGTCGATGTTTCGATGTGTCGATGTGTGGATGTGTCGATGTGAGGATATTTGGATGTGTCGATGTTTCGATGTGTCGATGTGACGATGTGTGGATGTGTCGATGTACCGATGTGGCGATGAGTTTATGTGTGGATGTGAGGATATGTGGATGTGTGGATGTCGGGATGTGTCGATGAGTCGATGTGTCGATTTGTGGATGTGTCGATGTGTGGATGTGTGGATGTGTGGATGTGTCGATGTTTCAATGTGTCGATGTGTCGCTGTGTCGATGTGTCGATGTGTGGATGTGTCGATGTGTGGATGTGTGGATGTGTGGATGTGTGGATGTGAGAATGTGTTGATGTGTGGATGTGTGGATGTGTCGATGTGTCGATGTGTCGATGTATCGATGAGTCGATGTGTCGATTTGTGGAAGTGTCGACGAGTCGATGTGTCGATGTGTGGATGTGTGGATGTGTGGATGTGAGGATGTGTGGATGTGTGGATGTGTAGAAGTGTAGATGTGTCGATGTGTCGATGTGTCGATGTTTCGATGTGTCGATGTTTCAATTTGTGGATGTGTGGATGTGAGGATGTGTGGATGTGTGGATGTGTAGATGTGTAGATGTGTAGATGTGTCGATGTGTCGATGTGTCGATGTGTCGATGTATCGATGTGTCGATGTGTCGATGTGTGGATGTCACGATGTTTCGATGTGTCGATGTGTGGATGTGAGGATGTGTGGATGTGTGGATGTGTGTATGAGTAGATGTGTCGATGTGTCGATGTGTGGATGTGTCGATGTGTCGATGTGTCGATGTGTCGATGAGTGGATGTGTCGATGTTTCGATTTGTCGATGTGTCGATGTGTCGAAGCTTCGATGTGCCGATGTGTCGATGTGTGGATGTGTCGATGAGTCGATGTGTCGATGTGTGGATGTGTCGATGTTTCGATGTGTCGATGTGTGGATGTGTCGATGTGAGGATATGTGGATGTGTCGATGTGTCGATGTTTCGATGTGTCGATGTGACGATGTGTGGATGTGTCGATGTACCGATGTGGCGATGAGTTTATGTGTGGATGTGAGGATATGTGGATGTGTGGATGTGGGGATGTGTCGATAAGTCGATGTGTCGATTTGTGGATGTGTCGATGTGTGGATGTGTGGATGTGTCGATGTTTCGATGTGTCGATGTGTCGATGTGTCGATGTGTCGATGTGTCGATGTGTCGATGTGTCGATGTGTCGATGTGTCGATGTGTCGATGTGTCGATGTGTGGATGTGTGGATGTGTGGATGTGTGGATGTGAGGATGTATGGATGTGTGGATTGTCATAGTATATGTAATAGTATGTGTAGGTGTATGCTAATTATGCTCTCAAATAAAGTCAGTCATCACTAGAACCCGGTCGTATCAATACCAACGCTCTGCCGTTACATGGTGTCAGAAGTGGGATTAGTTCGGTTGCTAAAGTGATTTGGTGTAATTTATTTGAAACGTGTTGACTCGGAATAGTCACTAGTAAGATGACCGGGATTAGGCCACCAAAACCTCTCATGGTGAATAGTGACATCGATATGGCACAGGAGTGGACTGAATGGCTCGAGCTATATGATAACTATCATATAGCTAATAAATTGTCGGAGGAGAGCCCGGAAATTCAAGCCGCTAATTTTAAAGCGTGTGTCGGTCGCGATGCTTTAAAGGTGTTAAACAATTTAAATCTCACCGCTGCGGAGAAAATTGTATTAAAGACCCTAAAGGCAAAATTAACCGCTCATTTCGCCCCATCGAGAAACAAAACTTATGAGCGCTGCCAATTTCATCGCATAAGACAAGCGGCAAACGAGAACTTTGAAGATTTCCTTCAAAAGCTTCAAACGCAAGTTAAAAAGTGCGCCTACGGAGCCAATGAAGAGGAATTCGTCATGGACCAAATCGTCGTTGGTCTATATTCTGATGTGACGAGGCAGAAGTTATGGATGGAGGATAATCTCAATCTCGAAAAAGCGACTAAAATATGCAGGGCTGCAGAACGCGCATTAAGAGAAATCCATGATATAACAGCCACCGGTTTAGAACAAAATGTAAATGCCGTTAAACAGAATAAATTTGATTGTAAAAGGTGCGGAAATAGCCACGGCATACGCCAATGCCCGGCTTTCGGGAAGAAGTGTAACAAGTGCACTAAAACTGGACATTTTGCTCGTATGTGTAGAGCGAATATAACGAATAACGATACTCGAAAAAAAGAAAAACCAAAACAACTAAATTCAATTCGGCGTGATTCGGGATCTCAGTCGGACGAGGAATACCAAATAAGTGCAGTTCGCAATAGCATCAATGTTGATTTTATAACGGACAACGACAAATGGTCAGAGACACTATACATTAATAACAAGTCAGTTAACTTTAAGTTGGACACAGGGGCCGAATGTAATGTTTTGCCCGAACGTGAAGTTGTGCGGCTAGGAATTAGCATTGAAAAATCGAATACAAAACGGATAATCGCCTATAATAACGCGAGCATTCCTGTAATAGGAGAAACCGAAGTGATGTGTCATTTAAAAAATATGAAGAAACAAATAAAATTTAAAATTGTGTCCGATAACTTAACGCCAATTCTCGGTCGATCGACATGCGAAAGTTTAGGCCTAGTGGTGCGCGTTCATGAAATCGTCAACATGAAAAGTAACTCTCTTGGTTGTTTTAAAAACTATAAATACGAAATTGACTTCATCGAAAACCCTAAATTTAAAATAATTCCCCCGCGTCGTATTGCACACTCTTTACGTGATAAAGTACAGGCAGAACTTGCTAATATGGTTAAAATGAATGTCATACGACCAGTAACTAAACCAACACCAGCTGTTAGCCCTATAGTGATAATAAACAAAAACGGGAAAATAAGAATTTGTATGGACCCGACAGATTTAAATAAAAATATCAAACGTCGTCATTATCCGCTTAAAACAGTTGAAGAAATTGCATCAAGAGTGAATGGGGCCAAATATTTCTCGAAACTAGACTGCCATAAAGGATTCTGGCAAATCGCAGTTACCGAAAATACTTCAAAATATTTGACCTTTTCAACTCCATGGGGAAGATACCAGTTTTTACGTCTCCCATTCGGAATCTCTTCTGCGCCAGAAATTTTCTCGGAAATTATGAATTCAACACTACAAGGTATTGACAATTGTGAAGTTTCAATGGATGACATATTCATATTTGCTGACAATCTGGAGAAACTCAGGTCTACGACAAAAGAGGTAATTGAACGGTTGAGCCATGCGGGCTTTACATTAAACACAAGTAAATGTGAATATGAAAAAACGCTTATCAAGTTTCTTGGCCACATATTTACACCACACGGAATCAAAGTCGATGAGGAAAAGGTGGAAGCAATTCGCAAGTTGCGCGAACCAACGAATGTAAAAGAAGTGCAACGTATATTGGGAATGGTTACGTATTTACGAAAATTTATTCCGAATTTGTCGGAACTTACTGAACCACTTCGACAATTACTAGTCAAAAATGCAACATGGACATGGGGTGCACAACAAATTAATGCTTTTAATCGCATCAAAGCAGTTCTTAGCACAGCACCAGTGTTAAAGTACTACGATGTAAATAGACCTGCAAAATTATCCGTAGATGCAAGCTCAAAAGCGATTGGAGCATGTTTACTGCAGGACGACCAACCGATCGCCTATGCAACAAGAGCATTAACTGCTTCTCAACAAAATTTACCCCAAATTGAGAAGGAAGCTATGGCCATTCAATTCGCTACCAAAAAATTCCATGAGTACATATACGGTAAACCAATTGAAATTGAGACGGATCACAAACCTCTCGAAACGATTTTTAAAAAGCCTTTACAAAATGCACCGTTGCGCCTACAAAGGATACTGTGGGACGTCATTCAATACGCACCAGAAGTTAAATATAAAAAAGGAACCCAAATTCCAATTGCTGATACGCTAAGTCGAGATTGTCAACCGATTGATGGAGTGGATGAAGAAGAATATTCAGTAAACATCATATTATCATTTACTGACGAGGCACTACAGCGATTCATAAGATCAACAGCAAAAGATGTAGAACTGCAGTTATTAAAAGCAGTTGTTCAGCGCGGTTGGCCAAATGACCCGGAAAAGCTTCCAGATACTATCCAGAAATATGCTAATTTCAAGGAAGAAATTATTTACGATCAAGGATTGTTGTTCAAAGGTCATAAAGTCATTGTACCAAAGGATGAAATAACGTCTATCGTAAAGGACCTTCATTCTGGTCATGCTGGAGTATCAAGCTGCTTGGCTAGAGCTCGCCAGTCACTTTACTGGCATGGCCAAAGTAAAGATATTCGAAACTTTGCTGAAAAATGTTCAATCTGTCAACAAACACAAAGATGCAATGTTCAAGAGCCACAACTTCAGAGAGCGGTGCCGGATTACGCATTCCAATTGGTATCAACCGACATTTTCAACTTCAAAGGTAATGAATATCTTCTTATAGCCGATCACTACTCAGGATTTATCGATTTCAAAGAGTTAAAGACGTCAAGTTCAATTGAGGTGATTGAAAACTTAAAAGAATGGTTTTCTCTTCATGGTATTCCTGAGATCTTGGAGTCTGATGGTGGACCACAATATTCATCTAAGAAATTTAAAGAGTTTGCGTCCAAGTGGCAATTTAAGCATCAAGTTTCAAGCCCGTATTATCCTAAGTCTAACGGATTTGCAGAGCGGAATGTACAAACCGCTAAGAATTTACTAAAACGATGCTGGATCGATAATACTGACATTTATTTAGCTCTGCTAATGTTAAGAAATACGCCACGCAATGATACTCTAAAATCACCATGTCAACGTTTATTCAGTCGATCAACGAGAACGATAATACCTTCACCCACGGAGTCGTTAAAACCAGCGTTACTGGAGTGTCGAAGGAATTGAAGAAGCTACGAGTTCAACAAGGGATCTACGCCGACCGAGTGTCCAAACCATTGGAAGCACTCAAACCAGGTGATCGAGTTCGACTTCAAACAGGGCATCGACAATGGATTGGTGCAAAAGTTACTAAAGAAACGCCCTACCCACGATCGGTTATCGTACAAACGGATGACGGCAGACAGTTCCGCCGTAATTCACATCACTTGCATAAAACCAAGGCGAATATTGGGTCAGGCGAAACGATTTCTCCATTGATACTACAAGAAGCGTCAGCAACACCCCAGCAACCGGAAAACGATCGACATCAAAATAATTCCACAGGAGTAACACCGGACAACATAAATGGAGAATGCAGACGAGGGCGTGAATCAAATACTGGTACAACTGAAACCAACATCAATCAAGAGGAAACCATTGTGCCCAATAACGTACCACCAATGATGACAAGAAGCGGAAGAATCATCAAACCAGTCACCCGATACGATGCATCATTTTAAAGAAACTAATTAAAGTGAATTGAAACTAACAAATTACAGATTGAGCTTGAATTAAATTAAAAGTTGAAATTATATGAATCTTAAAGAAATTAATTGAATTACATTTTGACCGTTTTTCTTCATATCTTGAATTATTGCAACTATATTAGCGTAGTTTTTTTCTTTTTTTTTCATATTTTATTTTTCAAAGATTTAAACTTATTAAAAGCAAAAAAAAAAAAAATTTTTTTTTTCAAAACAAAGGGGATGTCATAGTATATGTAATAGTATGTGTAGGTGTATGCTAATTACGCTCTCAAATAAAGTCAGTCATCACTAGAACCCGGTCGTATCAATACCAACGCTCTGCCGTTACAGTGAGGATGTGTGGATGTGTGGATGTGTGGATGTGTGGAAGTGTCGATGAGTCGATGTGTCGATTTGTGGATGTGTCGACGAGTCGATGTGTCGATGTGTCGATGTGTCGATGTGTGGATGTGTCGATGTGTCGATGTGTCGATGTGTCGATATGCCGATGTGTCGATGTGTCGATGTGTCGATGTGTCGATGTGTCGATGTGTCGATGTATCGATGTGTCGATATGTAGATGTGTCGATGTGTCGATGTGTCGATGTGTCGATGTGTCGATGTGTCGATGTGTCGATGTGTGGACGTGTCGATGTTTCGATGTGTCGATGTGCCGATGTGTCGATGTGTCGATGTGTCGATTTGTCGATGTGTCGATGTGTCGATGTGTCGATGTGTCGATGTGTCGATGTGTCGATGTGTCGATGTGTCGATGTGTCGATGTATCGATGTGTCGATATGTAGATGTGTCGATATGTTGATGTGTCGATGTGTCGATGTGTCGATGTGTGGATGTGTGGATGTGTCGATGTGAGGATATGTGGATGTGTGGATGTGGGGATGAGTCGATGAGTCGATGTGTCGATGTGTCGATGTGTCGATGTGTCGATGTGTCGATGTATCGATGTGTCGATATGTAGATGTGTCGATGTGTCGATGTGTCGATGTGTCGATGTGTCGATGTGTCGATGTGTCGATGTGTGGACGTGTCGATGTTTCGATGTGTCGATGTGCCGATGTGTCGATGTGTCGATGTGTCGATTTGTCGATGTGTCGATGTGTCGATGTGTCGATGTGTCGATGTGTGGATGTGTGGATGTGTCGATGTGAGGATATGTGGATGTGTGGATGTGTCGATGTGTCGATGTGTCGATATGCCGATGTGTCGATGTGTCGATGTGTCGATGTGTGGATGTGTCGATGTGTCGATGTGTCGATGTGTCGGTATGCCGATGTGTCGATGTGTCGATGTGTCGATGTGTCGATGTGTCGATGTGTCGATGTGTCGATGTGTCGATGTGTCGATGTGTCGATGTGTCGATGTGTCGATGTGTCGATGTGTCGATGTGTCGATGTGTCGATGTGTCGATGTGAGGATGTGTTGATGTGTCGATGTGTCGATGTGTGGATGTGAGGATGTGTTGATGTGTGGATGTGTGGATGTGTCGATGTGTCGATGTGTCGATGTTTCGATTTGTGGATGTGTGGATGTGTGGATGTGTTGATGTGAGGATGTGTGGATGTGTGGATGTTATTAAGTGTCGATGTGTCGTAGTGTCGATGTGGCGATGAATGGATGTGTGGATGTGTGGATGTGTCGATGTGTGGATGTTTGGAAGTGTCGATGTGTCGATGTGTCGAAGTGTCGATGTGGCGATGAATGGATGTGTGGATGTGTGGATGTGTCGATGTTTCGATGTGTCGATGTGTCGATGTGTCGATGTGTCGATGTGTCGCTGTGTCGATGTGTCGATGTGTCGATGTGTGGATGTGTGGATGTGTGGATGTGTGGATGTGTGGCTGTGTAGATGTGAAGATGTGTCGATGTGTCGATGTGTGGTTGTGTCGATGTGTCGATGTGTCGATGTTTCGATGTTTCGATGTGTCGATGTGTCGATGTGTCGATGTGTCGATGTGTCGATGTGTCGATGTGTCGATGTGAGGATGTGTTGATGTGTCGATGTGTCGATGTGTCGATGTGTGGATGTGTCGATGTTTCGATTTGTCGATGTGTCGATGTGTCGATGTGTCGAAGCTTCGATGTGCCGATGTGTCGAAGTGTGGATGTGTCGATGAGTCGATGTGTCGATTTGTGGATGTGTCGATGTGTGGATGTGTCGACGTGTGGATGTGTGGATGTGAGGATATGTCGATGTGTGGATGTGGGGATGTGTCGATGAGTCGATGTGTCGATTTGTGGATGTGTCGGTGTGTGGATGTGTGGATGTGTCGATGTGTGTATGTGTCGATGTGTGAATGTGTGGATGTGTCGATGTGAGGATATGTGGATGTGTGGATGTGGGGATGTGTCGATGAGTCGATGTGTCGATTTGTGGCTGTGTCGTTGTGTGGATGTGTGGATGTGTCGATGTTCAATGTGTCGATGTGTCGTTGAGTCGATGTGTCGATGTGTGGATGTGTCGATGTGTGGATGTGTGGATGTGTGGATGTGTGGATGTGTGGATGTGTGGATGTGAGGATGTGTTGATGTGTGGATGTGTGGATGTGTCGATGTGTCGATGTGTCGATGTGTCGATGTGTCGATGTGTCGATGTGTCGATGTATCGATGAGTCGATGTGTCGATTTGTGGAAGTGTCGACGAGTCGATGTGTAGATGTGTGGATGTGTGGATGTGTGGATGTGAGGATGTGTGGATGTGTGGATGTGTAGAAGTGTAGATGTGTCGATGTGTCGATGTGTGGTTGTGTCGATGTGTCGATGTTTCGATTTGTGGATGTGTGGATGTGTCGATGTGTCGATGTGAGGATGTGTTGATGTGTCGATGTGTCGATGTGTCGATGTGTGGATGTGTCGATGTTTCGATTTGTCGATGTGTCGATGTGTCGAAGCTTCGATGTGCCGATGTGTCGAAGTGTGGATGTGTCGATGAGTCGATGTGCCGATGTGTCGATGTGTCGATGTGTCGATGTGTCGATGTGTCGATTTGTCGATGTGTCGATGTGTCGATGTGTCGATGTGTCGATGTGTGGATGTGTGGATGTGTGGATGTGTCGATGTGAGGATATGTGGATGTGTGGATGTGTCGATGTGTCGATGTGTCGATGTGTCGATGTGTCGATGTGTCGATATGCCGATGTGTCGATGTGTCGATGTGTCGATGTGTCGATGTGTCGATGTGTCGATGTGTCGATGTGTCGATGTGTCGATGTGTCGATGTGTCGATGTGTCGATGTGTCGATGTGTCGATGTGTCGATGTGTCGATGTGTCGATGTGCCGATGTGTCGATGTGTCGATGTGTCGATTTGTCGATGTGTCGATGTGTCGATGTGTCGATGTGTCGATATGTTGATGTGTCGATGTGTCGATGTGTCGATGTGTGGATGTGTGGATGTGTCGATGTGAGGATATGTGGATGTGTGGATGTGGGGATGAGTCGATGAGTCGATGTGTCGATGTGTCGATGTGTTGATGTATCGATGTGTCGATATGTAGATGTGTCGATGTGTCGATGTGTCGATGTGTCGATGTGTCGATGTGTGGACGTGTCGATGTTTCGATGTGTCGATGTGCCGATGTGTCGATGTGTCGATTTGTCGATGTGTCGATGTGTCGATGTGTCGATGTGTGGATGTGTGGATGTGTGGATGTGTCGATGTGAGGATATGTGGATGTGTGGATGTGTCGATGTGTCGATGTGTCGATGTGTCGATGTGTCGATATGCCGATGTGTCGATGTGTCGATGTGTCGATGTGTCGATGTGTCGATGTGTCGATGTGTGGATGTGTCGATGTGTCGATGTGTCGATGTGTCGATGTTTCGATGTGTCGATGTGTCGATGTGTCGATGTGTCGATGTGTCGATGTGTCGATGTGTCGATGTGTCGATGTGTCGATGTGTCGATGTGTCGATGTGTCGATGTGTCGATGTGTCGATGTGTCGATGTGTCGATGTGTCGCTGTGTCGATGTGTCGATGTGTCGATGTGTGGATGTGTGGATGTGTGGATGTGTGGCTGTGTAGATGTGTAGATGTGTCGATGTGTCGATGTGTGGTTGTGTCGATGTGTCGATGTGTCGATGTGTCGATGTTTCGATGTTTCGATGTGTCGATGTGTCGATGTGTCGATGTGTCGATGTGAGGATGTGTTGATGTGTCGATGTGTCGATGTGTCGATGTGTGGATGTGTCGATGTTTCGATTTGTCGATGTGTCGATGTGTCGATGTGTCGAAGCTTCGATGTGCCGATGTGTCGAAGTGTGGATGTGTCGATGAGTCGATGTGTCGATTTGTGGATGTGTCGATGTGTGGATGTGTCGACGTGTGGATGTGAGGATATGTCGATGTGTGGATGTGGGGATGTGTCGATGAGTCGATGTGTCGATTTGTGGATGTATCGGTGTGTGGATGTGTGGATGTTTCGATGTGTGTATGTGTCGATGTGTGGATGTGTGGATGTGTCGATGTGAGGATATGTGGATGTGTGGATGTGGGGATGTGTCGATGAGTCGATGTGTCGATTTGTGGCTGTGTCGTTGTGTGGATGTGTGGATGTGTCGATGTTTCAATGTGTCGATGTGTCGTTGTGTCGATGTGTCGATGTGTGGATGTGTCGATGTGTGGATGTGTGGATGTGTGGATGTGAGGATGTGTTGATGTGTGGATGTGTGGATGTGTCGATATGTCGATGTGTAGATGTGTCGATGTGTCGATGTATCGATGAGTCGATGTGTCGATTTGTGGAAGTGTCGACGAGTCGATGTGTCGATGTGTGGATGTGTGGATGTGAGGATGTGTGGATGTGTGGATGTGTAGAAGTGTAGATGTGTCGATGTGTCGATGTGTGGTTGTGTCGATGTGTCGATGTTTCGATTTGTGGATGTGTGGATGTGAGGATGTGTGGATGTGTGGATGTGTAGATGTGTAGATGTGTAGATGTGTAAATGTGTCGATGTGTCGATGTGTCGATGTATCGATGTGTCAATGTGTCGATGTGTGGATGTGTCGATGTTTCGATGTGTCGATGTGACGATGTGTGGATGTGAGGATGTGTGGATGTGTGGATGTGTGTATGAGTAGATGTGTAGATGTGTCGATGTGTGGATGTGTCGATGTGTCGATGTGTGGATGTGTCGATGTTTCGATTTGTCGATGTGTCGATGTGTCGAAGCTTCGATGTGCCGATGTGTCGATGTGTGGATGTGTCGATGAGTCGATGTGTCGATGTGTGGATGTGTCGATGTTTCGATGTGTCGATGTGTGGATGTGTCGATGTGAGGATATGTGGATGTGTCGATGTGTCGATGTTTCGATGTGTCGATGTGACGATGTGTGGATGTGTCGATGTACCGATGTGGCGATGAGTTTATGTGTGGATGTGAGGATATGTGGATGTGTGGATGTGGGGATGTGTCGATGAGCCGATGTGTCGATTTGTGGATGTGTCGATGTGTGGATGTGTGGATGTGTCGATGTTTCGATGTGTCGATGTGTCGATGTGTCGATGTGTCGATGTGTGGATGTGAGGATGTGTTGATGTGTGGATGTGTGGATGTGTCGATGTGTCGATGTGTCGATGTATCGATTTGTGGATGTGTGGATGTGTGGATGTGTTGATGTGAGGATGTGTGGATGTGTGGATATTATTAAGTGTCGATGTGTCGTAGTGTCGATGTGGCGATGAATGGATGTGTGGATGTGTCGATGTGTGGATGTTTGGAAGTGTCGATGTGTCGATGTGTCGAAGTGTCGATGTGGCGATGAATGGATGTGTGGATGTGTGGATGTGTCGATGTTTCGATGTGTCGATGTGTCGATGTGTCGATGTGTCGATGTGTCGCTGTGTCGATGTGTCGATGTGTCGATGTGTGGATGTGTGGATGTGTGGATGTGTGGATGTGTGGATGTGTGGCTGTGTGGATGTGTCGATGAGTCGATGTGTCGATTTGTGGATGTGTCGATGTGTGGATGTGTCGACGTGTGGATGTGTGGATGTGAGGATATGTCGATGTGTGGATGTGGGGATGTGTCGATGAGTCGATGTGTCGATTTGTGGATGTGTCGGTGTGTGGATGTGTGGATGTGTCGATGTGTGTATGTGTCGATGTGTGAATGTGTGGATGTGTCGATGTGAGGATATGTGGATGTGTGGATGTGGGGATGTGTCGATGAGTCGATGTGTCGATTTGTGGCTGTGTCGTTGTGTGGATGTGTCGATGTTCAATGTGTCGATGTGTCGTTGAGTCGATGTGTCGATGTGTGGATGTGTCGATGTGTGGATGTGTGGATGTGTGGATGTGTGGATGTGTGGATGTGTGGATGTGTGGATGTGAGGATGTGTTGATGTGTGGATGTGTGGATGTGTCGATGTGTCGATGTGTCGATGTGTCGATGTGTCGATGTATCGATGAGTCGATGTGTCGATTTGTGGAAGTGTCGACGAGTCGATGTGTAGATGTGTGGATGTGTGGATGTGTGGATGTGAGGATGTGTGGATGTGTGGATGTGTAGAAGTGTAGATGTGTCGATGTGTCGATGTGTGGTTGTGTCGATGTGTCGATGTTTCGATTTGTGGATGTGTGGATGTGTCGATGTGTCGATGTGTCGATGTGAGGATGTGTTGATGTGTCGATGTGTCGATGTGTGGATGTGTCGATGTTTCGATTTGTCGATGTGTCGATGTGTCGAAGCTTCGATGTGCCGATGTGTCGAAGTGTGGATGTGTCGATGAGTCGATGTGCCGATGTGTCGATGTGTCGATGTGTCGATGTGTCGATTTGTCGATGTGTCGATGTGTCGATGTGTCGATGTGTCGATGTGTGGATGTGTGGATGTGTGGATGTGTCGATGTGAGGATATGTGGATGTGTGGATGTGTCGATGTGTCGATGTGTCGATGTGTCGATGTGTCGATGTGTCGATATGCCGATGTGTCGATGTGTCGATGTGTCGATGTGTCGATGTGTCGATGTGTCGATGTGTCGATGTGTCGATGTGTCGATGTGTCGATGTGTCGATGTGTCGATGTGTCGATGTGTCGATGTGTCGATGTGTCGATGTGTCGATGTGTCGATGTGCCGATGTGTCGATGTGTCGATGTGTCGATTTGTCGATGTGTCGATGTGTCGATGTGTCGATGTGTCGATGTGTCGATGTGTCGATGTGTCGATATGCCGATGTGTCGATGTGTCGATGTGTCGATGTGTCGATGTGTCGATGTGTCGATGTGTCGATGTGTCGATATGTTGATGTGTCGATGTGTCGATGTGTCGATGTGTGGATGTGTGGATGTGTCGATGTGAGGATATGTGGATGTGTGGATGTGTCGATGTGTTGATGTATCGATGTGTCGATATGTAGATGTGTCGATGTGTCGATGTGTCGATGTGTCGATGTGTGGACGTGTCGATGTTTCGATGTGTCGATGTGCCGATGTGTCGATGTGTCGATTTGTCGATGTGTCGATGTGTCGATGTGTCGATGTGTCGATGTGTGGATGTGTGGATGTGTCGATGTGAGGATATGTGGATGTGTGGATGTGTCGATGTGTCGATGTGTCGATGTGTCGATATGCCGATGTGTCGATGTGTCGATGCGTCGATGTGTCGATGTGTCGATGTGTCGATGTGTGGATGTGTCGATGTGTCGATGTGTCGATGTGTCGATGTGTCGATGTGTCGATGTGTCGATGTGTCGATGTGTCGATGTGTCGATGTGTCGATGTGTCGATGTGTCGATGTGTCGATGTGTCGATGTGTCGATGTGTCGATGTGTCGATGTGTCGCTGTGTCGATGTGTCGATGTGTCGATGTGTGGATGTGTGGATGTGTGGATGTGTGGCTGTGTAGATGTGTAGATGTGTCGATGTGTCGATGTGTGGTTGTGTCGATGTGTCGATGTGTCGATGTGTCGATGTTTCGATGTTTCGATGTGTCGATGTGTCGATGTGTCGATGTGTCGATGTGAGGATGTGTTGATGTGTCGATGTGTCGATGTGTCGATGTGTGGATGTGTCGATGTTTCGATTTGTCGATGTGTCGATGTGTCGATGTGTCGAAGCTTCGATGTGCCGATGTGTCGAAGTGTGGATGTGTCGATGAGTCGATGTGTCGATTTGTGGATGTGTCGATGTGTGGATGTGTCGACGTGTGGATGTGAGGATATGTCGATGTGTGGATGTGGGGATGTGTCGATGAGTCGATGTGTCGATTTGTGGATGTATCGGTGTGTGGATGTGTGGATGTGTCGATGTGTGTATGTGTCGATGTGTGGATGTGTGGATGTGTCGATGTGAGGATATGTGGATGTGTGGATGTGGGGATGTGTCGATGAGTCGATGTGTCGATTTGTGGCTGTGTCGTTGTTTGGATGTGTGGATGTGTCGATGTTTCAATGTGTCGATGTGTCGTTGTGTCGATGTGTCGATGTGTGGATGTGTCGATGTGTGGATGTGTGGATGTGTGGATGTGTGGATGTGAGGATGTGTTGATGTGTGGATGTGTGGATGTGTCGATATGTCGATGTGTAGATGTGTCGATGTGTCGATGTATCGATGAGTCGATGTGTCGATTTGTGGAAGTGTCGACGAGTCGATGTGTCGATGTGTGGATGTGTGGATGTGTGGATGTGAGGATGTGTGGATGTGTGGATGTGTAGAAGTGTAGATGTGTCGATGTGTCGATGTGTGGTTGTGTCGATGTGTCGATGTTTCGATTTGTGGATGTGTGGATGTGAGGATGTGTGGATGTGTGGATGTGTAGATGTGTAGATGTGTAGATGTGTAAATGTGTCGATGTGTCGATGTGTCGATGTATCGATGTGTCAATGTGTCGATGTGTGGATGTGTCGATGTTTCGATGTGTCGATGTGACGATGTGTGGATGTGAGGATGTGTGGATGTGTGGATGTGTGTATGAGTAGATGTGTCGATGTGTCGATGTGTGGATGTGTCGATGTGTCGATGTGTCGATGTGTGGATGTGTCGATGTTTCGATTTGTCGATGTGTCGATGTGTCGAAGCTTCGATGTGCCGATGTGTCGATGTGTGGATGTGTCGATGAGTCGATGTGTCGATGTGTGGATGTGTCGATGTTTCGATGTGTCGATGTGTGGATGTGTCGATGTGAGGATATGTGGATGTGTCGATGTGTCGATGTTTCGATGTGTCGATGTGACGATGTGTGGATGTGTCGATGTACCGATGTGGCGATGAGTTTATGTGTGGATGTGAGGATATGTGGATGTGTGGATGTGGGGATGTGTCGATGAGTCGATGTGTCGATTTGTGGATGTGTCGATGTGTGGATGTGTGGATGTGTCGATGTTTCGATGTGTCGATGTGTCGATGTGTCGATGTGTCGATGTGTCGATGTGTGGATGTGTGGATGTGAGGATGTATATATGTGTGGATGTGAGGATGTGTGGATGTGTGGATGTGTGGATGTGTGGATGTGTCGATGAGTCGATGTGTCGATTTGTGGATGTGTCGACGAGTCGATGTGTCGATGTGTCGATGTTTCGATGTGCCGATATGTTGATGTGTCGATGTGTCGATGTGTCGATGTGTCGATGTGTCGATGTGTCGACGAGTCGATGTGTCGATGTGAGGATGAGTGGATGTGTGGATGTGTGGATGTGAGGATGTTTGGATGTGTGGATGTGTGTATGAGTAGATGTGTCGATGTGTCGATATGTGGATGTTTCGATGTGTCGATGTGTCGATGTTTCGATGTGTCGATATGTCGATGTGTCGATGTGTCGATGTGTCGATGTGTCGATGTGTCTATGTGTCGATGTGTCGTTGTGTCGATGTGTCGATGTGTCGATGTGTCGATGTGTCGATGTGTGGATGTGTGGATGTGTCGATGTGAGGATATGTGGATGTGTCGATGTGTCGATGTTTCGATGTGTCGATGAGACGATGTGTGGATGTGTCGATGTGTCGATGTACCGATGTGGCGATGAGTTTATGTGTGGATGTGAGGATATGGGGATGTGTGGATGTTGGGATGTGTCGATGAGTCGATGTGTCGATTTGTGGATGTGTCGATGTGTGGATGTGTGGATGTGTCGATGTTTCGATGTTTCGATGTGTCGATGTGTCGATGTGTCGATGTTTGGATGTGTGGATGTGAGGATGTATGGATGTGTGGATGTGTGGATGTGAGGATGTGTGGATGTGTGGAAGTGTCGATGAGTCGATGTGTCGATTTGTGGATGTGTCGACGAGTCGATGTGTCGATGTGTGGATGTGTCGATGTGTCGATGTGTTGATGTGTCGATGTGTCGATGTGTCGATGTGTCGATGTGTCGATGTGTCGACGAGTCGATGTGTCGATGTGAGGATGAGTGGATGTGTGGATGTGTGGATGTGAGGATGTTTGGATGTGTGGATGTGTGTATGAGTAGATGTGTCGATGTGTCGATATGTGGATGTTTCGAAGTGTCGATGTGTCGATGTTTCGATGTGTCGATATGTCGATGTGTCGATGTGTCGATGTGTCGATGTGTCGATGTGTCTATGTGTCGATGTGTCGTTGTGTCGATGTGTCGATGTGTCGATGTGTCGATGTGTGGATGTGTGGATGTGTCGATGTGAGGATATGTGGATGTGTGGATGTGGGGATGTGTCGATGAGTCGATGTGTCGATGTGTCAATGTGCCGATGTGTAGATGTGTCGATGTGTCGATGTGTGGACGTGTCGATGTTTCGATGTGTCGATGTGTCGATGAGTCGATGTGTGGATATGTGGATGTGTCGATGTGAGGATATGTCGATGTGAGGATGTGCCGATGTGCCGATGTGTCGATGTGTCGATGTGTCGATGTGTCGATGTGTCGATGTGTCGATGTGTCGATATGCCGATGTGTCGAAGTGTCGATGTGTCGATGTGTCGATGTGTCGAAGTGTCGATGTGTCGATGTGTCGATGTGTCGATGTGTCGATGTGTCGATGTGTCGATGTGTCGATGTGTCGATGTGTCGATGTGTCGATGTGTCGATGTGTCGATGTGTCGATGTGTCGATGTGTCGATGTGTCGATGTGTCGATGTGTCGATGTGTCGATGTGTCGATGTGTCGATGTGTCGATGTGTCGATGTGTCGATGTGTCGATGTGTCGATGTGTCGATGTGTGGATGTGAGGATGTGTGGATGTGTTGATGTGTAGATGTTTAGATGTGTAGATGTGTAGATGTGTCGATGTGTCGATGTGTGGTTGTGTCGATGTGTCGATGTGTCGATGTATCGTTATGTCGATATGTCGATGTGTCGATGAGTCGATGTGTCGATGTGTCGATGTGTCGATGTGTGGATGTGTCGATGTGAGGAAATGTGGATGTGTGGACGTGTCGATGTGTCTATGTGTCGATGTGTGGATGTGTCGATGTGTGGATTTGTCGATGTGTCGATGTGTCGATGTATCGATGATTCGATGTGTCGATTTGTGGATGTGTCGACGAGTCGATGTGTCGATGTGTCGATGTGTCGATGTGTCGATGTGTCGATGTGTGGATGTGTGGATGTGTGGATGTGTGGATGTATTTATGTGTGGATCTGTGGATGTGTAGATGTGTAGATGTGTCGATGTGTCGATGTGTGGTTGTGTCGATGTGTCGATGTGTCGATGTATCGATGTTTCGATGTGTCGATGTGACGATGTGTCGATGTGTCGACGTGTCGAATTGTGGATGTGTGGATGTGTGGATGTGTGGAAGTGTCGATGTGTCGATGTGTCGATGTGTGGATGTGTGGATGTGTAAATGTGTGTATGTGAGGATGTGTGGATGTGTGGATGTGTGGAAGTGTAGATGTGTCGATGTGTCGAAGTGTGGATGTGTCGATGGGTCGATGTATCGATTGGTCGATGTGTCGATGTGTCGATGTTTCGATGTGTCGATGTGTCGATGGGTCGATGTGTGGATGTGTGGATGTGTCGATGTGTCGATGTGTGGATGTGTGGATGTGTGGATGTGTGGATGTGTGGATGTGAGGATGTGTGGATGTGTGGATGTGTGGAAGTGTAGATGTGTCGATGTGTCGAAGTGTGGATGTGTCGATGTGTCGATGTATCGATGTGTCGATGTGTCGATGTGTCGATGTGTCGATGTGTGGATGTGTGGATGTGTGGATGTGTGGATGTGTGAATGTGTCGATGTGTCGATGTGTGGATGTGTGGATGTGTCGATGTTTCGATGTGTCGATGTGTCGATGTGTCGATGTGTCGATGCACCGATGTGGCGATGAGTGGATGTGTGGATGTGTGGATGTGTGGATGTGAGGATGTGTGGATGTGTGGATGTGTGGCTGTGTGGACGTGTCGATGAGTCGATGTGTCGATTTGTGGATGTGTCGACGGGTCGTTGTGTCCATGTGTGGATGTGTGGATGTGAGGATGTGAGGATGTGTGGATGTGTGGATGTGTGTATGAGTAGATGTGTTGATGTGTCGATGTGTCGATGTGTCGATGCGTCGATGTGTCGATGTATCGACTTGTGGATGTGTCGACGAGTCGATGTGTCGATGTGTCGATGAGTGGATGATTGGATGTGTGGATGTATGGATGTGTGGATGTGTGGAAGTGTAGATGTGTAGATGTGTCGATGTGTCGATGTGTGGTTGTGTCGATGTGTCGATGTGTCGATGTATCGATGTGTCGATGTGTCGATGTGTGGATGTGTGAATGTGTGGATGTGTCCACGTGTGGATGTGTGGATGTGTGGATGTGTGGATGTGTCGATGTGTCGATGTGTCGATGTGTCGATGTGTGGATGTGTGAATGTGTGGATGTGTCCATGTGTGGATGTGTGGATGTGTAGATGTGTCGATTTGTCGATTTGTCGATGTGACGATGTGTGGATGTGTCGATGTGTCGATGTATCGATGTGTCGATGTGTCGATGTGTCGATGTGTCGACGTTTCGATGTGTGGATGTGTGGATGTGTCGATGTGTGGTTGTGTCGATGTGTCGACGTGTGGATATGTCGATGTTTCGATGTGTCGATGTGTCGATGCACCGATGTGGCGATGAGTGGATGTGTGGATGTGTGGATGTGAGGATGTGAGGATGTGTGGATGAGTGGATGTGTGGCTGTGTGGATGTGTCGACGAGTCGATGTGTCGATTTATGGATGTGTCGACGAGTCGATGTGTCGATGTGTGGATTTGTGGATGTGTGGATGTGAGGATGTGTGGATGTGTGTATGAGTAGATGTGTCGATGTGTCGATGTGTCGATGTGTCGATGTGTGAATGTGTCGCTGTGTCGATGTATCGATGTGTCGATGTGTCGAAGTGTCGATGTGTCGACGTGTCGATGTGTGGATGTGTGGAAGTGTCGATGTGTGGATGTGTCGATGTGTGGATGTGTCGATGTTTCGATGTTTCGATGTGTCGATGTGTCGATGTGTGGATGTGTGGATGTGTGGATGTGTCGATGTGTCGATGTGTCGATGGGTCGATGTACCGATGTGGCGATGAGTTTATGTGTGGATGTGAGGATATGTCGAAATGTGGATGTGGGGATGTGTCGATGAGTCGATGAGTCGATGTGTCGATTTGTGGATGTGTCAGTGTGTGGATGTGTCAATGTGTCGATGTACCGATGTGGCGATGTGGCGATGAGTTTATGTGTGGATGTGAGGATATGTCGATGTGTGGATGTGGGGATGTGTCGATGAGTCATGTGTCGATTTGTGGATGTGTCGGTGTGTGGATGTGTCGATGTGTCGATGTGTCGATGTGTGGATGTGTCGATGTGTCGATGTACCGATTTGGGGATGAGTTTATGTGTGGATGTGAGGATATGTCGATGTGTGGATGTGGGGATGTGTCGATGAGTCGATGTGTCGATTTGTGGATGTGTCGGTGTGTGGATGTGTCGATGTGTCGATGTGTGGATGTGTGGATGTGTCGATGAGTGGATGTGTGGATGTGTCGATGTGAGGATATGTGGATGTGTGGATGTGGGGATGTGTCGATGAGTCGATGTGTCGATTTGTGGATGTGTCGTTGTGTGGATGTGTGGATGTGGCGATGTTTCAATATGTCGATGTGTCGATGTGTCGATGAGTCGATGTGTCGATTCGTGGATGTGTGGATGTGAGGATGTGTGGATGTGTGGATGTGTAGATGTGTAGATTTGTCGATGTGTCGATGTATCGATGTGTCGATGTGTGGATGTGAGGATGTGTCGATGTGTCGATGTGTCGATGTGTGGATGTGTGGATGTGTCGATGATTCGATGTGTGGATGTGTCGATGTTTCGATGTGTCGATGTGTCGGAGTGTCGATGCACCGATGTGGCGATGAGTGGATGTGTGAATGTGTGGATTTAAGGATGTGTGGATGTGTGGATGTGTGGCTGTGTGGCTGTGTGGATGTGTCGATGAGTCGATGTGTCGATTTGTGGATGTGTCGACGAGTCGATGTGTCGATGTGTCGATGTGTGGATGTGTGGATGTGTGGATGTGTGGATGTGTCGATGTTTCGATGTGTGGATGTGTCGATGTTTCGATGTGTCGATGAGTCGATGTGTCGATTTGTGGATGTGTCGTTGTGTGGATGTGTGGATGTGTCGATGTTTCAATATGTCGATGTGTCGATGTGTCGATGAGTCGATGTGTCGATTCGTGGATGTGTCGATGTGTGGATGTGTGGATGTGTAGATGTGAGGATGTGTCGATTGGGCATGTGTCGATGTGTCGACGTGTCGATGGGTGGATGTGTCGATGTGTCGATGTGTTTATGTGTGGATGTGTGGATGTGTGGATTTGTGGATGTGTGGATGTGTGGATGTGTCGCTATATCGATGTGTGGATGTGTCGATGTTTCGATGTGTCGGAGTGTCGATGCACCGATGTGGCGATGAGTGGATGTGTGGATGTGTGGATGTAGGGATGTGTGGATGTGTTGATGTGTGGCTGTGTGGCTGTGTGGATGTGTCGATGAGTCGATGTGTCGATTTGTGGATGTGTCGACGAGTCGATGTGTGGATGTGTGGATGTGAGGATGTGTGGATGTGTGGATGTGTGTATGAGTAGATGTGTCGATGTGTCGATGAGTGGATGTGTCGATGTGTCGATGTGTCGATGTGTCGATGTATCGATGTGTCGATGTGTCGATGTGTCGATGTGTCGATGTGTCGATGTGTCGATGTGTCGATGTGTCGAAGTGTCGATGTGTCGACGTGTCGATGTGTGGATGTGTGGAAGTGTCGATGTGTCGATGTGTCGATGTGTGGATGTGTCGATGTTTCGATGTGTGGATGTGTCGATGTTTCGATGTGTCGATGTGTCGGAGTGTCGATGCACCGATGTGGCGATGAGTGGATGTGTGAATGTGTGGATGTAAGGATGTGTGGATGTGTGGCTGTGTGGCTGTGTGGATGTGTCGATGAGTCGATGTGTCGATTTGTGGATGTGTCGACGAGCCGATGTGTCGATGTGTGGATGTGTGGATGTGAGGATGTGTGGATGTGTGGATGTGTGTATGAGTAGATGTGTCGATGTGTCGATGAGTGGATGTGTCGATGTGTCGATGTGTCGATGTGTCGATAAGTGGATGTGTGGATGTGTGGATGTGTGGATGTGTGGATGTAGGGATGTGTCGATGTGTCGATGTGTCGATGTGTCGCTTTGTCGATGTGTCGATGTGTCGATGTGTCGATGTGTCGATGTGTCGATGTGTCGATGTGTCGATGTGTCGATGTGTCTATGTGTCGATGTGTCGATGTGTCGATGTGTCGATGTGTCGATGTGTCGATGTGTCGATGTGTCGATGTGTCGATGTGTCGATGTGTTGATGTGTTGATGTGTGGATGTGTCGATGTTTCGATGTGTCGATGTGTCGATGTGACGATGTGTCGATGTTTCGAAGTGTCGCAGTGTCGATGTGTCGATGTGTGGATGTGTGGATGTGTCGATGAATCGATGTGTCGACTTGTGGATGTGTCGACGAGTCGATGTGTCGATGTGACGATGTGTGGATGTGTGGATGTGTGGATGTGTCGATGAGTCGATGTGTCGATGTGTGGATGTGAAGATGTGTGGATGTGTCGATGTGTGGATGTGTCGATGAGTCGATGTGCCGATGTGGGGATGTGTGGATGTGTGGATGTGTGGATGTGTGGATGTGTGGATGTGTGGATGTGTGGATGTGTTGATGTGTGGATGTGTGGATGGTTGAATGTGTGGATGTGTGGATGTGTGGATGTCTGGATGTCTGGATGTGTGGATGTGAGGATGTGTGGATGTGTGGATGTGTGGATTTGTCGATGGGTCGCTGTGTCGATTTGTGGATGTGTCGACGAGTCGATGTGTCGATGTGTCGATGTGTCGATGTGTGCATGTGTCGATGTTTCGATGTGTCGATTTGTCGCTGTGTCGATGTGTCGATGTGTGGATGTGTCGATGTTTCGATGTGTCGATGTGGCGATTTGTCGATGTATCGATGTGTCGATGTGTGGATGTTCGGATGTGAGGATGTGTGGATGTGTTTATGAGTGGATGTGTCGATGAATCGATGTGTCGATTTGTGGATGTGTCGACGAGTTGATGTGTCGATGTGTGGATGTGTGGATATGAGAATGTGTGGATGAGTCGATGTGTGGATGTGTCGATGTTTCGATGTGTCGATGTGTCGATGTGTCGATGTGTCGATGTTTCGATGTGTAGATGTGTGGATGTGTCGATGTGTGGATGTGTCGATGAGTCGATGTGCCGATGTGGGGATGTGTGGATGTGTGGATGTGTGGATGTGTGGATGTGTGGATGTCTGGATGTCTGGATGTGTGGATGTGAGGATGTGTGGATGTGTGGATGTGTGGATTTGTCGATGGGTCGCTGTGTCGATTTGTGGATGTGTCGACGAGTCGATGTGTCAATGTGTCGATGTGTCGAAGTGTCGATGTGTTGAAGTATCGATATGTGGATGTGTCGATGTGTCGATGTGTCGATGTGTCGATGTGTCGATGTGTCGATGTGTCGATGTGTCGATGTGTCGATGTGTCGATGCGTCGATGTGTCGATGTGTCGATGGGTCGATGTGTCGATGTGTGGATGTGTGAATGTGTGGATGTGTGGATGTGTCGATGTGTGGATGTGTGGATGTGTGGATGTGTGGATGTGTGGATGTGTGGATGTGTGGATGTGTCGATGTGTCGATGTGTCGATGTGTCGATGTGTCGATGTGTGGATGTGTGAATGTGTGGATGTGTGGATGTGTCGATGTGTGGATGTGTGGATGTGTGGATGTGTGGATGTGTGGATATGTGAATGTGTGGATGTGTCGATGTTTCGATGTGTCGATGTGTCGATGTGTCGATGTGTCGATGCGTGGATGTGTCGATGTGTCGATGTTTCGATGTGTGGATGTGTCGATGTTTCGTTGTGTCGATGTGACGATGTGTCGATGTGTCAATGTGTCGATGTGTCGAAGTGTCGATGTGTTGAAGTATCGATGTGTGGATGTGTTGATGTTTCAATGTGTCGATGTGTCGATGTGTGGATGTGTCGACGTTTCGATGTGTCGATGTGTCGATGTACCGATATGGCGATGAGTGGATGTGTCGATGTGTGGATGTGTGGATGTGTGGATGTGTGGATGTGTGGATATGTGAATGTGTGGATGTGTCGATGTGTGGATGTGTCGAGGTTTCGATGTGTCGATGTGTCGATGTGTCGATTTGTGGATGTGTCGATGTGTCGATATGTCGATGTTTCGATGTGTCGATGTGTCGATTTGTGGATGTGTCGATGTGTCGATGTTTCGATGTGTGGATGTGTCGATGTTTCGTTGTGTCGATGTGACGATGTGTCGATGTGTCAATGTGTCGATGTGTCGAAGTGTCGATGTGTTGAAGTATCGATGTGTGGATGTGTTGATGTTTCATTGTGTCGATGTGTCGATGTGTGGATGTGTCGACGTTTCGATGTGTCGATGTACCGATATGGCGATGAGTGGATGTGTGGATGTGTGGATGTGTGGGTTTGAGGATGTGTCGATTTGTGGATGTGTCGATGTGTGGATGTGTCGATGTTTCGATGTGTCGATGTGTCGAAGTGTCGAAGTGTCGATGTGTCGATGTGCCGATGTGTCGATGTATCGATGTGACGATGTGTCGACGCGTCGATGTTTCGACGTGTCGATGTGTCGGTGTGTCGATGTGTCCATGTGTCGATGTGTCGATGAGTCCATGTGTCGATGTGTCGATGCGTGGATGTGTGGATGTGTGGATGTGGGGATTTGTGGATGTGTGGATGTGCTTATATGTGGATGTGTCGATTTGTGGATGTGTCGACGTGTCGATGTGTGGATTCGTGGATGTGTCGATGTGTTGATGTGCGGATGTGTGTAAGTGTGGATGTGTGGATGTGTGGATGTGTGGATGTGTTGATGTGAGGATGTGTGGATGTGTGGATGTTTGGAAGTGTCGATGTGTCGATGTGTCGAAGTGTCGATGTGGCGATGAATGGATGTGTGGATTTGTGGATGTGTGGATGTGTCGATGTGTCGATGTGTCGATGTGTCGATGTTTCGATGTGTCGATGTGTCGATGTGTCGATGTGTCGATGTGTCGATGTGTCGATGTGTCGATGTGTCGATGTGTCGATGTGTCGATGTGTCGATGTGTCGATGTGTCGATGTGTCGATGTGTCGATGTGTCGATGTGTCGATGTGTCGATGTGTCGATGTGTCGATGTGTCGATGTGTGGATGTGTGGATGTGTGGATGTGAGGATGTCTGGATGTGTGGATGTGTGGATGTGTCGATGGGTCGCTGTGTCGATTTGTGGAAGTTTTGACGAGTCGATGTGTCGATGTTTCGATGTGTCGATGTGTCGATGTGTCGATGTGCCGATGAGTCGATGTGTCGATTTGTCGATGTGTCGATGTGTCTATGTGTGGATGTGTCGATGAGTTGATGTGTCGATTTGTGGATGTGTCGACGAGTCGATGTGTCGATGTGTTGACGTGTTGATGTGTGGATGTGTGGATGTGTCGATGTGCCGATGTGTCGATGTTTCGATGTGTCGATGTGTCGATGTTTCGATGTGTCGATGTGTCGATGTGTCGACGAGTCGATGTGTCGATGTGTTGACGTGTTGATGTGTGGATGTGTGGATGTGTCGATGTTTCAATGTGTGGATGTGTGGATGTGTGGATGTGTGAATGTGTGGATGTGTGAATGTGTGGATGTGAGGATGTGTGGATGTGTGGATGTGTGGATTTGTCGATGGGTCGCTGTGTCGATTTGTGGATGTGTCGACGAGTTGATGTGTCGATGTGTGGAAGTGTCGATGTTTCGATATGTCGATGTGTCGATGTGTCGATGTGTCGATGTGTCGATGTGTGGATGTGTCGATGTTTCGATGTGTCAATTTGTCGATGTGTCGATGTGTCGATTTGTCGATGTGTCGATGTTTCGATGTGTCGATGTGTCGATGTGTCGACGAGTCGATGTGTCGATGTGTTGACGTGTTGATGTGTGGATGTTTCGATGTTTCGACGATTCGATTTGTCGATGTGACGATGTGTCGATGTGTGGATGTGTCGATGATTCGATGTGTCGATTTGTGGATGTGTCGACGAGTCGATGTGTGGATGTGTGGATGTATCGATGTGTGGATGTGTGGATGTGTGGATGTGTGAATGTGTGGATGTGTGAATGTGTGGATGTGAGGATGTGTGGATGTGTGGATGTGTGGATTTGTCGATGGGTCGCTGTGTCGATTTGTGGATGTGTCGACGAGTTGATGTGTCGATGTGTGGATGTGTCGATGTTTCGATATTTCGATGTGTCGATGTGTCGATGTGTGGATGTGTCGATGTTTCGATGTGTCAATTTGTCGATGTGTCGATTTGTCGATGTGTCGATGTGTCGATGTGTGTATGTGCGGATGTGAGGATGTGTGGATGTGTTTATTAGTGGATGTGTCGATGAGTCGATTTGTGGATGTGTCGACGATTCGATGTGTGGATGTGTGGATATGTGAATGTGTGGATGAGTCGATGTGTGGATGTGTCGATGTGTGGGTGTGTCGATGGGTCGATGTGTCGAATTGTGGATGTGTCGACGAGTCGATGTGTCGCTGTGTCGATGTGCCGATGTGTCGACGTGTCGACGTGTCGCTGTGTGGATGTGTGGATGTGTCGATGTGTGGATGTATGGATGTATGGATGTGTGGATGTGTGGATGTGTGGATGTGTGGATGTGTGGATGTGTGGATGTGTGGATGTGTGGATGTGTGGATGTGTGGATGTGTGGATGTGTCGTTGTGTCGAAGCGTCGATGTGTCGATGTGTCGATGTGTCGATGTGTCGATGTGTCGATGCGTGGATGTGTGGATGTGTGGATATGTGAATGTGTGGATGTGTCGATGTTTCGATGTGTTGATGTGTCGATGTGTCGATGTGTCGATGCGTGGATGTGTCGATGTGTCGATGTGTCGATGTGTCGATGTGTCGATGTGTCGATGTGTCGATGTGTCGATGTGTCGATGTGTCGATGTGTCGATGTGTCGATGTGTCGATGTGTCGATGTGTCGATGTGTGGATGTGTGAATGTGTGGATGTGTGGATGTGTCGATGTGTGGATGTGTGGATGTGTGGATGTGTGGATGTGTGGATGTGTGGATGTGTGGATGTGTCGATGTGTCGATGTGTCGATGTGTCGATGTGTCGATGTGTGGATGTGTGAATGTGTGGATGTGTGGATGTGTCGATGTGTGGATGTGTGGATGTGTGGATGTGTGGATGTGTGGATATGTGAATGTGTGGATGTGTCGATGTTTCGATGTGTCGATGTGTCGATGTGTCGATGTGTCGATGCGTGGATGTGTCGATGTGTCGATGTGTCGATGTGTCGATGTGTCGATGCGTGGATGTGTGGATGTGTGGATATGTGAATGTGTGGATGTGTCGATGTTTCGATGTGCCGATGTGTCGATGTGTCGATGTATCGATGTGTCGATGAGTCGATGTGTGGATGTGTCGATGAGTCGATGTGTCGATTTGTGGAAGTGTCGACGAGTCGATGTGTCGACGTGTGGATGTGTCGATGTTTCGATGTGTCGATGTGTCGATGTGTCGATGTGTCGATGTGTCGATGTGTCGATGTGTCGATGTGTCGATGTGTCGATGTTTCGATGTTTCGATGTGTCGATGTGGCGATGTGTCTAGGTGTCGATGTGTCGATGTGTCGATGTGTCGATGTGTCGAAGTGTCGATGTGTCGATGTGTCGATGTGTCGATGTGTCGATGTGTCGACGTGTCGATGTGTGGATGTGTGGATGTGTGGATGTGTCGATGTGTCGATGTGTCGATGTTTCGATGTGTCGATGTGTGGATGTGTCGACGTTTCGATGTGTCGATTTACCGATGTGGCGATGAGTGGATGTGTGGATTTGAGGATGTGTCGATTTGTGGATGTGTCGATGTGTCGTTGTTTCGATGTGTCGATGTGTCGATGTGTCGATGTGTCGATGTGTCGAAGTGTCGATGTGTCGATGTGTCGATGTGTCAATGTGTCGATGTGTCGATGTGTCGATGTGTCGATGTGTCGATGTGTCGATGTGTTGATGTGTTGATGTGTGGATGTGTCGATGTTTCGATGTGTCGATGTGTCGATGTGCCGATGTGTCGATGTTTCGATGTGTCGCAGTGTCGATGTGTCGATGTGTGGATGTGTGGATGTGTCGATGAGTCGATGTGTCGACTTGTGGATGTGTCGACGAGTCGATGTGTCGATGTGTCGATGTGTGGATGTGTGGATGTGTAGATGTGTGGATGTGTCGATGTGTGGATGTGTCGATGAGTCGATGTGTCGATGTGGGGATGTGTGGATGTGTGGATGTGTGGATGTGTGGATCTGTGGATGTGTGGATGTGTGGATGTGTGGATGTGTTGATGTGTGGATGTGTGGATGTGTGAATGTGTGGATGTGTGGATGTGTGGATGTCTGGATGTCTGGATGTGTGGATGTGAGGATGTGTGGATGTGTGGATGTGTGGATTTGTCGATGGGTCGCTGTGTCGATTTGTGGATGTGTCGACGATTCGATATGTCGATGTGTCGATGTGTGGATGTGTGGATGTGTAGATGTGTGGATGTGTCGATGTGTGGATGTGTCGATGAGTCGATGTGTCGATGTGGGGATGTGTGGATGTGTGGATGTGTGGATGTGTGGATGTGTGGATGTGTGGATGTGTGGATCTGTGGATGTGTGGATGTGTGGATGTGTGGATGTGTGGATGTGTTGATGTGTGGATGTGTGGATGTGTGAATGTGTGGATGTGTGGATGTGTGGATGTCTGGATGTCTGGATGTGTGGATGTGAGGATGTGTGGATGTGTGGATGTGTGGATTTGTCGATGGGTCGCTGTGTCGATTTGTGGATGTGTCGACGATTCGATGTGTCGATGTGTCGATGTGTGGATGTGTCGATGTTTCGATGTGTCGATTAGTCGTTGTGTCGATGTGTCGATGTGTCGATGTGTGGATGTGTCGATGTTTCGATGTGTCGATGTGGCGATTTGTCGATGTATCGATGTGTCGATGTGTGGATGTTCGGATGTGAGGATGTGTGGATGTGTTTATGAGTGGATGTGTCGATGAATCGATGTGTCGATTTGTGGATGTGTCGACGAGTTGATGTGTCGATGTGTGGATGTGTGGATATGTGAATGTGTGGATGAGTCGATGTGTGGATGTGTCAATGTGTGGATGTGTGGGTGTGTCGATGAGTCGATGTGTCGATTTGTGGATGTGTCGACGAGTCGATGTGTCGCTGTGTGGATGTGTCGATGTTTCGATGTGTCGATGTGTCGATT
The DNA here is from genome assembly GCA_964017055.1 of Chloromyia formosa. Taxonomy (NCBI): domain Eukaryota; kingdom Metazoa; phylum Arthropoda; class Insecta; order Diptera; family Stratiomyidae; genus Chloromyia; species Chloromyia formosa. The sequence continues at coordinate 70,219,522 of OZ024814.1, forward strand.
TGTGGATGTGTGGATGTGTGGATGTGTCGATATGTGGATGTGTGGAAATGTGAATGAGTGGATGTGTGGATGTGTGGATTTGAAGATTTGTGGATGTATGGATGTGTGGAAGTGTCGATGAATCGATGTGTCGATTTGTGGATGTGTTGATGTGTCGATGAATCGATGTTTCGATTTGTGGATGTGTTGATGTGTCGATGTGACCATGTGTCGATGTTTCTCTGTTTTGATGTGTCGATGTGTCGATGTTTCGATGTTTCGATGTGTCGATGTGTCGATGTGTCGATGTGTCGATGTGTCAATGTGTCGATGTGTCGATGTGTGGATGTGTCGAGGTTTCGATGTGTCGATGTGTCAATTTGTGGATGAGACGATGTGTCGATATGTCGATGTTTCGATGTGTCGATGTGTCGATTTGTGGATGTGTCGATGTGTCGATGTTTCGATGTGTGGATGTGTCGATGTTTCGTTGTGTCGATGTGACGATGTGTCGATGTGTCAATGTGTCGATGTGTCGAAGTGTCGATGTGTTGATGTATCGATGTGTGGATGTGTTGATGTTTCGATGTGTCTATGTGTCGATGTGTGGATGTGTCGACGTTTCGATGTGTCGATGTACCGATGTGGCGATGAGTGGATGTGTGGATGTGTGGATGTGTGGGTTTGAGGATGTGTCGATTTGTTAATGTGTCGATGTGTGGATGTGTCGATGTTTCGATGTGTCGATGTGTCGAAGTGTCGAAGTGTCGATGTGTCGATGTGCCGATGTGTCGATGTATCGATGTGAGGATGTGTCGACGCGTCGATGTTTCGACGTGTCGATGTGTCGGTGTGTCGATGTGTCCATGTGTCGATGTGTCGATGAGTCCATGTGTCGATGTGTCGATGCGTGGATGTGTGGATGTGTGGATTTGTGGTTGTGTGGATGTGCTTATATGTGGATGTGTCGATTTGTGTATGTGTCGACGTGTCGATGTGTGGATTCGTGGATGTGTCGATGTGTTGATGTTCGGATGTGTGTAAGTGTGGATGTGTGGATGTGTGGATGTGTTGATGTGAGGGTGTGTGAATGAGTGGATGTTTGGAAATGTCGATGTGTCGATGTGTCGAAGTGTCGATGTGGCGATGAATGGATGTGTGGATGTGTCGATGTGTCGATGTGTCGATGTTTCGATGTTTCGATGTGTCGATGTGTCGATGTGTCGATGTGTCGATGTGTCGATGTGTCGATGTGTCGATGTGTCGGTGTGTCGATGTGTCGATGTGTCGATGTGTCGATGTGTCGATGTGTCGATGTGTCGATGTGTCGATGTGTCGATGTATGGATGTGTGGATGTGTGGATGTGTGGATGTGAGGATGTCTGGATGTGTGGATGTGTCGATGGGTCGCTGTGTCGATTTGTGGATGTTTTGACGAGTCGATGTGTCGATGTGCCGATGAGTCGATGTGTCGATTTGTCGATGAGTCGATGTGTCTATGTGTGGATGTGTCGATGAGTTGATGTGTCGATTTGTGGATGTGTCGACGAGTCGATGTGTCGATGTGTTGACGTGTTGATGTGTGGATGTGTGGATGTGTCGATGTTTCGATGTATCGATGTGTCGATGTACCGATGTGTCAATGTTTCGGTGTGTCGATGTGTCGCTGTGTGGATGTGTCGATGAATCGATGTGTCGACGATTCGATGTGTCGATGTGACGATGTGTCGATGTGTGGATGTGTCGATGATTCGATGTGTCGATTTGTGGATGTGTCGACGAGTCGATGTGTGGATGTGAGGATGTGTGGATGTGTGGATTTGTCGATGGGTCGCTGTGTCGATTTGTGGATGTGTCGACGAGTTGATGTGTCGATGTGTGGATGTGTCGATGTTTCTATATCGATGTGTCGATGTGTGGATGTGTCGATGTTTCGATGTGTCAATTTGTCGATGTGTCGATGTGTCGATTTGTCGATGTGTCGATATGACGATGTGTGTATGTGCGGATGTGAGGATGTGTGGATGTGTTTATTAGTGGATGTGTCGATGAGTCGATTTGTGGATGTGTCGACGATTCGATGTGTGGATGTGTGGATATGTGAATGTGTGGATGAGTCGATGTGTGGATGTGTCGATGTGTGGGTGTGTCGATGGGTCGATGTGTCGAATTGTGGATGTGTCGACGAGTCGATGTGTCGCTGTGTCGATGTGCCGATGTGTCGACGTGTCGACGTGTCGCTGTGTGGATGTGTGGATGTGTCGATGTGTGGATGTATGGATGTATGGATGTGTGGATGTGTGGATGTGTGGATGTGTGGATGTGTGGATGTGTGGATGTGTGGATGTGTCGTTGTGTCGATGTGTCGAAGTGTCGATGTGTCGATGTGTCGATGTTTCGATGTGTCGATGTGTCGATGTGTCGATGTGTCGATGTGTCGATGTGTCGATATGTGGATGTGTGAATGAGTGGATGTGTGGATGTGTCGATGTGTCGATGTGTGGTTGTGTGGATGTGTGGATGTGTGGATGTGTCGATGTTTCGATGTGTCGATGTGTCGATGTTTCGATGTGTCGATGTGTCGATGTGTCGATGCGTGGATGTGTCGATGTATCGATGTGTCGATGAGTCGATGTGTATATGTGTCGATGAGTCGATGTGTCGATTTGTGGATGTGTCGACGAGTCGATGTGTCGACGTGTGGATGTGTCGATGTTTCGATGTTTCGATGTGTCGATGTGTCGGTGTGTGGATGTGTGGATGTGTGGATGCGTCGTTGTGTCGATGTGTCGATGTGTCGGTGTTTCGATGTGTCGATGTGTCGATGTGTCGATGTGTCGATATGCAGATGTGTCGATGTGTCGATGTGTCGACGTGTCAATGTGTGGATGTGTGGATGTGTGGATGTGTGGATGTGTGGATGTGTGGATGTGAGGAAGTGTGGATGTGTGGATGTGTGGATGTGTGGATGTGTCGATGTGTCGATGTGACGATGTGTCGATGTGTGGATGTGTCGATGATTCGATGTGTCGATGTGTCGATGTTTCCATGTGTCGATGTGTCGTTGTGTTGATGTGTTGATGTGTCGATGTGTGGATGTGTGGATGTGTCGATGTTTCGATGTGTCGATGTGTCGATGTGTCGATGTGTCGATTTGTGGATGTGTCGATGTGTCGATGTGTCGATGTGTCGATGTGTCGATGTGTCGATGTGTCGATGTGGCGATGTGTCGATGTGTCGATGTGTCGATGTGTTGATGCATCGATGTGTGGATGTGTCGATGTTTCGATGTGCCGATGTGTCGATGTGTCGACGTGTGGATTTGTCGACGTTTCGATGTGTCGATGTACCGATGTGGCGATGAGTGGATTTGTGGATGAGTGGATGTGTGGATGAGTGGATGTGTGGATTTGAGGATGTGTCGATTTGTTGATGTGTCGATGTGTGGATGTGTCGATGTTTCGATGTGTCGATGTGTCGAAGTGTCGAAGTGTCGATGTGTCGAAGTGTCGATGTGTCGATGTGTCGATGTGTCGATGTGTCGATGTGTCGATGTGTCGATGTGTCGATGTGTCGATGCGTCGATGCGTCGATGTTTCGATGTGTCGATGTGTCGGTGTGTCGATGTGTCCATGTGTTGATGTGTCGATGTGTCCATGTGTCGATGTGTCGATGTGTGGATGTGTGGATGTGCTTATATGTGGATGTGTCTATTTGTGGATGTGTCGACGTGTCGATGTGTGGATTCGTGGATGCGTCGATGTGTCGATGTGTCGATGTGTGGATGTGTGGATGTGTGGATGTGTGGATGTGTGGATGTGTTGATGTGAGGATGTGTGGATGTGTGGATGTGTGGATGTGTGGATGTGCGGATGTGTGGATGTGTCGATGTGTCGATGTACCGATGTGGCGATGAGTGGATGTGTGGATGTGTGGATGTGTGGATGAGTGGATGTGTCGATATGTCGATGTGTCGATGTGTCGATGTGTGGATGTGTCGATGTTTCGATGTGTCGTTGTGTCGATGGGTCGATGTGTCGATGTGTGGATGTGTGGATGTGTCGATGTTTCGATGTGTCGATGTGTCGATTTGTGGATGTGTCGATGTGTCGATGTGTCGATGTGTCGATGTTTCGATGTGTTGATATGTCGATGTGTCGATGTTTCGATGTGTGCATGTGTGGATGTTTGCATGTGTGGATGCGCGCATATCTGGATGTGTGCATGTGTGGATGTGTGAATGTGCCGATTTGTGTATGTGTGGATAAGTCGATGTGTGGGTGTGTGGATGTGTCGATGTGTCGATGTGTCGATGTAACGATGTGGCGATGAGTGGATGTGTGGATGTGTGGATGTGTGGATGAGTGGAGGTTTCGATGTGTCGGTGTATCGATGTGTCCATGTGTCGATGTGCCGATGTGTCCATGTGTCGATGTGTCGATGTGTCGATGTGTGGATGTGTGGATGTGTGGATGTGTGGATGTGCTTATATGTGGATGTGTCGATTTGTGGATGTGTCGACGTGTCGATGTTTCGATGTGTCGATGTGTCGATATGCCGATGTGTCGATGTGTCGATGTGTCGACGTGTCGATGTGTGGATGTGTGGATGTGTCGATGTGTCGAAGTGTCGAAGTGTCGATGTGTCGATGTGTGGATGTGTGGATGTGTGGATGTGTGGATGTTTGGAGGTGTGGATGTGTGGATGAGTGGATGTGTGGATGTGAGGAAGTGTGGATGTGTGGATGTGTGGATGTGTGGATGTGTGGATGTGTCGATGTGACGATGTGTCGATGTGTGGATGTGTCGATGTTTCGATGTGTCGATGTGTCGATGTTTCGATGGGTCGATGTGTCGATGTGTCGATGTGTCGATGTGTGGATGTGTGGATGTGTTGATGTGAGGATGTGTGGATGTGTGGATGTGTGGATGTGTGGATGAGTGGATGTGTCGATATGTCGATGTGTCGATATGCCGATGTGTCGATGTGTCGACGTGTCGATGGTCGGATGTGTGGATGTGTCGATGTGTCGAAGTGTCGATGTGTCGATGTGTGGATGTGTGGATTTGTGGATGTCTGGATGTTTGGATGTGTGGATGTGTGGATGTGTGGATGTGTGGATGTGAGGAAGTGTGGATGTGGGGATGTGTGGATGTGTGGATGTGTCGATGTGACGATGTGTCCATGTGTGGATGTGTCGATGTTTCGATGTGTCGATGTGTCGATGTTTCGATGTGTCAATGATTCGATGTGTCGATGTGTCGGTGTGTCGATGTGTCGATGTGTGGATGTGTGGATGTGTCGATGTGACGATGTGTCGATGTGTGGATGTGTCGATGTTTCGATGTGTCGATGTGTCGATGTTTCTATGTGTCGATTTGTCGATGTGTGGATGTGTGGATGTGTTGATGTGAGGATGTGTGGATGTGTGGATGTGTGGATGTGTGGATGTGTGGATGTGTCGATGTGTCGATGTGTCGATGTACCGATGAGTGGATGTGTGGATGTTGTGGTGTATCTTATGTGACACAACCCATCATCACTTCAATTTTATAATTACGTCAACAAACGACCTTGCCTTTATCTGTGCCACGATATTACGTATTATCCAAAACAAAAACATTGCGATAATTCCAGTAAGCTACATGCACTTGTAATTTGATCATACATTGTTGATGGAAGTTCAAGTCGCGTGCTCACATGGAAATATTTTTGAATCATCAAAACATATGTAATACAGGTGAGTAATGGCAGAGTCGTTGACCATAGGAAAAGTGGAGCAATCATTTGCACTTTTTCCGATGGGAACTAATCAATAATGAATAATGAGTAATCGATAAGAACTTAGCAAGTAAGCATAAATTAAGTATAAATACTTGTTAACTTTTAAGTAAAATACACAGTCGTTATAGCATACTTGACAAGTGTGTTATTACTAGAGTGCCTATTCCTGGCGACACCTTTTACCTCGCGTGCCTATCCATCTCGGCACCGAGACCACCAAAGGAGTGCCTATCTGGCGGCACCCGAAGGTATTGCCTTTAGTGGCATTGGCCAGTGGCATCTAGTTGTGCCGGCCCTCTCCTCTTGCCAACAAAAATTATAATTATTTCTTTCTTCTCTAACATGGCCCGTAGACGACAAAAATGGAAGCAAAGCCTCCCCACATGGCGATCCTGCCCACCTCGACCGGAACTAAAGTAGTAGAGCAGTCTGAAGATGAGAAGCTGCGAGAAGTTCTAGCTAGAGTAAAATTTAGTATAGAGAAACAACGCCCTGAGAAGGAAAAGAAGAAGATATCGTTTATCAGCTGCGCCGCGGATACTTCTATCAACCGCAAGAACGGGATAGATACAAAGAAACTACTGGAGGAGTATACAGCAAACCCCCAACAACAAACGAGATTCCACGGTACACACCATGTAAGATACCGAGCGGACCACGACCGATTACGTTAGAAGATTATAAGAAAAGAAAAACTGGAAGTGCAGAAGCCAAACTAACAACGATACCAACTCTGAAGAAACCGAAGAAGCGGAGAGGAGGCGTACAGGTACGAAACAGAAGATTAATAGCTGCGCTCAAGCGGGATATACAAGAGCGAACGACCCGAGATTGGCAAAGGGACCAAGAAATATACAACAGAATTGCAGATCTGGAAGCACAGACGTTCAGAAAGAAGAAAGATGGGAGGACAACAGTCGATAATCAGCAACGTAAATGAATACGAGATGACTACTTTAGCCTTAGTTATAATCATTATAATCTATTTTATTATAAATAAGATAAATAAGAATTGTAAAAATTATATTAGACATAATATTAATAGAACGGTAAACATATAAAAAAAAAAATATAAATAAAAAAAAAAAATTTAAAATAATATACCTTTCACTATAATATAATTGGGTATTTTTAGTAATTTGATTTTTGATAATTTGAATTTCCACATAATTCCCATACTTTCACTAAAAATTTTTCAATTAACAATTTTTGTCGTCTTGGAATCCAATCCACTACCCAATGAAAGAACTGGTGAATGAGATCGATAGAATTTTGAATAGCATTCTAAAAAATCCAAATAGAACTTATACTAAAGAAACAATCCTTCAGAAATTAGAATACATTTGCGAACTTAAAAATAATTTTCAACAGGCACAGAAATCCAAAGAAACCATCACTATTGAGATTGAATTTAAAACCAAATTCCTCAAAACAGAACATCTATTGCAAAAACAATTAGATAAATACAAGATGGCTACTTTCAATATTAGTACGGCTTCGAAAGCTATACAAATATTCACGGGAAACTACAAGGAATAAGAATCTTTCCTTAAGGTTGTAGAAATTTTGAGTTCAGGTTTAGATGCTGTTGAACATAAAAAACTAATAGAGTTTACATATCACGTGAAATTAAATTCTATGGTAAGAACATCGGTTTGTGCAATAGGTGAACCAACAACATTTAATGAGTTATCTACTATTCTCAGAGAAAGATACAAGAGCTGACTTACAATACCTAAAATCCATACCATTCTTACAAACTATTCTCAAAACCAATTGTCAGTGACAAATTTCAAAGAAAAAATTTTATCATTAATCGCAGAACTTAATAGCTTACAGATTAAGGAATTAGGGATTTCCGCATCAGAGGCTGAAAAGAAAGTCGTTACAAAGATGAATGACGTCTACGCCCTGAACATATTTAAAAATGGTTTGAATGAACAACTAAAAAGTACAGTGTTCGCTGCTCAACCAAAAACTTTTACAGATGCTGCAAACCTAGCATCAGAGCTTGAGAAAGCATACTCAAGTAATCAGGTCATGCACTATAAAAATAGGAATAATAATCAAAACAAAAATAAGAATAATAATAATAAGGGACAAAACTATAGCAATAATAAAAATAATAACCAACGTAAAAATAATAATAACGCTGGTAATTAAAATAATAACACTGGAAACAATAATAACAATAATTATAGACAAGGAAATAATTACAATAAAAATAGAAATACAAATAATAATGTAAATATTATAAATGACCAGGGAAACGTAACAGACCCGGAGATCGAAGAATAAGTAATAAAAATATATCACTTCCCTCCGGTTCAGATAAAAACATATATAAAATATCGGATAACCTAACCAATTATGTCACACTTAGAGTATTGAATGTTAAGAGAACATTCACATTCCTGATAGATACTGGAGCAGACATCTCTATATGCAAAGAGATCATTCCATTTGAAATCTCAACAGAAAACAGGTGTAGACTTACCGGAATTACTAATGGAGAAATTTTTTCATTAGGCACATCCAGTCTAGATTTCGCTTTTGACGAAAACAAACTAAGTCACAATTTTCATATTGTAGGCAACGATTTTCCGATTACCACAGATGGTATACTGGGAAGAGATTTCCTTATAAGATATATGTGTAAAATCGATTATGAAACTTTTACTATCAACATTTCTCTCAAAGGTGAAGAATTTACTCTACCATTAAACACAAAACCCTTGTGTATCAACCAGATACATTTACCACCCAGATCCGAAACCATACATCCAATAAATCTAAAGTTAGATGAAGACAGCGTCGTTCTTAACCAGGAAATTCAAGAAGGAGTTTACATTGCAAATACCATCGCACCCGCGAGAGGAAATTGTCATATCAAAATCCTAAATACCAACAATGCTAATGTCTCACTATCAGCCATCAGAATAAAAACTGAACCATTAAGACTTTATTACGTTGTAAAATCTTCGCAACAAAATTCACTAGATCAAGAGAGATTAGAGAAACTCTTAAAATTACTAAATGTAGAATTAAAAGACAAAAATGAGGAAGATTCTCTCATTAAGATATTCAAAGATTTCCAAGATATATTTCATCTTGATGATGAACCACTATCCACAAATAACTTTTACTCACAAAATCTTTCGACTACCGACTCTAATCCAACATATGTAAAGAATTACAGACTTCCTCAAACACAACAGGAAGAAATCAATAGACAAGTTGAAAAACTGATGGATGATGACATTATTGAGCACTCAACTAGTCCATACAATTCACCATTATTACTAGTTCCCAAGAAAGGAACAAACGACACAAAGAAATGGCGACTTGTAGTTGACTTTAGGAAATTGAATACAAAAATTGTTAATGACAAATTCCCTCTTACACGAATAGAAGATGTTCTAGATAAGGTAGGAAGAACAAAATATTTTTCAACGTTAGATATGACTAGCTCTTTTCATCAGATCAGTTTAAATAAAAAATCAAGACCACTTACTGCATTTTCAACCTCTAATGGACACTTTCATTTCAAACGGTTACCATTCGGCTTAAAAATATCATCGAACAGTTTCCAGCGAATGTTAACAATAGCTCTTTGTGGCTTAGATAGCAACGCGTTCTTATATGTCGATGACATTATAGTCTTTGGTTGTAGTTTGCAAAATCATAATGAAAATTTGATTAACGTATTCAAACGACTACAGAGATACAACCTGAAACTGAATCCTACCAAATGTTGTTTTCTAAGACCAGAAGTTGTATACTTAGGTCATTTAATAACTAAAGATGGTATAAAAACCGACCCATCAAAGTTCCATGTTATAAAAAATTATCCTACACCAAAAAATGCAGATGAAGTAAGACGATTCATTGCATTCTGCAACTATTATCGCAGATTCATTCAAAATTTCGCTCAAACAGCAAAATGTTTGAACAATCTATTGAAGAAGAATCAACCTTTCATTTGGTCAGAGGAATGCCAAACAGCATTCAACTCGTTAAAACAGAAACTGATGAACCCACCAATCCTACAATACCCTGACTTCGATAAAACTTTTATTGTAACTACAGACGCATCTGACTTAGCACTTGGTGCAGTACTTTCACAAGGTGAAATAGGTTTTGATCTACCGATTTCATATGCTAGCAAATCGCTAAATAAGCACGAAATCAACAAACCTGTGATTGAAAAAGAATTATTAGCAATTCACTGGGCTATAAACTTTTTCAAACCCTATATCTTTGGTCGCAAATTTATAGTTGTCACAGACCATCGACCATTAGTAGCTTTATTCTCTCATAAAAATCCCTCCTCTAAATTAACGAGAATAAGACTGGATCTAGCGGATTATGATTTCGAGATCATATACAAACAAGATAAAACTAATACAAACGCAGACGCGTTATCAAGAATCAAAATTGATTCTGAAATGTTGAAAGAAATGATTCCAACGTCTATTGATAATACGACTCCAAGAACACTTGATATACTAGCTATCACGCGAGGTATGTCGAAGAAAAGTGATTTACTCTCTAACAAAGAGAATCAAACTGACAGTCCAGATGAGAGCATCACCCAACAGAAGCGTCATGAACTTCATATTTGGGAATGCACATCTCTATCGGACATCAGAAATATAAATAAATTGAAATTTATATTAGAACGCAATGGCCGCAATCATATTTCACAAACTGCAAGATATAGTGATAATCCACATAACTCAGGTTATCGGTCGGAGAAACTATCATCAAATATGCGTTTTGAAATAAACGAAAACGAGGTAATCGTAAGATACAGTGATAATCCTCACAATCCAGATTGTCTGATGGAGAAACTAGTATCACAAATGCGAAAACTCGGAATAATAGAGCTAGCGCTAAGTGAAAATGATGATATTTTCATGCTCTTTAACAAAACAGAATTTAAAGATAAATTCAATGAACTACAACAAAAGAATGTTGAAAAGTTCGCCAAAGGCCAAAAATATGATAGTGCACTAGAACAAACTCAAAATATTGAAAATTTCAAGCGTTCACAATTGAGAATTATAATTTATAAACCACCCATAAGAATAATCGATAGCGCAACACAACAAAAACTTATCGAAGAATATCACAATACACCTTATGGAGGACATTTCGGAGTACGTAAGACAATATTAAAACTAAAACAAAAATTCGTGTGGAAAAATATGTCGAAAATGGTTAAATCCTTTGTATCAAATTGTTTGTCATGCAAAAGGAATAAACAAACCAGACACATTAAGGAAAAATTAATTTTAACTGAGACTCCAAACTCTAGTTTTGAGATTATCGCTATAGATACAGTTGGACCGTTGAGAATCTCCAATGGATACCGCTATATCTTAACGATACAATGTGAATTAACAAAATTCATAATTGCTTATCCAATCGAAACAAAAGAGGCAAACAATATAGCTACTACATTAGTAGAATAGTTTATATTAAAACATGGTTGCTTCAAGATATTGAAATCAGACAGAGGTACAGAATTCCTAAACGAAACTTTAAAAAGTATTTGCGATTTACTAAAAATTAAGCAGGTGTTTTCAACCCCATATCATCACCAAACATTGGGCAGTGTCGAAAGAAATCATAGAGTTTTGAATGAGTATTTATTGAATTTCGCACAAGATGAAAACTGGGATAAATGGATACCGTATTACACTTTTGCGTATAATACAACTCCACATGTGGATACTCAATATACACCATATGGAAAATTAGCAAACCTACCCAATGATATTATTGAAAGCAAAGAACCGATTTATAATTTCGATAAATATGTCAATGAACTGAAAGTAAGACTACAGAAATCTATACAGACAGCAAGAAATTTAATAGATATTGCAAAAAGGAAAAGAAAACAATTATACGATGAAACTAGTTATGTTACATCTAAATTTAGAATAGGAGATTTTGTATTGATCAAAAATGAAAATAAAACCAGGAGTCCGAAGCGTATATACCCTAGACTTGTACAGACCTAGTGGTGATACCAAAAGTAATAATTGGCAACGACCATGCATTAAAAGTGAGTTTTCTATATAGCCAGTTTATAGGGGAGGTTGGCACTCATTCAGGGAGATCTTGACCATTCTCAAAATGAACTAACTCAACTAACTAACCCATTCTACAAATATTTGTTGAATTTTTCAAGTCGCTAGCTTCATTCCATCGAAAGTTATTGCTTATTTGAAGTCTCAGTTGTAGGGGAGGTAAGGGTTCCTTGGGTCGGATCTTGCCCATCATTGCCACCAACCAATTAGATCACCCAACAAACATACAAACAAAATTTTAAGTCTCTAGCTTCACTCTATCGACAGATATCGCTTATTTGAAGTTTCGTTTGTAGGGGAAGTAGGGGTTTCGTTGGTCGGATTTTACGCATTTTCAATATTAGCCGACTGGATCCTAATACAAACATTTGGGCAAAATTTCAAGTCGCTAGCTTTATTTTGTCGTAAGCTATCGCTTGTTTTAAGTGTCATCTCTAGGGGAGGTAGGGGTTCATTAGGTCGGATCTAACCCATCTTTAATGCCAACTAACTCAATCTCACTTCAAACATTTGACCAAAATTTCAAGTTGCTGGCTTCATTCTATCAGAAGTTATCGCTTATTTGAAGTTTCATTTGTAGGGGAGGTAGGGGTTCCTTAAGTCGGATCTTGCCCATTTTCAGTGCTAACTAATAAGACCTTACTACCAACATTCTACCAAATTTTCAACTTGCTAGTGTCATTCTATCGAAAGTTATCGTAATTAAAATAATATTTAATTTTTTGAATTTTGTAGGGGAAGTAGGCGTTCCTTTGATCTGATTGTGCCCAACTTCCCAGATCCTAAGCAGCTTCTCACCCCAGGGTTACATGCCAAAAATCAGATGTCTACGTCAATTGGTTCAAGAGTTATGGAGAAAAAACCTGAAAAGTAGGGTAGTACGGGGCTCTTTGTAAGAAAATTACCGTTAGTTTTAAACTGATCGATTTTATTTTTCCAGAGGAGTATAAGATTACCATCACGAGCAATCTACCAAAGCTAGAGGTTTTCATGTTTATTTAATCGGGAGTTATAAATACATTTAATTATTTTACATATGTAGGGGAGGTAGGCGTTCTCTTGGCCTGATCATACCCATTTTCAATACCAACCAACTAGATCATACTTCCAACATCTGACCAAAATTTGAAGGCTCTAGCTTTATTCTATCGAAAGTTATCGTGCGAACGGACAGACAGACGGACAGACGGACAGACGGACAGACGGACAGACGGACAGACGGACAGACGGACAGACAGACAGACAGACAGACAGACAGACAGACAGATAGACATGGCTTAATCGAATCAGGAGGTGACCCTGATCATTTATATATATACATTGCTATACCTCCGGAGCCTCCTTTAAGGTGTTACATATTTCCGTCGTGACAAAAACAATATACCCTATACTAAAAGTCTAGGGTATAAAAAAAGGTGTTTCACCATATATAGGACCGTATAAAATAATAGAAACGTCAGGTGTAAACACTACAGTAAGAATTAATGACAAAGACAAAACTTACCACAATAACATGTTAAAACCTTTAAAAAATTAAAACATTGGTATGAGTTACACAGATAACAATTTAACTAAAAAACCAGGCCGAAGCTTCGCTTCGGCCCGGAGTCCGAAGCGTATATACCCTAGACTTGTACAGACCTAGTGGTGATACCAAAAGTCCCAATTGGCAGCGACCATATGTATTAGAAGTGGGTCTCCTATATGGCCAGTTCATAGGGGAGGTTGGCACTCATTCAGTGGGATCTTGACCATTCTCAAAATCAATTAACTAACCCATTCTACAAATATTTGTCGCAGTTTTCAAGTTGCTAGCTTCATTCTATCGAAAGTTAACGCTTATTTAAAGTTTCACTTGTAGGGGAGGTAGGGGTTCCTTGGGTCGGATCTTGCCCATCATTGCCACCAACCAATTAGATCCTGCTACAAACATTTAAAAAAAATTCAAGTCTCAAGCTTCACTCTATCGAAAGTTATCGCTTATTTGAAGTTTCATTTGTAGGAGAAGTAGGGGTTTCGTTGGTCGGATTTTACGTATTTTCAATATTAGCCAACTGGATCATACTACAAACATTTGACCGAAATTTCAACTCGATAGCTTTATTTTGTCGTTAAGCTATCGCTTATTTTAAGTTTCATTTCTAGGGGAGGTAGGGGTTCCTTAAGTCGGATCGTACCCATCTTTAATGCCAACTAACTCAATCTCACTTTAAACATTTGATCAAAATTTCAAGTTGCTGGCTTCATTCTATCAAAAGTTATCGCTTATTTGAAGTTTCATTTGTAGGGGAGGTGGGGGTTCCTTGAGTCGTATCTTGCCCATTTTCAATACCATCAAAGTAGGTCGTACTAGCAACATTTTGTCAAATTTTCAACTTGCTAGTATAATTTTTTAGAAAGTTATCGTAATTAAGGGAATATTTAATTTTTTGAAATTTGTAGGCGTTCCTTTGATCTGATTATGCCCAACTTACAAAACCTTAAGCAACTTCTGACTTCAAGGTTACATGCCAAAAATCAGGTGCCTACGTCAATTGGTTCAGGAGTTATATACAAAAAACCTGAAAATTAGGGAAGTACCGGGTTCTTTGTAAGAAAATTACCGTTAGTTTCCAACTGATCGATTTTATTTTCCCAGGAGAGTATAAAATTACCCTCATGAGTAATCTACCAAAGCTAGAGCTTTTCACGTTTATTTAATCGGGAGTTATAGATACATTTATGTATTTTACATATGTAGGGGAGGTAGGCGTTCTATTGGCCTGATCATGCCCATTTTCAATACCATCCAACTAGATTACACTACCAATATTTGACCAAAATTTCAAGGCTCTAGCTTCATTCTATCGAGAGTTATCGTGCGAACGGACAGACAGACGGACAGACAGACAGACAGACAGACAGACAGACAGACAGACGGACAGACAGACAGACAGACAGACAGACAGACATGGCTAAATCGAATCAGGAGGTGACCCTGATCATTTATATATATACATTGCTATACCTCCGGAGCCTCCTTTAAGGTGTTACATATTTCCGTCGTGACAAAAACAATATACCCTACACTAAAAGTCTAGGGTATAATTATTTAGTCATTACTAATTAAATTTTTAATCTTGTTATAAATTTATTTCCAAATGTAAATAAATTTCTCAAAGGGTGAGGGTGTGGTGTATCTTATGTGACACAACCCATCATCACTTCAATTTTATAATTACGTCAACAAACGACCTTGCCTTTATCTGTGCCACGATATTACGTATTATCCAAAACAAAAACATTGCGATAATTCCAGTAAGCTACATGCACTTGTAATTTGATCATACATTGTTGATGGAAGTACAAGTCGCGTGCTCACATGGAAATATTTTTGAATCATCAAAACATATGTAATACAGGTGAGTAATGGCAGAGTCGTTGACCATAGGAAAAGTGGAGCAATCATTTGCACTTTTTCCGATGGGAACTAATCAATAATGAATAATGAGTAATCGATAAGAACTTAGCAAGTAAGCATAAATTAAGTATAAATACTTGTTAACTTTTAAGTAAAATACACAGTCGTTATAGCATACTTGACAAGTGTGTTATTACTAGAGTGCCTATTCCTGGCGACACCTTTTACCTCGCGTGCCTATCCATCTCGGCACCGAGACCACCAAAGGAGTGCCTATCTGGCGGCACCCGAAGGTATTGCCTTTAGTGGCATTGGCCAGTGGCATCTAGTTGTGCCGGCCCTCTCCTCTTGCCAACAAAAATTATAATTATTTCTTTCTTCTCTAACATGGCCCGTAGACGACAAAAATGGAAGCAAAGCCTCCCCACAGTGTGTGGATGTGTGGATGTGTGGATGTGTCGATGTGTCGATGTGACGATGTGTCGATGTGTGGATGTGTCGATGTTTCGATGTGTCGATGTGTCGATGTTTCGATGTGTCGATGTGTCGATGTGTCGATGTGTCGATGTGTGGATGTGTGGATGTGTCGATGTTTCGATGTGAAGATGTGTCGATGTGTCGATTTGTGGATGTGTCGATGTGTCGTTGTGTCGATGTGTCGATATGCCGATGTGTCGATGTGTCGATGTGTCGACGTGTGGATTTGTAGACGTTTCGATGTGTCGATGTGTCGATGTAACGATGTGGCGATGAGTGGATGTGTGGATGAGTGGATGTGTGGATTTGAGGATGTGTCGATTTGTGGATGTGTCGATGTGTGGATGTGTCGATGTTTCGATGTGTCGATGTGTCGAAGTGTCGAAGTGTCGAAGTGTCGAAGTGTCGATGTGTCGATGTGTCGATGTGTCGATGTGTCGATGTGTCGATGTGTCGATGTGTCGATGTGTCGATGTGTCGATGCGTCGATGTTTCGATGTGTCGATGTGTCGATGTGTCAGTGTGTCGATGTGTCGATGTGTCGATGTGTCGATGTGTCGATGTGTCGATGTGTCGATGTGTCGATGTGTGGATGTGTGGATGTGTGGATGTGCTTATATGTGGATGTGTCGACGTGTCGATGTGTGGATTCGTGGATGCGTCGATGTGTCGATGTGTCGATGTGTGGATGTGTGGATGCGTGGATGTGTGGATGTGTTGATGTGGGGATGTGTGGATGTGTGGATGTGTGGATGTGTCGATGTGTCGATGTGTCGATGTGTCGATGTACCGATGTGGCGATGAGTGGATGTGTGGATGTGTGGATGAGTGGATGTGTCGATATGTCGATGTGTCGATGTGTCGATGTGTCGATGTGTCGATGTGTGGATGTGTCGATGTTTCGATGTGTCGTTGTGTCGATGTGTCGATGTATCGATGTGTGGATGTGTGGATGTGTCGATGTTTCGATGTGTCGATGTTTCGATGTGTCGATGTGTCGATGTGTCGATGTGTCGATTTGTGGATGTGTCGATGTGTCGATGTGTTGATGTGTCGATGTGTCGATGTGTCGATGTTTCGATGTGTCGATGTGTCGATGTGTCGATCTGTCGATGTGTCGATGTGTCGATGTGTCGATGTGTCGATGTGTCGTTGTGTCGATGTGTCGATGTGTTGATGTGTGGATGTGTGGATGTGTCGTTGTTTCGATGTGTCGATGTTTCGATGTGTCGATGTGTCGAAGTGTTGATTTGTGAATGTGTCGATGTGTCGATGTGTGCATGTGTGGATGTTTGCATGTGTGGATGTGCGCATGTCTGGATGTGTGCATGTGTGGATGTGTGAATGTGCCGATTTTTGTATGTGTCTATAAATCGATGTGTGGTTGTGTCGATGTGTGGATGTGTGGATGTGTGGATGTGTGGATGTGTGGATGTTTCGATATGTCGATGTGTCGATGTGTCGATGTACCGATGTGGCGATGAGTGGATATGTGGATGTGTGGATGAGTGGATGTGTCGATGTGTCGATGTGTCGATGTGTCGTTGTGTCGATGTGTCGATTTGTCGATGTGTGGATGTGTGGATGTGTCGTTGTTTCGATGTGTCGATGTGTCGATGTGTCGATGTGTCGATGTGTCGATGTGTCGATATGTCGATGTGTCGATGTGTCGATGTGTCGATGTTTCGATGTGTCGATGTGTCAATGTGTCGATGTGTTGATGTGTTGATGTGATGATGTGTCGATGTGTCGATGTGTGCATGTGTGGATGTTTGCATGTGTGGATGTGCTCATGTCTGGATGTGTGCATATGTGGATGTGTGAATGTGCCGATTTGTGTATGTGTGGATAAGTCGATGTGTGGATGTGTCGATGTGTGGATGTGTGGATGTGTCGTTTTGTGGATGTGTCGATTTGTGGATGTATGCATTTGTGGCTGTGTTGATGAATGGATGTGTGGATGTGTGGATTTGTGGATGTGTGGATTTGTCGATCTGTGGATGTGCTGATGTGTGAATTTGTCGATTTGTGGATGTGTCGATGTGTGGATGTGTGGATGCGTGGATGTGTCGATGTGTGGATGTGTGGATGTGTGGTTGTGTCGATGTGTGGATGTGTGCATGTGTGGATGTGCGCATGTCTGGATGTGTGCAAATTTGGATGTGTGGATATGTGAATGTGCCGATTTTTGGATGTGTGGATAAGTCGATGAGTGGATGTGTGGATGTGTCGATGTGAGGATTTGTGGATGTTGTGAATGTGTGGATGTGTGAATGTGTCGATTTGTGGATGTTTGGATGTGTCGATGTGTGGATGTGTGCATGTGTCGATGTGTGCATGTGTGTATGTGCGCTTGTGCGCATGTGTGCATGTGTGGATGTGTGGATGTGAGGATTTGTGGATGTGTGGATGTTGTGGATGTGTGGATGTGTGAATGTGTCGATTTGTGGATGTTTGGATGTGTCGATGTGTGGATGTGTGCATGTGTCGATGTGAGCATGTGTGTGTGTGCGCTTGTGCGCATGTGTGCATGTGTGGATTTGTGGATGTGTGGATATGTGGATTTGTGGATGTGTGGATATGTCGATGTGTGGATATGTGCATGTGTGGATGTGTTCATGGGTGCATGTGTGGATGTGCGCATATGTGCATGTGTGGATTTGTGCATGTGTGGATGCGTGGATTTGTGGATGTTTGAATGTGTCGATGTGTGGATTTGTCGATGAGTCGATGTGTGGATGTTTGGTTGTGTCGATGTGTGGATGTGTGCACGTGTGGATGAGTGGATGTGTGCATGTGTGGATATGTCGATATGAGCATGTGAGCATGTGTTCATGTGTACATGTAAGGATGAATCAATGTGCGGATGTGTGCATGTGTGGATAAGTGGATGTGTCGATGTCTGCATGTGTGCATATGTGCATGTGGGCATGTGCGCATGTGTGGATGTGTGGATGTGTGGATGTGTCGATGTGTGGATGTGTGGATGAGTCGAAATGTGCATGTGTGGATGTGTGGATGTGTGCAAGTGTGGATGTGTCGATGTCTGCATGTGTGCATATGTGCATGTGGGCATATGCGCAAGTGTGGATGTGTGGATTTGCGGATGTGTATGTGTGGATGTGTGGATTTGTGGGTGTGTGGATATGTGGATTTGTGGATGTGTGGATGTGTGAATGTATCGATGTGTGGATGTGTGGATGCGGGGATGTGTGGATGTGTGGATGTGTGGCTGTGTGGATGAGTCGAAATGTGCATGTGTAGATGTGTGCATGTGTGGATGTGCGCATGTGTGAATGTGTCGATGTGTGGATGTGTCGATGAGTCGATGTGTGCACGTGTGGATGTGTGGATGTGTGCATGTGTGGATGTGTGGATGTGTCGATGAGTGGATGTGTGGATGTGGGGATGTGTCGATGTGTGGATGTTTTGATGTAGGGATGTATGGATGTGCGCATGTGTGAATGTGTCGATGTGTGGTTGTGTCGATGTGTGGATGTGTGCACGTGTGGATGTGGGGATGTGTGCATGTGTGGATATGTCGATGTGTGCATGTGCGATGTGCAGATGTGTGGATGTGTCGATGAGTGGATATGTGGATGTGTCGGTGAGTGGACGTGTGGATGTGTGGATTTGTGGATGTGTGGATGTGTCGATGTGTGAATGTGTGGATGTGTGAATGTGTCGATTTGTGGATGTGTGGATGTGTGGATGTGTCGATGTGTGGATGTGTGAATGAATCGATGTGTGGATGTGTTGATGTATGGATGTGTCGATGTGTAGATGTGCGGATGTGTTGATAAGTAAATATGATGATGTGTCGATGAGTGGGCTTGTGGATGGTTGGATTTGTGGATGTGAGGATGTGTGGATGTGTGGATGTGTGGAAGTGTGGATGTGTCGACTTGTGGATGTGTCGACGAGTCGATGTGTCGATGTGTCGATGTGAAGATGTGTCAATGTGTGGATGTGTCGATGAGTCGATGTGTCGATTTGTGGATGTGTCGACGAGTCGATGTGTCGATGTGTCGATGTGTGGATGTATGGAAGTGTGGATTTGTCGATGTGTGGATGTGTCGATGTGTGGATGTGTGGATGTGTGAATGTGTGGATGTGTCGATGTGTCGATGTGTCGATGTGTCGACGTGTCGATGTGTGAATGTGTGGATATGTCGATGTGTCGATGTGTGGATGTTTGGATGTGTGGATTTGAGGATGTGTCGATTTGTGGATGTGTCGATGTGTGGATGTGTCGATGTTTCGATGTGTCGATGTGTCGATGTGTCGATGTGTCGAAATGTCGATGTGTCGATGTGTCGATGTGTTGATGTATCGATGTGTGGATGAGTCGATGTTTCGATGTGTCGATGTGTCGATGTGTCGATGTGTCGAAGTGTCGATGTGTCGATGTGTCGACGTTTCGATGTGTCGATTTGTGGATGTACCGATGTGGCAATGAGTTTATGTGTGGATTTGAGGATGTGTCGATTTGTCAATGTGTCGATGTGTGGATGTGTCGATGTTTCGATGTGTCGATGTGTCGAAGTGTCGATGTGTCGATGTGTCGATGAGTCGATGTGTCGAAGCGTCGATGTTTCGATGTGTCGATGTGTCGGTGTGTCGATGTGTCCATGTGTCGATCTGTCGATGTTTCCAAATGTCGATGTGTCGATGTGTGGATGTGTGGATATGTGGGTGTGCTTATATTTGGATGTGTCGATTTGTGGATGTGTCGACGAGTGGATTCGTGGATGTGTCGATGTGTCGATGTGTGGATGTGTCTAGGTGTCGAAGTGTCGATGTTTCGATGTGTCGATGTACCGATGTGGCGCTGAGTGGATGTGTGGATGTGTGGATTTGAGGATGTGTGGATGAATGGATGTGTGGAAGTGTCAATGAATCGATGTGTTGATTTGTGAATGTGTCGATGTGTCGATGTGTGGATGTGTCGATGTTTCGATGTGTCGATGTGTCGATGTGACGATGTGTCGATGTGTGGATGTGTCGATGTGTCGATGTGTCGATGTGTCGATGTGTCGATGTGTCGATGTGTCGATGTGTCGATGTGTCGATGTGTCGATGTTTCGATGTGTGGATGTGTGGATGTGTGGATGTGTCGATGTGTCGATGTGTGGATGTGTGGATGTATGGATGTATGGATGTGTGGATGTGTGGATGTGTGGATGTGTCGATGTGTCGATGTGTCGATGTGTCGATGTGTGAATCTGTCGATGTGTCGATGTGCCGATGTGTGGATGTGTGGATGTGTGGATGTGTCGATGTGCTGATGTGTGGATGTGTGGATGTGAGGATGTTTGGATGTGTGGATGTGTGGATGTGTCGATGTGTCGATGCGTGGATGTGTTGATGTGTCGATGTGTCGATGTGTCGATGCGTGGATATGTGGATGTGTGGATATGTGAATGTGAGGATGTGTGGACGTGTCGATGTTTCGATGTGTCGATGTATCGATGTGTCGATTTGTCGATGTGCGGATTT
Organism: Chloromyia formosa; assembly: GCA_964017055.1. NCBI lineage: Eukaryota > Metazoa > Arthropoda > Insecta > Diptera > Stratiomyidae > Chloromyia > Chloromyia formosa. The sequence goes on from OZ024814.1 coordinate 70,240,759, forward strand.
GTCGATGAGTCGATGTGTCGATTTGTGGATGTGTCGACGAGTCGATGTGTCGATGTGTGGATGTGTCGATGTTTCAATGTGTCAGTGTGTCGATGTGTCGATGTGTCGATGTTTCGATGTGTCGTTGTGTCGTTGTGTCTATGTGTCGATGTGTCGATGTGTCGATGTGTCGATGTGTCGATGTGTCGATGTGTCGATGTGTGGATGTGTGGATGTGTGGATTTGAGGATGTGTCGATTTGTGGATGTGTCGATGTGTGGATGTGTCGATGTTTCGATGTGTCGATTGGTCGAAGTGTCGATGTGTCGATGTGTCGATGTGTTTATGTATCGATGTGTGGATGAGTCGATGATTCGATGTGTCGATGTGTCGACGTGTCGATGTGTCGATGTGTCGACGTTTCGATGTGTCGATTTGTGGATGTACCGATGTGGCGATGAGCGGATGTGTGGATGTGTGGATTTGAGGATGTGTGGATTTGTGAATGTGTGGATGTGTGGATGTGTTGATGTGAGGATGTGTGGATGTGTGGATGTGAGGAAGTGTGGATGTGTGGATGTGTGGATGTGAGGAAGTGTGGATGTGAGGAAGTGTGGATGTGTGGATTTTTGGATGTGTCGATGAGTCGATATGTCGATTTGTGGATGTGTCAACGAGTCGATGTGTCGATGTGTCTAGGTGTCGATGTGTCGATGTTTCGATGTGTCGATGTACCGATGTGGCGATGAGTGGATGTGTGGATGTGAGGGTTTGAGGATGTGTGGATGAATGGATGTGTGGAAGTGTTGATGAATCGATGTGTCGATTTGTGGATGTGTCGATGTGTCGATGTGTCGATGTGTGGATGTGTCGATGTTTCGATGAGTCGATGTGTCAATGTTTGGATGTGTGGATGTGTCGATGTTTCGATGTGGCCATATGTCGATGTGTCGATTTGTGGATGTGTCGATGTGTCGATTTGTCGATGTGTCGATGTGTCGATATGTCGATGTTTCGATGTGTCGATGAATCGATGTTTCGATGTGTGGATGTGTCGATGTTTGGATGTGTCGATGTGACGATGTGTCGATGTGTCGATGTGACGATGTGTCGATGTGTGGATGTGTCGATGTGTCGTTGTGTCGATGTGTCGATGTGTGGATGTGTGGATGTGTCGATGTGTCGATGTGTGGACGTGTGGATGTATGGATGTATGGATGTGTGGATGTGTGGATGTGTGGATTTGTCGATGTGTCGATGTGTCGATGTGTCAATGTGTGAATCTGTCGATGTGTCGATGTGTTGATGTGCCGATGTGTGGATGTGTGGATGTGTGGATGTGTCGATGTGTGGATGTGTCGATGTGTGGATGTGAGGATGTGTGGATGTGTGGATGTGTCGATGCGTGGATGTGTGGATGTGTGGATATGTGAATGTGAGGATGTGTGGATGTGTCGATGTTTCGATGTGTCGATGTATCGATGTGTCGATGTGTCGATGTGCGGATGTGTCGATGAGTCGATGTGTTGATTTCTGGATGTGTCGACGAGTCGATGTGTCGATGTGTGGATGTGTCGATGTTTCAAAGTGTCGATGTGTCGATGTGGCGATGTTTCGATGTGTCGATGTGTCGTCGTGTCTATGTGTCGATGTGTCGATGTGTCGATGTGTCGATGTGTCGACGTGTCGATGTGTGAATGTGTGAATGTGTGGATGTGTCGATGTGTCGATGTGTCGATGTGTCGATGTGTGGAAGTGTGGATGTGTGGATGTGTGGATTTGAGGATGTGTCGATTTGTGGATGTGTCGATGTGTGGATGTGTCGATGTTTCGATGTGTCGATGTGTCGATGTGGCGAAGTGTCGATGTGTCGATGTGTTGATGTATCGATGTGTGGATGAGTCGATGTTTCGATGTGTCGATGTGTCGACGTGTCGATGTGTCGATGTGTCGACGTTTCGATGTGTCGATTTGTGGATGTACCGATGTGGCGATGAGTGGATGTGTTGATGTGTGGATGTGTGGATTTGAGGATGTGTCGATTTGTGAATGTGTGGATGTGTTGATGTGAGGTTGTGTGGATGTGAGGAAGTGTGGATGTGTGGATGTGTGGATGTGTGGATGTGAGGAAGTGTGGATGTGTGGATGTGAGGAAGTGTGGATGTGTGGATTTTTGGATGTGTCGATGAGTCGATATGTCGATTTGTGGATGCGTCAACGAGTCGATGTTTCGATGCGTCTAGGTGTCGATGTTTCGATGTGTCGATGTAACGATGTGGCGATGAATGGATGTGTGGATGTGTGGATTTGAGGATGTGTCGATGAATGGATATGTGGAAGTGTCGATGAATCGATGTGTCGATTTGTGGATGTGTCGATGTGTCGTTGTGTGGATGTGTCGATGTTTCGATGTGTCGATGTGTCGATGTGACGATGTGTCGAAGTGTGGATGTGTCGATGTGTCGATGTTTCGATGTGTCGATGTGTCGATGTGTCGATGTGTCGATGTGTCGATGTGTCGATGTGTCGATGTGTCGATGTGTGGATGTGTGGAAGTGTGGATGTGTGGATGTGTCGATGTTTCGATGTGTCCATATGTCGATGTGTCGATGTGTCGATTTGTGTATGTGTCGATGTGTCGATTTGTCGATGTGTCGATGTGTCGATATGTCGATGTTTCGATGTGTCGATATGTCGATTTGTGGATGTGTCGATGAATCGATGTTTCGATGTGTGGATGTGTCGATGTTTCGATGTGTCGATGTGTCGATGTGTCGATGTGTCGATTTGTTGATATCGATGTGTGGATGAGTCGATGTTTCGATGTGTCGATGTGTCGATGTGTCGATGTGTGGATGTGACGACGTTTCGATGTGTCGATGTGTCGATGAATCGATGTTTCGATGTGTGGATGTGTCGCTTTGTCGATATGTCGATGTTTCGATGTGTCGATGTGTCGATGTGTCGATGTTTCGATGTGTCGATGTGTCGATGTGTGGATGTGTCGACGTGTCGGTGTTTCGATGTGTCGATTTGTGGATGTGTCGATGTGTCGATGTTTCGATGTGTCGCTTTGTCGATATGTCGATGTTTCGATGTGTCGATGTGTCGATTTGTGGATGTGTCAATGAGTCGATGTTTCGATGTGTGGATGTGTCGATGTTTCGATGTGTCGATGTGACGATGTGTCGATGTGTCGATGTGTTGATGTATCGATGTGTGGATGTGTCGATGTTTCGATGTGTCGATGTGTCAATGTGTCGATGTGTGGATGTGTCGACGTTCCGTTGTGTCAATGTAACGAAGTGGCGATGAGTGGATGTGTGGAAGTGTGGATGTGTGGATTTGAGGATGTGTCGATTTGTGGATGTGTCGATGTGTGGATGTGTCGATGTTTCGATGTGTCGATGTGTCGATGTGTCGATATGTCGGTGAGTCGATGTGTCCATGTGTCGATTTGTCGATGTGTCCATGTGTCGATGTGTCGATGTGTGGATGTGTGGATGTGTGGATGTGTGGATGTGCTTATATGTGGATGTGTCGATTTGTTTATGTGTCGGCGTATCGATGTGTGGTTTCGTGGAAGTGTCGATATGTGGATGTGTGTAAGTATGGATGTGTGGATGTGAGGATGTGTTTATGAGTGGATGTGTCGATGAGTCGATGAGTCGATGTGTCGATTTGTGGATGTGTCGACGGGTCGATGTGTCGATGTGTCGATGTGTCGATGTGTCGATGTGTCGATGTGTGGATGTGTGGATGTGTGGATATGTGAATGTGTGGATGAGTCGATGTGCGGAAGTGCCGATGTGTGGATTTGTGGATGTGTCGATGAGTCGATGTGTCGACTTGTGAATGTGTCGACGAGTCGATGTGTCGATGTGTCGATGTGACGATGTGTCGATGTGTGGATGTGTCGATGAGTCGATGTGTCTATTTGTGAATGTGTCGACGAGTCGATGTGTCGATGTGTGGATGGGTGGAAGTGTGGATGTGTCGATGTGTGGATGTGTCGATGTGTGGATGTGTGGATGTGTGAATGTGTGGATGTGTGGATATTTGGATGCGTCGATGAGTCGATGTGTCGATGTGTGGATGTGTGGATGTGTGGATGTGTGGATGTGAGGATGTGTGGATGTGTGGATGTGTGGATGTGTCGATGTGTCGATGTGTCGATGCGTGGATGGGTCGATTTGTCGATGCGTCGATGTGTCGATGCGTGGATGTGTGGATGTGTGGATATGTGAAGGTGAGGATGTGTGGATGTGTCGATGTTTCGATGTGTCGATGTATCGATATGTCGATGTGTCGATGTGCGGATGGGTCGATGTGTCGATGTGCCGATTTGTGGATGTGTCGACGAGTCGATGTGTCGATGTGTGGATTTGTCGATGTTTCGATGTGTCGATGTGTCGATGTGTCGATGTGTCGATGTATCGATGTTTCGATGTGTCGACGTGTCGATGTGTCTATGTGTCGATGTGTCGATGTGTGGATGCGTGGATGTGAAGATGTGTGGATGTGTGGATGTGTGGATGTGTCGATGAGTAGATATGTCGATTTGTGGATGTGTCAACGGGTTGATGTGTCGATGTGTCTAAGTGTCGATATGTCGATGTGTCGATGTTTCGATGTGTCTATGTGTCGATGTACCGATGTGGCCATGAGTGGATGTGTGGATGTGTGGATGTGTGGATTTGAGGATGGTTGGATATATGGATGTGTGGAAGTGTCGATGAATCGATGTGTCGATTTGTGGATGTGTGGATGTGTCGCTGTTTCGTTGTGTCGATGTGTCGATGTGTCGATGTGTCGATATGTCGATGTGTCGATGTGTCGATGTGTCGATGTGTCGATGTGTGGATGTGTGGATGTGTCGCTGTTTCGATGTGTCGATGTGTCGATGTGTCGATATGTCGATGTGTGGATGTGTCGATGTTTCGATGTGTCGATGTGACGATGTGTCGATGTGTCGAGGTGTCAATATGTCGATGTGTTGATGTATCGATGTGTTGAAGTGTCGATGTTTCGATGTGTCGATGTGTCGATGTGTCGATGTGTCGATGTGTCGATGTGTCGATGTGTCGATGTGTCGATGTGTCGACGTTTCGACGTTTCGATGTGTCGATGTGTCGATGTACCGATGTGGCGATGAGCGGAAGTGTGGATGTGTGGATGTGTGGATGTATGGATGTGTGGATTTGAGGATGTGTCGATTTGTGGATGTGTCGACGTTTGGATGTGTCGATGTTTCGATGTGTCGAAGTGTCGAAGTGTCGATGTGTCGATGGGTCGATGTGTCGATGTGTCGTTGTGTCGATGTGTCGATGCGTCAATGTTTCGATGTGTTGATGTGTCGGTGTGTTGATGTGTCCATGTGTCGATGTGTCGATGTGTCCATGTGTCGGTGTGTCGATGTGTCGATGTGTGGATGTGTGGATATGTGGATGTGGTGATGTGCTTATATGTGGATGTTTCGATTTGTGGATGTGTCGACGTGTCGATGTGTGGATTCGTGGATTCGTGGATGTGTCGATGTGTCGATGTGTCGATGTGTGGATGTGTGTAAGTGTAGATGTGTGGATGTGTGGATGTGTTGATGTGATGATGTGTGGATGTGTCGATGTGTCGATGTGTTGATGTACCGATGTGGCGATGAGTGGATATGCGGATGTGTGGATGTGTGGATGTGTCGATGTGTCGATGTGTCGAAGAGTGGATGTGTCGATGTGTCGATGTGTCGATGTGTCGATGTGTGGATGTGTCGATGTTTCGATGTGTCGATGTGTCGAAGTGTCTATGTGTGGACGTGACGATGTTTTGATGTTTTGATGTGTCGATGTGTCGATGTGTGGATGTGTGGATGTGTCGATGTTTCGATGTGTCGATGTTTCGATGTGTCTATGTGTCGATTTGTGGGTGTGTCGATGTGTCGATGTGTGGATGTGTGGATGTCTCGATGTGTCGATGTGTCGATGTGACGATGTGTCGATGTGTCGATGTGTCGATGTGTCGATGTGTCGATGTGTCGATATGTCGATGTGTCGATGTGTCGATGTGTCGATGTGTCGATGTGTCGATTTGTCGATGTGTCGATGTGTCGATGTGTGGATGTGTCGAAGTGCCGATGTGTCGATTTGTCAATGTGTCGATTTGTGGATGTTTCGGCGAGTCGACGAGTCGATGTTTCGATGTGTCGATGTGTCGATGTGTCGATATGTCGATGTGTCGATGTGTCGTTGTGTCGATGTGTCGATGCGTCGATGTTTCGATGTGTCGATGTGTCGGTGTGTCGATGTGTCGATGTGTCGATGTGTCCATGTGTCGATTTGTCGATGTGTGGATGTGTGGATATGTGGATGTGTGGATGTGTGGATGTGCTTATATGTGGATGTTTCGATTTGTGCATGTATCGACGTGTCGATGTGTGGATTCGTGGATGTGTCGATGTGTCGATGTGTGGATGTGTGTAAGTGTGGATGTGTGGATGTGTGGATGTGTTGATGTGAGGATATGTGGATGTGTGGATGTGTGGATGTGTCGATGTGTCGATGTATCGATGTGGCGATGAGTGGATGTGTGGATGTGTCGATGCGTCGATGTTTCGATGTGTCGATGTGTCGATGTGTCGATGTGTCGATGTATCGATGTTTCGATGTGTCGATGTGTCGATGTGTCTATGTGTCGATGTGTCGATGTGTGGATGTGTGGATGTGAAGATGTGTGGATGTGTGGATGTGTGGATGTGTCGATGAGTAGATATGTCGATTTGTGGATGTGTCAACGGGTTGATGTGTCGATGTGTCTAAGTGTCGATATGTCGATGTGTCGATGTTTCGATGTGTCTATGTGTCGATGTACCGATGTGGCCATGAGTGGATGTGTGGATGTGTGGATGTGTGGATTTGAGGATGGTTGGATATATGGATGTGTGGAAGTGTCGATGAATCGATGTGTCGATTTGTGGATGTGTGGATGTGTCGCTGTTTCGTTGTGTCGATGTGTCGATGTGTCGATTTGTCGATATGTCGATGTGTCGATGTGTCGATGTGTCGATGTGTCGATGTGTGGATGTGTGGATGTGTCGCTGTTTCGATGTGTCGATGTGTCGATGTGCCGATATGTCGATGTGTGGATGTGTCGATGTTTCGATGTGTCGATGTGACGATGTGTCGATGTGTCGAGGTGTCAATATGTCGATGTGTTGATGTATCGATGTGTTGAAGTGTCGATGTTTCGATGTGTCGATGTGTCGATGTGTCGATGTGTCGATGTGTCGATGTGTCGATGTGTCGACGTTTCGACGTTTCGATGTGTCGATGTACCGATGTGGCGATGAGCGGAAGTGTGGATGTGTGGATGTGTGGATGTATGGATGTGTGGATTTGAGGATGTGTCGATTTGTGGATGTGTCGACGTTTGGATGTGTCGATGTTTCGATGTGTCGAAGTGTCGAAGTGTCGATGTGTCGATGGGTCGATGTGTCGATGTGTCGTTGTGTCGATGTGTCGATGCGTCAATGTTTCGATGTGTTGATGTGTCGGTGTGTTGATGTGTCCATGTGTCGATGTGTCGATGTGTCCATGTGTCGGTGTGTCGATGTGTCGATGTGTGGATGTGTGGATATGTGGATGTGGTGATGTGCTTATATGTGGATGTTTCGATTTGTGGATGTGTCGACGTGTCGATGTGTGGATTCGTGAATTCGTGGATGTGTCGATGTGTCGATGTGTCGATGTGTGGATGTGTGTAAGTGTAGATGTGTGGATGTGTGGATGTGTTGATGTGATGATGTGTGGATGTGTCGATGTGTCGATGTGTTGATGTACCGATGTGGCGATGAGTGGATATGCGGATGTGTGGATGTGTGGATGTGTCGATGTGTCGATGTGTCGAAGTGTGGATGTGTCGATGTGTCGATGTGTCGATGTGTCGATGTGTGGATGTGTCGATGTTTCGATGTGTCGATGTGTCGAAGTGTCTATGTGTGGACGTGACGATGTTTTGATGTTTTGATGTGTCGATGTGTCGATGTGTGGATGTGTGGATGTGTCGATGTTTCGATGTGTCGATGTTTCGATGTGTCTATGTGTCGATTTGTGGGTGTGTCGATGTGTCGATGTGTCGATGTGTGGATGTGTGGATGTCTCGATGTGTCGATGTGTCGATGTGACGATGTGTCGATGTGTCGATGTGTCGATGTGTCGATGTGTCGATATGTCGATGTGTCGATGTGTCGATGTGTCGATGTGTCGATGTGTCGATTTGTCGATGTGTCGATGTGTCGATGTGTGGATGTGTCGAAGTGCCGATGTGTCGATTTGTCAATGTGTCGATTTGTGGATGTTTCGGCGAGTCGACGAGTCGATGTTTCGATGTGTCGATGTGTCGATATGTCGATGTGTCGATGTGTCGTTGTGTCGATGTGTCGATGCGTCGATGTTTCGATGTGTCGATGTGTCGGTGTGTCGATGTGTCGATGTGTCGATGTGTCCATGTGTCGATTTGTCGATGTGTGGATGTGTGGATATGTGGATGTGTGGATGTGTGGATGTGCTTATATGTGGATGTTTCGATTTGTGCATGTATCGACGTGTCGATGTGTGGATTCGTGGATGTGTCGATGTGTCGATGTGTGGATGTGTGTAAGTGTGGATGTGTGGATGTGTGGATGTGTTGATGTGAGGATATGTGGATGTGTGGATGTGTGGATGTGTCGATGTGTCGATGTATCGATGTGGCGATGAGTGGATGTGTGGATGTGTCGATGTGTCGATGTTTCGATGTGTCGATGTGTCGATGAGTCGATGTGTCGATGTGTCGTTGTGTCGATGTGTCGATATGTTGATGTGTCGATGAGTCGATGTGTCGAAGTGTCGATGTGTCGATGTGTTGATGTGTCGGTGTGTCGATGTTTTGATGTGTCGATGTGTCGAAGTGCCGATGTGACGATTTGTCGATGGGTCGATGTGTCGATTTGTGGATGTGTCGGCGAGTCGACGGGTCGATGTGTCGATGTGTGGATGTGTGGATGTGTGGATGTGTGGATGTGTGGATTTGTGGATGTGTCGATGTTTCGATGTGTCGATGTGTCGATGTTTCGATGTGTCGATTTTTCGATGTACCGATGTGGCGATGAGTTTATGTGTGGATGTGTCGCTGTGTGGATGTGTGAATGTGAGGATGTGTGGATGTGTGGATATGGGGATGTGTCGATGAGTCGATGTGGGGATGTGTGAATGTTTCGATGTGTGGATGTGTGGATGGGTCGATGTGTGGATGTGTGGATGTGTGCATGTGTGGATGTGTGGATGTGTGGATGTGTCGATGTTTCGATGTGTGGATGTGTGGATGTGTGCATGTGTGCATGTGTGCATGTGAGCATGTGTGCATGTGTGGATGTGTGCATTTTTGCATGTGTAGATGTGTGCTTGTGTGGATGAGTGCATGTGTGGATGTGTCGATGTGTGCATGTGTGCATGTGCGTATGTGCGTATGTGTGCATGTGGGCATGAGTGGATGTGTGGATGTGTCGATGTGTGGAAATGTCGATGTGTGGAAAAGTCGATGTGTCGATGTGTGGATATGTGGATGTGTCGATGTGTCGATGTGTCAATGTGTCGATGTGTTGATGTGTTGATGTGTGGATGTGTCGATGTGTGGATGTGTGGATGTGTCGATTTGTGGATGTGCCGATTTGTGGATGTTTCGTTCTTTGGATGTGCGGATGTGTGAATGTGTCGATTTGTGGATGTGTCGATGTGTGGATGTGTGGATGCGTGGATGGGTCGATGTGTGGATGTGTTGATGTGTGGATGTGTCGATGTGTGGGTGTGTGCATGTGTGGATGTGTGGATGTGTGGATTTGTGGATGTGTGGATGTTGTGGATGTGTGGATGTGTGGATGTGTGGATGTGTGTATATGTGGATTTGTGGATGTGTGGATGTGTCGATGTGAGGATATGTGTATGTGTGGATGTGTGAATGTGTGAATGTGTCGATTTGAGGATGTGTGGATGTGTCGATGTGTGGATGTGTGGATGTGTGGATGTGTCGATTTGAGGATGTGTGGATGTGTCGATGTGTTGATGTGTGGATGTGTCGATGTGTGGATGTGTGGATGTGTGGCTGTGTCGATGTGTGGATTTGTGCATGTGTGGATGTGTGCATGTGTGGTTGTGCGCAGTTGTGCATGTGTGGATGTGTGGATGTGAGATTGTGTCGATTTGTGGATGTGTGGATGTGTCGATGTGTGGATGTGTGGATGTGTATATGTGTGGATGAGTCGAAATGTGCATATGTGGATGTGTGCATGTGGGGATGTGTCGATGTCTGCATGTGTGCATATGTGCATGTGGGCATGTGCGCATGTGTGGATGTGTGGATGTGTGGATGTGTGGATGTGTGGATGTGTGGATGTGTGGATGTGTGGATGTGTGGATGTGTGGATGTGCGGATGTGTGGATGTGTGGATGTGTGGATTTGTGGATGTGTGGATGTGTGGAAGCGTGGATGTGTGGATGTGTGGTTGTGTGAATGTGTGAGTGTATCGATGTGTGGATGTGTGGCTGCGTGGATGTGCGGATGAGTGGATGTGTGGATCTGTGGATGAGTCGAAATGTGCATGTGTAGATGTGTGCATGTGTGGATGTGCGCATGTGTGAATGTGTCGATGTGTGGATGTGTCGATGAATCGATGTGTGGATGTGTGGTTGAGTCGATGTGTGGATGTGTGCACGTGTGGATGTGTGGATGTGTGCATGTGTGGTTATGTGGGTGTGTGCATGTGCGCATGTGTTCATGTGAACATGTGTGGATGAATCAATGTGTGGATGTGTGGATGTGTCGATGTGTGGATGTGTGGATGTGTGGATGTGGGGATGTGTCGATGTGTGGATGTGTTGATGTATGGATGTGTCGATGTGTAGATGTGTGGATGTGTCGATGAGTGGATATGTGGATGTGTCGATGAGTGGACGTTTGGATGTGTGGATTTGTGGATGTGTGGATATGTGGATGTGTGGATGTGTGGATGTGTGGATGTGTGGATATGTGGATGTGTGGATGTTTGGATGTGTGGATGTGTGGATGTGTGGATGGGTGCATGTGTGCATGTGTGCATGTGTGGATGTGTGCATGTGGGCATGAGTGGATGTGTGGATGTGTAGATTGTGGAAATGTCGATGTGTGGATGTGTGGATGTGTGGATGTGTCGATGTGTTGATGTGCTGATGTGTTGATGTGTGGATGTGTGGATGTGTGGATGTGTGGATGTGTGGATGTGTGGATATGTGGATGTGTGAATGTGTCGATTTGTGGATGTGTGGATATGTCGATGTGTGGATGTGTGGATGTATGAATGTGTCGATGTGTGGAAGTGTGCATGTGTGGATGTGTCGATGTGTGGATGTGTGCATGTGCGCATGTGCGCATGTGTGCATGTGCGGATGTGTGGATGCGTGGATAAGTGGATTTGTGGATGTGAGGATGTGTGGATGTGTGCATGTGTTGATGTGCGCATGTGTTCATGTTTGCTTGTGCGCATGTTTGCATGTGTGCATGCGTGCATGTGCGCATGTGTGCATGTGCGGATGTGTCTATGTGTGGATTTATCGATGTGCGTATGTGTGTATGTGCGCATGTGGGCATGAGTGGATGTGTGGATGTGTCGATGTTTGGAAAAGTCGAAGTGTGGATGTGTGCATTTGTGGATGTGTTAATGTGTGGATGTGCGCATGTGTGCATGTGCGCATGTGTGGATGTGTCGATGAGTGGATGTGTCGATGTGTCGATGTGTGGATGTGTGGATGTGTGGATGTGTGGATATGTGGATGTGTGGATGTGTGGATGTGTGGATGTGTGGATGTGTGGATGGGTGCATGTGTGCATGTGTGCATGTGTGGATGTGTGCATGTGGGCATGAGTGGATGTGTGGATGTGTAGATTGTGGAAATGTCGATGTGTGGATGTGTGGATGTGTGGATGTGTCGATGTGTTGATGTGCTGATGTGTTGATGTGTCGATGTGTCGATGTGTGGATGTGTTGATGTGTTGATGTGTTGATGTGTTGATGTGTTGATGTGTTGATGTGTCGATGTGTCGATGTGTGGATGTGTGAATGTGTCGATGTGTGGATGTGTGAATGTTTCGATGTGTGGATGTGTGGATGAGTGGTGTGTCGATGTGTGGATGTATGCATGTGTGGATGTGTGGATGTGTAGATGTGTCGATGTGTGGATTTGTCGATGTGTCGATGTGTGGATGTGTGGATGTGTGGATATGTGGATGTGTGCATGTTAGGATGTGTCGATGTTTGCATGTGTGCATGTGTGCATGTGTGCATGTGCGCATGTGCGCATGTGTGCATGTGCGCATGTGTGCATTTGTGGATGTGTTGATGAATGGATGTGTGCATGTGTGGATTTGCGGATGTGTGGATGTATCGATCTGTGAATGTGCGGATGTGTGAATGTGTCGATTTGTGGATGTGTGGATGTGTCGATGTATCGATGTGTCGATGTGTCGATGTGTCGATGTGTTGATGTGTTGATGTGTTGATGTGTTGATGTGTTGATGTGTCGATGTGTCGATGTGTGGATGTGTGAATGTGTCGATGTGTGGATGTGTGAATGTTTCGATGTGTGGATGTGTGGATGAGTGGTGTGTCGATGTGTGGATGTATGCATGTGTGGATGTGTGGATGTGTCGATTTGTGGATGTGTCGATGTGTCGATGTGTGGATGTGTGGATGTGTGGATATGTGGATGTGTGCATGTTTGGATGTGTCGATGTTTGCATGTGTGCATTTGTGCATGTGTTGATGAATGGATGTGTGCATGTGTGGATTTGCGGATGTGTGGATGTATCGATCTGTGGATGTGCGGATGTGTGAATGTGTCGATTTGTGGATGTGTGGATGTGTCGATGTGTAAATGTATGGATGCGTCGATGTGTGGATGTGTCGATGTGTGGATGTGTGCAAGTGTGGATGTGTGCATGTGTGGATGTGCGCATGTCTGGATGTGTGCATGTGTGGATGTGTGAATGTGCCGATTTGTGGATGTGTGGATAAGTCGATTTGTGGATGTGTGGATGTGTCGATTTGTGGATGTGTGCATGTGTGGATGCGTGCATGTGTTGATGTGCGCATGTGTGCATGTGTGGATGTGTGCATGTTTTCATGTGTGGATGTGTGGATGTGTGGATTTGTGTGTGGATGTTGTGGATGTGTGGATGTGTGAATGTGTCGATTTGTGGATGCGCGGATGTGTCGATGTGTGGATGTGTGCAAGTGTGGATGTGTCGATATGTGCATGTGTGCATGCGTGCGTGTGCGCTTGTGCGCAAGTGTGGACGTGTGGATGTGTGGATGGATGGATATGTGGATTTGTGGATGTGTGGATGAGTCGATGTGTGGATGTGTGGATGTGTCGATGTGTGGATGTTTGCATGTGTGGATGTTGGCATGTGTGAATGTGCGCAGGTGTGCATGTGTGGATGTATGGATGGGTGGATGTGTGGATGTGTGAATATGTCGATGTGTGGATGTGTGGATATGTCGATATGTGGATGTGAGGATGTGTCAATATGTGGATGTGTGATTGTGTGGATGTGAAGATGTGTCGATGTGTGGATGTGTGCATGTGTGGATGTGTGCATGTGTGGATGTTTGGATGTGTGGATATGTCGATGAGTGCATGTGTGGATGTGTGGATGTGTGCATTTGCGGATGTGTTGAAGTGTGGATGTGTGGATGTGTAAATGTGTCGATGTGTGGAAGTTTGGATGTGTTGATGTGTCGATGTGTGGATGTGTGGATGTGGGGATGTGTCGATGTGTCGATGTGTGGATGTGTGCATGTGTGAATGTGTGGATGTGGGGATGTTGGGATGTGTGGATGTGTGAATGTGTCGATGTGTGGATGTGTGGATGTGTCGATGTGTCGATGTGTGGATGTGTGCATGTGTGGATGTGTGCATGTGTGGATGTTTGGATGTGTGGATATGTCGATGAGTGCATGTGTGGATGTGTGGATGTGTGCATTTGCGGATGTGTTGAAGTGTGGATGTGTGGATGTGTAAATGTGTCGATGTGTGGAAGTTTGGATGTGTTGATGTGTCGATGTGTGGATGTGTGGATGTGGGGATGTGTTGATGTGTCGATGTGTCGATGTGTGGATGTGTTGATGTGTTGATGTGTTGATGTGTTGATGTGTTGATGTGTTGATGTGTTGATGTGTCGATGTGTCGATGTGTGGATGTGTGAATGTGTCGATGTGTGGATGTGTGAATGTTTCGATGTGTGGATGTGTGGATGAGTGGTGTGTCGATGTGTGGATGTATGCATGTGTGGATGTGTGGATGTGTAGATGTGTCGATGTGTGGATTTGTCGATGTGTCGATGTGTGGATGTGTGGATGTGTGGATATGTGGATGTGTGCATGTTAGGATGTGTCGATGTTTGCATGTGTGCAAGTGTGCATGTGTGCATGTGTGCATGTGCGCATGTGCGCATGTGTGCATGTGCGCATGTGTGCATTTGTGGATGTGTTGATGAATGGATGTGTGCATGTGTGGATTTGCGGATGTGTGGATGTATCGATCTGTGGATGTGCGGATGTGTGAATGTGTCGATTTGTGGATGTGTGGATGTGTCGATGTATCGATGTGTCGATGTGTCGATGTGTCGATGTGTTGATGTGTTGATGTGTTGATGTGTTGATGTGTCGATGTGTCGATGTGTGGATGTGTGAATGTGTCGATGTGTGGATGTGTGAATGTTTCGATGTGTGGATGTGTGGATGAGTGGTGTGTCGATGTGTGGATGTATGCATGTGTGGATGTGTGGATGTGTGGATGTGTCGATGTGTGGATGTGTCGATGTGTCGATGTGTGGATGTGTGGATGTGTGGATATGTGGATGTGTGCATGTTTGGATGTGTCGATGTTTGCATGTGTGCAAGTGTGCATGTGTGCATGTGCGCATGTGCGCATGTGTGCATGTGCGCATGTGTGCATTTGTGCATGTGTTGATGAATGGATGTGTGCATGTGTGGATTTGCGGATGTGTGGATGTATCGATCTGTGGATGTGCGGATGTGTGAATGTGTCGATTTGTGGATGTGTGGATGTGTCGATGTGTAAATGTATGGATGCGTCGATGTGTGGATGTGTCGATGTGTGGATGTGTGCAAGTGTGGATGTGTGCATGTGTGGATGTGCGCATGTCTGGATGTGTGCATGTGTGGATGTGTGAATGTGCCGATTTGTGGATGTGTGGATAAGTCGATTTGTGGATGTGTGGATGTGTCGATTTGTGGATGTGTGCATGTGTGGATGCGTGCATGTGTTGATGTGCGCATGTGTGCATGTGTGGATGTGTGCATGTTTTCATGTGTGGATGTGTGGATGTGTGGATTTGTGTGTGGATGTTGTGGATGTGTGGATGTGTGAATGTGTCGATTTGTGGATGCGCGGATGTGTCGATGTGTGGATGTGTGCAAGTGTGGATGTGTCGATATGTGCATGTGTGCATGCGTGCGTGTGCGCTTGTGCGCAAGTGTGGACGTGTGGATGTGTGGATGGATGGATATGTGGATTTGTGGATGTGTGGATGAGTCGATGTGTGGATGTGTGGATGTGTCGATGTGTGGATGTTTGCATGTGTGGATGTTGGCATGTGTGAATGTGCGCAGGTGTGCATGTGTGGATGTATGGATGGGTGGATGTGTGGATGTGTGAATATGTCGATGTGTGGATGTGTGGATATGTCGATATGTGGATGTGAGGATGTGTCAATATGTGGATGTGTGATTGTGTGGATGTGAAGATGTGTCGATGTGTGGATGTGTGCATGTGTGGATGTGTGCATGTGTGGATGTTTGGATGTGTGGATATGTCGATGAGTGCATGTGTGGATGTGTGGATGTGTGCATTTGCGGATGTGTTGAAGTGTGGATGAGTGGATGTGTAAATGTGTCGATGTGTGGAAGTTTGGATGTGTTGATGTGTCGATGTGTGGATGTGTGGATGTGGGGATGTGTCGATGTGTCGATGTGTGGATGTGTGCATGTGTGAATGTGTGGATGTGGGGATGTTGGGATGTGTGGATATGTGAATGTGTCGATGTGTGGATGTGTGGATGTGTGGATGTGTCGATGTGTGCATGTGTGGATGTGTGCATGTGTGGATGTTCGCATGTGTGCATGTTTGGATGTGTGCATGTGTGGTTGTTTGGATGTGTGGATGTGTCGATGTGTGGATGTAAGGATGTGTGGATTTGTGGATGTGTCGATGTGTGGATGTGCGCATGTGTGCATGTGTGGATGTGTGCATATGTGGATATGTGGATGTGTGATTGTGTCGATGTGTGGAAGAGTGGATGTGTCGATGTGTGGATGTGTCGATGTGTGGATGTGTGGTTGTGTGCATGTGTGGATGTGGGGATGTGGGGATGTGGGGATGTGTGGATGTGTCGATGTGTGGATGTGTGGATGTGTCGATGTGTGGATGTGTGCATGTGTGGATGTGTGCATATTTGGATGTTCGCATGTGTGCATGTTTTTATGTGTTGATGTGCGGATGTTTGGATGTGCGGATGTGTGAGTGTGTCGATGTGTGGATGTGTGGATGTGTGGATGTGTCGACGTGTGGATGTGTGGATGTGTGCATGTGTCGATGTGTGGATGTGTGCATGTGTGGATGTGTGCATGTGTTGATATGTGGATGTGTGGATTTGTGGATGTGTGGATGTGTGAATGTGTCGATGTGTGAATGTGTCGAAGTGTGGATGTGTGGATGTGTGCATGTGTTGATGTGTGGATGTGTGCATGTTTGCATGTGTGGATGTGTTGATGTGTGGATGTGTGGATGTGTGCATGGGTGCATGTGTGGATGTGCGCATGTGTGCATGTGTGGATGTGTGCATGTGTGGATGTGAGGATGTGTGGATTCAGCACTTGACGTTTCGACTCTCGAAAGTTTGATTGTACTTCCGGGTGTTGAAACGTCAGTTGCCGGAGATTTTTCTCGCATGGCGGCTGACTGCACAGGGCCAAACGTGCTTAAAAACGATAGTAGCGAAGTGGCTTAACCCCAGGTACGAAGAAAAACGCATGAATGTGTTCCATGCACACATCGTCTAAGAAGGAAACGTTTTTGACATGGATATGTCTTATAGCTGGGGGTCATCCTAAAAATCTGTCCGTCACACGAAATGTCTGTTTTTCTACTCGGGGGTCAGAAGAGGAAACAAGCCCATTGAAAATTTTTCCGAGTTCTATGAATGTAGTGGCCGGATCCTCAGTCAATCCGAGTCAGTCATCAAAGGGAACTCACGAAAATCGAAAAACTTCGCATCATGAACTGACTAAACAACCAGGCACCCATAAAACAAGTCAACATCATTCAACTGCCATCCCCTCGTGATTCAAATCTGCTCACAACACCAGCCACATCCAGACAACCTGTCTCCCTCACTCGTGCACAGCGCTATGGCTCCTCCTTCACAGCAATCTTTTTGTTTTCATCAATTAGTCACTAACCTGACTCAGTAAGAAAATCGTTGGGGTAGGTCGGGGAATAGCTTCAACTTCACACACACACACATACACACACACTCGTATGCAGGCAATGGAGAGACGGTTGAGTCGAAGAAGTTCAATGGATGGGCGTTGCTTCGTCATCGGCGACAGTGCGAAAAAGATGCTTGCTCCACGGACCTTGGACTACACTTCCGCGGCGGATCCACCCCTTTCTTGTGATGGCCAATCCCATCCAGCCGACTGAAATCAGTGTCACCAAGGTCACCAACGTGTTTTTCCCGTGGATGTAAGGAACTTACGACCGTACTTGTATCGCGCATACCGCGTACTATCACGATCGATGATAATATCAACTAACATTGCGCAATTCTGATTTAGTGAGGAGAATAGTGCAGATGATGCAGTTTGTGCAGCGCGGATAACGTAAACGTTAATGCAATAAAATTGTGTTGTCGCGCTTACCGTCTTTAGACTTAGACGAGTACTATCTAAGTATCTAATAGTAAGTGTGTTTAGCTAGACCGCGGCTTGACGCGATCGATCGCGGATTGACGTACTAACGAAGCACAGGCGCATATAAATATGTAGAGTGTATGATCGCTAGATCCACACACGGGGCAACGGTTGGGTTAATTTGTATTCTCCTGTACACTATGCGGGACGGTATGTCTTGAAAATGATACAAAGTATCTACACTGCATGCAGATACATCGGTACATCTTATGCCTACCGAAAGCGTGGGACGTGTTTTGTCGAATGAATTCATCCAGTATAACTATACTGGGATCTTTATAAAACTTACGTCGATATCTTCAACACAACGGTTCCACGCAGTCGGTAGACAAAGACATATCCATGTTCCGATGTATCTGCATGCAGTGTAGATACTTTGCACTTTTTTTCTTGCAATTTTCGTTCCAGTAGCGCGCAAATATTTGGTCGTCACCACGTCAGCGTCGCCACCCGGAATTTTTCTTTGTTAGCCAAATTCGGGCGGTGCCAGGACGGCAGCCTCCGACATTTAGTGATTCTTTGTGGCGCCACATAATTTGGTGGTCGTCAGACAGGAGCGCTTCTAACATTGGTTGTCTAGCCCCATTTTTGGTCGCGCCACGGCAGGAGCGACGGCGACATTTTTCTGTGGGTGCAAACAGAGGCGCACATATTGGGGCCGTCATCACCGCTAGGAGCGCCGTCGTCCTCCCGTCCTTTTCGTTTTGTTTGGTTGGCGCAACCAGAGCGCGCACATACAAGGCCGTCATCACCGCCAGGAGCGCCGTCGTCCTCCCGTCTTTTTCACTCTGCTTGGTTGGCGCAACCAGAGCGCGCACATACAAGGTCGTCATCACCGCCAGGAGCACCGTCGTCCTCCCGTCCTTTTCGTTTTTTTTTGGTTGGCGCAACCACATCGCGCACATACAAGGGCCCCCCCAGCACGGGTCCACGCAGGTACACCCACCGCCCGGCCACATCAAGGTCAAACTTTTTCAGGTATTTGCCTTTTTGTTATTTTTGGTTATGGCCCGCGAGCGGCCACCGTCAGGCATCAGATACGAGCGCAAAGATATCGAAGAGCATTTACAGCGTGTGGGACTTTGATCCGGTCACTAGAGGGAAACGTACGCAGGCTCAATTAATACCGAATAGTTGGATGAAAGAGGTGGCCGAGGCTTTCCTGTCTAAAAAAAAATAACAATAAATGAATGGTCGCTTGAATCGTAAACCACGAAAGGCGCATTCCCCCCCTTAAAGCGCGAAAATTAAGCTATATGCCGATTAAGACAGAAGTCTAGGATGATCTTTGTATGGGTTTTCTTGGGGAGTCAATTTGAAAAGTTGGTCTATCAGAGTTCATTGAATTCCAAACGTCAAAATTGTCGCATTATATGCGTATACAAAGTAATATGTCCTGACATCGTCCAAGTAGGCTGGTATGACGAGGATGTCGAATACTTAATTAGGATAAATACACTGGATTCGTACGTTTTCTGTTCCTGGTGTTGATGAAAAGTAAAACGAATGGTCATGTGTGATAAGTAAGAACGAGGTAACTAAGGTACAGATTCCCTCTTCCGACATATTATACATATAAAATATTGGACCGTTTATCGAGATACTGGAGAAAGGAAAATTCAAGTCAACCGAGGTTATTTATATACATATACCCTTCTTTTCTAGAAATAATACCGAATGTATGCCTATTGTAATACTTAAGTTTATTATTAAATTAGCCTATTGTAAAGATATGTAATGAGAGTAATGATAGTGATACAGTGATACAGACAGTAGGAAGTAAAATATAGTCCAGGAAGGACACCAAAACAAGCGAGGTGAATAAAAGGCACGGATTAAAAAGAAGAGAAAACCAGTCCGAAGCTTCGCTTCGGCCCGGAGTCCGAAGCGTATATACCCTAGACTTGTACAGACCTAGTGGTGATGCCAAAAGTACCAATTGGTAACGACCATATGCATTAAAAGTGAGTTTCCTATACGGCCAGTTTATAGGGGAGGTTGGCAATCATTCAGTAGGATCTTGACCATTATCAAAATCAATTAACTAACCCATTCTACAAATATTTGTCGAATTTTTCAAGTCGCTAGCTTCATTCTTTCGAAAGTTATTGCTTATTTGAAGTCTCACTTGTAGAGGAGGTAGGGGTTCCTTGGGTCGGATCTTGCTCATCATTGCTACCAACAAATAAAATCATGCTACAAACATTTATACAAAATTTCAAGTCTCTAGCTTCACTCCATCGAAAGTGATCGCTTATTTGATGTTTCATTTGTAGGGGAGGTGGAGGTTCCTTAGGTTTGATCTAACCCATTTTAAATACCAACTAACCCGATCTCACTTCAAACATTTGACCAAAACTTCAAGTCGCTGGCTTGATTCTGTCAAAAGTTATCGCTTATTGAAGTTGCATTTGTAGGGGAGGTAGGGGTTGCTTAGGTCGGATCTTACCCATTTTCAATACCAACCAAGTAGATCCTACTAACAACATTTTGTCAAATTTTCAACTCGCTAGTGTCATTTGGTCGAAAGTTATCGTAATTAAAATAATATTTAATTTTTTGAAATTTGTAGGGGAGGTAGGCGTTCCCTTGATCTGATTATGCCCAACTTACTAGAACTTAAGCATCTTCTTACTCCAGGGTTACATGCCAAAAATCAGGTGTCTACGTCAATTGGTTCAAGAGTTATAGACAAAAAACGCGAAAAGTAGGGTAGTACGGGGCTCTTTGTAAGAAAATTACTGTTAGTTTTCAGCTGATCAATTTAATTTTTCTATGGGAGTAGAAGATTATCCTCACGAGCAATCTGCCAAAGCTAGAGCTTTTTATGTTTATTTAATCGGGAGTTATAGATACATTTATTTATTTTACATATGTAGAGGAGGTAGGCGTTCTCTTGGCCTGATCATGCCCATTTTCAATACCAACCAAGTAGATTATACTTCCAACATTTGACTAAAATTTCAAGTCTCTAGCTTCATTCTATCGAAAGTTATCGTGCGAACGGACAGACAGACAGACAGACGGACAGACGGACAGACAGACAGACAGACAGACAGACATGGCTTAATCGAATCAGGAGGTGATCCTGATCATTTATATATACACATTGCTATACCTCCGGAGCCTCCTTTAAGGTGTTACATATTTCCGTCGTGACAAAAACAATATACCCTATACTAAAAGTCTAGGGTATAAACAAACAAACAAAAGAAAAAGAAAGAAAAAAAAAAAAAACCAGGCCGAAGCTTCGCTTCGGCCCGGAGTCCGAAGCGTATATACCCTAGACTTGTACAGACCTAGTGGTGATACCAAAAGAACCAATTGGTAACGACTATATGCATTAAAAGTGAGTTTCCTATATGGCCAGTTTATAGGGGAGGTTGGCAATCATTCAGGAGGATCTTGACCATTATCAAAATCAATGAACTAACCCATTCAAGAAGTATTTGTCGAATTTTTGAAGTCTCTAGCTTCATTCTATCGAAAGTTATTGCTTATTTAAAGTTTCACTTGTAGTGGAGGTGGGGGTTCCTTGGGTCGGATCTTGCTCATTACTGCCACCAACAAATAAGATCATGCTACAAACATTTAAACAAAATTTCAAGTCTCTAGCTTCACTCTATCGAAAGTTATCGCTTCTTTGAAGTTTCACTTGTAGGGGAGGTAGGGGTTTCTTGGATCGGATCTTGCTCATCATTGTCACCAACAAATAAGATCATGCTACAAACATTTAAAAAAAATTTCAAGTCACTAGCTTCACTTTGTCGAAAGTTATCGCTTATTTGAAGTTTCATTTGTAGGGGAAGTAGGGGTTTCGCAGGTCGGATTTAACATATTTTCAACATTAGCCAACTGGATTCTATTACAAACATTTGACCAAAATGTTAAGCCGCTAGCATTATTTTGTCATAAGTTATCGCTTATTATAAGTTTCATTTCTAGGGGAGGTAGGGGTTCCTTAAATCGGATCTAACCCATCTTCAATACCAACTAATTTAATCTCACTTTAAACATTTGACCAAAACTTCAAGTCGCTGGCTTGATTCTGTCAAAAGTTATCGCTTATTTGAAGTTGCATTTGTAGGGGAGGTAGAGGTTGCTTGGGTTAGATCTTGCCCATTTTCAATACCGACCAAGTAGATCTTACTAACAGCATTCTACCAAATTTTCAATTTGCTAGTGTCATTCTATCGAAAGTTATCGTAATTAAATGAATATTTAATTTTTTGAAATTTTGTAGGGGAGGTAGGCGTTCCTTTGATCTGATTACTCCCAACTTACTAGAACTCAAGCAACTTCCCACCCCAGGGTTACATGCCAAAAATCAGGTGTCTACGTCAATTGGTTCAAGAGTTATAGACAAAAAACCCGAAAAGTAGGGTAGTACGGGGCTCTTTGTAAGAAAATTACCGTTAGTTTTCAACTGATCGATTTTATTTTTTCAGGAGAGTAAAAGATTATCCTCACGAGCGATCTGCCAAAGCTAGAGCTTTTCATGTTTATTTAATCGGGAGTTATAAATACATTTAATTATTTTACATATGTAGGGGAGGTGGGCGTTCTCTCGGCCTGATCATGCCCATTTTCAATACCAACCAACTAGATCATACTTCCAACATCTTACCAAAATTTCAAGGCTCTAGCTTGATTCTATCGAAAGTTATCGTGCGAACGGACAGACAGACGGACAGACGGACAGACAGACAGACAGACAGACAGACAGACAGACAGACATGGCTAAATCGAATCAGGAGGTGACGCTGATCATTTATATATATACATTGCTATACCTCCGGAGCCTCCTTTAAGGTGTTACATATTTCCGTCGTGACAAAAACAATATACCCTATACTAAAAGTCTAGGGTATAAAAATAGAACTCCAATTTTTTGTCGGACGCCCTTAAGAGTTGCTTGTCCAATCTTCGTACTGTATAAAGGTACATATTCATTTAAATGTAAGAAATATATCACATAGTCTAAAAGTATTTCTTTGATCGAACGCAAGCTTTTAAGTAAAGAAAAATTATGACTTAGGCCACATTCGTAATAATCGCCACTTGTATACGTTCCTAGAAGTTCAATTATGAAAATTTCTAATAGTTGCGCAATTATCAGCGAAAATAGGAAAAGATAATATTCCATTTCTGGCTAAATCATAGTTAGATGTATCACAGGTAGATTACTATCGATAGTCTGAGTTATGGTGAAACAATTGAAAAGTATTAAGAGGATGAGCTCGGTAGAAAATGGGCTGAAGTACATCAACCTTTTTATACCCTAGACTTTTAGTATAGGGTATATCGTTTTTGTCACGACGGAAATATGTAACACCTTAAAGGAGGCTCCGGAGGTATAGCAATGTATATATATAAATGATCAGGGTCACCTCCTGATTCGATTTAGCCATGTCAGTCTGTCTGTCTGTCTGTCTGTCTGTCTGTCTGTCCGTCTGTCTGTCCCTTCGCACGATAACTTTCGATAGAATAAAGCTATAGCATTGAAATTTTGGTCAGATGTTGGAAGTATAATCTAGTTGGTTGGTATTGAAAATGGGCATGATCAGGCCAAGAGAACGCCTACCTCCCCTACATATGTAAAATACTTAAATGTATCCATAACTCCCGATTAAATAAACATCAAAAGCTCTAGCTTTGGGAGATTGCTCGTGAGGGTAATCTTATACTTTTCTGGAAAAATAAAAGCGATCAGTTGAAAACTAACGGCAATTTTCTTACAAAGAGCCCCGTACTACCCTACTTTTCAGGTTTTTTGTCCATAACTCTTGAACAAATTGACGCAGACATCTGATTTTTGGTATGTAACCCTGAGGGAAGAAGCTGCTTAAGGTTCTGTAAGTTAGGCGAAATCAGATCAAAGGAACACCTACCTCCCCTACAAATTTCAAAAAATTAAATGTTCCTTTAATTACGATAACTTTCGATAAAATGATACTACCGACTTAAAAATTTGGTGGAATGTTGCTAATAAGACCTACTTTGGTGGTATTGAAAATGGGCGAGATCCGACTCAAGGAACACCCACCTCCCTTACAAATGAAACTTCAAATAAGCGATAACTTTTGATAGAATGAAGCCAGCAACTTGAAATTTTGGTAAAATGTTGAAAGTGAGATTAAGTTAGTTGGCATTAAAGATGGGTAAAATCCGAACTAAGGAACCCCTACCTCCCCTAGAAATGAAACTTAAAATAAGCGATAACTTGTGACAAAATAAAGCTAGCGACTTTAAATTTTGGTCAAATGTTTGTAGTAGGATCCAGTTGGCTAATATTGAAAATACGTAAAATCCGACCAACGAAACCCCTACTTCCCCTACAAATGAAAATTCAAATAAGCGATAACTTTCGATAGAGTGAAGCTAGAGACTTGAAATTTTGTTTAAATGTTTGTAGGGTGAACTAATTGGTTGGTGGCAATGATGGGCAAGATCCGACCCAAGGAACCCCTACCTCCCCTTCAAGTGAAACTTCAAATAAGCAATAACTATCCATAGAATGAAGCTAGCGACTTGAAAAATTCAACAAATATTTGTAGAATGGGTTAGTTAGTTAATTGATTTTGAGAATGGTCAAGATCCTACTGAATGAGTGCCAACCTCCCCTATGAACTGGCCATATAGAAGACCCATTCTTAATGCATATGGTCGTTGCCAATTGGTACTTTTGGTATCACCACTAGGTCTGTACAAGTCTAGGGTATGTACGCTTCGGACTCCGGGCCGAAGCGAAGCTTCGGCCTGGTTTTTTTATACATTTATAATATATTGTGTGTTCGATCTTCATAATCCTAAGGACTCATTTCTAGTATGTATAAGCAATTTGCTGTATTTTCGCCTGTTTTCTTTTATTTCATTTTTCTTTAAATCCTATTGCCATGACAAAACAAGCTTGCATACCGATAAAACCCTAGATCATTAACAAAACATATTTTGGAATCGTTTTGCTTTGACAATAAGTTTTTTTGTTATAAATGAGTTGTATTATAAAGAGAGGAAAAAAAAGTAAATTAAAAATTATGAATTCTGCAACAATCTAAACGTTCTCTTTGCTTCTTGACCCCCTTCCTGGGCCCTCGCTCCGCTTTCTCGTTTGCTATTGATTCGCTTAGGGGGCTAGGAACTTAAGCGCGGCCTATTCCAATGGAGGGGAGGGAGCGCGGAGCCCCTAAAACATCAAAGGGCTCCCGTGTTCGTCAGGGGATAGTGTCTTTTTCGAAGATCGTACGCGTTTTCAGGTTTTCTTTTTACGGCTCGTCTGCTTAGGCATCCGGGCACGAGCGTGATACTTGTTTTGTAACGCTGCGAGGCAGGTGTGACCATACAACCCCACGCCGACTACCGATAGCTGAGCTAGCTATCAAGCACGCGCAACTGGTCACATCTGAGGAAGTCTTGGCACTTAGGTGTCACGCGCGGTCTGCACGACCACAGTTTGACTTCCGTCCTCATGAAGGCTTCGGCCTACCAAGCAGAATCGTTACAAATGGCGCCCAACGTGGGGCGAAAAAACTTTACCGTTAGGGTTGATTTCGGTCACCCTAGGACCTCACTCCACCTCGAGGTCCAAATACGGTCCCACTGCCGGAGTTTGTCAGCTTTTGAGGGTTTTCCTCACTTTAGTGCTTCACGCACCCAGGGAATTCCAGACTCCGGCCCATTTTTTTTCTCTTGAATCCTATTTCCCATCCTTGTAGAATTCCTGATCCTTGTAGAGTAGGTTATCCCATCCCCACCTATCCCCCAACAGGCAGTGCCTACGTTGTGTGGATGCTTTTGCATCGTGGGTAAGACGATTCGACAAAGGGGCCTTTCGGAATTATTGGAATCGGGAGTTTACTCCTGATCTCCTATCCGGGTCCCTCGAACGTCTTCCCACCTTTGTGTGTAGGCACTGACCTTAACTAGCTCTTTTTCTCAACAAGTCGGATTTCGGAACTCGTCCTTGCACGGCCCATCCAGTTTCGATGGTCAAGGGAAAAGGGGAATTACATGGTATAGGCGTTTACGCCTACACCATGACTCCGACCTCCCGAAACCTAGGAACTGGATGAGTTGTGTATTGACGAGGGATTAATCCGTGCTATTCCCAACAATTTTTTTTAACTATTTTCTCTGTACGACCGACGGAAGTGGCTCTTGTCCCTGCGACGAACACGTATAAAAGCGACCGAGCGGGAGAGTGGAGGGAGAGTCCGAAAAGGATTCAGGAAGCAAACGAAAAATTAAATAGAAACAGTTTTTTTTGCTGTAAAATTATCGTATCATATTTCTCTCGTATGTTATTGCATACATGTCGTACCTCATCTTATAGTATCGCATCTTATCGTATTTTATTGCATCTCATAGCAGCTTATCTTATCGTATCTTAGCGTATATATACAATATTAGAACTAGTCTATACTATGCCACTCGACTATACGCCACCACCAGTAGGGCAGGGAAGGAGAGTTGTGACCCGGGCACGTTCCCAGGCCCAGCTCAACCCCCAAGCCTTGGAATTTCCGCCGGCGGTGTTGGCAGACAATGCCCCAGCAGAGGAGTCCCAACTAAACCCGGTAGAAGGGAGGTTAACACCTCAAGAGTGGGGACAACAACCACCCCCACAAGAACAGCAGCCGTCAGCACAGCCACCCGAACCGCTGCATAATCCGGCTAAGGACGGGCGTGCTTCCTACCCCGGATGGGGACTGCCACCTCACGGCTGGGGGCAACAACAGCCACCCCCACAGCCACAACAACGACGACCTTGGTGGGGACATCCACCACCCCCGTGGTGGGGTCAGCAACCACCGCCGTGGTGGGGCGAACGGCCTCCAGCATGGTGGAGTCAAAGCCGACACTCTCCGCTAGTGCCTGAAACACAGCCCATTCCTCCTATGTCGCCTCGCTCAGACCAAGGAGCGGTCAGCAGTCCCCCCAATAAGGACCCTATTAGGACACCGGCGCAGTCCTTAGGCGATCAGTTTCCTCAAGGATTAGACGAGTCCTTGCAGAAGCTGATCGACTTAGAATGCGCCCGGCGCATCTCTGACATGAACCTGAACACTCCACGGGTATCGATTGCACGAGCTGACCCAGCGGAGCGTCGACACCAGCCGGGTGTCTCCTCACCGACGATTCCGGCACACCAGGTCCCCCGAACCATACGGGAATGGGGGCTTAAGTTCCAAGGGACCGCGGTCGACGAATTCATCCGTCAGGTGGAATTGTTCACCGACCGCACCCTTGGAGGGGACTTCGACGGGGTGTGCCTCTATGCCCACCTCTTCTTCGATGGGGATACAGCCGAGTGGTTTCGACACTTCGCCGCCAGCTCGCGCAACCGATATACGTGGGAGTCGTTGCCAGCTGCCCTCCGCCAACAATTCACCGACCCCTACGACGATGACGACCTCATGGGGATGATGCGTCATCGTCTGCAGAGGGACGGGCAGTCGTTCGACGACTTTTCGAAGGGAATGCGGCAGCTTAACAACAGAATGCGAGACCCATTGTCGGACAGGGAGTTGACGAGGATAGTGAAGAGGAACCTACGGGAGGACGTAGTAAGAGCCACTGTTCACGTCAAATTCGCCTATTTGTTAGAGTTGCGAGAATTTGTACGTGACCTGGAAAATTACAACGAGCGTATGGCCTCCCGACGCTCCTCTCACTACCCTCGTCAAGTCTCGCGTCCGCCAGTATCCGAGCTAGACAGCACCGATACCACCGCTCTAATGGAAGAGCAGGGAGAAGTAGCAGCGCTGAAGGTCAATTCCACCTGCTCGAATTGCAAAAGGCCCGGACATTCTTACGCCGACTGTCGGGATGAACTAAAGTTGTTCTGCTTTGGATGCGGAGCTCCGGGTGTGGTTAAACCACAATGCGAGCATTGCGCAACGGCAAAAAACTATACGCGCGGGAAACCTCAACACCAGCAGAGGTCTTCCAAGGAGGTTCAGACCGAACCGACCTTCCCCGAGATGCCGCGGTAGACTCGCAACCGCACCCGCAGAGTTCCGCTCCAAAGCGGAACGGCGTAGAGCCTCCTGCCCAGTCGGCGTTGGAACCCTCCGATACGCCTTTTTCCCCTGACATGTCTTTCACACCGGACCTACATCCCTCACCAGACAGAGCAGATTCAACTGCCAACCCCACGACGGCCGAAGCCACAACACAGACCTGTGCTTCGAGCGACCTGTTGCCGTGTAGACCCACTGAGGCATCAGCCAACCAGACCGGATCCGTTAAGATCGTGAGACCCTGTCCAGCCACCAACATCACACGGCCAGCAAACCTAGTGGTACCCAAGTCGTACCCCACTCACTACAGCTTTCGACCACTCCATGAGCGGGAGAAGGACTACTCGGAGGCTCGCCAACGGATTTTCAGCGCTGAAGAAATCCAGCCTCGCCAACCGAAACGTTCCACGTTGCGGTGCCGGCGTTTCTGGAAGAAGGTGCTGGCTAATCGTCGGCGATACTGCGAAGTAGTCCTGCCGGACAGTCCTAAGGATGAAATCCGGCCTTACGCAGCCGTCACGCTCCTTGGTCAGACAGTGAGTGGATTGGTCGACACTGGCGCTTCTTGTAGCGTCATCGCTTCCGACTTTGCGGAATCAGTCCTGAAGGACTGCCGTTATTCCTGGGTCAAGTTCCAACTGGGAGTCACAACCGCGGATGGAACCTGCCATACCGCCAGAGGTAAGATCCTTGCGGACGTTACGTTCCGGGGGCTCACCAAACAATTAGAGTTCTTACTAATGCCGACTCTCAGTCAGAACTTGTACTTAGGAGTCGATTTTGTTCGAAGTTTCGACCTGGCTCCAGCCTTATTTACGTCTTCCCCATGTTTATCTGAGCTGTCTTCCGATAACCCTTCGGGGACAGTCAGTAAACATTCCTTGTCAGCAGCTCAGCAAGTGCGACTCAATGCCGCCATATCAATGTTTCCGTCCTTCACCAAGGAGGGCTTAGGGCGTACGACCGTCATCTCGCACGCCATCGACGTCGGAAACAATAAGCCAATCAAGCAGAGACACTTCGCTGTCTCTCCCGCCGTCAAAAAGCTCCTCAATAAGGAGATCGATCGGATGCTTGATCTGGGGGTTATTGAGGAGTCGCAGAGTGCGTGGTCATCACCAGTCACCTTGGTAGTCAAGCCTAACAAGGTTCGTATGTGTCTGGACGCACGTAAGGTCAATGCAGCGACCTTGAAGGATGCTTACCCCTTGCTGCTCATCGACGGGATTCTGAGCCGCCTCCCCAAGGCTGAGTTCATTACGAGCTTAGACTTGAAGGATGCGTTTTGGCAGATCCCCCTCGATGAAGCGTCAAAGGATAAGACCGCCTTCACTGTCCCTGGCAGGCCATTGTATCAGTTTGTGACGATGCCATTTGGCCTTTGTAACGCGCCACAAACGATGCAACGCCTAATGGACCGCGTGATCCCAGCACACCTGCGAAACCAGGTGTTTGTCTACCTCGATGATCTGTTGCTGATCTCGACTACTTTCGACGAACACTTGCTGCTGCTACAGGAAATTGCACTGTGTCTCCGTAAGGCAGGACTCACGATAAATGTGGAGAAGAGTAACTTTGTCATGACCCATGTTCGGTACTTGTGACATATAATTGGTAACGGTACCATCATGACTGATTCCAGTAAAGTTGAAGCGATAGCCAGTTTTCCACGACCATCTACGGCTAAACAACGCCGCCGCTTTTTAGGGATGTGCGGATGGTACCACAGGTTTGTACCTAACTACGCTTCAGTCTCTGCTCCGCTGACAGACATGCTACGGAAAGGCCGTGGTTTTGTCTGGACTGAAGAAGGCCTCCTGGCATTTAAAGCTTTAAAAGACTGCTTAACGCGGGCCCCTGTGTTGCACAGCCCTGACTTTTCGCGCCCGTTTGCCATCCAATGCGACGCAAGTCCACATGGCATCGGCGCAGTGCTAACACAGACAACCGGAGACGGTTCTGAAGTGCCTATAGCTTACATGTCCAGGAAGCTTAATTCAGCCCAGCAAAACTATACGGTCACCGAACAAGAATGTCTGGCAGCGGTGACAGCGATAAAAAAATTTAGAGCGTATGTGGAAGGACAGGAGTTCTCGGTCATAACGGATCATGCGTCGTTAAAGTGGCTGATGAGTCAGTCGGATCTGCATTGCAAACTGGCTCGATGGGCCTTAAAATTACAAGGGTTCCGATTCACCATCCTGCATCGGAAGGGCAGTCAGAACGTGGTGCCCGACACTCTGTCTCGAGCCTACTGTGCGGAGTCTCTGTCGGTTCAGGACCCGTTTGGCAGTTCGGTCGAAATCGACCTGAACTCCCCTCACTTCCACTCTCCGGAGTATAAACAACTGGCAGATAGAGTCGACGCCAATACACACCTGATGCCGGATCTAAAAACGGCTGATGGATTCGTGTACAGGCGCAGTGAGTACGCGAGCGGAAATGAAGTGCAAGAGCAGCAGGCCTGGAAACTCTGGGTTCCAGCGGAGCTCGCGACTGACTTAATCAAGCGCGCACACGAGCATCCGCTATGTGCGCATGGAGGAGTAGCAAAGACGCTGCAACGTCTTAGGGTCCTATTCTTTTGGCCCAATATGGCGAAGGACGTCAGCGACTTTATCTCCTCCTGTAGCTTGTGCAAGCAGTCGAAAGCTCCTAACCAGAGTCTCCGACCGCCTATCGAAGACCACTTCACTTCCGAACGCGTCTTTCAGCGCCTGTATATGGATCTCTTGGGTCCGTTCCCTAGATCCAAGTCAGGTAATATTGGAGCCATTGTGCTGGTCGACCATCTGTCGAAGTTCACCTTCGTCGAGCCAATACGGAAGTTCACGGCAGAGGTTCTGACCAGTCGGCTCGAGACCAGAGTGTTTCACACCTTTGGGGTACCCGAGTCCATTGTGACGGACAACGGCCAACAATTTAAGGCGAACATCTTTAACACGATGTTGGAACGATACGGAGTGCAGCACCTTTACACCGCGGTTTACTCACCGCAGGCCAACGCTTCAGAGCGCGTTAACCGCTCCATTGTAGCTGCCATCAGGGCCTATGTTCACCCATCTCAGCAGGACTGGGATGGACGAATCTCCCAAATTAATTGTGCACTCCGTTCGTCCCACCATGCATCCATTAAAGCGTCGCCCTACTTTGTCGTCTTTGGCCATCACATGGTCACTCATGGACAAACATATGCCCTCCTTCGTAGGCTTCATTTGTTGGGGGAAGCCAATGTCCCGAGCGTGGACAATGTCGACAGATTGGCCATCCTCAGGCAGCAGGTGCAGAAAAACCGGCTTTCCACAAGTATTCAAGCCACTACAACCTGCGCTCGCGGCAGGTTGAATTTCAGCCTGGCGAAGAAGTGTTCAGGCGGAACTTTGCCCAAAGCAATGCTGCCGCTCACTACAACGCCAAGCTGGACTTCAAGTTTGTCAAGAGCCGGGTTGTCAAGAAAGTCGGTAACAGTCGGTACCTGTTGTCTGACCTTCAAGGCAAAACCGTCGGTATTTTCCACGCTAAGGACATACTGCACTAACCAACCTCCCCCTCAGCACCTGCGTCACACCCTTAATATGAACCCTTTGAGCCTCAGCTTCTTTTTCTACGCAAGCGTATAAAAGGAACCTGTCTTGTAACGAGCTGTGGACGGGATTTAAACCCGAAACGCGGTAGTCAGATGTGAGACCAACGCTTCAACCCACGGTACCACCGGTCGCGGTACACACAGTTGCAAGTGTACCGGGCGAAAACTCTCGGCGACACACTTGCAACTGAGTGTACCAGCGCGACCATACCAATCCTGGGCGGCCATAACGAACTCGGCGTAGCGCTCAATCAGCGCAGCTGGGTTATGAGCGCAGCCAAGTGCCCATCGTGCCGTCATGCTGAATTTATAATTCAGCACTTGACGTTTCGACTCTCGAAAGTCCGATTGTACTTCCGGGAGTCGAAACGTCAGTTGCCGGAGATTTTTCCCGCATGGCGGCTGACTGCACAGGGCAAAACGTGCTTAAAAACGATAGTAGCGAAGTGGCTTAACCCCTGGTACGTAGAAAAACGCATGAATCTGTTCCATGAACACATCGACTAAGAAGGAAACGTTTTTTTCTTGCAATTTTCGTTCCAGTAGCGCGCAAATATTTGGTCGCCACCCGGAATTTTTCTTTGTTAGCCAAATTCGGGCGGTGCCAGGACGGCAGCCTCCGACATTTAGTGATTCTTTGTGGCGCCACATAATTTGGTGGTCGTCAGACAGGAGCGCTTCTAAGTGGATGTTCACACTGCGTGCGATGCCGAGCCGAGCCGGGTCGAGCGATGCGATGTGGTGGGTGTTCACATTGCACGCCGTGCGATGCCGAGCCGAACGATGGCTTGCGATGCAAAGATGATCCGAGCGATGGCTTGCGATGCAAAGATGATCCGGGATGTTCACTGCACGCAATGATGGAGAGACCAATTTAGTTCAAAGAATAGAATCTGTCCGACATCATGTCGTTTGTGCTTGACCCAGTAAATTTATTTCTGTTTGAAAACAATGCTCTAAAAATTGAAGGGCGTCG
This sequence comes from Chloromyia formosa, assembly GCA_964017055.1. Classification (NCBI taxonomy): domain Eukaryota; kingdom Metazoa; phylum Arthropoda; class Insecta; order Diptera; family Stratiomyidae; genus Chloromyia; species Chloromyia formosa. The sequence continues at coordinate 70,273,377 of OZ024814.1, forward strand.
CCATTGGGTGCATCCCATTAATGAAGAAAGACCCAGTGTTGGTGAATTTCATCATCTCTTCCGCGACCTCAGACGAGATGAGGAAAGGTTTTGGAGTTACTTCCGTATGAGCACTACCACGTTCGATTTCATAGTAGCATCAATTTCGAGCAGCCTACAGAAACAATTCAGTGAGCCGGTACACATGGACGTCCAAATGACGCCGGATATGTGGACGCGTGAAGTGACGCAGATAGGAGCAGAAACCAGCGTCATCCCAGATAGCTATCGCGGTGGCAAAATGCCGCCGATAGCATTTGAACTAACGTTTACAGTAAAGGTTGCCGTTCATTCAATAGGATCTTGCCCATTCTCAAAATCAACTAACCAACCCACACTATAAATATTTGTCGCATTTTGCAAGTCGCTAGCATCATTGTATCGAAAGTTATCGCTCATTTTGAAATTTCATCTGTAGGGGTTCCTTCAGTCGGATCTTACCCATTTTCAATACCAACCAACTAGATCATGCTACAAACATTTGACCAAAATTTCAAGTTTCTAACTTCATTCTATCGAAAGTTATCGTGCAAACGAACAGACAGACAGACAGATATGGCTAAATCGAATCAGGAGATGACCCTCATAATTTCTATGTATACACTGCCACACCGCCGCGCCTAAAAGTCTAGGGTATAAAAGCAGACATACATGCATTTTTTTCAATGTGATCTTACATCAAATATTACTTTACAGCTCGTACTTGCACCATACTGGCTCCAAAAAGCTTCACATCGCAAAGCCCATAAACTCCATCGCAAAGCCCATTAAATTCCATCGCAAAAAATCATCAGCCGGTACTCGCACGAAAAAGCAAAGAAGTTTGTGAAAACATCGGGCCATCGCTCGGCTCATCACTGCATCGCGCGCAGTGTGTACACTCAAAGCGTGATTCCATTTAAAATTGAAGACTTTCCATTTTCTTGCTTTAAAAGCTTGTAATCGCATTGCATCGCTCGACCCGGCTCGGCTCGGCATCGCACGCAGTGTGAACATCCATTAACATTGGTTGTATAGCCACATTTTTGGTTGCGCCACGGCAGGAGCGCCGGCGACATTTTTCTGTGGTGCAAACAGAGGCGCACATATGGGGGCCGTCATCACCGCTAGGAGCGCCGTCGTCCTCCCGTCCTTTTCGTTTTGTTTGGTTGGCGCAACCAGAGCGCGCACATACAAGGCCGTCATCACCGCCAGGAGCGCCGTCGTCCTTCCGTCCTTTTCGTTTTGTTTGGTTGGCGCAACCAGAGCGCGCACATACAAGGCCGTCATCACCGCCAGGAGCACCGTCGTCCTCCCGTCCTTTTCGTTTTTTTTTTGGTTGGCGCAACCAGAGCGCGCACATACAAGGTCGTCATCACCGCCAGGAGCGCCGTCGTCCTCCCGTCCTTTTCGTTTTTTTTTGGTTGGCCCAACCAGATCACGCACATACAAGGGCCCCCCCAGCACGGGTCCACGCAGGTACACCCGCCGCCCGGCCACATCAAGGTCAAACTTTTTCAGGTATTTGCCTTTTTGTTATTTTTGGTTATGGCCCGCGAGCGGCCACCGTCAGGCATCAGATACGAGCGCAAAGATATCGAAGAGCATTTACAGCGTGTGGGACTTTGATCCGGTCACTAGAGGGAAACGTACGCAGGCTCAATTAATACCGAATAGTTGGATGAAAGAGGTGGCCGAGGCTTTCCTGTCTAAAAAAAATAACAATAAATGAATGGTCGCTTGAATCGTAAACCACGAAAGGCGCATTCCCCCCCCTTAAAGCGCAAAAATTAAGCTATATGCCGATTAAGACAGAAGTCTAGGATGATCTTTGTATGGGTTTTCTTGGGGAGTCAATTTGAAAAGTTGGTCTATCAGAGTTCATTGAATTCCAAACGTCAAAATTGTCGCATTATATGCGTATACAAAGTAATATGTCCTGACATCGGCCAAGTAGGCTGGTATGACGAGGATGTCGAATACTTAATTAGGATAAATACACTGGATTCGTACGTTTTCTGTTCCTGGTGTTGATGAAAAGTAAAACGAATGGTCATGTGTGATAAGTAAGAACGAGGTAACTAAGGTACAGATTCCCTCTTCCGACATATTATACATATAAAATATTGGACCGTTTATCGAGATACTGGAGAAAGGAAAATTCAAGTCAACCGAGGTTATTTATATACATATACCCTTTTCGAATTTAACGGTTCTTATGAAGAAGATATGATGAGTTCTTTTCTAGAAATAATACCGAATGTATGCCAATTGTAATACTTAAGTTTATTATTAAATTAGCCTGTTGTAAAGATATGTAATGAGAGTAATGATAGTGATACAGACAGTAGGAAGTAAAATATAGTCCAGGAAGGACACCAAAACAAGCGAGGTGAATAAAAGGCACGGATTAAAAAGAAGAGAAAAACAAACAAACAAAAGAAAAAGAAAAAAAAAAAAAAAAAAATAGAACTCCAATTTTTTGTCGGACGCCCTTAAGAGTTGCTTGTCCAATCTTCGTACTGTATAAAGGTACATATTCACTTAAATGTAAGAAATATATCACATAGTCTAAAAGTATTTCTTTGATCGAACGCAAGCTTTTAAGTAAAGAAAAATTATGACTTAGGCCACATTCGTAATAATCGCCACTTGTATACGTTCCTAGAAGTTCAATTATGAAAATTTCTAATAGTTGCGCAATTATCAGCGAAAATAGGAAAAGATAATATTCCATTTTTGGCTAAATCATAGTTAGATGTATCACAGGTAGATTACTATCGATAGTCTGAGTTATGGTGAAACAATTGAAAAGTATTAAGAGGATGAGCTCGGTAGAAAATGGGCTGAAGTACATCAACCTTTTTAGGGTTTTGTATTAAAAACAAAACCCTTATGAAATCGGTCAAATGTCTGTCCGTCTGTCCGTCTGTCCGTCTGTCCGTCTGTCCGTCTGTCCGTCTGTCCGTCTGTCCGTCTGTCCGTCTGTCTGTCTGTCCGTCTGTCCATGAAATATCTCACGAACGGCTGAAGCTACATACATGAAATTTTGTGGGAGTATGTAGAATTATTATAATTCGCCGGACAAAGCGATTCGCTGTAATAGGCTTACTTTAAGGGGATGTCCCCATAGAGGGGAAATGAAGGTCAAAATTTTTTTTTCATCTGGTATAGGCAAGTGGGGTATCATGAGAAAGGTAACACCGAGTACATTTCATTTCCGGTATTTTTATCAAATTTGAAAAAAGGGGAAAAGAGATAGAGGGGAAAATATGTGATCCGAGTTTGTCCCCCCCCCCCCCTCGCATTTCGATACCGTTGTACTTAGAAATATGAAAATTTGCAGAAAGGCGGCATTTTACTAGTGTAGAAAACCGAAAATCGTAGAATTTTGATATCTCAACAAAAAAGGTTAATAATAGTACATTTCTATAGTTGCAGTTAGCATACCCCTACACGCCCTAAGCACAGCCAAGGTCAAAAATATTGATGGCCAATGATAACCAACATCATCGGCAATAATATTTTTAAGTTTCATTACAATCACATAATATTTAATAATAGTACACTCATTTAAAATTAGGCATTTTGACACTATCCACACAAAAATTACACCTTCCGGCCTCATATGTAGGTGTGAGTACTATTACTTTTATGTTGTTTTTCGTAGTGCGAATTGCAGTTATTTAATTAATCATTTTTGAAAGGGTGAAGATTAGTTGGGGGCGCTACGTCGTAATTGGCAAACTTTACCGAGTGGAAGGGGGGAGGGGTCCACATAGAGGCGAAATTAAGCTCAACATTTTTTTTTTCGACTGGTATAGGCAAGTGAGGTGTCGTGAGAAAGGTAATGTTGAGTACATTCCATTTTTTCGCATTTTCTTGAAATTTGTAGAAAGGGGAATAGTGGGGGAGGAAAAAATATTAGTTCGTAATTTGCCCCCCCCCCCCCCCTGGCATCTCGAGACTGTTAGAATTATGAAAACTTACAGGAAGGTGGGTTCCGAATAGCATATAAAATGGAAAATAATGGAATCTGTATATCTTCTCAGAATAGGTAAGTAATAGTTTATTTCTGTAGTTACAGTTAGCACACCTCTGTATGCCTTAAACACGTTCGAGGTCAAAAGTACTGATGGCCAACGATAACCAACACCTTAGGCAATAATATGTTCTAAGTTTCGGTACAATCACGTAATATGAATTGGCATGTAAAATGTAAGTGAGTGGGTAAGACAGTTTAATTATGTTTTTTTTTTTCCATCTGAGTGGTATCAAGAAGAGCAACGAGCCGATATTTATATGCCAAAATAAGCGCTTGCTACAAAACCCTCGGATTGCGGTTTCATTTTTTTATACATTTATAATATATTGTGTGTTCGATCTTCATAATCCTAAGGACTCATTTCTAGTATGTATAAGCAATTTGCGGTATTTTCGCCTGTTTTCTTTTATTTCATTTTTAGGGTTTTGTATAAAAACAAAACCATTATGAAATCGGTCATGCGTCCGTCTATCCGTCTGTCCGTCTGTCCGTCTGTCTGTCCATGAAATATCTCACGAACCGCTGAAGCTACATGCTTGAAATTTGGTGGAAATATGTAGAATTACTATAATTCTCTGGAGAAACCGATGCGTCGTAATAGGTCAACTTTAAGGGGGGGTCGCCATAGAGGGGAAATGAAGGTCGAAATTTTTTTTTCGTTTGGTACAGGCAAGTGGGGTATCGTAAGAAAGGTACCGTTGAGTACATTCTATTTCTGGATTTTTTTTTAAATTTGAAGAAAGGGGAAAAGAGGGAGAGGGGAAAATATGTGGTCCGAGTTTGTCCCCCCCCCCCCTTGCATTTCGAGACCGTTATAGCTAGACATATGAAAATTTACAGAAAAGCGGCATTTTACTAGCGTAGAAAACCAAAAATAATAGAATTTCAAAATCTCATCCGAAAAGGTAAATAATAGTACATTTCTATAGTTGCAGTTAGCACACCCCTGCACCCCTCAAGCACACCCTAGGTCAAAAATTTTGATGGCTGATGATAACCAACATCATAGGCAATAATACCTCTAAGTTTCATTACAATGACATGATATTTAATAATAGTACATTGACTTAAAGTTATGCATTTTGACACTATCCACACAAAAAATACACCTACCGGCCTCACGCATAGATATGCGTGTACTACTTACATGTTGTTTTTCGTAGTGCGAATTGCAGTTATTTAATGAACCAACTTTGGAAGAGTGAAGATTGGTGATTGGTGATCCTAACAATAACTATTCACACAGTAAATTTTTTTAGGGTTTTGTGTTTTAAATCTTACAAAATCGGTCAAATACCTGTCTGTCCGTCTGTTCATAGAATATCTTACGAACGGCTGAAGCTGCACACATAATTCGGCGAGAATGTGTAGAAATGCTATAATTTGCTGGAGATAGCGTTGTGTTGTAATTGGCCAACTTTAAGAGGGGGGTGGGGGTCCACATAGAGGCGAAATTAAGGTAATTTTTTTTTATCCACTGGTATAGCCAAGTGGGGTGTCGTGAGAAAGGTAATGTTGAGTACATTCCATTTTTGGCATTTTCTTGAGATTTGTAGAAAGGGGAACAGTGGAGTAGGAAAAAATATTAGACCGTAATTTGTCCCACCCGCCCTGAATTTCGAAGCCGTTACACAAGTTTGCAATTTGCAATGTCGTCTTAAAATGAATGGTTAAGCATCTCGAAGAGTGGGACAGTTTATCTCGTATACATACATATCTATCTACAGCTTCTCGTATTAAAACTATTACTTTGAGAGGTGACAGATGCAGTCCTTTTGTGAATTGGCATGTAAGATACTATATCATGGGTAAAACATTTAATTATGGTGTTTTTATTCAGCTGAGGGGTACCAAGAAGAACAGGGAGCCAGTATTTACATGCCAAAATAAGCGCTTGCTACAAAACCCTCGAATTGCGGGCGTAGCCCTCTATATTCCGGTTTCATTTTTAAATCCTATTGCCATGACAAAACAAGCTTGCATACCGATAAAACCCTAGATCATTAACAAAACATATTTTGGAATCGTTTTGCTTTGACAATAAGTTTTTTTGTTGTAAATGAGTTGTATTATAAAGAGAGGAAAAAAAAAGTAAATTAAAAATTATGAATTCTGCAACAATCTAAACGTTCTCTTTGCTTCTTGACCCCCTTCCTGGGCCCTCGCTCCGCTTTCTCGTTTGCTATTGATTCGCTTAGGGGGCTAGGAACTTAAGCGCGGCCTAGCCCAAAGGAGGGGAGGGAGCGCGGAGCCCCTAAAACATCAAGGGGCTCCCGTGTTCGTCAGGGGATAGTGTCGTTTTCGAAGATCGTACGCGTTTTCAGGTTTTCTTTTTACGGCTCGTCTGCTTAGGCATCCGGGCACGCGCGTGATACTTGTTTTGTAACGCTGCGAGGCAGGTGTGACCATACAACCCCACCCCGACTACCGATAGCTGAGCTAGCTATCCAGCACGCGCAACTGGTCACACCTGAGGAAGTCTTGGCACTTAGGTGTCACGCGCAGTCTGCACGACCACAGTTTGACTTCCGTCCTCATGAAGGCTTCGGCCTACCAAGCAGAATCGTTACAGTGTCGATTTATGGATGTGTGGATGTGTCGATGTGTGGATGTGTGGATGTGTGCATGTGTGCATGTGTGGATGTGTCGATGTGTCGATGTGTGGATGTGTGGATGTAAGGATGTGTGGATTTGCGCATGTGTGCATGTGTGGATGTGTGGGTGTGCGCATGTGTGCATATGTGGATGTGTTAATGTATGGATTTGTGCATGTTTGGATGTGTCGATATGTGGATGTGGGCATGTGTGTATGTGTGTATGTGTGGATGTGCGCATGTGTGGATGTGGCGATGTGTGGATGTGTCGATGTGTGGATGTGTCGATGTGTGGATGTGTGGATGTAAGGATGTGTGGATTTGTGGATGTGTGGATGTGTGGATGTGTGCATGTGTGCATGTGTGCATGTGTACATGTGTGGATGAATCAATGTGTGGATGTGTGCATGTGTGCATGTGTGGATGTGTGCATGTGTGGATATGTCGATGTGTGGATGTGTGGATGTGTGAATGTAAGGATGTGTGGATGTGTCGATGTGTGGATGTGTGGATGTAAGGATGTGTGGATTTGTGGATGTGCGGATGTGTGCATGTGTGCATGTGTGCATGTGTACATGTGTGGATGAATCAATGTGTGGATGTGTGCATGTGTGCATGTGTGGATGTGTGGATGTGTGCATGTGTGGATGTGTCGATGTGTGGATGTGTGGATGTGTGAATGTAAGGATGTGTGGATGTGTGGATATGTGCATGTGTGCATGTGCGCATGTGTGCATGTGAGCATTAGTGGATGCGTCGATGTGTCGATGTGTGGATGTGTGGATGTAAGGATGTGTGGATGTGTGGCTGTGTGGATGTGTGCATGTGCGCATGTGTGCATGTGAGCATTAGTGGATGCGTCGATGTGTCGATGTGTCGATGTATCGATGTGTCGATGTGTCGATGTGTCGATGTGTAGATGTGTGGATGTGTCGATGTGTGGATGTGACGATGTGTGGACGTGTGGATGTGTGCATGTTTGGAAGTGTCGAAGTTTGCATGTGTGCATTAGCGCATGTGTGCATGTGTGCAAGTGTGCATGTGTGCATGTGTGCATGTGTGGACGTGCGGATGTGTGGATGTGTGGATGTGTGTATGTGTGAATGTGTGAATGTGTCGATGTGTGGATGTGTTGATGTGTGGATGTGTAGATGTGTGGATGTGTCGATGAGTGGATATGTGGATGTGTCGATGAGTGGATGTGTGGATGTGTGAATGTGAGAATGTGTGAATGTGTCGATTTGTGGATGTGTGGATGCGTTGATCTGTGGATGTGTGGATGTGTGAATGTGTCGATTTGTGGATGTGTGGATGTGTCGATGTGTGGATGTGTGCATGCGTGGATGTGTCGATGTGTGCATATGTGCATGTGCGCATGTGTGCATGTGTGGATGTGTGGATGTGTGGATGTGTGGATATGTGGATGTGTGGATGTGTAGATGTGTGGATGTGTGCATGTGTGGATGTGTAGATGTAAGGATGTGTGGATTTGTGGTTGTGTAGAAGTGTGGATGTGTGGGTGTGCGCATGTGTGCATATGTGGATGTGTTAATGTGTGGATGGGTGCATGTTTGGATGTGTCGATATGTGGATGTGTGCATGTGTGGATATGTGCATGTCTGCATGTGTGCATGTGTGCATGTGTGGATGTGTCAATGTGTGGATGTGTCGATGTGTGCATGCGCGCATGGGTGCATGTGTGGATGTATCAATGTGTGGATGTGTGCATGTGTGCATGGGCGTATGCGCGCGTGTGTGGATGAGTCGATGTGCGGATGTCTCGATGCGTGGATGTGTGGATGTGTGGATATATGGATGTGTGGATGTGTGGATGTGTGGAAGTGTCGATGTGTGGATGTGTGGATGTAAGGATGTGTGGATTTGTGGATGTGTGCATGTGTGGATGTTTGGGTTTGCGCATGTGTGCATGTGTAGATGTGTTGATGTGTGGATGTGTGCATGTGTGGATGTGTGCATGTGTGGATGTGCGCATGTGCGCTTGTGTGCATGTGTGGATGTGTGCATGTGTGGATGTGTGAATATGTCGATGTGTGAATGTGTCGAAGTGTGGATGTGTGGATGTGTGGTTGTGTGTATGTGTTGAGTTGTGGATTTGTGCATGTGTGCATGTGTAGATGTGTTGATGTGTTGATGTGTTGATGTGTGGATGTGTGCATGTGTGGATGTGTGCATGTGTGGATGTGCGCATGTGCGCTTGTGTGCATGTGTGGATGTGTGCATGTGTGGATGTGTGCATGTGTGGATGTGTGTATGTGTGAATGTGTCAATTTATGGATGTGTGGATGTGTCGATGTGTGGATGTGTGGATGTGTGCATGTGTGCATGTGTACATGTGTGGAAGTGTCGATGTGTGGATGTGTGGATGTAAGGATGTGTGGATTTGTGGATGTGTGCATGTGTGGATGTTTGGGTTTGCGCATGTGTGCATATGTGGATGAGTTAATGTGTGGATTTGTGCATGTTTGGATGTGTCGATATGTGGATGTGTGCATGTGTGCATGTGTGGATGTTTGCATGTCTGCATGTGTGCATGTGAGCATGTGTGGAAGTGTCGATGTGTGGATGTTTCGATGTGTGCATGTGTGCATGTGCGCATGTGTTCATGTGTGCATGTGTGGATGTATCAATGTGTGGATCTGTGCATGTGTGCATGTGTGCATGTGTGTATGTGTGGATATGTGGATGTGTGCATGTGTGGATGTGTCGATGTGTGGATGTGTGGATGTAAGGATGTGTGGATTTGTGGATGTGTGCATGTGTGCATATGTGGATGTGTGGATATATGGTTGTGTGCATGTGTGGATGTGTCGATGTGTGGATGTGTGGATGTAAGGATGTGTGGAATTGTGGATGTGTAGACGTGTGGATGTGTGGGTGTGCGCATGTGTGCATATGTGGATGTGTTAATGTGTGGATGGGTGCATGTTTGGATGTGTCGATATGTGGATGTGTTCATGTGTGGATATGTGCATGTCTGCGTGTGCGCATGTGTGGATGTGTCAATGTGTGGATGTGTGCATGTGCGCATGTTTTCATGTGTGCATGTGTGGATGTATCAATGTGTGGATGTGTGCATGTGTGCATGGGCGTATGTGCGCGTGTGTGGATGTGTGGATCAGCGGATGTTTTGAAGTGTGGATGTGTGGATATATGGATATGTGGATGTTTGGAAGTGTGCATGTGTGCATGTCTGCAAGTGTGCATGTGTCGATGTGTCGATGTGTGGATGTGTCGATGTGTGCACTTGTGCATGTGCGCATGTGTTAATGTGTGCATGTGTGGATGTATCAATGTGTGGATGTGTGCGTGTGTGCATGTTTGGATGTGTGAAAATGTCGATGTGTGGATGTGTTGATGTGGGGATTTGTCGATGTGTTTATGTGTGGATGTGTGGAAGCGTTGGTCTGTGGATGTGTAGTTGTGTGGATGTGTGGATGTGCGATAAGTGGATGTGTTGATGTTTGCATGTGTGCATGTGCGCATGTGTGGATGTGTGCATGTGTGGATGTGTGCACGTATGCATGTGTGCACGCTTGCTTGTGCTTATGTGCGCTTGTGTGCATTTTTGGATGTGTCGATTAGTGGATGTGAGGATGTGTGGATGTGTGGATGTGTGGATGTGTCGATGTGTCGATGTGTGGATGTGTGGATGTGTGCATGTGTACATGTGTGCATGTGTAGATGCGTGGATGTGTTAATGTGTGCATGTGCGAATGTGTCGATGTGTGCATGTGCGCACGTGTGCACGTGTGCATGTGCGCATATGCGCAAGTGTGATATTGAGCATGTGTGGATTTTGTGGATGTGTCGATTAGTGGATGTGAGGATGTGTGGATGTGGCGATGTGTGGATGTGTGGATGTGTGGATGTGTCGAAGTGTCGATGTGTTGATATGTTGATGTGTGGATGTGTCGATTTGTCGATGTGTGGATGTGCGTATGTGTGAATGTGTGGATGTTTGGATGTGTCGAATTGTCGATGTGTCGATGTGTGGATGTGTGCATGTGTGGATGTTTGGATGTATCGAAGTGTGGATGTGTGCATGTGTGGATGTGTGGATGTTTGGATGTGTCGAAGTGTGGATGTGTGGATGTCTGGATGTGTCGATGTGTGGATGTGTGCATGTGTGGATGTGTGCATGTGTGGATGTGTGGATGCGTGGATGTGTGGATGTGTGGATGTGTGGATGTGTCGATGTGTGGATGTGCGGATGTGGGAATGAGTGAATGTGTCGATGTGTGGATGTGTGCATGTGTGGATGTGTCGATGTGTGGATGTGTCGATGTGTGCAAGTGCGCATGTGTGCATGGGCGCATGTGCGCGTGTGTGGATGTTTCGATGTGTGGATGTCTCGATATGTGGATGTGTGCATGTGCGGATGTGTTAATGTGTGGATGTGTGGATGTGTGGATTTATGGATGTGTGCATGTGTGGATGTGTGGATGTATGCATGTGTGGATGTGTCGATGTGTGGATATGTGCCTGTGTGCATGTCTGCATGTGTGCATGGGCGCATGTGCGCGTGTGTGGATGTCTCGATGTGTGGATGTGTGGAAGTGTGCATGTGTGCATGTGTGCGTATGTGCATGTGTGCATGGGTGCATGGGTGCATGGGTGCATGGGTGCATGGTGGCATGTGTGCATGTGTGCATGTGTGCATGTGTGCATGTGTGCATGCGTGCATGTGTGCATGTGTGCATGTGTGCATGTTTGGATGTGTCGATGTGTGGATGTGTGCATGTGTGCATGTGTGGATGTGTGGTTGTGTGGATGTGTGCATGTGTGCATGTGTGCATGTGGGGATGTGTCGATATGTGGATGTGTGCATGTTTGGATGTGTGCATTTGTGGATGTGTCGATGAGTGGATATATGGATGAGTCGATGTGTCGATGTGTGGATGTGTGAATGTGTGAATGTGTCGATGTGTTTATGTGTTCATGTTTGGATGTGTGGATGTGTCCATGAGTGGATATGTGGATGTGTCGATGAGTGGACGTGTGGATGTGTGGATTTGTGGATGTGTCGATGTGTTGATGTGTCGATGTGTGGATGTGTGGATGTAAGGATGTGTGGAATTGTGGATGTGTAGATGTGTGGATGTGTGGGTGTGCGCATGTGTGCATATGTGGATGTGTTAATGTGTGGATGGGTGCATGTTTGGATGTGTCGATATGTGGATGTGTGCATGTGTGGATATGTGGATGTCTGCATGTGTGCATGTGTGCATGTGTGGATGTGTCAATGTGTGTATGTGTGCATGTGCGCATGTGCGCATGTGTTCATGTGTGCATATGTGGATGTATCAATGTGTGGATGTGTCCATGTGTGCATGGGCGTATGTGCGCGTGTGTGGATGTGTCGATGTGCGGATGTCTCGATGTGTGGATGTGTGGATATATGGATGTGTGGATGTGTGGATGTGTGGTTGTGTGGATGTGTGGAAGTGTGCATGTGTGCATGTGTGCATGTTTGGATGTGTGGAAATATCGATGTGTGGATGTGGGGATTTGTCGATGTGTTTATGTGTGGATGTGTGGATGCGTTGTTCTGTGGATGTGTGGATGTGTGAATGTGTGAATGTGTCGATTTGTGGATGTGTGGAAGTGTCGATGTGTGCATGTGCGCATGTGCGCATGTGTGGATGTGTTGAAGTGTGGATGTGGGCATGTGTGCATGTGTGCATGTGGCATGTGAGCATTAGTGGATGCGTCGATGTGTCGATGTGTCGATGTGTAGATGTGTTTATGTGTCGATGTGTAGATGTGTGGATGTGTCGATCAGTGGATATGTGTATGTGTCGATGAGTGGATGTGTGGATTTTTGGATGTGTGGATGTGTCGATGTGTGGATGTGTGGATGTGTGAATGTGTGAATGTGTGAATGTTTGAATGTGTGAATGTGTGAATTTGTCGATGTGTGGATGTGTGGATGTGTGGATGTGTGGATGTGTGGATGTGTTGATGTGTGGATATGTGGATTTGTGGATGTGTGGATGTGAGGATATGTGGATGTGTGGATGTGTGAATGTGTGAGTGTGTCGATGTGTGGATGTGTTGATGTGTGGATGTGTCGATGTGTAGATGTGTGGATGTGTCGATCAGTGGATATGTGTTTGTGTCGATGAATGGATGTGTGGATTTTTGGATGTGTGGATGTGTGGATGCGTCGATCAGTGGCGTGGCGTCCATGGAAGCAAGGGAAGCATTGCTTCCCTTATATTTGGCGATTGGTGGAAAATTTTCTAAATATTTTTTTCTGAATCGCGCAAAAAAGTCGCGAAAAAAACTCTTCGGCACAGTCTATGTAAATAAAAGTTCCAAAGAAACTAATCGCGAATATCTTACACAGCCGAATTGGTAACACCGCGAAAACCACCACACCACACCAAGAAGAAGACACATGGAAGCATATCAAAATTTGCATCTATGAGCGTTTATTTTTTTCCCCAGTAAACCTACTGTGTCGCGATAAAAAAAAAATTCACGTACACGGTAGGTTGGAAGCACTCAGGAATTTGCTTCCAAGTTCCCCTCACATGTAGTAGAGGAAATTCTTGCCTGCAGCGGAGCCGCTGGCGCATGGACGCTGGGGAACTTTTCTTCCCATTTCCTCTTTGTTCGTATTTTCTTGTGGACTGAAAATATTTGCTGTGTTGCAATGCGTATGTGATGTGCTATATGAGTTTCACAAGGGTTACCAGAGTAGGATAGGAATTGAATTGTGGAAAAAGTTTCGATTTGAAATATAATGGCTTCATGGTTAAAAATTATTATTGGTAAATTCGAGAAGAAGTGATTTCGCATAGAATTATTAGTGTATACGAGTATTAGGAAGAGACGAACTCAATTATAGGGATATTTATGCATATTTCAATAACTTATATCTAATCGAAAACCATTTAACGGAAAATTCCAAGAAAAAATAAGTGGGAGATGGTAATACTGCCTCAAGTCATTGACGTCACAAGGAATTGAATGAGCCGTTAAATTTAAAACTCATTTGCTCTAGTGTAGTGCTTTAGTGTAGTGCGATTTGTGTGCTTTTTGTTGGTGAAAAGGTGAAGGGGTTTTTTAATCGGTCTAGGTGCTTATAATTGCTTATAGTGTTTTGATTTGTTTTTAAAGTAGCATGGATCAATATTGTGTTGTTGATGATCTTTTTCGATTGTCTTTTGGATCTCGATCTTTCGCAGAAAAAAAAGACATTATCGAAAAGGGTCGACCGAAACCGATTTTGGAAATTGTTTCTAAAACAAAAAGATGTACTAGGCATTTTACTGCTAAGATTTATGAAGATACGGAATGGATTACCGGTTGTAAGACCAAGCAAAAATTATTTTGTTGGCCATGCTTGTTATTTTCAAATGATTCAAATGTTTGGCGAACTACCGGGTTTTGTGACTTAAATAATTTACATAAAGCTGTGGACAGGCATGGTACGAAAAGCGTTGATCATTTAAAGTCAGTACTTCTTCTTTCCAAGTTCGGTTCCGGTCCTAGAATTGAAGAATTATTAAGTAGCCAACATAGATCTTCAATAATATTGCACAATGAGAAAGTTTCGAAAAATCGAGATATACTAAAAATGCTAATTGACGTTGTGTGCCATTTAGGATGTCAAGAACAGGCATTTCGTGGTCACAATGAAAATGTGAATTCTTGCAATAGGGGAAATTACGTTGAACTTTTAAATCTTTTAGCTAAATATAATCCGGACTTGCGAGCTCACTTGGAGCAAGCGACTGTTTTTTCCGGAATATCAAATTATATTCAAAACGATCTCATTAGTAGCATTTCTAAAATTTTATTAAAACAGATTTATAATGAAATTCAGCAAACTAAATTTATAGCAATAATATTAGATGAAACAACCGATGTTTCATGTCGTTCTCAACTCTCAACAACCTTTCGTTACATTACTCCTTCCGGTGAGGTTAAAGAAACTTTCATAACTTTTACAGATATTTCTGATGATCAGACTGCGTCGCGTTTATTTGACCATGTTTTAGATGTTGTTCAAAAATTCAATTGCGGTAAGAAACTTATTTGTCAAAGCTATGACGGGGCTTCGGTAATGTCTGGTAAAATAACTGGATTACAAACACGTGTAAAGGATGTGTATAAAAACGCAATATATATTCATTGCTTCGCTCATCGGTTAAATTTAGTTTTATCTAAATCATGCGATAAAATACGCGAATTTTTTTTCAATCTATTACTTGTTTTTCAACATTTTTTAATCATTCAACAAAGAGAACAGTTGCACTAGATTTATTCCTCAAAAAAAGGCTTCCAAAATTAGCTCCAACACGTTGGACTTTTAATGGTCGATTAGTTTTAACCATTTTTGATAATTTAGATCAATTAAAAGAACTCTTTGAATATATCATTGAAAATGAGAGTGGAAAGTGGGATGGCGAGACCGTTAATAGCGCAAGGGGACTTCTTGTTTTACTTACAGATTTTCAGTTTGTTTTCCTGCTCAATATTTTTTCTAAAATTTTTCCACAAACCGACGTACTTTTCGATATATTTCAAAGTAAACAAACTGATATAATGTACTGCATTCAAAAAATTACAGATTTTGAAAATCAACTTCAATCGTTAAGAAATAGTTTCACGGAAATTTGGACCCAAACCACATCTATTTGCGAAACTCCACAACGCCGGAAAAAAGCCAGGTGCCTTGTTGACAGTAATGAAAATGTTGAACTATTCTTTACACGTATTTATGTCGAAATTATAGATAATATTACCGCAGAAATAAATTCAAGATTTTCATCCTTAGCAAGTTTCACATTTTTAAACCTATTAGATTCTTCTAAATTTAACCAATATTTGAAAACATTTCCGGACAATCTTTTACTAAATTTAACTAAAACTTATGCTGATATATTTGACCATATTTCATTAAAGACTGAACTCATTGTGCTTTATTCTTATTCTGATTTGCAGGGAAAATCTTTTCAAGGTATTTTTAACTATTTCATTAATAACAAATTAAAAGATAGCTTCATACAATTTTATAAATTAATATGTTTAGTTTTAACATTACCAGTAACCAGTGCGTCCGCAGAGCGCAGTTTTTCTTGCTTAAAAAGGATTAAAACGTATCTTAGAAATTGTACAGGCGAACAACGGCTTAGCGACTTGGCAATAATGTCAATTGAAAAGGTTTTCCTTAAATCATGTTTGTGTGAGCAAAGTTTTTATACAGATATTATAGATGAATTCGCAAAAAAAGAAAGACGAATAAAATTAAATTACAAATAATAGTATGTACGGATCTTATTATTTATTTTGACTTGTAATATATTTATTGCCCAATTATTATTATTTTATTTTACTCACTAACTGTGATTTTTTAAATAGTAAATAGTTGAATTATTTTTAATTTTTATTGTATTGTTATTGTTTTTATTATTCAAATTTTGATTCGCTGAACATGATTACTTTCTTAATGAGTGTATGGATATTTATTTTGCAATTTTTTGCTATTGTTGTTATTGTTATAGTAGTTCTAATAATTCGAATATGCTTTATTTATATACTTATAGTTACAGCTTTGCTTTTTTGATAAGTCTACCAACATATAATTTTTACAATTATTTATTTAAAAGTAAATTATTATATATTGGTAGCATGGGAATTAAAATGCTGATAAAATACAGTATACCTACTCTCACGTCCCCGTTCGTGATTCCTGGCTGCTTTTATATTAGAAATGTTAAAAGTAGCTAACGAGAGGGGTTCAATTAATACGCAGTAAATTTGTGGAAAGCATAATAATAGTAAATTTTTAATACCAATTGCTTCCCCTAGTTGAATTATCACGCCACGCCACTGGTGTCGATGTGTGGATGTGTTGATGTGTAGATGTGTGGATGTGTGGATTTGTGGATGTGTGGATGTGTGGATGTGTGGATGTGTCGATGTGTGAATGTGTCGATGTGTGGATGTGTGGATGTGTGTGTTGTGGATTTTTAGAATTGTTAAAAATAAGTTAAAATCCACTTACTTATCTAATTGATTATTTTAAATCAAGTTGTCATGAATTATAAAAAGTTGACATGTTTTAAAAAAAAATAAAAAATATTAAGTTTATCTTTAATTCGAGAACATTAATTTTTGTAAACTACAAAGATAAAAAAATAAATATTATTAATTAAAAGGAATATTATTGAAATCAAATGACCATCTTTCCTCTGCAAATGAATATTATTAATTTAAATATCATTGAAATGATTCTTTCTTCTTCGAACGAATTAAATATTCTAAAAATTGATTTATTTCAAGAAATCATAGAAGAATAAAAAAAATATAAAATTATCTCCATTCTTTCTCATGAAGTTAAGCTTTTCAAGAAACCATTAAGAGTTCTCAAGAAGGATACTTAACAACTGGTGACTCCGACGTGATATGAATCAATGTTGCGTGAAAAGCCGATGTAAGAAACCCGACGTTCGAACAAACTCAAATTTTGAACAACGTCTTCGTCGCGACAACCGGCCTTAGCTGAGAACTACATATAACGAGTATCACGTGAAATTTCATCGCTACGCCACAGTGGATTCGGCCCGTGCTCTGTCAGTGTGTGCAGTATCACTGTGACCCATGCAGTTTGTCTGCTGCACCATTTTTGCATTGTAGTCCCGAGGTCAACTATCCCAGCAATGTCATGTATTGTATTGCAATCGCAATCGAAGACATAAGGCGTCAGCTTTCCTCATGAGGACATATAAGCCTAGCATCTCTTTATAGCAATTGGTTTTGGCATAGTCCACGGTTACTCCCAGTTCCAGCATTCTTCAATCAACGCGCAGTTTGAACATATCCACAGCACGAATTCCGGTATGGCCTATGGTAGAACGCAGTGTGCATTATTGCGACGTCACAATTCAAGTGAACCTCATCGTCACTGGACACTTCGATACGCCTCAATTGGATCTGCCTCATACTACGTGTCTTATCTTTATCACATCAGTGCCACTCATCCGCCATTCTATTTTATCGTGCGTTCCCACTAGGGAGGGAGTATTGTAGCGGCACTGTCTAATTAATTAAAAATAAATCTAGCAGCCGTTTTTCCATAAAATATGTAGTTGGCTGTGATTTGCAATTAATAAATTGAAAATATATTATATAGTTGTCAATCTTTTCGTCTATTAAATGTATACTTTTTTAATATGTAATTAATTTAATATATTATAAATAAATATGTGTAAAAATATAGTGTAAATTAAATAAAAAAATTAAAATATTTTTTGAATTAAAAGAAATAGCTAAATGTGTAAAACATAATTAGCTATATTGGTCACCAAATACATATATAATTGTAGTCCGGATGGCGCAACGGTTAGCACGTTCGCCTTCAACGCACTGGGCCCCGGTTCGATTCCGGGGATTTACGTGTCGGACTATGAGCCCACTTAGCTGTTAAATGAATACCCATTATGGGGTAAATAACTCGGTTGAGCGTATTGCTGATCACATACCTCTGCACAAAAATCGTCACGATCTAGAAAATGAGATGATGCTAACTCATCTCGAGGCCGTGGTTCAAATTGGACTGTTGCGCCAGTTATTTATTTATTTAAATATAGCTAATTATGTTTTACACAATTAGCTATTTCTTTTAATTCAAATAATATTTTATTTTTTTTATTAATTTACACTATATCTTATCCATATTTATTTATAATATATTAAATTAATTATTAAAAAGTTTACATTTAATAGACGAAAAGATTGACAACTATATAATGTATATTTTTAATTTATTAATTGCAAATCACAGCCAACTACATATTTGATGGAAAAACGGCTGCTAGATTTATTTTTAATTAATTAGACCCTGCCGCTACAATACTCCCTCCCTTCTCAAGAAGGATACTTAACAACTGGTGACCCCGAACATGGAACAATAATTCCTCTAGAAGTCAGGCGACGTTCGAACAAATTCAACGTTTGAACAACATCGTCGTTCAATTATTCGTCCTACGTGACTAGTCCATCAGCAGTTGGCGCTAGAAGCAAAAAGTTGCTTATTCTGCTATATTCCTCAATTAAATTAATTTTTAATTATTTGAATATATTTTAAACAATTAGTGTAAAGGTAAGTGGATTTTTGTGATCAATATAAAAATGCCGGTAACTAGAAGCAGAACTGCGAATTCTTCCCTCCATCATGATTCCTCATCGGGAGAAGATATCCAAACTGAAGTTGAAGTTAATGTTACTCCATTGTTAGCATCTGGAGCAGTTTCAAATTCGCGACAGTTGCGCGATTCGGCGGCTCGAGTTCCTCAACATGATCATAAAAGGAATCGTGTCAGAAGTTTTCGTTTTTGTCCTAGGAACTCGGTCTGTTGGTTTGCTCTGCTTGAAAGGCAATTTGCGGCGTTTCGAATTGATAATGAGGTTGAACAATTTAATTTGGCATTAAGTAAATATGTTCTCGCCCATAGATTTGGAGAACATGGATGGAGTTTTTGAGGGACTCCGGGATTGTTCTATGTACACAGATTTTAAAAGAGCTGTAATTGATAAATACAGTTTATCGGATTCATCGAGAATCCGTAAACTGCTAACTGGTTTGGAGTTGGGCGACCGTAAGCCAGGTCAGCTTTTAGGAGAGATGAAAAGTCTGGCTGGACCAAATTTTGATGAAAGGGTTCTTAGTTGTCTCTGGTTGGAGAGACTCCCCACGAATATCAGAACCGTAGTTGTAGCAGCAAAAGGTTCGTTAATGGAAGTTGCGGAAGTTGCTGATAAAATTCATGAAGTTGTTACAACACCTTCAGTGTTTGCGGTTTCCGAGTCAGGTACGGTTTCGTCTATTAGTGGACAAGAGTCTTTCCAACTTCAGATCAACACGCTAACAGACAAACTTAATCAAATGATGGTTTTGTTGAATAGTGTTATTACTCCACAAGTCAAAAATCTATCAGCGCAAAATAGTACAAGTAATGCATCTTGTTCAAATTCACGTGGTCGTTCCCGTTCAAAACATAAACATCAAATTAGTGCTGAGGGACTCTGTTTTTATCATGATAAATATGGAGATAAGGCGCATAAATGTTATACGCCCTGTAAGCGTATGACAAAAAACTAAATTTTGTGTTGGAATCGACGGTTTCTGACACCATTAATTCCACAAGCCGTCTTATAATTGTTGATGACAAATCGAATCTGAAATTTTTGATTGACACAGGGTCTGATTTGTCGATTATTCCAGTTAATGTTGCTGATAGGAAATCTCCTAATACTTTTTTTCTTTTGAAGGCTGCCAATGAAACAAACATTTCGACTTATGGTAATCGTGAACTGCAAGTCAGTTTAGGACTTCGTCGCGTTTTTACTTGGAATTTTTTGGTTGCGGATATTTCTAGACCTATCATTGGCGCTGATTTTCTTAAACATTTTGGCTTAATGGTGGATTTATCTAATCGTCGAATTATAGATTTAGCAACATCGTGCCAGTCTCAACAGGGTGAATTAATTCAATTTAACATACCTAAACTTGAGTTGGTGTCTTATCCTGATGTTGATGCACGAGTTGCTAATCTTTTAAAGAAATACTTTGGGTCAGAGTGTGAACCGGACTTTAAAATTCCTGTTCCCCATTCTATCAGGCATCATATAGTTACTAAAGGTCCACCGATTTCAGCAAGACCTCGACGTCTGAATGCTGACAAATTGACTTGTGCCAAAAAAGAATTCAGTTTTATGGTTGAACAAGGCATTTGTCGTCCTTCGAAAAGTCCTTGGGCTTCACCTCTACATATGGTGAAGAAAAAAGACGGTTCTTGGCGACCTTGTGGTGACTATCGTGCTTTAAATAACATTACTGTGCCCGATTCATATCCCATACCCCACATTCACGATTTTTCTCAACAATTAAGTGGGAAGAAATTTTTTTCTGTTTTGGATTTGGTTAAAGCGTATCATCAAATTCCAGTCAACGAGGAGGATATTGAGAAAACAGCAATCACGACACCTTTTGGATTATTTGAATTTCCTAAAATGACTTTTGGTTTTCGGAATGCTGCGCAAACTTTTCAGCGTTTTATCCATTCGGTTTTACGTGATCTTGATTTTGTTTTCCGTTATATTGATGATGTCCTGATAGCTTCTAGCGATGTTGAAGAGCATTTGAGGAACTTAGAAATCGTCTTTGAACGATTTACACAGTATGGTTTGCTCATCAATTTGGGAAAATGTCATTTTCTCAAAGATTCAGTATCTTTTCTTGGTCATAATATTGACGCTAGGGGTGTTAAACCTCTTCCTGATAAAGTTAAAGCTATACGTAGTCTAAAACCCCCAACAACAGTTTATGAAATGCGTCGTTTTCTAGGTATGTTTAACTTTTATCGTCGTTTTGTTCCCCATGCCGCTCAAAATTTGGCGCTGCTCAATGATTTCTTGCTTGGTTCTCATAAAAAGAAAGACAAGAAACCTATTACTTGGAACGAGCGATCTTTGGCTGATGGCTTTGTTGATAGGGCTAAACAACTGCTTGCCGATGCTTCACAACTGGCATTCCCTCGTAGCGATGCGAAATTGTCATTGTTGGTAGATGCCTCTGACATTGCTGTCGGTGCAGTTTTACAACAGTCTTTCAATGGTGTTGACGAGCCTTTAGGTTTCTTTTCACAAAAGCTAAGTCCTACTCAACGCAAATATTGTGCGTATGATAGAGAATTGTTAGCTGCTTATTTAGCAGTAAAACATTTTAGATATATGTTAGAAGGTCGAGAGTTCACGTTGTTTACGGACCACAAGCCTCTAATTTTTGCTTTTAAGCAGAAGTCAGATAACGCTTTGCCGCGACAAGTTCGATATCTCGACTTAATTGCTCAGTTTACCAGTGACATACGTCACATTAAAGGTGAGGATAATGTAGTCGCCGATAATTTATCGAGAGTTGAAACAATCGAGATTCCTTCCTCGATTAATATTCAACAACTGGTACTCTCACAGTCCAGGGATCCAGAACTGGAAAAGTTAAAGTCATCAACAACTTTAGCTCTTAAGCCGGTATGCATTCCAGACTCTCATATTCCAATTTGGTGTGATACTTCAACCAATCCGGTTAGACCTTATATCCCATCTGATCTAAGGCATATGGTTTTTGACAAGGTACACAATCTTTGTCATCCTGGTCTAAGGGCTACGGCTAAATTGCTTCGAGGCCAGTTTATTTGGCCATCAATTAACAAAGATGCTAAGTCTTGGGCCAGGCAGTGTTTGTCCTGTCAGCAGTCGAGGATTTCTCGGCATACTCAATCATCTTTAGGATCTTTTGAGCCAAGCAAAGAAAAGTTTAATTTCATTCATTTAGATATTGTCGGTCCACTTCCTTTATCTGAAAATTTTAGATATTGTTTAACTATTGTTGACCGATTCACTCGTTGGCCTGGGGCTTTTCCTATTCCAGATGTACGTACATCCACCATCGCCGACACCTTAGTAAAAGAATTTTTTCCGCGTTTTGGCATTCCAAAAGTTATTTTAACGGATCAGGGACCTCAGTTTGAGTCAGAACTTTTTAGGGAGTTATCTACTTTTCTCGGTTTTGAACGAAGACGTACCACCGCGTATAATCCGAAGGCTAATGGCTTTCTTGAGCGTTGGCATCGGATTTTGAACGAGGCTCTTATAAGTCGAGGTAATCCTCAATGGACAAAAGAACTTCCTTTTGTTTTATTAGGTTTGCGTACTATTTTGCGAGAGGATTCTGACTGCACTCCGGCTGAATTGGTTTACGGTCAAAATCTTAGACTCCCTCATGACTTCGTCAATCCTTCTGTTTCCAGAGAGGCTGTCACAGATTATATCGAACGCTTGCGCAAATTTGTTAAAAGTTCCAGATGTGTTGAGTCTAATTTAAAAACTAATATATATTCTTTTGTACCAAGTGAACTTAAGGTTTGTTCCCACGTTTTTCGACGCGTTGACTCTGTTCGTCCCGCCCTCAAGGCGCCTTATGAAGGTCCTTTTTTGGTTCTCGATCGAGGTGATAAGATTTTTAAGATTTTGGTTGGTCAAAAAGAAGTAAATGTATCAATAGATCGGTTAAAACCAGCTTTTGTAGACATTTCATCACCAAATCCTAGAACTCGATCGAGAGCCAAAAAGGTTTCATTCAATGAACAAGTTTCAGTGATTTCTTGTAGTTCAGATGTTTAATCATTTAAAAAACAATTAGTTTTTCTTCTAAGGAGGGGGGTAATGTTGTGAATTTTTAGAATCGTTAAAAATAAATTAAAATCCATTTACTTATTTAATTGATTATTTTAAATCAAGTTGTCATGAATTATAAAAAGTTGACATGTTTTAAAAAAAAAATAAAAAAATATTAAGTTTATCTTTCCTTCGAGAACATTAATTTTTGTAAACTACAAAAACAAAAAAAAAATACTATTAATTAAAAGGAATATTATTGAAATCAAATGACCATCTTTCCTCTGCAAATGAATATTATTAATTAAAAGGAATATCATTGAAATGATTCTTTCTTCTTCGAACGAATTAAATATTCTAAAAATTGATTTTTTTCAAGAAATCATAGAAGAATAAAATAAATATAAAATTATAATAATAATAATAATAATAATAATAATATTTATTTTGTTTTAAATTCAGTTTGTGTGATACAATACTTAGATTAGAGTTTAGACAAGGTCTTTACAGCTAAATTAATGTTAATTATATGCATGACAAGACAGTATTTTGCATATTGCAAATAATGTGTTGAGGAAAAATTCACTAAAAAAACCTACTGTAACTTAACGGCTACCTTATCCTAACTTAAAATCTACTGCACTAACCTAACATGTATTACTGTGATTAACACAAGCTCAGAGAAGATGCAATAGTCTGATTAGTGGGTTGTCCGAAGATGAACACTTAGCAATGAATTTATTGTAAATTTTGAGCGTCTTAGCGGATATTAAATCTATTTTAGTCATTGTATGAAGCTTTTTAGTTGAGAAGAAGAATGGCTGGTTCGTTATAATTTTAAGACATTTGTTTTGTAGTATTTGCAGCTTCTTCTTGTGGGTAATGGCGCAATTGTGCCACACAGGGGAACCATATAGTATCATAGGCTGCATTATTGTTTTATAGATTAGTATCTTGTTATCCAGGGAAAGTCTAGATTTCCTATTGATGAAGGGATATACGGAGTGGATGCACTTATTCAGTTTGGATGTGGTTTCGTCAACATGGATCTTGAAAGTGAGCTTATTATCCAAGTGTAAGCCTAGGTAATTAATGCTTTTGGACCAGGCGACAGTTTCTCCTAGGACATTTAGTTGCGGATTTGGGATATATCTCCTGGCACGTCTTTTCGTGAAAAATATGGCTTGTGTCTCTCCTGCGTTGATTTGGGTCTTCCATTTGTTATAAAATAGAAATCATTTAGAACGATGAGTTGCTGTTGTAGGGTGTAAACAATTTCTGATGGAGAGTCAGAAGTGCAATAAATCGCAGTATAATCGGCATACATAGCAATTTCGCAATTTGGTAGCTTCTCAAGGTCGGACGTGTATATGTTGTGTAGAGTCGGACTTAATACGGATCCTTGTGGTACACCAGCAGGGATGGTCCGTTTGGAAGATACAGACTTGGTTTTTAACCGCGAAAGTTCTTGAGTCTAAGAAGGAGTAAACAATTCTTGTTAGGTAGTTCGGAAATGAATACTTGACCATTTTATATATTAAACCTTTGTGCCACACAGAATCGAACGCTTTCTGGATATCTAGAGCAATTAGGCCAGTTGATTGTTTATTGTCGAAGCCTGTCCAGATATGACTGACCACTCTTCGTAATTGGTGGTTTGTGGAAAGTCTGGATCGAAAACCGAATTGCCAGTCTGGAATAATATGGTCTTGCTCTAATTTGCGTTGGAGACGTGTGAGGATGATTTTCTCAAGAATTTTACTAAATGATGGCAGGAGGCTAATTGGACGGTAATTAGAAGCTATGTATGGATTTTTCCCAGGCTTGGGAATAGGAATGACGATAGCATTTTTCCACCGATCCGGAAAATATCCTAATTTCATGCAGGTATTAAAAATATAGGTGAGGGCAACAATCGCTCGTCTAGGTAGGTTTTTTATTAAAATATTTCCAATATGGTCATCGCCAACTGCCTTCTTGACTTTTAAATCTTTTATTACTTTCTTCAGTTCAGACGGTTTGCAAAAATCTGCTGGGGAAAAATCAATAGAGGCTTCATTCAGGGAATCTGCTACTGTATTTACCTCTTGGATGGTGTGCAAATCGCTGAGTTGATCAGTTAGCGTATGCGATTTTGCAAAACTGTTAGCTAGCAGCTCTGCTTTGGCTTCTTCGTTGCATCTTGGGGATCCATCGACTGACTTAAGAGGCGGTATATAACGTGATTTGTTTTTAATGGCTTTATAGAGACTCCACATTTTTCGTGATCCTTTCTCTTGCTTTGAGAGTAACTCATTCCATTTTCGATTTCTACTTTCGTTTAGTACTACACAGATCTGCTTATTTAGATCGCTGACCAATTTCCTTAAATAAGGAATACGTGTGCGTTGCCACATTCGACGGAGATTGTTACGCTCTTTGATTAGGCTAATGCTGGAGTTATCAAGGGCAGATACGTGTGGCTTGGAAATGGATTTAGGAGTTGATAGCTCGCTTGCATTAAGTATTATTCCGACGAAATTATCAACTAGTGAGTCGACCTGCACCTTTCCTGTGATTTTAGAAAGGTCGTTCATCCCAAGATTGATTTGATTGGTAATGAGTCTTCGATAATTGCTCCATGATGTCTTGGAGTAGTTGAAGTAAGTATGTGGCACGTTAGGAAGACTACTTTCGATGTTAAACATAACAGGTAAGTGAAGAGAGGACAATTCATTCTCAACTGTGGGCTGTGATATAGGGATAAGACCATTGCTTATCACGAGATCTAATGTTGAAGGGTTTCCTCTAGGGGGAAAGCATGTTGGGTCTGATGGAGTGTGTATTAAAAATTTATTGGCACTTAGTAAATCATATAAAATTTTTCCTGCTTTATTTGCTTTTGTGCAGTTCCAGAATCGGTGACGAGAGTTGAAGTCGCCGCATAGAATATATTTACCGTTTAAAGACGTGAGGAGATTAATGTCCTGTCTAAATAGCTCTAGTTTCGCGTTATTTAATTTCGTACCGTGAAAGTAAGCAGAAATTAAAATGGTATCAATATGTGTTATTATACCCTAGACTTTTAGTATAGGGTATATTGTTTTTTTAATTGCAACCGCTTCTATAATTTTTGTTCTAAAACTATTAATCGTTTCGTATTTAATACCTTTTTTAATTAATATCGCGACTCCACCGCCTATAGCATCTTCTCTGTCTTTTCTAACAATGTCATAGTTGCGATTAAACATGTTTTCGCCAACCGTTAACCAAGTCTCAGTCATGAACATTATGTCGGTTAGATTCCTATCTAAGAAATTGAATGTTTCGATTGATTTGTTACGAATGCTTTGCGCATTCCATAGGACACATTTTAATGGCTCAATTGTTATAAACAAATTTAATAGCTAATTCAGTGAGAACACAAAATTGGTCATTTTTCGATTTACAGAGAGAAAATTTGGTGATTACTTCCTGAGCTAAAGTGATCATTTGGCTCGGAGTAAATAATTGCTTATCTGTCATTGTATTACTTAGTTCAGGTTGATTTTTTAAAATATGACTATACATTTCATTAGGCTTAAAACTACTAGTTGTTGTGTTTACTTGGACACTTGGGAGCAAAGGAAATTGTGACGCTGAATTGTGATTAACAAAGGAAGCGTTAGACCTCTGATAATATTGTTCGCGTGTTTGGGATCGTCGCTGAGAAATTCGTTTTTTCAATTGAATATATTCATTGCGCTTTGGGCATTGGATATCATTTGCTAAGTGATCTCCGTCACAATTGGCACACTTAATTTCGGAGGTGTTTTTAGTGTTGCAGGAGTCTTTCTTGTGTTTTTGTCCACATATTAGGCATTTTGGTGGAAGGTGACAGTGAGAGGAGCCATGACCATAGGCCTGACAATTTCGGCACTGTGTCAATTGCTGATGTCGACGTTTTTGGTACTCCCATGACACAATCGTGTTCATAACAGAACGATTATTTTTTAAGTCGGAAAGTTTTACGGTTCCACGCTTAAAATACAGAAGATAAATAGTTTCTTCGTAGTATTTCTTTCTGTCAGCGTCAAGGTTGAACTTTTTGACATCTGAACAGGCTAAGTTATGCACTTCAAACAAGTATTTTTTTTTATTTCCGAGCAATCCATATCGTGCAAACCTTTGAGCACGAATTTAATGGGTCTCTGTTCTGTGTGTGCAAATGTAAAGAAGTGAACCTTTTTGGTGATTAAGTGGTTGCGGAAAGTGTCATAGGACTCTTGATCTGGCATTAAAACTTTCTTAGCGATCCCAAGATGTTGGATATCGAACTTCGGTAGATTCAAACTGTCCATGATTGCTGTTATGCTATCCCGGCCTAGTAATGATTGGTGGCATTTTCGCTTTCTTCGTATTATTTTGTTCATTTTGTCCATGTCTGGTGGCGGTGTCTTCTTCACAAGCGACGTCGCTATCTGATGATGGTAAGTTTGCTAATAAAGCAAATTTATTTTGAGATGCCATTTTGAGGGAGTCTGCATTAGTTTTTGGGAGCTTCAGCCGGGCCCGAAGTAGCAATCCCGTGGGAGATGGCTCCCGCGGCCTTTAACGCCGCAATTTGCCAATCCGTTTGTAGTTTCCA
Source organism: Chloromyia formosa (assembly GCA_964017055.1). Lineage (NCBI taxonomy): Eukaryota > Metazoa > Arthropoda > Insecta > Diptera > Stratiomyidae > Chloromyia > Chloromyia formosa. The sequence continues at coordinate 70,300,849 of OZ024814.1, forward strand.
CGAGTAATAGAGTACGAGAGAATTTAAATTTAATTGGAGAGGATAACCTTAAAATCGGTTTTCAAATAGACTATCACTTATCACGAGTAAGATATTTTGATGTTTACCTGACGAGTGTTCGATAGCTACTCTAATATAAAAACATAAAAGGACTACGATTGGGGTAAACCCCAATCATGCAATACTCTAGATGAATTTGAACCTGGTTAAAGCCAATAAATAATTTTGGTTGCAATCTCGGATGCATCGTTAAGACTTTGTTTGGCTTAACGTATTTCATGAAATAGTGCAGTTTGTATGGGAGGGGGTAGAAGGAGGGTGAGGATTACAATACATTTTATAATGTAGGTTACAATTATCATAAAAGTGATATATTCAAAATTTCAAAGCAAGATGTTTTATAGTTTCTGAGAAAATCTGATTATTGTAAATTATCAAAAATGTGTCATTTTGTATGGGAGGGGGTAGACGGAGTAAGGGTAATCGATTACTTTTTTTGAATCTAACTGATATTGTCAATTAAGTGTTAAGTACAAAATTTCAGCCCGATAAATTGTATACGTACTGAGTTAATTGGCTTAACGTATTTCATGAAATAGTGCAGTTTGTATGGGAGGGGGTAGAAGGAGGGTGAGGATTACAATAAGTTTTATAACATAGGTTACAATTATCATAAAAGTGATATATTAAAAATTTCAAAGCAATATGTTTTATAGTTTCTGAGAAAATCTGATTATTGTAAATTTTCAAAAATGTGTCATTTTGTATGGGAGGGGGTAGAAGGGGTGGAGCGATTTAGCCCATTCACGAACTTAGCCTTCATTTTTTGTCAATACGTCATAACGTGTGCAAAATTTGAACTTCATAGCTCAACGCGTTCTCGAGCTAGAGAGGTCACGGACGGACGGACGGACAGACGGACAGACGGACATCCGGTTTTGAGATATTCGAGTGATAATATGAACTTCTGTATCATTCATTTTTTTCTGCGAGCCTTATTTCTTAGCGTTACAAACTTTGTGGCAAACTTATAATACTCTCAGATTTCATCTAGAGTATAATTATGTATCTCCATTCATTCTCATGAAGTTAAGCTTTTTAAGAATCCATTAAGAGTTCTCAAGAAGGATACTTAACAGATTTGTGGATGTGTGGATGTGTCGATGTGTGGATGTGTGTATGTGTCTATGTGTGAATGTGTGAATGTGTCAGTTTGTGGATGTGTGGATGTGTCGATGTGTGGATGTGTGCATGTGTGGATTTGTGGATGTGTGCATGTGTGGATGTGTGGATGTGTGGATGTGTCGATGTGTCGATGAGTGCATGTGTGCATGTGTGGATGTGTGTATGTGCGCATGTGTGCATGTGTGGATGTGTGGATGCGTGAATGTGTCGATGTGTCGAAGTGTGGATGTGTGGATGTGTGGATCTGTCGATGTGTGGATGTGTGGATGCGTGAATGTGTCGATGTGTCGAAGTGTGGATGTGTCGATGTGTGGATGTGTCGATGTGTGGATGTGTGCATGTGTGGATGTGTGGATGTGGGGATGTGTAGATGTGTGGATGTGTGGATGTGTCGATGTGTGGATGTGTGGATGTGTGCATGTGTGCATGTGTGCATGTGTGGAAGTGTGCATGTGTGGATGTTCGCATGTGTGCATGTTTGGATGTGTGCATGTGTGGATGTGTGGATGTGCGGATGTGTGAATGAGTCGATGTGTGGATGTGTGCATGTGTCGACGTGTGGATGTGTGGATGTCTCGATGTGTCGATGTGTGGATGTGTGCATGTGTGGATGTGTGCATGTGTGGATGTTCGCCTGTTTGCATGTTTGGATGTGTGCATGTGCGGATGTTTGGATGTGTGCATGTGCGGATGTGTGGATGTGCGGATGTGTGAATGTGTCGATGTGTGGATGTGTGTATGTGTGGATGTGTGAATGTGTGAATGTGTCGATTTGTGGATGTGTGGATGTGTCGATGTGTGGATGTGTGGATGTGTGGATCTGTCGATGTGTGGATGTGTGGATGTGTGGCTGTGTCGATGTGTGGATGTGTGCATGTGTCGATGTGTGCATGTGTGCAAGTGTGCATGTGCGCATGTGCGCAAGTGCGCATGTGCGCATGTGTACATGTGCGCATTTTTGAATGTGTCGATGTGTGGATGTGTGCATGTGTGGATGTGTGGATATGGGGATGTGTGGATGTGTGGATGTGTGGATGTGTCGATGTGTGGATGTGTGCATGTGTGGATGTGTGCATGTGTGGATGTTCGCCTGTTTGCATGTTTGGATGTGTGCATGTGCTGATGTGTGGATGTGCGGATGTGTGAATGTGTCGATGTGTGGATGTGTGTATGTGTGGATGTGTGAATGTGTGAATGTGTCGATTTGTGGATGTGTGGATGTGTCGATGTGTGGATGTGTGGATGTGTGGATGTGTGGATCTGTCGATGTGTGCATGTGCGCATGTGTGCATATGTGCATGAGTGGATGTGTCGATGTGTCGATGAGTCGATGTATGGATTTGTTGATGTGTGGATGTGTGCATGTGTGGATGTGTGCATGTGTGCATGTGTGGATGTGTCGATGTGTGCATGTGTGCAAGTGTGCATGTGCGCATGTGCGCATGTGTGCATTTTTGGATGTGTTGATAAATGGATGTGTGGATGTGTGGATTTGTGGATGTGTGAAAGTGTCGATCTGTGGATGTGCGGATGTGTGAAAATGTCGATTTTTGGATGTGTGGATGTGTCGATGTGTGGATGTGTGGATGCGTGGATGTGTCGATGTGTGGATGTGTCGATGTGTGGATTTGCCCAGGTGTGCATGTGTGGATGTGTAGATGTGTGGATGTGTGGATGTGTCGATGTGTGGATGTGTGGATGTGTCGATATGTGGATGTGTGGATGTGTGAATGTGTGGATGTGTAGATGTGTCGATGTGTGGATGTGTGCATATGTGGATTTGTGAATGTGTGAATGTGTGCATGTGTGGATGTGTGGATGTGTCGATGAGGGCATGTGTGGATGTGTGCATGTGTGGATGTGTGGATGTGCGCATGTGGGCATGTGTGGATGTGTGCATGTGTGGATGTGTGGATGTGTGAATGTGTCGATGTGTCGAAGTGTGGATGTGTGGATGTGTCGATGCGTGGATGTGTGCATGTGTGGATGTGTGGATGTGGGGATGTGTGGACGTGTTGATGTGTGGATGTGTGGATGTGTCGATGTGTGGATGTGTGAATGTGTGCATGTGTGGATGTTCGCATGTGTGCAAGTTTGGATGTGTGCATGTGCGGATGTGTTGATGTGCGGATGTGTGAATGTGTCGATGTGTGTATGTGTGGGGGTGTGTGGATGTGTGAATGTGTGGATGTGTCGATGTGTGGATGAGTGCATATGTGGATGTGTGGATTTGTGGATGTGTGGATGTGTGAATGTGTCGATGTGTGGATGTGTGCATGTGTGGATGTGTCGATGTGTGGATGTAAGGATGTGTGGATTTGTGGATGTGTGCATATGTGGATGTGTGGGTGTGCGCATGTTTGCATAATTGGATGTGCTTATGTGTGGATTTGTGCATGTTTGGATAAGTCGATATGTGGATGTGTGCATGTGTGCATGTGTGCATGTCTGCATGTGAGGATGTTTCGATGTGTGGATGTGTCGATGTGTGCATGTGTGCATGTGCGCATGTGTTCAGGTGTGCAAGTGTTGATGTATCTATGTGTGGATGTGTGCATATGTGCATGTGTGGATGTGTGGATATGTGGATGTGTGCATGTGTGGATGTCTCGATGTGCGGATGTGTGGATGTAAGGATGTGTGGATTTGTGGATGTGTGGATGTGTGCATGTGTGCATGGGTACATGTGTGGATGAATCAATGTGTGGATGTGTGCATGTGTGGATGTGCGGATATGAGGATGTGTGCATGTTTGGATGTGTCGATGTGTGGACGTGTGGATGTGTGGATGTAAGGATATGTGGATTTGTGGATGTGTAGATGTGTGCATGTGTGTGTGTCCGCATGTGTGCTTATGTGGATGTGTGCATGTTTGGATGTGTGGATGTGTCGATGTGTGCAAGTGCGCATGTGTTCAAGTGAGCATGTGTGGATGTATCAATGTGTGGATGTGTGCATGTGTGCATGGGCGTATGTGCGCGTGTGTGGATGTGTCGATGTGCGGATATCTCGATGTATGAATGTGTGGATATATGGATGTGTGGATGTGTGGGTGTGTGGAAGTGTGCATGTGTGCATGTCTGCATGTGTGCATGTGAGCATGTGTCGATGTGTCGATGTGTGGATTTGTGGATGTGTCGATGTGTGCATGTGTGCATGTGCGCATGTGTTCATGTGTGCATGTGAGCATGTGTGGATGTGTGGATATTTGGATATGTGGATGTGTGCATGTGTGGATGTGTTGATGTGTAGATGTGTGGATGTGTGGATGTAAGGATATGTGGATTTGTGGATGCGTCGATGTGTGCATGTGTGCATGTGACCATGTGCGCATGTGTGCATATGTGCATGAGAGGATGAGTCGATATGTCGATGAGTCGATGTGTGGATGTGTCGATGTGTGGATGTGTGGATGTGTGGATGTGTGTATGAGTGGACGTGTGGATGTCTGCATGTTTGGATGTGTCGATGTTTTCATGTGTGCAAGTGTGCATGTGCGCATCTGCCCATGTGTGCATGTGCGCATGTGTGCATGTGTGGATGTGTGGATGCTTGGATTTGTTGATGTGTGGATGTGTGCATGTGTGGATGTGTGGATGTGTGCATGTGTGTAATTGTGGAAGTGTCGATGTGTGGATGTTAGGATGTGTGCATGTGTGCATGTGTGGATGTGAGCATGTCTGCATGTGTGCATGTGTCGATGTGTGGATGTGTCGATGTGTGCATGTGTGCATATGCGCATGTGTTCATGTGTGCATGTGTGGATGTGTGCATGTGAGCATGTGTGGATGTGTGGATATGTGGATGTGTGCATGTGTGGATGTGTTGATGTGTAGATGTGTGGATGTGTGGATGTAAGGATATGTGGATTTGTGGATGTGTGGATGTGTGCATGTGTGCATGTGTACATGTGTGGATGAATAAATGTGTGGATGTGTGCATGTGTGCATGTGTGGATCTGTGGATATATGGATGTGTGCATGTGTGGATGTGTCGATTTTTGATGTTAGGATGTGTGGATTTGTGGATGTGTAGATGTGTGGATGTGAGCATGTGTGCATGTGTGCATGTGTGCATGTGTGCATGGGCGTATGTGCGCGTGTGTGGATGTGTCGATGTGCGGATGTTCGCCTGTTTGCATGTTTGGATGTGTGCATGTGCTGATGTGTGGATGTGCGGATGTGTGAATGTGTCGATGTGTGGATGTGTGTATGTGTGGATGTGTGAATGTGTGAATGTGTCGATTTGTGGATGTGTGGATGTGTCGATGTGTGGATGTGTGGATGTGTGGATCTGTCGATGTGTGCATGTGCGCATGTGTGCATATGTGCATGAGTGGATGTGTCGATGTGTCGATGAGTCGATGTGTGGATTTGTTGATGTGTGGATGTGTGCATGTGTGGATGTGTGCATGTGTGCATGTGTGCATGTGTGGATGTGTCGATGTGTGCATGTGTGCAAGTGTGCATGTGCGCATGTGCGCATGTGTGCATTTTTGGATGTGTTGATAAATGGATGTGTGGATGTGTGGATTTGTGGATGTGTGAATGTGTCGATCTGTGGATGTGCGGATGTGTGAAAATGTCGATTTTTGGATGTGTGGATGTGTGGATGCGTGGATGTGTCGATGTGTGGATGTGTCGATGTGTGGATGTGCCCAGGTGTGCATGTGTGGATGTGTGGATGTGTGAATGTGTAGATGTGTGGATGTGTGGATGTGTCGATGTGTGGATGTGTGGATGTGTCGATATGTGGATGTGTGGATGTGTGAATGTGTGGATGTGTAGATGTGTAGATGTGTCGATGTGTGGATGTGTGCATATGTGGATTTGTGAATGTGTGAATGTGTGCATGTGTGGATGTGTGGATGTGTCGATGAGGGCATGTGTGGATGTGTGCATGTGTGGATGTGTGGATGTGCGCATGTGGGCATGTGTGGATGTGTGCATGTGTGGATGTGTGGATGTGTGAATGTGTCGATGTGTCGAAGTGTGGATGTGTGGATGTGTCGATGCGTGGATGTGTGCATGTGGGGATGTGTGGATGTGGGGATGTGTGGACGTGTTGATGTGTGGATGTGTGGATGTGTGAATGTGTGCATGTGTGGATGTTCGCATGTGTGCAAGTTTGGATGTGTGCATGTGCGGATGTGTTGATGTGCGGATGTGTGAATGTGTCGATGTGTGTATGTGTGGGGGTGTGTGGATGAGTGAATGTGTGGATGTGTCGATGTGTGGATGAGTGCATATGTGGATGTGTGGATTTGTGGATGTGTGGATGTGTGAATGTGTCGATGTGTGGATGTGTGCATGTGTGGATGTGTCGATGTGTGGATGTAAGGATGTGTGGATTTGTGGATGTGTGCATATGTGGATGTGTGGGTGTGCGCATGTTTGCATAATTGGATGTGCTTATGTGTGGATTTGTGCATGTTTGGATAAGTCGATATGTGGATGTGTGCATGTGTGCATGTGTGCATGTCTGCATGTGAGGATGTTTCGATGTGTGGATGTGTGGATATGTGTCGATGTGTGGATGTGTCGTTGTGTGCATTTGCGCATGTGCGCATGTGTGCATGAGTGCATGAGTGGATGTGTCGATGTGTCGATGAGTCGATGTGTGGATGTGTCGATGTGTCGATGTGTGGATGTGTGGATGTGTGGATGTGGGGATGTGTCGATGTGTGGATGTGTGGATGTGTCGATGTGTGGATGTGTCGATGTGTGCATGTTTGCATGTGAGCATGTGCGCATGTGTGCATATGTGCATGAGAGGATGAGTCGATGTGTCGATGTGTCGATGGGTCGATGTGTGGATGTGTCGATGTGTGAATGTGTGGATGTGTGGATGTGTGTATGAGTGGACGTGTGGATGTGTGCATGTTTGGATGTGTCGATGTTTTCATGTGTGCAAGTGTCCATGTGCGCATGTGCCCATGTGTGCATGTGCGCATGTATGCATGTGTGGATGTGTGGATGTTTGGATTTGTTGATGTGTGGATGTGTGCATGTGTGGATGTGTGGATGTGTGCATGTGTGTAAGTGTGGACCTGTGGATGTGTGCATGTTTGGATGTGTCGATGTTTGCATGTGTGCAAGTGTGCATATGCGCATGTGCCCTTGTGTGCATGTGCGCATGTGTGCATGTGTGGATGTGTGGATGTTTGGATTTGTTGATGTGTGGATGTGTGCATGTGTTAATGTGTGGATATGTGCATGTTTGGATGTGTCGAAATGTGGATGTGTGCATGTGTGGATATGTGCATGTCTGCATATGTGCATGTGTGGATGTGTCGATGTTTGGATGTGTGGATGTGAGCATGTGTGCATCGGCGTATGTGCGCGTGCGTGGATGTGTCGATGTGCGGATGTCTTGATGTGTAGATGTGTGGATATGTGTCGATGTGTGGATGTGTGGATGTGTGCATGTTTGCATGTTTGCATGTGCGCATGTGTGCATGTGTGCATGAGTGGATGTGTCGATGTGTCGATGAGTCGATGTGTGGATGTGTCGATGTGTGGATGTGTGGATGTGGGGATGTGCAGATGTGTGGATGTGTGCATGTGTGGATGTGTCGATGTGTGGATGTGTGCATGTGTGCATGTGTGGATGTATCGATGTGTGAATGTGCGCATGTGTGCGTGTGTGCATGTGTGCATGTGTGCATGAGTGGATGTGTCGATGAGTCGATGTGTGGAATTGTTGATGTGTGGGTGTGTGCATATGTGGATGTGTGCATGTGTGGATGTGTCGATGTGTCGATGTGTGCATGTGTGCAAGTGTGTATGTGCGCATGTGTGCATTTTTGGATGTGTTGATGAATGGATGTGTGGATTTGTGGATGTGTGAATGTGTCGATCTATGGATGTGCGGATGTGTGAAAATGTCGATTTGTTGATGTGTCGATGTGTGGATGTGTGGATGTGTGGATGCGTGGATGTGTCGATGTGTGGATGTGTGGATGTGTCGATGTGTGGATGTGCGCAGGTGTGCATGTGTGGATGTGTGGAAGTGTGAATGTGTCGATGTATGGATGTGTGGATGTGTGGATGTGTAGATGTGCCGAAATGTGGATGTGTGAATATGTGGATGTGTAGATGTGTCGATATGTGGATATGTGCATGTGCGCATGTGTGGATGTGTGGATGTGTCGATGTGTGGATGTGCGCATGTGTGGATGTGCGCATGTTTGCATGTGTGGATGTGTGCATGTATGGATGTGTGGATGTGTGAATGTGTCGATGTGTCGAAGTGTGGATGTGTCGATGTGTGGATGTGTGGATGTGTCGATGTGTGGATGTGTGCATGTGTGGATGTGTAGATGTGGGGATGTGTGGATGTGTGGATGTGTCGATGTGTGGATGTGTGAATGTGTGGATGTGTGGATGTGTGCATGTGTGGATGTGTGCATGTGTGGATGTGTGGATGTGTGCAAGTTTGGATGTGTGCATGTACTGCTACTACTACTCAATTGCCCTAACCCCTTGTGGGGCATAGCGCGTCAACTGTTCCATGTGGCCCAGTTGACGTTTCGTTGGCGTAAACTGGTTTCGGAGACTGCAGTTGCCAGCATGCACCTTCTGCACATCCATGGCCACAAACGTCGTCGTGGACGGGATTCGAACCCGAAACGCCGGTAGTCAAACATGAGACTGATGCCTCAACACACTGCGCTACCGGTCGCCCCTGTGTGAATATGTCGATGTGTGGATGTGTGTGGATGTGTGGATGTGTGCATGTGTGGATGAGTGCATGTGTGGATGTGAGGATGTTTGGATTTGTGGATGTGTGAATGTGTCGATGTGTGGATGTGGGGATGTGTGGATGTGTGGATGTGTCGATGTGTGGATGTGTGAATGTGTGGATGTGTGCATGTGTGGATGTGTGCATGTGTGCATGTGTGGATGTGTGCAAGTTTGGATTTGTGGATGTGTACATGTGTGGATATGTGGATGTGTCGAAGAGTGCATGTGTGGATGTGCGCATGTGTGGATGTGTCGATGTGTGGATGTGTGGATGTGTCGATGTGTGGATGTGTAGATGTGCCGATATGTGGATGTGTGATTGTGTGGATGTGTGGATGTGTGCATGTGTGGATGTGTGCATGTGTGGATGTGTGCAAGTTTGGATGTGTGCATGTGCGGATGTGTGGATGTGCGGATATGTGAATGTGTCGATGTGTCTATGTGTGGATGTGTGTGGATGTGTGAATGTGTGGATGTGTAGATGTGTCGATATGTGGATATGTGCATGTGTGGATTTGTGGATGTGTACATGTGTGGATGTGTGGATGTGTCGATGAGTGCATGTGTGGATGTGCGCATGTGTGGATGTGCGCATGTTTGCATGTGTGGATGTGTGCATGTATGGATGTGTGGATGTGTGAATGTGTCGATGTGTCGAAGTGTGGATGTGTCGATGTGTGGATGTGTCGATGTGTGGATGTGTGCATGTGTGGATGTGGGGATGTGTGGATGTGTGGATGTGTCGATGTGTGGATGTGTGAATGTGTGGATGTGTGGATGTGTGCATGTGTGGATATGTGCATGTGTGGATGTGTGGATGTGTGTAAGTTTGGATGTGTGCATGTGCGGATGTGTGGATGTGCGGGTGTGTGAATGTGTCGATGTGTCGATGTGTCGATGTGTGGATGTGTGGATGTGTGGATGTGTGGATGTGTCGATGTGTGGATGTGTGCATGTGTGGATGTGGGGATGTGTGGATGTGTGGATGTGTCGATGTGTGGATGTGTGAATGTGTGGATGTGTGGATGTGTGCATGTGTGGATGTGTGCATGTGTGGATGTGTGGATGTGTGCAAGTTTGGATGTGTGCATGTGCGGATGTGTGGATGTGCGGATGTGTGAATGTGTCGATGTGTCTATGTGTGGATGTGTGTGGATGTGTGGATGTGTCGATATGTGGATGTGTGCATGTGTGGATGAGTGCATGTGTGGATGTGAGGATGTGTGGATTTGTGGATGTGTGGATGTGTGAATATGTCGATGTGTGAATGTGTGCATGTGTGGATATGTCGATGTGTGGATGTGTGGATGTAAGGATGTGTGGATTTGTGGATGTGTGCATGTGTGGATGTGTGGGTGTGCGCATGTGTGCATATGTGGATGTGTTAATGTGTGGATTTGTGCATGTTTGGATAAGTCGATATGTGGATGTGTGCATGTGTGCATGTGTGGATGTGTGCATGTCTGCATGTGTAATTTTCCAGAATTGAGGTTGGGATTCGATGCCGGCAATTGTCATTCAAAGGCGTAGATTGGCAAAAGCAATGTTTATTGTATGTATTTCAACTCTTTATAACAAAAGAGAAAGAGATTGGAGAAAGTCGGACTTATTTAGTACCGAACTCTCCAATTTAGGTGACATTGAACTTGAAGTCGAAGTTACTCGATTTTATAAGACACTGTTAACATCTGATGGATGACAATAGTAACAATTATTAGTTAAAACTGACATTTAAATATATAAACAATAGTAAGCAGCAAATTCATTCTAATTCAGTCTTCTTTCAAATGTTTAACGTTTTGTTTGTTTTGTTTTAGGACGGCGGCGACACGGCGCGGGACTCCTTTGAACATTCTCGGGGGCGTTGAAATGTAAATTTCGAAATTGGTCGAATGAATTGTTTTCATTATTTTTGTTTTTTAGGTGTATATTGCGCTGTCGATGTTGATCCTCAATTATGTTGCCTCACTGATATCAATAACTAGGTTGATCATCGAGGGATGCACGTGAACTTCGATTGATGTCGGTTGTCGTTGGACCTATGAGAGAATACAAGTTTGCCGAAAATTCAAGGTAACTAGCAATTAGTATGTTTAGATTTGATTAAAGTATCTCTACACAATATTCGCGGTATTTCCACCGTGCGGATATAAGTAGCGAGCTGGAGCCAGGGGTTTTGTGGCGCCCCGACTCGCCTCTTTATTTCGTAATTCAAGGCGATAGGAAGAGGAATCGGGAAATACGCATCATATGTAGAGTCTATGAAACTGATTTGATTAAATATCTTTATATGCTATGCACTTATTGTAGTTTATTTTGGTTTAATGGTTCACTTGATAGAATTGTTTCTGTAGACCAGTATTCATTAGTGGGGAGGATGCAAATTTTGTGAATGGGGCGTCGTAGGACAGAGTGTCTGGTTTTAAGATCCACAACGCGAACAAGTCCATCAGCACCGGGATGCAAAGTGATGATACGCGCCATCATCCATTTCAAAGGTGGCATTCGCTCGTCCTTGATGATCACAAGTTGACCCACCTCCGGGTTTGGTTGAGTTCGTTGCCACTTAGGACGTTGCTGCAATCGATGAAGGTACTCGAAACGCCACTTGTTCCAAAAATCTTGCTGAAGCTTTTGAAGAAGTTTCCATCGTTTAAGACCACTTATTTTGGAATCCGTCAGATCGTCTTGAGGTGGTGCCAGCAATGCATCACCAATCAGGAAATGTCCCGGTGTAAGTGTGTCGAGTTCTTCTGGATTATCCGTAAGCGGACATAATGGACGTGAATTAAGGCACGCTTCTATCTGAGTTAAGACAGTAGCAAGTTCCTCGTAAGTTAATACGTGATTACCGACAACTCTGCGAAGATGGTGTTTCACCGATCGCACTCCAGCTTCCCACAGTCCTCCAAAATGGGGTGAGCCAGGTGGAATAAAATTCCAGTTGATACCATCGTTTGCAATAGATTCAGCAACAGCAACAGATGAAGTTCGAATACAATTCTTGTAAATCTTATTAAAAGTAGAATGTGCTCCAACGAAGTTCGTCCCACAATCTGAGTATATGTTTTTACATAGTCCTCGTCGTGCAATAAATCGTCGAAGTGCTGCTAATAAGGCTTCAGTAGTCAGGTCGCTAACTGCCTCCAAATGTAGAGCCTTTGTAACGAAACATACAAAGATTGCGATATATCCCTTTTATGTTTTCGGATTCCGGCCTTTGGACATCCGAATAGATAAAGGTCCAGCGTAATCGAGTCCAGTTGTCGTGAATGCTCGTGAAGGTGTAATCCGGGTCAGCGGTAGGCTTCCCATTAATTGAGTCGAAGTCGCCTTGGATTGTCGAAAACATGGTATACATCGATGTTTGAACGCCTTTATGGTGCTCCTCAGCTTTGGTATCCAGAATCTTCGGCGTACTTGGTGCATGGTCTGCGTCAGTCCTCCGTGAAGGGTTTGATGGTGGTGATGTGCAATTACCAGTTTTGAAAAATGATGTCCATACGGCAATATCATGGGATGTTTTTCGTCGAATGGAAAAATAGAATGGTGTAGCCGTCCTCCAACTCGTAGAATGTTATCGTCTTTTATGGTTGGACACAGACTTCTTAATTCACTTTTAGTTCTAATTTGTTGTTTCGATTTTATCGCGTCTATTTCTGTTGGATAATGATGAGCTTGAATAGTTCGTACCCAGTATAGTAGTGCATCGTTGATTTCATGCGTCTTCAGATGACCAGAATCTCGATTGCAATTACGACGGCAATTATTTATGAAGCGGAAACAACACGATGTCACGCGAAGCAGCTTGAAGTATGATGAATACTTAGTTAAAGGTAACAACTCATACTTCCATTCCAATTGTGTTGTCATGTTAATGATTTTACGTTTCTCATCAGATGTTTCAAAGGATTGGTACTGTGGCCACAGTACAGGATCTGCAGAAAGCCAATTGGGACCATGCCACCATAAGCTGCTTGTGGATAACGTCGCTGGATCTATTCCTCGTGTGGCTAGATCAGCTGGATTGTCACCTGAAGCTACATGATTCCAAATAGCTGTTGGAATGCTAGTTTGGATGGATGACACACGATTGGCGACGAATGTTTTCCAGTTCGTAGGAGACTTAGCCAACCAAGCTAAGACTATAGTGGAATCGCACCAGCAGTAAATTCGCTTGTCCACATATTCAAGATCGTGTACGACCTTTGTCAACAACTTCGCCAATAAAGAGGCTCCACATAATTCCAACTTAGGAAGCGTAATCTTTTCTGGTTCTTTGGTTTTTGGTGGTTTCTTTGTTTTTTTGTCGATTGGTGATACTCTCGTTTTAGCCATGATGATTGAAGTGTGGAATGATTTGTCCCACGGGTAGTAGACTCGAATATAAATTGCTGCCGCATAAGCTTCTTTAGAAGAATCGCAGAAGCCATGAAGCTCGAACGTTGATGTCGATGTCGGTTTCATCCAACGTGGGATGGTGATTTGATCCAAACTGATGAATGCCGCTTTCAATTTTTCAAATTCACGTACCTCGTCGTCCGGAACTCGTTCATCCCACTCAAGTCCAATAAGCCACAGTTTTTTCATAAATATTTTCGCCCGTATGATCACGGGAGCGCACCAACCCAAAGGGTCAAACAGAGTTGCGATGCAAGACAGAATCTCTCTTTTAGTTGTCGTGGGACGGTCAGGTTTTACGTTAATCTTTAGGGATAAAGTGTCGGTCTGAGAACTCCACATAATCCCTAACATCGATATGGGGGAGCTGTTGTCCTTTATGCAAAGAGTGTCAGAATTCAATCTGTCAGCTTCGGGAATGTTTGCGAGTATATTGACGTCGTTCGCTGCCCACTGGCGTAATTGAAAACCACCATTCAACAATAGTTGCGTAACTTCCGTTTGTGATTTTAGCACTTCTTTGAGGGTGTCAGCTCCACTTAGCACGTTGTCCACATACACGTCATTTGTAAGAACTTTAGTTCCAATTTTGAAATTCCCTCCATCGTCTTCTACCAATTGCTTGATGGTCCTCATGGCTAAAAACGGTGCTGACGTCACTCCAAAAGTTAATGTCCGAAGTTGGAAATGTTGTACGGGGGATGACGGGAGGTTCCTCCATAAAATCCTTTGGAAGTTTGAGTCCTTTTCCGATACTCTCACCTGACGGAGCCCAGAATGTAAAATTTCATTTAAGGAGAGCCCACTATCTGTTTCGCACGAGGCATTGAATACAACTCTTAGCTTTGTAGTAGAGCTTGATTCCTTACAAACTGCATGGTGCGGCATGTAATAATTAGGTTTCTCGTTTAACTTATGAACCGGTATTGGTTCCATATGTCCTAAGTCGATGTATTCTTGCAAACAGGTAATGTACTGATGCCTCAGGTTAGGATTATGTTGTAATTTACGTTCTAGACTTTTGAGCTGGCTGAACGCTTTCGCATAAGAGGTACCAAGCTGCGTTGGAGACGTTTTAAATGGGAGAGAGACCTCATATCTACCATCGTTATGTCGGGTATGATTTGTTACAAAGTGATCTTCACAATCTATTTCATTGAGAGATGATGGTATGAAGTTAGGCTCCTCAACTTCCCAAAATTTGCGTAATTGTGCATCCAGTTCCAGTTTATTTAAGTATGAGCATATTATGTTGGATCGCTCACCTTGCTGTGTGATTGGACCCAATAGAATCCACCCTAGGGCGGTGTTTATCGCAGCCGGCGATAAAGGTGGTCCAGTTCTGATACCATTTTCAAGTATTTTAGGGTATATATCGGATCCCAAAACAATGTCAATGCTTCCTGGTTTATCAAAACTGGGGTCCGCTAATGTCAAGTTAGCAAGATGGGTGTAATCCGGTAAAGAAAAACTACTTTGTGGAAGATGGTCAGTCAGAGTAGGTAAGACTATGGCTTCCATATTAATCGAAAACTGGTCATCAACATATGAACCAATAGTAAAATTCACTATTTTATGTGCCTTTCCTGTTTGTGTTTTACCAAGTCCAGTGATGGTAGCAACTATATTAGTAGGCACGAGTTTCAAACGTTGCATGGCAGCTGTTGATATGAAGCTAGCCTGCGAACCCATGTCTATCAATGCACGTAAAGTAAACTTTTGGTTAGGAACTTGTACCTTTACAAGCGCTGTAGACAGAAGCACCAAGTCCCGATTCTTCGCTATGTGGAAAGATGCCACTTGATTGGAAAATCCTTCTGCTGTCATTGTAACAGGTCTGTGGAGTAAACTATGATGCCGTTGTCCGCAGTGTGAGCATCCGCGTTTACTCGGACATTTGGAGGCAGTGTGATCACTCGCAAGACAGTTGAAGCAGATTTTCTTCTCCTTCACCGATGTCCATCTTTGGTCGATGGAGGATTTCAAAAATTTATCACATCTTCGGATGTTGTGATCAGTCTTCTTACAGCATTCGCATATAGCGGCCTTGATAGTCATAAAGGTTTGCACAGTTGGCTGATTTGGTTTATTTGTTGACAAAGCTTCCAGTGTTCGGAAGCGTGCTTCAAGAAAATCCAAATATATTTGCAAAGTTGGGGGCTCTGTAGTTGTGCTGATTTTCTGCTCCCAACTTTGCCTTGTTTCTGCTGGTAGCCGTTGAGTTTGTATAAAAATTATCGGCAAATCCCAATTTGTAGCTTCTATTGCAAAGGACTTTAACGCCGCCACGCTCTCGTTAATCGAATCATGCAAACAGCGTAAAGACGATGCACATTCATTCGGTATGTTCACATTGAACAAATTTGCAAGTTGTGCATTGATAAGCAAACGATTGTTATCGAATCGTTTGCATAGAAAGTTCCATGCGGTTTCGTAATTCTCCTCCGCCAGAGAATAGGAACGGAGAAGTTGCTCTGCCTCCCCATGTACTGAAGATTTTAAATAAAATAATTTCTGCACTCCGGTGAGCGATCTATTATCACCCACCAACGCACGGAACATGTCCCGAAATGCACGCCACTCATCGTATTCGCCAGAAAATTTCGGCAAATCTATAGTCGGCAATTTTGTTTCGGGAGTTCCCGCCTGATCAAATTTTGTTGGAGGCGAGAAGTTCTTTGAGTCTAACAAATCACTGATTTTTCCGAAATACTCATAATATAATTCTTCATATTTCTCGTATGTATCGTTCACGAAATATGGTGATTGTTTCTGATCCTCATCACATGAGATCATTAACTTGACGTGAGTTTCGTGGAATTTGTTCCACCATTCTGTTAACCCACTATGCCGGCCTTTTAGATATCCGACTGTTTGGTTCGCCTTTGAACACTTCTTGAAATTGCGAATGAAACCGTCACAAATTTCAATATTGGCGTTTTGTAAGGCCATGAGTTCCATAAATGTCGACATTTTTTTGTAAAGTACACGGACACAGTTTATGAGTAAACGGAACAACGCGGCTTCGCTTAATCACGGAATGATTAAAATTGCACTCCCGGAAAATATTCAAATAAGATGCATTTGGAGTATGATGCGTATAATATATAAAAATGTAGGATAGGGTGGGGTACTTGCTGGTTTTTGATACTTATTATCCCATCCGGCTCGACGGGCCAATGTAATTTTCCAGAATTGAGGTTGGGATTCGATGCCGGCAATTGTCATTCAAAGGCGTAGATTGGCGAAAGCAATGTTTATTGTATGTATTTCAACTCACTATAACAAAAGAGAAAGAGATTGGAGAAAGTCGGACTTATATAGTACCGAACTCTCCAATTTAGGTGAAATTGAACTTGAAATCGAAGTTACTCGATTTTATAAGACACTGTTAACATCTGATGGATGACAATAGTAACAATTATTAGTTAAAACTGACATTTAAATATATAAACAATAGTAAGCAACAAATTCATTCTAATTCAGTCTTCTTTCAAATGTTTAACGTTTTGTTTGTTTTGTTTTAGGACGGCGGCGACACGGCGCGGGACTCCTTTGAACAGCATGTGTGCATGTGTGGATGTGTCGATGTGTGGATGTGTCGATGTGTGCATGTGTGCATGTGCGCATGTGTTCATGTGTGCATGTGTGGATGTATCAATGTGTGGATGTGTGCATATGTGCATATGTGAATGTGTGGATGTGTGGATATGTGGATGTGTGCATGTGTGGATGTGTCGATGTGCGGATGTGTGGATGTAAGGATGTGTGGATTTGTGGATGTGTGGATGTGTGCATGTGTGCATGGGTACATGTGTGGATGAATCAATGTGTGGATGTGTGCATGTGTGCATGTGTGGATGTGTGGATATGTGGATGTGTGCATGTTTGGAAGTGTCGATATGTGGATGTGTGGATGTGTGGATGTAAGGATGTGTGGATTTGTGGATGTGTAGATGTGTTGATGAGTGGGTGTGAGCATGTGTGCATATGTGGATGTGTTAATGTGTGGATGTGTGCATGTTTGGATGTGTCGATATGTGGATATGTGCATGTGTGGATATGTGCATGTCTGCATGTGTGCATGTGTGGATGTGTCGATGTGTGGATATGTCGATGTGTGCATGTGTTCATGTGTGCATGTGTGGATGTATCAATGTGTGGATGTGTGCATGTGTGCATGGGCGTATGTGCGCGTGTGTGGATGTGTCGATGTGCGGATATCTCGATGTGTGGATGTGTGGATATATGGATATGTGGATGTGTGGGTTTGTGGAAGTGTGGAAGTGTGCATGTGTGCATGTCTGTATGTGTGCATGTGTGCATGTGTCGATGTGTCGATGTGTGGATGTGTGGATGTGTCGATGTGTGCAAGTGTGCATGTGCGCATGTGTTCATATGTGCATGTGTGGATGTATCAATGTGTGGATGTGTGCATGTTTGGATGTGTGGATATGTGGATGTGTCGATGTGCGGACGTGCGGATGTGTGGATATAAAGATGTGTGGATTTGTGGATGTGTAGATGTGTGGATGTGTGGGTGTGCGCATGTGTGCATATGTGGATGTGTTAATGTGTGGATGTGTGCATGTTTGGATGTGTCGATATGTGGATATGTGCATGTGTGGATATGTGCATGTCTGCATGTGTGCATGTGTGCATGTGTGGATGTGTCGATGTGTGGATGTGTCGATGTGTGCATGTGCGCATGTGTTCATGTGTGCATGTGTGGATGTATCAATGTGTGGATGTGTGCATGTGTGCATGTGTGGATGTGTCGATGTGCGGATGTGTGGATGTAAGGATGTGTGGATTTGTGGATGTGTGGATGTGTGCATGTGTGCATGGGTACATGTGTGGATGAATCAATGTGTGGATGTGTGCATGTGTGCATGTGTGGATGTGTGGATATGTGGATGTGTGCATGTGTGGATGTGTCGATGTGCGGATGTGTGGATGTAAGGATGTGTGGATTTGTGGATGTGTGGATGTGTGCATGTGTGCATGGGTACATGTGTGGATGAATCAATGTGTGGATGTGTGCATGTGTGCATGTGTGGATGTGTGGATATGTGGATGTGTGCATGTTTGGATGTGTCGATATGTGGATGTGTGGATGTGTGGATGTAAGGATGTGTGGATTTGTGGATGTGTAGATGTGTTGATGAGTGGGTGTGAGCATGTGTGCATATGTGGATGTGTTAATGTGTGGATGTGTGCATGTTTGGATGTGTCGATATGTGGATATGTGCATGTGTGGATATGTGCATGTCTGCATGTGTGCATGTGTGGATGTGTCGATGTGTGGATATGTCGATGTGTGCATGTGTTCATGTGTGCATGTGTGGATGTATCAATGTGTGGATGTGTGCATGTGTGCATGGGCGTATGTGCGCGTGTGTGGATGTGTCGATGTGCGGATATCTCGATGTGTGGATGTGTGGATATGTGGATGTGTGGGTTTGTGGAAGTGTGGAAGTGTGCATGTGTGCATGTCTGTATGTGTGCATGTGTGCATGTGTCGATGTGTGGATGTGTGGATGTGTCGATGTGTGCAAGTGTGCATGTGCGCATGTGTTCATATGTGCATGTGTGGATGTATCAATGTGTGGATGTGTGCATGTTTGGATGTGTGGATATGTGGATGTGTCGATGTGCGGACGTGCGGATGTGTGGATATAAAGATGTGTGGATTTGTGGATGTGTAGATGTGTGGATGTGTGGGTGTGCGCATGTGTGCATATGTGGATGTGTTAATGTGTGGATGTGTGCATGTTTGGATGTGTCGATATGTGGATATGTGCATGTGTGGATATGTGCATGTCTGCATGTGTGCATGTGTGCATGTGTGGATGTGTCGATGTGTGGATGTGTCGATGTGTGCATGTGCGCATGTGTTCATGTGTGCATGTGTGGATGTATCAATGTGTGGATGTGTGCAAGTGTGCATGGGCGTATGTGCGCGTGTGTGGATGTGTCGATGTGCGGATATCTCGATGTGTGGATGTGTGGATATATGGATATGTGGATGTGTGGTGTGTGGAAGTGTGCATGTGTGCATGTCTGTATGTGAGCATGTGTGCATGTGTGCATGTGTCGATGTGTCGATGTGTGGATGTGTGCATGTGTGCATGTTTGGATGTGTGGATATGTGCATGTGTGGATGTGTTAATGTTTGGATGTGTGGAAATGTCGATGTGTGGATGTGTGGATGTGTGGATATGTGGATGTGTGCATGTGTGGATGTGTGGGTGTGCGCATGTGTGCATATTTGGATGTGTTAATGTGTGGATTTGTGCATGTTTGTATGTATCGATATGTGGATTTGTGCATGTGTGCGTGTGTGGATGTGTGCATGTCTGCATGTGTGCATGTGTGCAAGTGTGCATGTGTCGATGTGTGGATGTGTCGATGTGTGCATGTGTGCATGTGTGGATGTGTGGGTGTGCGCATGTGTGCATATTTGGATGTGTTAATGTGTGGATTTGTGCATGTTTGTATGTATCGATATGTGGATTTGTGCATGTGTGGATGTGTGCATGTGTGCATGTGTGCATGTGTGCATGTGTCGATGTGTGGATGTGTCGATGTGTGCATGTGCGCATGTATTCATGTGTGCATGTGTGGATGTATCAATGTGTGGATGTGTGCATGTGTGGATGTGTGGATATGGATGTATGGATGAATCAATGTGAGGATGTGTGCATGTGTGCATGAGAGGATGTGTGGATATATGGATGTGTGCATGTGTGGATGTGTGCATGTGTGCATGTGTACATGTGTGGATGAATCAATGTGTGGATGTGTGCATGTGTGGATGTGTGGATATATGGATGTGTGCATGTGTGGATGTGTCGATGTGTGGATGTGTGGATGTAAGGATGTGTGGATTTGTGGATGTGTAGATGTGTGGATGTGTGGATGTGAGCATGTGTGCATGTGTGCATGGGCGTATGTGCGCGTGTGTGGATGTGTCGATGTGCGGATAACTCGATGTGTGGATGTGTGGATATGTGTCGATGTGTGGATGTGTCGATGTGTGCATGTGTGCATGTGCGCATGTGTGCATGTGTGCATGAGTGCATGAGTGGATGTTTTGATGTGTCGATGTGACGATGTGTCGATGTGTGGATGTGTGGATGTGGGGATGTGACGATGTGTGGATGTGTGCATGTGTGGATGTGTCGATGTGTGGATGTGTCGATGTGTGCATGTGTGCATGTGAGCATGTGCGCATGTGTGCATATGTTCATGAGTGGATGAGTCGATGTGTCGATGAGTCGATGTGTGGATGTGTCGATGTGTGGATGTGTGGATGTGTGTATGTGTGGACGTGTGGATGTGTGCATGTTTGGATGTGTCGATGTTTGCATGTGTGCAAGTGTGCATGTGCGCATGTGCCCATGTGTGCATGTTGGCATGTGTGCATGTGTGGATGTGTGGATGTTTGGATTTGTTGATGTGTGGATGTGTGCATGTGTGTATGTGTGGACGTGTGGATGTGTGCATGTTTGGATGTGTCGATGTTTGCATGTGTGCAAGTGTGCATGTGCGCATGTGCCCATGTGTGCATGTGCGCATGTGCGCATGTGTGCATGTGTGGATGTGTGGATGTTTGGATTTTTTGATGTGTGCATGTGTTAATGTGTGGATGTGTGCATTTTTGGATGTGTCGATAAGTGGATGTCTGCATGTGTGCATGTGTGGATATGTGCATGTCTGCATGTGTGCATATGTGCATGTGTGGATGTGTGGATGTGTGGATGTTAGCATGTGTGCATGTGTGCATCGGCGTATGTGCGCGTGTGTGGATGTGTCGATGTGCGGATATCTCGATGTGTGGATGTGTGTCGATGTGTGGATGTGTCGATGTGTGCATGTGCGCAAGTGTGCATGTGTGCATGAGTGGATGTGTCGTTGTGTCGATGTGTCGATGAGTCGATGTGTGGATGTGTCGATGTGTGCATGTGTGCAAGTATGCATATGTGCATGTGTGCATGAGTGGACGTGTGGATGTGTGGATGTGTGGATGAGTGGATGTGTGGATGTGTGTATGTGTGGATGTGTGGATGTGTGGATGTGTGGATGTGTGGATGTGTCGATGGGTGGATGTTTGGATGTGTTGATGTGTGGATGTGTGGATGTGTGGTGTCTCGATGTTTGGATGTGTGGAAATGTCGATGTGTGGATGTGTAGATGAGTCGATGTGTGGATGTGTGCATGTGTGGATGTGCGCATGTGTTTATGTGTGCATGTGTGCATGTTTGCTTGTGGCATGTGCGCAGGTTTGCATGTGCGGATGTGTCGATGTGTGGATGTGTCGATGTGTGGATGTGTGCATGTGCGCATGTGTGCATGTGTGCATTAGTGGATGCGTCGATGTGTCGATGTATGGATGTGTTTATGTGTCGATGTGTCGATGTGTGGATGTGTCGATGTGTGGATGTGTGGATGTGTGGATGTGTGGATGTGTGGATGTGTGCATGTTTGGATGTGTCGATGTTTGCATGTGTGAATGTGCGCATGTGTGCATGTGTGCAAGTATGCATATGTGCATGTGTGCATGTGTGGACGTGTGGATGTGTGGATGTGTGGATGTGTGGATGTGTGGATGTGTGGATGTGTGGATGTGTCGATGTGTGGATGTGTGGATGTGTGGATGTGTGGACGTGTGGATGTGTGCATGTTTGGATGTGTCGATGTTTGCATGTGTGAATGTGCGCATGTGTGCATGTGTGCAAGTATGCATATGTGCATGTGTGCATGTGTGGACGTGTGGATGTGTGGATGTGTGGATGTGTGGATGTGTGGATGTGTGGATGTGTGGATGTGTGGATGTGTGGATGTGTGGATGTGTCGATGTGTCGATGTGTGCATGTGTGGATGTGTGGATGTGTGCATGTGCGCATGTGTGCATGTGCGCATGTTTGAATTTGTGGATGTGTCGATGAGTGGATATGTGGATGTGTGGATGTGTGGATTTGTGAATGTGTGAATGTGTGAATGTGTGAATGTGTCGAAGTGTGGATGTGTGCATGTGTTGATGAGTGGATGTGTGCATGTGTGCATGTTTGCATGTGGCATGTGGCAAGTGCCCATGTGTGCATGTGCGGAAGTGTCGATGTACGGATGTGTCGATGTGTGGATGTATGGATGTGTGCATGTGAGCATTAATGTATGCGTCGACGTGTCGATGTGTCGATGTATCGATGTATCGATGTGTCCATGTGTCGATGTGTAGATGTGTGGATGTGTCGATGTGTGGATGTGTGGATGTGTGGATGTGTGGATGTGTGGATGTGCGGATGTGTGAATGTGTGAATGTGTCGATGTGTGGATGTGTTGATGTGTGGATGTGTGCATGTGTGCATGTGCGCATGTGTGCATGTGCGCATATTTGAATTTGTGGATGTGTTAATTTTTGGATGTGTGGATGTGTCGATGTGTGGATGTGTGGATGTGTCGATGTGTGGATGTGGGGATGTGTGGATTTGTCGATGTGTGGATGTGTGGATGAGTCGATGTGTGGATGTGTGGATGTGGCGATGTGTCGATGTGTGGATGTGTGCATGTCTGGATGTGTGCATGTGTGGATGTGCGCATGTGGGGATGTATCGATGTGTGGATGTGTGGATGTGTCCATGGGTGGATGTTTGGATGTGTTGATGTGTGAAAGTGTGGATGTGTGGTGTGTCGATGTTTGGATGTGTGGAAATGTCGATTTGTGGATGTGGGGATGAGTCGATATATGGATGTGTCGATGTCTGGATGTATGGATGTGTGCATGTGAGCATTAATGTATGCGTCGATGTATCGATGTGTCGATGTGTAGATGTGTGGATGTGTCGATGTGTGGATGTGTCGATGAGTCGATGTGTCGATGTGTGGATGTGTGGATGTGGGGATGTGACGATGTGTGGATGTGTGCATGTGTGGATGTGTCGATGTGTGGATGTGTCGATGTGTGCATGTGTGCATGTGAGCATGTGCGCATGTGTGCATATGTTCATGAGTGGATGAGTCGATGTGTCGATGAGTCGATGTGTGGATGTGTCGATGTGTGGATGTGTGGATGTGTGTGTGTGTGGACGTGTGGATGTGTGCATGTTTGGATGTGTCGATGTTTGCATGTGTGCAAGTGTGCATGTGCGCATGTGCCCATGTGTGCATGTTGTCATGTGTGCATGTGTGGATGTGTGGATGTTTGGATTTGTTGATGTGTGGATGTGTGCATGTGTGTATGTGTGGACGTGTGGATGTGTGCATGTTTGGATGTGTCGATGTTTGCATGTGTGCAAGTGTGCATGTGCGCATGTGCCCATGTGTGCATGTGCGCATGTGCGCATGTGTGCATGTGTGGATGTGTGGATGTTTGGATTTTTTGATGTGTGCATGTGTTAATGTGTGGATGTGTGCATTTTTGGATGTGTCGATAAGTGGATGTCTGCATGTGTGCATGTGTGGATATGTGCATGTCTGCATGTGTGCATATGTGCATGTGTGGATGTGTCGATGTGTGGATGTGTGGATGTTAGCATGTGTGCATCGGCGTATGTGCGCGTGTGTGGATGTGTCGATGTGCGGATATCTCGATGTGTGGATGTGTGTCGATGTGTGGATGTGTCGATGTGTGCATGTGCGCAAGTGTGCATGTGTGCATGAGTGGATGTGTCGTTGTGTCGATGTGTCGATGAGTCGATGTGTGGATGTGTCGATGTGTGGATGTGTGGATGTGTGGATGTGGGGATGTGTCGATGTGTGGATGTGTGCATGTGTGGATGGGTCGATGTGTGGATGTGTGGATGTGGGGATGTGTCGATGTGTCGATGTGTCGATGTGTGGATGTGTCGATGTGTGGATGTGTGGATGTGTGGACGTGTGGATGTGTGCATGTGTGCATGTGTGGATGTGTCGATGTGTGGATGTGTGCATGTGTGGATGTGTGGATGTGTGCATGTGTGGATGTGTGCATGCGTGGATGTGTGCATGTGTGGATCTGTGCATGTGTGGATGTGCGCATGTGTGCATTTGTGCATGTGTGGATGTGTGAATGTGTCGATTGGTGGATGTGTGAATGTGTGGATGAGTGGATGTGTGGATGTGTTGATATGTGGATGTGTGGATGTGTTGAAATGTGGATGTGTGCATATGTGGATGTTTGCATGTGCGGATGTGTCGATGTGTGGATGTGTCGATGTGTGGATGTGTGCATGTGCGCATGTGTGCATGTGCGCATGTGTTCATGTGTGCATTAGTGGATGCGTCGATGTGTCGATGTAGGGATGTGTGGATGTGTCGATGTGTCGATGTGTGGATGTGTCGATGTGTGGATGTGTGGATGTGTGGACGTGTGGATGTGTGCATGTTTGGATGTGTCGATGTTTGCATGTGTGAATGTGCGCATGTGTGCATGTGTGCAAGTATGCATATGTGCATGTGTGCATGTGTGGACGTGTGGATGTGTGCATGTGTGCATGTGTGGATGTGTGGATGTGTGGATGTGTGGATGTGTGGATGTGTCGATGTGTCGATGTGTGCATGTGTGGATGTGTGCATGTGCGCATGTGTGCATGTGCGCATGTTTGAATTTGTGGATGTGTCGATGAGTGGATATGTGGATGTGTGGATGGGTGGATGTGTGAATGTGTGAATGTGTGAATGTGTCGAAGTGTGGATGTG
Source organism: Chloromyia formosa (assembly GCA_964017055.1). NCBI lineage: Eukaryota > Metazoa > Arthropoda > Insecta > Diptera > Stratiomyidae > Chloromyia > Chloromyia formosa. The sequence goes on from OZ024814.1 coordinate 70,325,859, forward strand.
TGCATGTGTTGATGAGTGGATGTGTGCATGTGTGCATGTGTGCATGTTTGCATGTGGCATGTGGCAAGTGCGCATGTGTCGATGTGTGTATGTGGGGATGTGTGGATTTGTCAATGTGTGGATGTGTGGATGTGTCGATGTGTGGATGTGTGGATGTGGCGATGTGTCGATGTGTGGATGTGTGCATGTCTGGATGTGTGCATGTGTGGATGTGCGCATGTGGGGATGTATCGATGTGTGGATGTGTGGATGTGTCCATGGGTGGATGTTTGGATGTGTTGATGTGTGAAAGTGTGGATGTGTGGTGTGTCGATGTTTGGATGTGTGGAAATGTCGACTTGTGGATGTGGGGATGAGTCGATGTATGGATGTGTCGATGTGTGGATGTATGGATGTGTGCATGTGAGCATTAATGTATGCGTCGATGTATCGATGTGTCGATGTGTAGATGTGTGGATGTGTCGATGTGTGGATGTGTGGATGTGTGGATGTGTGGATGTGTGGATGTGTGGATGTGTGGATGTGTGGATGTGCGGATGTGTGAATGTGTGAATGTGTCGATGTGTGGATGTGTTGATGTGTGGATGTGTGCATGTGTGCATGCGTGCATGTGTGCATGTGCGCATGTGTGCATGTGCGCATATTTGAATTTGTGGATGTGTTAATGTTTGGATGTGTGGATGTGTGGATGTGTGGATGTGTCGATGTGTGGATGTGGGGATGTGTGGATGTGTCGACGTGTCGATGTGTGGATGTGTGGATGTGTCGATGTGTGGATGTGTGGATGTGGCGATGTGTGCATGTCTGGATGTGTGCATGTGTGGATGTGCGCATGAGGGGATGTATCGATGTGTGGATGTGTGGATGTGTTAATGTTTGGATGTGTGGATGTGCCGATGTGTGGATGTGTGGATGTGTCGATGTGTGGATGTGGGGATGTGTGGATGTGTCGATGTGTGGATGTGTGGATGTGTCGATGTGTGGATGTGTGGATGTGGCGATGTGTCGATGTGTGGATGTGTGCATGTCTGGATGTGTGCATGTGTGGATGTGCGCATGTGGGGATGTATCGATGTGTGGATGTGTGCATGTGTGGATGTGTGCATGTGTGGATGTGTCGATGTGTGGAAGTGTGGATGCGTGGATGTGTCGATGTGTGGATGTGTCGATGTGTGGATGTGTCGATGTGTTGATGTGTGCATGTGTGGATGTGTTGATGTGTGGATGTGTCGATGTGCAGATGTGTGCATGTGTGGATGTGTGCATGCGTGGATATATGGATGTGTGCATGTGTGGATGTGTGGATGTGTCGATGTGTTGATGTGTTGATGTGTCGATGTGCAGATGTGTGCATGTGTGGATGTGTGCATGCGTGGATATATGGATGTGTGCATTTCTGGATGTGTGGATGTGTCGATGTGTCGATGTGTGCATGTGTGGATGTGTGCATGTGTGGATGTGTGCATGTGTGGATGTGTGGATGTGTGGATGTGTGGATGTGTTGATGTGTGGATGTGAGGATTTGTGGATGTGTCGCAGTGTGGATGTGTGCATATGTGGATGTGTGCATGTGTAGATGTGTGCATGTGTGCATGTGTAAATGTGTGCATGTGTGGATGTGTGATGTGTGGATGTGTGGATGAGTGGATGTGTGGATGTGTGCATGTGTGGATGTGTGCATGTGTGGATGTGTGCATGTGTGGATGTGTGCATGTGTGGATGTGTCGATGTGTGGATGTGTGCATGTGTGGATGTGTGGATGTGTGCATGTGTGGATCTGTGCATGTGTGGATGTGCGCAGGTGCGCATGTGCGCATGAGTGCATTTGTGCATGTTTGGATGTGTGAATGTGTCGATTGGTGGATGTGTGAATGTGTGGATGAGTGGATGTGTGGATGTGTTGATATGTGGATGTGTGGATGTGTTGAAATGTGGATGTGTGCATATGTGGATGTTTGCATGTGTGGATGTGCGCAAGTGTGCATGCGTGGATGTGTGCATGTGTAAATGTGTGGGTGTGTGATGTGTGGATGAGTGGATGTGTGGATGTGTGCATGTGTGGATTTGTGCATGTGTGGATGTGTCGATGTGTCGATGTGTGGATGAGTGGATATTTAGATGTGTGCATGTGTGGATGTGTGCATGTGTGGATGTGTCGATGAGTGGATGTGTGCATGTGTGGATGTGTGGATGAGTGGATGAGTGGACATGTGGATGTGTGCATGTGTGGATGTGTGCATGTGTGGATGTGTGGATGTGTGAATGTGTGGTTGTGTCGATGTGTGAATGTGTGGATGTGTGAATGTGTCGACGTGTGGATGTGTCGATGTGTGGATGTATGCATGTGTGGATGTGTGCATGTGTGCATGTGTGGATGTGTGTATGTGTGGATGTGTTGATGTGTGGATGTGTGGATGTGTCGAAGTGTGGATGTGTGCATATGTGGATGTGTGCATGTGTGAATGTGCGCATGTGCGCATGCGTGGATGTGTGGATGTGTCGAAGTGTGGATGTGTGCATATGTGGATGTGTGCATGTGTGAATGTGCGCATGTGCGCATGCGTGGATGTGTGCATGTGTAAATGTGTGGGTGTGTGAAGTGTGGATGTGTGGATGGGTGCATGTGTGGATGTGTCGATGTGTTGATGTGTGCATGTGTGGATGTGTGCATGTGTGCATGAGTGGATGTGTGAATGTGTCGATTTGTGGATGTGTGGATGTGTGGATGTGTGGTTGTGTGGATGTGTGGATGTGTGGATGTGTGGATGTGTCGATGTGTAGATGTGTGCATGTGTCGAAGTGTGGATGTGTCCATATGTGGATGTGTGCATGTGTGGATGTGTGTATGTGTGGATGTGTGTATGTGTGAATGTGTCGATGTGTGGAAGTGTGGATGTGTCGATGTGTTGATGTGTGCATGTGTGGATGTGTGCATGTGTAGATGTGTGCATGTGTGGAAGTGTGCATGTTTGGATGTGTGGATGTGTGCATGTGTGGATGTGTGGATATGTCGATGTGTTGATGTGTGCATGTGTGGATGTGTGCATGTGTGGATGTGTGCATGTGTGCATGTGTGGATGTTTGGATGTGTGAATGTGTCGATGTGTCGATGTGTGGATGTGTGGATGTGTGGATGTGTCGATGTGTGGATGCGTGCATGTGTGGATGTGTGCATGTGCTCATGTGTGGATGTGTGGATGTGCGCATGTGTGCATGTGTGAAAGTGCGCATGTGTGCACGTGTGGATGTGTGAATGTGTCGATTGGTGGATGTGCGAATGTGTGGATGTGTGGATGTGTGAATGTGTCGATGTGTGGATGTGTGGATGTGTGGATGTGTGGATGTGTCGATGTGTGGATGTAAGCATGTGTGCATGTGTGCATGTGTGGATGTGTGGATGTGTGGATGTGTGGATGTGTTGATGTGTGGATGTGTGGATGTGTCGAAGTGTGGATGTGTGCATATGTGGATGTGTGCATGTGTGGATGTGTGTATGTGTGGATGTGTGTATGTGTGAATGTGTCGATGTGTGGATGTGTGGATGTGTTGATGTGTGCATGTGTGGATGTGTGCATGTGTAGATGTGTGCATGTGTGGATGTGTGCATGTTTGGATGTGTGGATGTGTGCATGTGTGGATGTGTGGATATGTCGATGTGTTGATGTGTGCATGTGTGGATGTGTGCATGTGTGGATGTGTGCATGTGTGCATGTGTGGATGTGTGGATGTGTGAATGTGTCGATGTGTCGATGTGTGGATGTGTCGATGTGTCGATGTGTCGATGTGTGGATGTGTGGATGTGTGGATGTGTCGATGTGTGGATGTGTGCATGTGTGGATGTGTGCATGTGCTCATGTGTGGATGTGTGCCTGTGTGCATGTGTGAAAGTGCGCATGTGTGCACGTGTGGATGTGTGAATGTGTCGATTGGTGGATGTGTGAATGTGTGGATGTGTGGATGTGTGGATGTGTCGATGTGTGGATGTGTGGTTGTGTGGATGTGTTTATGTGTGGATGTGTGGATGTGTGGATGTGTGGATGTGTGGATGTGTCGATGTGTAGATGTGTGCATGTGTGGATGTGTGCATGTTTGGATGTATGGATGTGTGCATGTGTGGATGTTTGGATGTGTCGATGTGTGGATGTGTGCATGTGTGTATGTGTGCATGTGCTCATGTGTGGATGTGTGCCTGTGTGCATGTGTGAAAGTGCGCATGTGTGCACGTGTGGATGTGTGAATGTGTCGATTGGTGGATGTGTGGATGTGGATGTGTGGATGTGTCGATGTGTGGATGTGTGGTTGTGTGGATGTGTGCCTGTGTGCATGTGTGAAAGTGCGCATGTGTGCACGTGTGGATGTGTGAATGTGTCGATTGGTGGATGTGTGGATGTGTGGATGTGTGGATGTGTCGATGTGTGGATGTAAGCATGTGAGCATGTGTGCATGTGTGCATGTGTGGATGTGTGCATGTGTGGATGTGCGCATGAGTGCATGCGTGAATGTGTGCATGTGTAAATGTGTGGGTGTGTGATGTGTGGATGATTGGATGTGTGGATGTGTGGATGAGTGGATGTGTGGATGTGTGGACGTGTGGATGCGTGGATGTGTCGATGTGTGGATGTGTCGATGTGTGGATGTGTCGATGTGTTGATGTGTGCATGTGTGGATGTGTGCATGTGTGCATGTTTGGATGTGTGAATGTGTCGATTTGTGGATGTGTGGATGTGTGTATGTGTGGATGTGTTTATGTGTGGTTGTGTGGATGTGTGTATGTGTGGATGTGTGGATGTGTCGATGTGTGGATGTGTGGATGTGTCGATGTGTTGATGTGTGCATGTGTGGATGTGTGCATGCGTGGACGTGTGCGTGTGTGCATGAGTGCATGTGTGGATGTGTGGATGTGTTGATGTGTCGATGTGAGGATGTGTGGATGTGTCGAAGTGTGGATGTGTGCATATGTGGATGTGTGCATGTGTGGATGTGTGTATGTGTGGATGTGTGTAGGTGTGAATGTGTCGATGTGTGGATGTGTCGATGTGTTGATGTGTGCATGTGTGGATGTGTGCATGTGTAGATGTGTGCATGTGTGGATGTGTGCATGTTTGGATGTGTGGAAGTGTGGATATGTCGATGTGTTGATGTGTGCATGTGTGGATGTGTGCATGTGTGGATGTGTGCATGTGTGGATGTGTGCATGTGTGCATGTGTGCATGTGTGCATGTGTGGATGTGTGGATGAGTGGATGTGTGAATGTGTCGATGTGTCGATGTGTCGATGTGTGGATGTGTGTATGTGTGGATGTGTCGATATGTGGATGTGTGCATGTGTGGTTGTGTGCATGTGCTCATGTGTGGATGTGTGCATGTGTGCAAGTGTGAAAGTGCAAATGTGTGCACGTGTGGATGTGTGAATGTGTCGATTGGTGGATGTGTGAATGTGTGGATGTGTTTATGTGTGAATGTGTCGATGTGTGGATGTGTGGATGTGTCGATGTGTGGATGTAAGCATGTGTGCATGTGTGCATGTGTGGATGTGTGGATGTGTGGATGTGTGGATGTGTGGATGTGTGGATGTGTTGATGTGTGGATGTGTGGATGTGTGGATGTGTCGAAGTTTGGATGTGTGCATATGTGGATGTGTGCAAGTGTGGATGTGTGTATGTGTGGATGTGTGTATGTGTGAATGTGTCGATGTGTGGATGTGTGGATGTGTCGATGTGTTGATGTGTGCATGTGTGGATGTGTGCATGTGTAGATGTGTGCATGTGTGGATGTGTGCATGTTTGGATGTGTGGATGTGTGCATGTGTGGATGTGTGGATATGTCGATGTGTTGATGTGTGCATGTGTGGATGTGTGCATGTGTGGATGTGTGCATGTGTGCATGTGTGGATGTGTGGATGTGTGGATGTGTCGATGTGTGGATGTGTGCATGTGTGTATGTGTGCATGAGCTCATGTGTGGATGTGTGGATGTGTGCATGTGTGCATGTGTGAAAGTGCGCATGTGTGCATGTGTGGATGTGTGAATGTGTCGATTGGTGGATGTGTGAATGTGTGGATGTGTGGATGAGTGAATGTGTCGAAGTGTGGATGTGTGGATGTGTCGATGTGTGGATGTGTGCATGTGTGGATGTGTGCATGTGTGGATGTGCGCATGTGTGCATGCGTGAATGTGTGCATGTGTAAATGTGTGGGTGTGTGATGTGTGGATGTGTGGATGAGTGGATGTGTGGATGTGTGGATGTGTGGATGTGTGGATGTGTCGATGTTTGGACGTGTGGATGCGTGGATGTGTCGATGTGTGGATGTGTCGATGTGTGGATGTGTCGATGTGTTGAAGTGTGCATGTGTGGATGTGTTCATGTGTGCATGTTTGGATGTGTGAATGTGTCGATGTGTGGATGTGTGGATGTGTGGATGTGTCGATGTGTGGATGTGTCGATGTGTTGAAGTGTGCATGTGTGGATGTGTTCATGTGTGCATGTTTGGATGTGTGAATGTGTCGATTTGTGGATGTGTGGATGTGTTGATGTGTTTATGTGTGGTTGTGTGGATGTGTGTATGTGTGGATGTGTGAATGTGTCGATGTTTAGATGTGTGCATGTGTGGATGGGTGCGTGTGTGGATGTATGGATGTGTGCATGTGTGAATGTGTGGATTTGTCGATATGTTGATGTGTGCTTGTGTGGATGTGTGCATGTGTGGATGTGTGCATGTGTGGATGTGTGGATGTGTGGATGTGTGGATGTGTTGATGTTTTGATTTGAGGATGTGTGGATGTGTCGAAGTGTGGATGTGTGCATATGTGGATGTGTGCATGTGTGGATTTGTGCATGTGTGCATGTGTAAATGTGGGCATGTGTGGATGTGTGGGTGTGTGGTGTGTGGATGTGTGGATGTGTCGATGTGTTTATGTGTGGTTGTGTGGATGTGTGGATGTGTCGATGTGTAGATGTGTGCATGTGTGGATGTGTGCATGTGTGGATGTATGGATGTGTGCATGTGTGGATGCGTGGATTTGTCGATATGTTGATGTGTGCATGTGTGGATGTGTGCATGTGTGGATGTGTGCAGGTGTGCATGTGTGCATGTGTGCATGTGTGCATGTGTGGATGTGTGGATGTGTGGATGTGTTGATGTTTTGATTTGAGGATGTGTGGATGTGTCGAAGTGTGGATTTGTGCATGTGTGCATGTGTAAATGTGGGCATGTGTGGATGTGTGGGTGTGTGATGTGTGGATGTGTCGATGTGTCGATGTGTCGATGTGTTTATGTGTGGTTGTGTGGATGTGTGTATGTGTCGATGTGTGGATGTGTCGATGTGTTGATGTGTGCATGTGTGGATGTGTGCATGTGTGCAGGTTTGGATGTGTGAATGTGTCGATTTGTGGATGTGTGGATATGTGCATGTGTGGATGTGTGCATGTGTGGATGTGTGAATGTGTCGATTGGTGGATGTGTGAATGTGTGGATGTGTAAATGTGTCGATGTGTGGATGTGTGGATGTGTCGATGTGTGGATGTAAGCATGCGTGGATGTGTGCATGTGTGGATGTGTGGATGTTTGGATGTGTGGATGTGTTGATGTGTGGATGTGTGGATGTGTGGATGTGTTTATGTGTGGATGTGTCGAAGTGTGGATGTGTGCATGTGTGGATGTGCGCATGTGTGCATGCGTGAATGTGTGCATGTGTAAATGTGTGGGTGTGTGATGTGTGGATGTGTGGATGATTGGATGTGTGGCTGTGTGGATGTGTGGATGTGTGGATTTGTGGATGTGTGGATGTGTCGATGTGTGGTTGTGTGGATGTGTAAATGTGTCGATGTGTGGATGTGTGGATGTGCGCATGTATGCATGTGTGGATGTGCATGTGTGGATGTGTGGCTGTGTGGATGTGTGGATTTGTGGATGTGTGGATGTGTCGATGTGTGGTTGTGTGGATGTGTGGATGTGTGAATGTGTTGATGTGTGGATGTGTAAATGTGTCGATGTGTGGATGTGTGGATGTGCGCATGTATGCATGTGTGGATGTGCATGTGTGGATGTGTGGATGTGTGCATGTGTGGATGTGTGGATGTGTCGATGTGTATATGTGTTTATGTGTAGATGTGTCGATGTGTGGATGTGTGCATGTGTGGATGTGTAGATGTGTGGACGTGTCGATGCGTGCATGTGTGCATGTGGTGATGTGTGGATGGGTGCATGTGTGGATGTGTGCATGTGTACATGTGTGGATGTGTGGATGTGTGGATGTGTGGAAGTGTGGATGTGTGGATGTGTGCATGTGTACATGTGTGGATGTGTGGAAGTGTGGATGTGTGAATGTGTCGATGTGTGGACGTGTGGATGTGTCGATGTTTGGATGTGTGAATGTGTGGTTTTGTCGATGTGCGGATGTGTGCATGTGTGGATGTGTGGATGTGTGGATGTGTGCATGTGTCCATGTGTGGATGTGTGCATGTGTGCATGTGTGGATGTGTGGATGTGTGGATGTGTTGATGTGTGGATGTGAGGATGTGTGGATGTGTCGAATTGTGGATGTGTGCATATGTGGATGTGTGCATGTGTGGATGTGTGTATGTGTGGATGTGTGTATGTGTGAATGTGTCGATGTGTGGATGTGTCGATGTGTTGATGTGTGCATGTGTGGATGTGTGCATGTGTGGATGTGTGCATGTGTGCATGTGTGGATGTGTGGATGTGTCGTTGTGTCGATGTGTGGATTTGTGGATGTGTGGATGTGTCGATGTGTGGATGTGTGCATGTGTGGATGTGTGGATGTGTGAATGTGTCGATGTGTGGATGTGTGGATGTGTCGATGTGTGGATGTAAGCATGAGTGCATGTGTGCATGTGTGCATGTGTGGATGTGTGGATGTGTGGATGTGTGGATGTGTTGATATGTGGATGTGTGGATGTGTCGAAGTGTGGATGTGTGCATATGTGGATGTGTGAATTTGTGGTTGTGTCGATATGTGAATGTGTGGATGTGTGGCTGTGAGCATGTGTGCATGTGTGGATGTGTGCATGTGTGGATGTGTAGATTAATGGATGTGTGAATGTGTCGATGTGTGGATGTGTGGATGTGTCGATGTGTGGATGTAAGCATGTGTGCATGTGTGCATGTGTGAAAGTGCGCATGTTTGGATGTGTGAATGAGTCGATTGGTTGATGTGTGAATGTGTGGATGTGTGGATGTGTGAATGTGTCGATGTGTGGATGTGCGCATGCGTGGATGTGTGCTTGTGTAAATGTGTGGATGTGTGGATATGTGCATGTGTGCATGTGTGGATGTGTGAATGAGTCGATTGGTGGATGTGTGAATGTGTGAATTTGTGGTTGTGTCGATATGTGAATGTGTGGATGTGTGGCTGTGTGCATGTGTGGATGTGTGCATGTGTGGATGTGTAGATTAATGGATGTGTGGATGTGTCGATGTGTGGATGTGTGCATGTGTGGATGTGAGCATGTGTGGATGTGTGCATGTGTGGATGTGTGCATGTGTGCATGTGTGCATGTGTGAAAGTGCGGATGTGTGAATGAGTCGATTGGTGGATGTGTGAATGTGTGGATATGTGGATGTGTGAATGTGTCGATGTGTGGATGAGTGCATGCGTGGATGTGTGCATGTGTAAGTGTGTGGGTGTGTGATATGTGGATGTGTGGATGAGTGGATGTGCGGATGTGTGAATGTGTGAATTTGTGGTTGTGTCGATATGTGAATGTGAGGATGTGTGGCTGTGTGCCTGTGTGCATGTGTGGATGTGTGCATGTGTGGATGTGTAGATTAATGGATGTGTGGATGTGTCGATGTGTGCATGTGTGGATGTGTGCATGTGTGGATGTGTGGATGTGTGGATGTGTGGATGTGTGGATGTGTGGATGTGTTGATGTGTGCATGTGTAAATGTGTGGGTGTGTGATGTGTGGATGTGTGGATGAGTGGATGTGTCGATGTGTGGATGTGTGGATGTGTGAATGTGTGGATGTGTGGATGTGTGAATGTGTCGATGTGTGGATGTGTGGATGTGGCGATGTGTGGATATAAGCATGTGTGGATGTGTGCATGTGTGCATTTGTGCATGTGTGGATGTGTGGATGTTTGGATGTGTTGATGTGTGGATGTGTGGAAGTGTGGATGTGTCGAAGTGTGGATGTGTGCATATGGGGATGTGTGCATGTGTGGATGTGCGCATGTGTGCATGCGTGGATGTGTGCATGTGTAAATGTGTGGGTGTGTGATGTGTGGATGTGTGGATGAGTGGATGTGTGGATGTGTGGATGTGTCGATGTGTGGACGTGTGGATGCGTGGATGTGTCGATGTGGGGATGTGTCGATGTGTGGATGTGTCGATGTGTTGATGTGTGCATGTGTGGATGTGTGCATGTTTGGATGTGTGAATGTGTCGATTTGTGGATGTGTGGATATGTGCATGTGTGGATGTGTGCATGTGTAGATGTGTGAATGTGTCGATTGGTGGATGTGTGAATGTGTGGATGTGTGAATGTGTCGATGTGTGGATGTGTGGATGTGTCGATGTGTGGATGTAAGCATGCGTGGATGTGTGCATGTGTGGATGTGTGGATGTTTGGATGTGTGGATGTGTTGATGTGTGGATGTGTGGATGTGTGGATGTGTTTATGTGTGGATGTGTCGAAGTTTGGATGTGTGCATGTGTGGATGTGTGGATGTGTGGATGTGTTTATGTGTGGATGTGTCGAAGTTTGGATGTGTGCATGTGTGGATGTGCGCATGTGTGCATGCGTGAATGTGTGCATGTGTAAATGTGTGGGTGTGTGACGTGTGGATGTGTGGATGTGTGGTTGTGTGGATGTGTGGATGTGTGAATGTGTTGATGTGTGGATGTGTAAATGTGTCGATGTGTGGATGTGTGGATGTGCGCATGTATGCATGTGTGGACGTGCATGTGTGGATGTGTGGCTGTGTGGATGTGTGGATTTGTGGATGTGTGGATGTGTCGATGTGTGGTTGTGTGGAAGTGTGGATGTGTGAATGTGTTGATGTGTGGATGTGTAAATGTGTCGATGTGTGGATGTGTGGATGTGCGCATGTATGCATGTGTGGATGTGCATGTGTGGATGTGTGGATGTGTGCATGTGTGGATGTGTGGATGTGTCGATGTGTATATGTGTTTATGTGTAGATGTGTCGATGTGTGGATGTGTGCATGTGTGGATGTGTAGATGTGTGGACGTGTCGATGCGTGCATGTGTGCATGTGGTGATGTGTGGATGGGTGCATGTGTGGATGTGTGCATGTGTACATGTGTGGATGTGTGGATGTGTGGAAGTGTGGATGTGTGGATGTGTGCATGTGTACATGTGTGGATGTGTGGAAGTGTGGATGTGTGAATGTGTCGATGTGTGGACGTGTGGATGTGTCGATGTTTGGATGTGTGAATGTGTGGCTTTGTCGATGTGCGGATGTGTGCATGTGTGGATGTGTGGATGTGTGGATGTGTGCATGTGTCCATGTGTGGATGTGTGCATGTGTGCATGTGTGGATGTGTGGATGTGTGGATGTGTTGATGTGTGGATGTGAGGATGTGTGGATGTGTCGAATTGTGGATGTGTGCATATGTGGATGTGTGCATGTGTGGATGTGTGTATGTGTGGATGTGTGTATGTGTGAATGTGTCGATGTGTGGATGTGTCGATGTGTCGATGTGTTGATGTGTGCATGTGTGGATGTGTGCATGTGTGGATGTGTGCATGTGTGCATGTGTGGATGTGTGGATGTGTGAATGTGTCGTTGTGTCGATGTGTGGATTTGTGGATGTGTGGATGTGTCGATGTGTGGATGTGTGCATGTGTGGATGTGTGGATGTGTGAATGTGTCGATGTGTGGATGTGTGGATGTGTCGATGTGTGGATGTAAGCATGAGTGCATGTGTGCATGTGTGCATGTGTGGATGTGTGGATGTGTGGATGTGTTGATATGTGGATGTGTGGATGTGTCGAAGTGTGGATGTGTGCATATGTGGATGTGTGAATTTGTGGTTGTGTCGATATGTGAATGTGTGGATGTGTGGCTGTGAGCATGTGTGGATGTGTGCATGTGTGGATGTGTAGATTAATGGATGTGTGAATGTGTCGATGTGTGGATGTGTGGATGTGTCGATGTGTGGATGTAAGCATGTGTGCATGTGTGCATGTGTGAAAGTGCGCATGTTTGGATGTGTGAATGAGTCGATTGGTTGATGTGTGAATGTGTGGATGTGTGGATGTGTGAATGTGTCGATGTGTGGATGTGCGCATTGTTACGCCGATTCTTGGGCAGTTGTCCGACCAACCGCGGAGACGGGCCGTGGGCGCCACGCGCTTTCAACTAATCCACTGCCTGGCTATATCAACCGTGGGAAGCGCGAAACCACGATTGTGCTTAGCCGAATCGGACGCAAAGCTCGCGTGAATTTACTCGCGACCGAATTTCTGTTACGGGAAACTCCAATAAACCGCGTCACAAGTATTTTACAACAACACTATTTTATTTCTCCTGCACAATTCCACCAAGTACTTATTTCTAATTAGCAATTCACGCGCGAGCCGGCCGTCTAATTACGTTACTTAATAGCTAGCTTACACTAATTAAACGAAAATACAATACACTAACCTAGGTGGCGGTTACTTCCACTTAACTTGATCGCCGTCATGACAACTCCACGATGACTCCGTACACGCAATTCTTATTAACTTTCGGGGTTGCGATCGCACTCTATCTTTACAGATACTAAATTACAGCTGTTACGCTCTTAAATCGACGTCGACTGCTCTTATCTCCTGTGATTTCTAGATGTCTCGAAAACTTCGCTTTCCGTCCTTCGCTCTCCAGATTCTCGTCTACGCCCTCTTTTCCAATGAGACCTTTTCCAATGACACCAAATTGAACAAAGAGCATTATAATCTTATTTTCAGGTCCTGAGGAAACGCCTACCCACCTTTTCCAATGACACCAAATTGAACAAAGAGGGTGCCGTTTTCACTCAGGGCCCTTAAATAGCTTTTGTTCCAACGGATATTTCTCGCCCAGTTATTGAGTACGAGAATTCGTCTGCTCTAGCACATCACGATTGGATCGGTAATGCAGTACACGTCATGCAGACACTGACAGTTCGCCGACAGTGTTTGTTTACGTTTCAGTGTTTGCGTCGATTGACAGCGGACACCATCAGTTCAGATAAGTATTGAACTTATTTCTTCTCCTCTATCGCTTGATCCTTTGTGATCTCTTTCTTCCTTTCGTAGGTTCATTGGTATGTTCGGGGCGCATGCTCTTACAGCTTTACTCGACCGCTTCAACAGTGCAATGTGTAGTGGTAAGTATTCCGCCACCCCCTATTGACCGCCAAACTACAACTTCTTTCCTAAATTGCAGGTTACATTTCATCCAACTAAACACGGGATTGGAGTCTTCACGATGCGGAAAGATGAACGTTTCGTTACATTACCCCCCCACCGACACGAAAGTCGTCCCCGACTTTCATTAATCTCTTTTCATATCTTTTACGTGCCACACGCCCGCCGATTTCCCCGATTGGTCTTGCAGTTCATATGAACAAGAAGAAACTTTCTTAACTACCGTCAGCGGTCCCTTATACTTTGGTGAAAATTTGGCTGCAACAAAGTTAACTGCGTCGGACTGGGCAAAATTCCTCCTCCATACCTTCTCGCCTATACTAAATTGGACTCTCCCTTTTCTACGATTATAATACTCAGCCCCTCTTCCATTTGCCTTAATAATTCTATTTCCAACATCCTCTATCATAGTGTTCCTACTCTGCTTTACGGTGTCTACCTGAATCGCCTTTTCTTCCCTGACATCTACACGTTTTGGTTTGGGACGTCCGGTCAATGCTAATTCACGCCCAAACAGAACAAAATACGGAGTAAGTTTAGTGGTTTCGTGTACTGTAGTCCTCAAGGCGCACGCCGCCTTTGGAAGACACTCGTCCCATCGCCTCTGATTATCCCCTACCAGCGATCTTATCATTGTCTCCGCTGTCTGGTTCACCCTTTCCACCGGATTAGCTTGAGGATGATAATAAGGCGTTAATACATGTGTAACTTCATACGACTCTAACAACTTCTTAAATTCTTTGCTAACGAATTGTACCCCGTTATCGGTAATAATCTTTTCAGGCACACCGAACATGAGGAACAACTCCTCTTCTATCTTCCTAACTACTTGTGATGCAGTGGCTGACCGAATCGGAAACAACAACGAGAATTTACTAAAATAGTCTACGGCGGCCAAAATATACTTGAAACCTCTATTGGACCGAGGAAGCGGACCAATTAAATCTACACTCACCAGTTGCCAAGGCCTCCAAACATCTTTACGTCCTGAGATAAACCCATTTTGCCTCTTACGTTCCACCTTATTAGCTTTGCATACCTCGCACTGCTTCACAAAAGATTGCACTTCTGACCGCATTCTTGGCCAGAAATATTCCTGGGCCACACGACGATATGTTTTCTCTATCCCCGAATGTGCCGTATACTCATTATGAACCTTGGCAATAATCTCTGCACGTTGTTCCTTTGGAACTGCCAGTCGCCATGCCTCATCCCCATTCAACTCCATGTAATCTACTGGTACTTGCTTGTACAACCTGTTGCTATCTATTCTCCAATCCGGATAGCTGTCTGGACTATTTTCAACTTCTTTTAATAAATCCTCATACCAGGATTCATCATTGCTAATACACTGTACCCTTGGTACGGCTCGGGATAAAGCATCTGGTAAAGCAAGGTCTTTCCCCTTTCGGTGGACAATATCAAAGTCGAACTGTTGTAGCCGCACCGCCCATCTTGCCAACCTACCATTCGGATCTTTCAAACTATTCAACCACAGTAGTGAATGGTGATCCGTAATCACGGTAAAAAAGTATCCCTCCAAATAAGGACGAAGCTTCTCTACGGCCCAGATAACCGCTAAACATTCTCTTTCGGTTGCTGAATAGTTACGTTCCCCTTTCGACAGCGACCTACTTATATATGCAACAGCTCTTTCCCCATCCGAATATTCTTGCGCTAGTACCGCCCCAATACCAAACCCCGACGCATCTGTATACAACTTAAAGGGACGATCAAAATCTGGACAAACAAGAATAGGGGCCTGAACTAACCTCATTTTGACCTCCCGAAAAGCTAATTCACAACTCTCATCCCAAACAAATCTTTTATTCTTTTTCAACAGATTAGACAGTGGTGCAATTCTCGATGCAAAGTCTGGCACGAAACGACGATACCAAGACGCCATACCCATAAACCTCCTAACCTCTGACACTGATTGCGGTGTAGGAAAATCAACCATCACCTGGACCTTATCTTTATCAACTTGTAGCCCTTCCTTATTTACCACATATCCTAGAAACTTCAACTCCGGCTTACAGAACTCACATTTCTCTTTATTCACAGTGAGACCCGCCCTATTTATCCTCTCTAAAACCTCTCTTAACACCTCTATATGCTTTTCAAATGTCTGGGTTACGATAATAATATCGTCTAAATATACAAAAACGAACGGTTCCAGTGACACTCCGATTATGTTATCAATAAGACGCTGCCATGTCGCCGCTGAATTATGAAGTCCGAAAGGCATACGAGTAAACTGGAATAAGCCTCTACCCGGAATCGTAAAGGCAGTGAACTTCTTAGATTCCTCATCTAGCAACACTTGCCAATACGCGGACTTTATATCTATGGAAGACAGGAATTTCGCATCACGCATCTTATCTAACATGGCAGATATATATGGGAGCGGATATGCATCTCTTTCCGTCACACTGTTAAGCTTGCGAAAATCCACACAGAATCTAAATGTTCCATCTTTCTTCTTCACTAAGAGAATTGGAGAAGACCATGGACTCTCTGAAGGTTCAATAATCCCCTTTTCTAACATATCATCCACTTCCCTATTTATCTGCTTCTGTACGACAGGTGACACCGGGTAGTACCTTTGCTTTATTGGTTCCGATGTCGTCACGATTTTGTGCTTCACTAGCCCAGTGCAACCTATACTCCCTTCACTTCTACGGAACGAATCAGCTACTACTTCATTAATTTGCTCCACCTGATGCGACATCAAATCACCCATAGAGCGTACCTCGGCCACCCTGATTTCTTCCGCCGAACCCGATCCTACTATCAACCTTGACTCCGCAAACTTAACAGTCACACCAAATCGCTTCAAAACATCGACTCCTAGGATTAATTCTGTATCAACTCCTTCCATAATTAATATTGACACCTTCCTCACAGTGCTTCCCAATTCTAACAAGACCTCTACTTCCCCTTGCACCTCCACGTTCTCTCCATTCGCCAACTTCGCGTGATTCCACCCCGCCCGAGATGATATCACTCCCTTTTGCTTTAAACGGGACCACCCTACTCCCCCTAGAATAGAGCGAGACGCTCCCGAATCTAACAGACCTACGAATGGAATTCCATTCACACAAACTTGGACATGTGGACGACTGTCCTCTCCAATACCAAATATTATCAACTCCTTTTCTATCACATCTATCCTTTCTCTAACTGTCTCTATTTTCCCTCCTACTAACTCACTAACCGTGGCGACATTGTTATTCTTCGAGAGATCCCGGTCGTCACCGTTTACCGAGTCTCTTGACCTTTTCCCGTACATTGTGGACACTCAGCTCGAATCACTCCTATTTTGCCACATCCATAGCATCTAACAGGTTCAGGGCACACGTTTGACCGGTGTCCCATCTGTCTGCAACGAAAGCACTGTACATCTCGCAGTTGACTATCTTTATCCCTGGCATTTACATTTTTACTTAACCCCCCACCATTAGCACTACTATGCTGCCTGCCATAACTCAAATCAGGTTCTAACGGACTATTTTGTAGAGCTTCTGATCCACTACCGTTCATGGTATTGTGTCTTGCAGCCTCTAACAATCTACCTAGCCTCAACACCTCATCTATGCTCTTGATTGTCTCCCAATGGAGCGCTAATTGGATTTGAAGAAAAGGACTAAGATTCTTCTTCACCACTTCAAGCTTCTTCTCTTCCGTCCATGGCTTTGCGAGACGTGCGAATAAGCCCTGCATTGATGCCAGATATAAACCCAATGGTTCCAGATCCCCTTGTCGCCTACATCTTATCTCCGCCTCTAACCTTTCATTGTAGTCCACGGGAAGGAATTGGGTCTTAAGTTCCTCTACCAGGTGGTCCCAATTCCTAAGTCTGCTTCTAATCGCCCGGTACCACACTAATGCGACATCAGAGAAAAGATCGACAGCTGATCCCAGCAACTCCTCTTTCGACACACTTCGTGCCAACCGCAAATCTTCTACCTTCTCTAAGAATGCCATCAAAGACTGATTCCGAACTTCCCCTGTAAATTTTAGATCCCACTTATACACAGGTACCGGCTTTCGGTCAACTACATTGCGTGTAGTTTTACCTTCATCGCTGTACTCCTCAGCCTCTACATTAGTACCTCTATCTTTTGCCGTCAAATCCTCTAATGCTTTCAAAACTAAGGACCTAATCGCTTGCCACTCCGTGCGCTTTTCTTCCGGTACTACCGACCTACCTAGCCTACCTAATGCCCAACTCAATTTAACTGATATCTTTTTTTTTATACTTTCGTCCACCACCGACGACATCAACTCTTCGACTTCAGCTAATTTATTTGTTGCCGCCACTTTATCTTCCTCAAACGAAAAAGGATTCTTTGCCAAAACAAAAGAGACACCCTCTTTCTCTTGTTTAACCACCGCGCGTAAAGAAGACCGCATCTCATCTACCGTGCCGATTGGGAGACCCCTTACCAGTAGTTCATAAGAAAGTTCCTCCTTGTTGAGGATATAAATATTCGAATTAGCACTCATCATACACTAACCGAAGGCAACAAACTACAAAATTACGAGCAAAATTAACCCGGAACGTTGGGCGCCAAATGTTACGCCGATTCTTGGGCAGTTGTCCGACCAACCGCGGAGACGGGCCGTGGGCGCCACGCGCTTTCAACTAATCCACTGCCTGGCTATATCAACCGTGGGAAGCGCGAAACCACGATTGTGCTTAGCCGAATCGGACGCAAAGCTCGCGTGAATTTACTCGCGACCGAATTTCTGTTACGGGAAACTCCAATAAACCGCGTCACAAGTATTTTACAACAACACTATTTTATTTCTCCTGCACAATTCCACCAAGTACTTATTTCTAATTAGCAATTCACGCGCGAGCCGGCCGTCTAATTACGTTACTTAATAGCTAGCTTACACTAATTAAACGAAAATACAATACACTAACCTAGGTGGCGGTTACTTCCACTTAACTTGATCGCCGTCATGACAACTCCACGATGACTCCGTACACGCAATTCTTATTAACTTTCGGGGTTGCGATCGCACTCTATCTTTACAGATACTAAATTACAGCTGTTACGCTCTTAAATCGACGTCGACTGCTCTTATCTCCTGTGATTTCTAGATGTCTCGAAAACTTCGCTTTCCGTCCTTCGCTCTCCAGATTCTCGTCTACGCCCTCTTTTCCAATGAGACCTTTTCCAATGACACCAAATTGAACAAAGAGCATTATAATCTTATTTTCAGGTCCTGAGGAAACGCCTACCCACCTTTTCCAATGACACCAAATTGAACAAAGAGGGTGCCGTTTTCACTCAGGGCCCTTAAATAGCTTTTGTTCCAACGGATATTTCTCGCCCAGTTATTGAGTACGAGAATTCGTCTGCTCTAGCACATCACGATTGGATCGGTAATGCAGTACACGTCATGCAGACACTGACAGTTCGCCGACAGTGTTTGTTTACGTTTCAGTGTTTGCGTCGATTGACAGCGGACACCATCAGTTCAGATAAGTATTGAACTTATTTCTTCTCCTCTATCGCTTGATCCTTTGTGATCTCTTTCTTCCTTTCGTAGGTTCATTGGTATGTTCGGGGCGCATGCTCTTACAGCTTTACTCGACCGCTTCAACAGTGCAATGTGTAGTGGTAAGTATTCCGCCACCCCCTATTGACCGCCAAACTACAACTTCTTTCCTAAATTGCAGGTTACATTTCATCCAACTAAACACGGGATTGGAGTCTTCACGATGCGGAAAGATGAACGTTTCGTTACAGCATGCGTGGATGTGTGCTTGTGTAAATGTGTGGATGTGTGGATATGTGCATGTGTGCATGTGTGAAAGTGCGCATGTGTGGATGTGTGAATGAGTCGATTGGTGGATGTGTGAATGTGTGAATTTGTGGTTGTGTCGATATGTGAATGTGTGGATGTGTGGCTGTGTGCATGTGTGGATGTGTGCATGTGTGGATGTGTAGATTAATGGATGTGTGGATGTGTCGATGTGTGGATGTGTGCATGTGTGGATGTGAGCATGTGTGGATGTGTGCATGTGTGGATGTGTGCATGTGTGCATGTGTGCATGTTTGCATGTGTGCATGTGTGAAAGTGCGCATGTGTGGATGTGTGAATGAGTCGATTGGTGGATGTGTGAATGTGTGGATATGTGGATGTGTGAATGTGTCGATGTGTGGATGTGTGCATGCGTGGATGTGTGCATGTGTAAGTGTGTGGGTGTGTGATATGTGGATGTGTGGATGAGTGGATGTGCGGATGTGTGAATGTGTGAATTTGTGGTTGTGTCGATATGTGAATGTGTGGATGTGTGGCTGTGTGCCTGTGTGCATGTGTGGATGTGTGCATGTGTGGATGTGTAGATTAATGGATGTGTGGATGTGTCGATGTGTGCATGTGTGGATGTGTGCATGTGTGGATGTGTGGATGTGTGGATGTGTGGATGTGTGGATGTGATGATGTGTGCATGTGTAAATGTGTGGGTGTGTGATGTGTGGATGTGTGGATGAGTGGATGTGTCGATGTGTGGATGTGTGAATGTGTGGATGTGTGGATGTGTGAATGTGTCGATGTGTGGATGTGTGGATGTGGCGATGTGTGGATATAAGCATGTGTGGATGTGTGCATGTGTGCATTTGTGCATGTGTGGATGTGTGGATGTTTGGATGTGTTGATGTGTGGATGTGTGGAAGTGTGGATGTGTCGAAGTGTGGATGTGTGCATATGGGGATGTGTGCATGTGTGGATGTGCGCATGTGTGCATGCGTGGATGTGTGCATGTGTAAATGTGTGGGTGAGTGATGTGTGGATGTGTGGATGAGTGGATGTGTGGATGTGTCGATGTGTGGACGTGTGGATGCGTGGATGTGTCGATGTGGGGATGTGTCGATGTGTGGATGTGTCGATGTGTTGATGTGTGCATGTGTGGATGTGTGCATGTTTGGATGTGTGAATGTGTCGATTTGTGGATGTGTGGATGTGTTGATGTGTTTATGTGTGGTTGTGTGGATGTGTGTATGTGTGGATGTGTGGATGTGTCGATGTGTAGATGTGTGCATGTGTGGATGTGTGCACGTGTGGATGTATGGATATGTGCATGTGTGGATGTGTGGATTTGTCGACATGTTGATGTGTGCATGTGTGGATGTGTGCATGTGTGGATGTGTGCATGTGTGCATGTGTGGATGTGTGGATGTGTAGACGTGTCGATGTGTGCATGTGGTGATGTGTGGATGGGTGCATGTGTGGATGTGTGGATGTGTCGATGTGTGGATGTGTGGATGTGTCGATGTGTCGATGTGTCGATGTGTCGATGTGTCGATGTGTGGATGTGTCGATGTGTGGATGTGTGGATGTGTGGATATGTCGATGGGTGGATGTGTGGATGTGTGGATGTATGGATGTGTGGATGTGTGCATGTGTGGATGTGCGCATGTGTGCATGTGTGGATGTGTAGATGTGTGGACGTGTCGATGTGTGCATGTGGTGATGTGTGGATGTGTGGATGTGTGAATGTGTGGATGTGTGGATGTGTGAATGTGTCGATGTGTGGATGTGTGGATGTGTCGATGTGTGCATATAAGCATGTGTGGATGTGTGCATGTGTGCATTTGTGCATGTGTGGATGTGTGGATGTTTGGATGTGTTGATGTGTGGATGTGTGTAAGTGTGGATGTGTCGAAGTGTGGATGTGTGCATATGGGGATGTGTGCATGTGTGGATGTGCGCATGTGTGCATGCGTGTATGTGTGCATGTGTAAATGTGTGGGTGTGTGATGTGTGGATGTGTGGATGCGTGGATGTGTGGATGTGTGGATGTGTCCATGTGTGGACGTGTGGATGCGTGGATGTGTCGATGTGTGGATGTGTCGATGTGTGGATGTGTCGATGTGTTGCTGTGTGCATGTGTGGATGTGTGCATGTTTGGATGTGTGAATGTGTCGATTTGTGGATGTGTGGATGTGTGGATGTGTTGATGTGTTTATGTGTGGTTGTGTGGATGTGTGTATGTGTGGATGTGTGGATGTGTCGATGTGTAGATGTGTGCATGTGTGGATGTGTGCATGTGTGGATGTATGGATGTGTGCATGTGTGGATGTGTGGATTTGTCGACATGTTGATGTGTGCATGTGTGGATGTGTGCATGTGTGGATGTGTGCATGTGTGGATGTGTGCATGTGTGCATGTGTGGATGTGTGCATGTGTGGATGTGAGAATGTGTCGATTTGTGGATGTGTGGATGTGTCGATGTGTCGATGTGTCGATGTGTGGAAGTGTCGATGTGTGGATGTGTGGTTGTGTGGATGGGTAGAAGTGTGGATAAATTTAGGTATCGATGTGAGGATGTGTGGATGTGTCGATGTGTGGATGAGTGGAAGTGTCTATATGTCGATATGTGGATGTGCATATGTGTGGATGTGTCGATGTGTGGATGTGTCGATGTGTGGATGTGTCGATGTGTGGATGTGTCGATGTGTGGATGTGTCGATGTGTGGATGTGTCGATGTATGGATGTGTCGATGTTTCGATGTGTAAATTTGTGGAAATGTGAATGAGTGGATGTGTCGATGTGTCGATGTGTGGATGTGTCGATGTGTCGATGTGTCGATGTTTCGATGTGTGGATGTGTCGATGTGTCGATGTGTGGATGCGTGCATGTGTGCATGTGTGGATGTGTGCATGTGTGGATGTGAGAATGTGTCGATTTGTGGATGTGTGGATGTGTCGATGTGTCGATGTTTCGATGTGTCGATGTGTGGGTATTTCGATGTGTCGATGTGTGGTTGTGTGGATGGGTAGAAGTGTGGATAAGTTTAGGTGTCGATGTGAGGATGTGTGGATGTGTCGATGTGTGGATGAGTGGAAGTGTCTATATGTCGATATGTGGATGTGTCGATGTGTGGATGTGTCGATGTGTGGATATGTCGATGTATGGATGTGTCGATGTTTCGATGTGTAAATTTGTGGATATGTGAATGAGTGGATGTGTCGATGTGTCGATGTGTGGATGTGTGGATGTGTGGATGTGTCGATGTGTCGATGTTTCGATGTGTGGATGTGTCGATGTGTCGATGTGTGGATGCGTGCATGTGTGGATGTGTGCATGTGTGGATGTGTGGATGTGTGGATATGTGGATGTGTGGATGTGTGGATGTGTGGATGTGTGGATGTGTGGATGTGTCGATGTGTCGATGTGTCGATGTGTCGATGTGTGGATGTGTCGATGTGTGGATGTGTCGATGTGTGGATGTGTGGATATGTCGATGGGTGGATGTGTGGATGTGTGGATGTGTCGATGTGTGGATATGTGGATGTGTGGATGTGTCGATGTGTGGATGTTTGGATGTGTGGATGGGTGGAAGTGTGGATGTGTGGATGTGTGGAAGTGTTTTTGTGTGGATGTGTGGATGTTTCGATGTGTCGATGTGTGGGTATTTCGATGTGTCGATGTGTGGTTGTGTGGATGGGTAGAAGTGTGGATAAGTTTAGGTGTCGATGTGAGGATGTGTGGATGTGTCGATGTGTGGATGAGTGGAAGTGTCTATATGTCGATATGTGGATGTGCATATGTGTGGATGTGTCGACGTGTGGATGTGTCGATGAGTGGATGTGTCGGTGTGTGGATGTTTGGATGTTTATATGTGTTAATGTTTGGATGTGTCGATGTGTGGATGTGTGGATGTGTAGATGTGTGGACGTGTCGATGTGTGCATGTGGGCATGTGGTGATGTGTGGATGGGTGCATGTTTGGATGTGTGCATGTGTACATGTGCTGATGTGTGGAAGTGTGGATGTGTGAATGTGTCGATGTGTGGACGTGTGGATGTGTCGATGTGTGGATGTGTCGATGTGTCGATGTGTTGATGTGTGCATGTGTGGATGTGTTGATGTGTGGATGTGAGGATGTGTGGATGTGTCGAATTGTGGATGTGGGCATATGTGGATGTGTGCATGTGTGGATGTGTGTATGTGTGGATGTGTGTATGTGTGAATGTGTCGATGTGTGGATGTGTCGATGTGTCGATGTGTTGATGTGTGCATGTGTGGATGAGTGCATGTGTGGATGTGTGCATGTGTGGATGTGTGGATGTGTGAATGTGTCGTTGTGTCGATGTGTGGATTTGCGGATGTGTGGATGTGTCGATGTGTGGATGTGTGCATGTGTGGATGTGTGGATGTTTCGATGTGTCGATGTGTGGGTATTTCGATGTGTCGATGTGTGGTTGTGTGGATGGGTAGAAGTGTGGATAAGTTTAGGTGTCGATGTGAGGATGTGTGGATGTGTCGATGTGTGGATGAGTGGAAGTGTCTATATGTCGATATGTGGATGTGCATATGTGTGGATGTGTCGATGTGTGGATGTGTCGATGTGTGGATATGTCGATGTATGGATGTGTCGATGTTTCGATGTGTAAATTTGTGGATATGTGAATGAGTGGATGTGTCGATGTGTCGATGTGTGGATGTGTGGATGTGTCGATGTGTCGATGTGTCGATGTTTCGATGTGTGGATGTGTCGAAGTGTCGATGTGTGGATGCGTGCATGTGTGGATGTGTGCATGTGTGGATGTGTGGATGTGTGGATATGTGGATGTGTGGATGTGTGGATGTGTGGATGTGTCGATGTGTGGATGTGTGGATGTGTCGATGTGTCGATGTGTCGATGTGTCGATGTGTGGATGTGTCGATGTGTGGATGTGTGGATATGTCGATGGGTGGATGTGTGGATGTGTCGATGTGTGGATATGTGGATGTGTGGATGTGTGGATGTGTCGATGTGTGGATGTTTGGATGTGTGGATGGGTGGAAGTGTGGATGTGTGTATGTGTGGATGTGTGTATGTGTGAATGTGTCGATGTGTGGAAGTGTGGATGTGTCGATGTGTTGATGTGTGCATGTGTGGATGTGTGCATGTGTAGATGTGTGCATGTGTGGAAGTGTGCATGTTTGGATGTGTGGATGTGTGCATGTGTGGATGTGTGGATATGTCGATGTGTTGATGTGTGCATGTGTGGATGTGTGCATGTGTGGATGTGTGCATGTGTGCATGTGTGCATGTGTGGATGTTTGGATGTGTGAATGTGTCGATGTGTCGATGTGTGGATGTGTGGATGTGTGGATGTGTCGATGTGTGGATGCGTGCATGTGTGGATGTGTGCATGTGCTCATGTGTGGATGTGTGGATGTGCGCATGTGTGCATGTGTGAAAGTGCGCATGTGTGCACGTGTGGATGTGTGAATGTGTCGATTGGTGGATGTGCGAATGTGTGGATGTGTGGATGTGTGAATGTGTCGATGTGTGGATGTGTGGATGTGTGGATGTGTCGATGTGTGGATGTAAGCATGTGTGCATGTGTGCATGTGTGGATGTGTGGATGTGTGGATGTGTTGATGTGTGGATGTGTGGATGTGTCGAAGTGTGGATGTGTGCATATGTGGATGTGTGCATGTGTGGATGTGTGTATGTGTGGATGTGTGTATGTGTGAATGTGTCGATGTGTGGATGTGTGGATGTGTCGATGTGTTGATGTGTGCATGTGTGGATGTGTGCATGTGTAGATGTGTGCATGTGTGGATGTGTGCATGTTTGGATGTGTGGATGTGTGCATGTGTGGATGTGTGGATATGTCGATGTGTTGATGTGTTCATGTGTGGATGTGTGCATGTGTGGATGTGTGCATGTGTGCATGTGTGGATGTGTGGATGTGTGAATGTGTCGATGTGTCGATGTGTGGATGTGTCGATGTGTCGATGTGTGGATGTGTGGATGTGTGGATGTGTCGATGTGTGGATGTGTGGATGTGTGCATGTGTGGATGTGTGCATGTGCTCATGTGTGGATGTGTGCATGTGTGAAAGTGCGCATGTGTGCACGTGTGGATGTGTGAATGTGTCGATTGGTGGATGTGTGAATGTGTGGATGTGTGGATGTGTGGATGTGTCGATGTGTGGATGTGTGGTTGTGTGGATGTGTTTATGTGTGGATGTGTGGATGTGTGGATGTGTGGATGTGTCGATGTGTAGATGTGTGCATGTGTGGATGTGTGCATGTTTGGATGTATGGATGTGTGCATGTGTGGATGTTTGGATGTGTCGATGTGTGGATGTGTGCATGTTTGTATGTGTGCATGTGCTCATGTGTGGATGTGTGCATGTGTGCATGTGTGAAAGTGCGCATGTGTGCATGTGTGGATGTGTGAATGTGTCGATTGGTGGAAGTGTGAATGTGTGGATGTGTGGATGTGTGAATGTGTCGATGTGTGGATGTGTGGATGTGTGGATGTGTCGATGTGTGGATGTAAGCATGTGAGCATGTGTGCATGTGTGCATGTGTGCATGTGTGGATGTGTGCATGTGTGGATGTGCGCATGAGTGCATGCGTGAATGTGTGCATGTGTAAATGTGTGGGTGTGTGATGTGTGGATGTGTGGATGATTGGATGTGTGGATGTGTGGATGAGTGGATGTGTGGATGTGTGGACGTGTGGATGCGTGGATGTGTCGATGTGTGGATGTGTCGATGTGTGGATGTGTCGATGTGTTGATGTGTGCATGTGTGGATGTGTGCATGTGTGCATGTTTGGATGTGTGAATGTGTCGATTTGTGGATGTGTGGATGTGTGTATGTGTGGATGTGTTGATGTGTTTATGTGTGGTTGTGTGGATGTGTGTATGTGTGGATGTGTGGATGTGTCGATGTGTGGATGTGTGGATGTGTCGATGTGTTGATGTGTGCATGTGTGGATGTGTGCATGCGTGGACGTGTGCATGTGTGCATGTGTGCATGTGTGGATGTGTGGATGTGTTGATGTGTGGATGTGTGGATGTGAGGATGTGTGGATGTGTCGAAGTGTGGATGTGTGCATATGTGGATGTGTGCATGTGTGGATGTGTGTATGTGTGGATGTGTGTAGGTGTGAATGTGTCGATGTGTGGATGTGTCGATGTGTTGATGTGTGCATGTGTGGATGTGTGCATGTGTAGATGTGTGCATGTGTGGATGTGTGCATGTTTGGATGTGTGGATGTGTGGATATGTCGATGTGTTGATGTGTGCATGTGTGGATGTGTGCATGTGTGGATGTGTGGATGTGTGGATGTGTCGATGTGTCGATGTGTGGATGTGTGCATGTGTGGTTGTGTGCATGTGCTCATGTGTGGATGTGTGCATGTGTGCATGTGTGCATGTGTGGATGTGTGGATGTGTGGATGTGTGTAGGTGTGAATGTGTCGATGTGTGGATGTGTCGATGTGTTGATGTGTGCATGTGTGGATGTGTGCATGTGTAGATGTGTGCATGTGTGGATGTGTGCATGTTTGGATGTGTGGATGTGTGGATGTGTGTAGGTGTGAATGTGTCGATGTGTGGATGTGTCGATGTGTTGATGTGTCGATGTGTTGATGTGTGCATGTGTGGATGTGTGCATGCGTGGACGTGTGCATGTGTGCATGTGTGCATATGTGGATGTGTGCATGTGTGGATGTGTGTATGTGTGGATGTGTGTAGGTGTGAATGTGTCGATGTGTGGATGTGTCGATGTGTTGATGTGTGCATGTGTGGATGTGTGCATGTGTAGATGTGTGCATGTGTGGATGTGTGCATGTTTGGATGTGTGGATGTGTGGATATGTCGATGTGTTGATGTGTGCATGTGTGGATGTGTGCATGTGTGGATGTGTGGATGTGTGGATGTGTCGATGTGTCGATGTGTGGATGTGTGCATGTGTGGTTGTGTGCATGTGCTCATGTTTGGATGTGTGGTTGTGTGGATGTGTGTATGTGTGGATGTGTGGATGTGTCGATGTGTGGATGTGTGGATGTGTCGATGTGTTGATGTGTGCATGTGTGGATGTGTGCATGCGTGGACGTGTGCATGTGTGCATGTGTGCATATGTGGATGTGTGCATGTGTGGATGTGTGTATGTGTGGATGTGTGTAGGTGTGAATGTGTCGATGTGTGGATGTGTCGATGTGTTGATGTGTGCATGTGTGGATGTGTGCATGTGTAGATGTGTGCATGTGTGGATGTGTGCATGTGTGGACGTGTGGATGCGTGGATGTGTCGATGTGTGGATGTGTCGATGTGTGGATGTGTCGATGTGTTGATGTGTGCATGTGTGGATGTGTGCATGTGTGCATGTTTGGATGTGTGAATGTGTCGATTTGTGGATGTGTGGATGTGTGTATGTGTGGATGTGTTGATGTGTTTATGTGTGGTTGTGTGGATGTGTGTATGTGTGGATGTGTGGATGTGTCGATGTGTGGATGTGTGGATGTGTCGATGTGTTGATGTGTGCATGTGTGGATGTGTGCATGCGTGGACGTGTGCATGTGTGCATGTGTGCATGTGTGGATGTGTGGATGTGTTGATGTGTGGATGTGTGGATGTGAGGATGTGTGGATGTGTCGAAGTGTGGATGTGTGCATATGTGGATGTGTGCATGTGTGGATGTGTGTATGTGTGGATGTGTGTAGGTGTGAATGTGTCGATGTGTGGATGTGTCGATGTGTTGATGTGTGCATGTGTGGATGTGTGCATGTGTAGATGTGTGCATGTGTGGATGTGTGCATGTTTGGATGTGTGGATGTGTGGATATGTCGATGTGTTGATGTGTGCATGTGTGGATGTGTGCATGTGTGGATGTGTGGATGTGTGGATGTGTCGATGTGTCGATGTGTGGATGTGCATATGTGTGGATGTGTCGATGTGTGGATGTGTCGATGTGTGGATATGTCGATGTATGGATGTGTCGATGTTTCGATGTGTAAATTTGTGGATATGTGAATGAGTGGATGTGTCGATGTGTCGATGTGTGGATGTGTCGATGTGTCGATGTGTCGATGTTTCGATGTGTGGATGTGTCGAAGTGTCGATGTGTGGATGCGTGCATGTGTGGATGTGTGCATGTGTGGATGTGTGGATGTGTGGATATGTGGATGTGTGGATGTGTGGATGTGTGGATGTGTGGATGTGTCGATGTGTGGTTGTGTGGATGTGTGTATGTGTGGATGTGTGGATGTGTCGATGTGTGGATGTGTGGATGTGTCGATGTGTTGATGTGTGCATGTGTGGATGTGTGCATGCGTGGACGTGTGCATGTGTGCATGTGTGCATGTGTGGATGTGTGGATGTGTGGATGTGTGTAGGTGTGAATGTGTCGATGTGTGGATGTGTCGATGTGTTGATGTGTGCATGTGTGGATGTGTGCATGTGTAGATGTGTGCATGTGTGGATGTGTGCATGTTTGGATGTGTGGATGTGTGGATATGTCGATGTGTTGATGTGTGCATGTGTGGATGTGTGCATGTGTGGATGTGTGGATGTGTGGATGTGTGGATATGTCGATGTGTTGATGTGTGCATGTGTGGATGTGTGCATGTGTGGATGTGTGTAGGTGTGAATGTGTCGATGTGTGGATGTGTGGATGTGTTGATGTGTGGATGTGTGGATGTGAGGATGTGTGGATGTGTCGAAGTGTGGATGTGTGCATATGTGGATGTGTGCATGTGTGGATGTGTGTATGTGTGGATGTGTGTAGGTGTGAATGTGTCGATGTGTCGATGTGTGGATGTGTGTATGTGTGGATGTGTCGATGTGTGGATGTGTGCATGTGTGGTTGTGTGCATGTGCTCATGTGTGGATGTGTGCATGTGTGCATGTGTGCAAGTGTGAAAGTGCAAATGTGTGCACGTGTGGATGTGTGAATGTGTCGATTGGTGGATGTGTGAATGTGTGGATGTGTTTATGTGTGAATGTGTCGATGTGTGGATGTGTGGATGTGTGGATGTGTGGATGTAAGCATGTGTGCATGTGTGCATGTGTGGATGTGTGGATGTGTGGATGTGTGGATGTGTGGATGTGTGGATGTGTGGATGTGTGGATGTGTGGATGTGTGGATGTGTTGATGTGTGGATGTGTGGATGTGTGGATGTGTCGATGTGTGGATGTGTGCATATGTGGATGTGTGCAAGTGTGGATGTGTGTATGTGTGGATGTGTGTATGTGTGAATGTGTCGATGTGTGGATGTGTGGATGTGTCGATGTGTTGATGTGTGCGTGTGTGGATGTGTGCATGTGTAGATGTGTGCATGTGTGGATGTGTGCATGTTTGGATGTGTGGATGTGTGCATGTGTGGATGTGTGGATATGTCGATGTGTTGATGTGTGCATGTGTGGATGTGTGCATGTGTGGATGTGTGCATGTGTGCATGTGTGGATGTGTGAATGTGTCGATGTGTCGATGTGTGGATGTGTCGATGTGTCGATGTGTCGATGTGTGGATGTGTGGATGTGTCGATGTGTGGATGTGTGCATGTGTGTATGTGTGCATGAGCTCATGTGTGGATGTGTGGATGTGTGCATGTGTGCATGTGTGAAAGTGCGCATGTGTGCATGTGTGGATGTGTGAATGTGTCGATTGGTGGATGTGTGAATGTGTGGATGTGTGGATGAGTGAATGTGTCGAAGTGTGGATGTGTGGATGTGTCGATGTGTGGATGTAAGCATGAGTGCATGTGTGCATGTGTGGATGTGTGCATGTGTGGATGTGCGCATGTGTGCATGCGTGAATGTGTGCATGTGTAAATGTGTGGGTGTGTGATGTGTGGATGTGTGGATGAGTGGATGTGTGGATGTGTGGATGTGTGGATGTGTGGATGTGTGGATGTGTCGATGTTTGGACGTGTGGATGCGTGGATGTGTCGATGTGTGGATGTGTCGATGTGTGGATGTGTCGATGTGTTGAAGTGTGCATGTGTGGATGTGTTCATGTGTGCATGTTTGGATGTGTGAATGTGTCGATTTGTGGATGTGTGGATGTGTTGATGTGTTTATGTGTGGTTGTGTGGATGTGTGTATGTGTGGATGTGTGAATGTGTCGATGTTTAGATGTGTGCATGTGTGGATGAGTGCGTGTGTGGATGTATGGATGTGTGCATGTGTGAATGTGTGTGAATGTGTGGATGTGTGGATGTGTGAATGTGTCGATGTGTGGATGTGCGCATGCGTGGATGTGTGCTTGTGTAAATGTGTGGATGTGTGGATATGTGCATGTGTGCATGTGTGAAAGTGCGCATGTGTGAATGTGTGGATTTGTCGATATGTTGATGTGTGCTTGTGTGGATGTGTGCATGTGTGCATGTGTGGATGTGTGCATGTGTGGATGTGTGGATGTGTGGATGTGTTGATGTTTTGATTTGAGGATGTGTGGATGTGTCGAAGTGTGGATGTGTGCATATGTGGATGTGTGCATGTGTGGATTTGTGCATGTGTGCATGTGTAAATGTGGGCATGTGTGGATGTGTGGGTGTGTGATGTGTGGATGTGTGGATGTGTCGATGTGTCGATGTGTTTATGTGTGGTTGTGTGGATGTGTGTATGTGTCGATGTGTGGATGTGTCGATGTGTTGATGTGTGCATGTGTGGATGTGTGCATGTGTGCAGGTTTGGATGTGTGAATGTGTCGATTTGTGGATGTGTGGATATGTGCATGTGTGGATGTGTGCATGTGTGGATGTGTGAATGTGTCGATTGGTGGATGTGTGAATGTGTGGATGTGTGAATGTGTCGATGTGTGGATGTGTGGATGTGTCGATGTGTGGATGTAAGCATGCGTGGATGTGTGCATGTGTGGATGTGTGGATGTTTGGATGTGTGGATGTGTTGATGTGTGGATGTGTGGATGTGTGGATGTGTTTATGTGTGGATGTGTCGAAGTGTGGATGTGTGCATGTGTGGATGTGCGCATGTGTGCATGCGTGAATGTGTGCATGTGTAAATGTTTGGGTGTGTGATGTGTGGATGTGTGGATGATTGGATGTGTGGCTGTGTGGATGTGTGGATGTGTGGATTTGTGGATGTGTGGATGTGTCGATGTGTGGTTGTGTGGATGTGTGGATGTGTGAATGTGTTGATGTGTGGATGTGTAAATGTGTCGATGTGTGGATGTGTGGATGTGCGCATGTATGCATGTGTGGATGTGCATGTGTGGATGTGTGGCTGTGTGGATGTGTGGATTTGTGGATGTGTGGATGTGTCGATGTGTGGTTGTGTGGATGTGTGGATGTGTGAATGTGTTGATGTGTGGATGTGTAAATGTGTCGATGTGTGGATGTGTGGATGTGCGCATGTATGCATGTGTGGATGTGCATGTGTGGATGTGTGGATGTGTGCATGTGTGGATGTGTGGATGTGTCGATGTGTATATGTGTTTATGTGTAGATGTGTCGATGTGTGGATGTGTGCATGTGTGGATGTGTAGATGTGTGGACGTGTCGATGCGTGCATGTGTGCATGTGGTGATGTGTGGATGGGTGCATGTGTGGATGTGTGCATGTGTACATGTGTGGATGTGTGGATGTGTGGAAGTGTGGATGTGTGGATGTGTGCACGTGTACATGTGTGGATGTGTGGAAGTGTGGATGTGTGAATGTGTCGATGTGTGGACGTGTGGATGTGTCGATGTTTGGATGTGTGAATGTGTGGTTTTGTCGATGTGCGGATGTGTGCATGTGTGGATGTGTGGATGTGTGCATGTGTGCATGTGTCCATGTGTGGATGTGTGCATGTGTGCATGTGTGGATGTGTGGATGTGTGGATGTGTTGATGTGTGGATGTGAGGATGTGTGGATGTGTCGAATTGTGGATGTGTGCATATGTGGATGTGTGCATGTGTGGATGTGTGTATGTGTGGATGTGTGTATGTGTGAATGTGTCGATGTGTGGATGTGTCGATGTGTCGATGTGTTGATGTGTGCATGTGTGGATGTGTGCATGTGTGGATGTGTGCATGTGTGCATGTGTGGATGTGTGGATGTGTGAATGTGTCGTTGTGTCGATGTGTGGATTTGTGGATGTGTGGATGTGTCGATGTGTGGATGTGTGCATGTGTGGATGTGTGGATGTGTGAATGTGTCGATGTGTGGATGTGTGGATGTGTCGATGTGTGGATGTAAGCATGAGTGCATGTGTGCATGTGTGCATGTGTGCATGTGTGGATGTGTGGATGTTTGGATGTGTTGATATGTGGATGTGTGGATGTGTCGAAGTGTGGATGTGTGCATATGTGGATGTGTGAATTTGTGGTTGTGTCGATATGTGAATGTGTGGATGTGTGGCTGTGAGCATGTGTGCATGTGTGGATGTGTGCATGTGTGGATGTGTAGATTAATGGATGTGTGAATGTGTCGATGTGTGGATGTGTGGATGTGTCGATGTGTGGATGTAAGCATGTGTGCATTTGTGCATGTGTGAAAGTGCGCATGTTTGGATGTGTGAATGAGTCGATTGGTTGATGTGTGAATGTGTGGATGTGTGGATGTGTGAATGTGTCGATGTGTGGATGTGCGCATGCGTGGATGTGTGCTTGTGTAAATGTGTGGATGTGTGGATATGTGCATGTGTGCATGTGTGAAAGTGCGCATGTGTGAATGTGTGGATTTGTCGATATGTTGATGTGTGCTTGTGTGGATGTGTGCATGTGTGCATGTGTGGATGTGTGCATGTGTGGATGTGTGGATGTGTGGATGTGTTGATGTTTTGATTTGAGGATGTGTGGATGTGTCGAAGTGTGGATGTGTGCATATGTGGATGTGTGCATGTGTGGATTTGTGCATGTGTGCATGTGTAAATGTGGGCATGTGTGGATGTGTGGGTGTGTGGTGTGTGGATGTGTGGATGTGTCGATGTGTTTATGTGTGGTTGTGTGGATGTGTGGATGTGTCGATGTGTAGATGTGTGCATGTGTGGATGTGTGCATGTGTGGATGTATGGATGTGTGCATGTGTGGATGCGTGGATTTGTCGATATGTTGATGTGTGCATGTGTGGATGTGTGCATGTGTGCATGTGTGCATGTGTGCATGTGTGCATGTGTGCATGTGTGGATGTGTGGATGTGTTGATGTTTTGATTTGAGGATGTGTGGATATGTCGAAGTGTGGATGTGTGCATGTGTGGATTTGTGCATGTGTGCATGTGTAAATGTGGGCATGTGTGGATGTGTGGGTGTGTGATGTGTGGATGTGTGGATGTGTCGATGTGTCGATGTGTTTATGTGTGGTTGTGTGGATGTGTGTATGTGTCGATGTGTGGATGTGTCGATGTGTTGATGTGTGCATGTGTGGATGTGTGCATGTGTGCAGGTTTGGATGTGTGAATGTGTCGATTTGTGGATGTGTGGATATGTGCATGTGTGGATGTGTGCATGTGTGGATGTGTGAATGTGTCGATTGGTGGATGTGTGAATGTGTGGATGTGTGAATGTGTCGATGTGTGGATGTGTGGATGTGTCGATGTGTGGATGTAAGCATGCGTGGATGTGTGCATGTGTGGATGTGTGGATGTTTGGATGTGTGGATGTGTTGATGTGTGGATGTGTGGATGTGTGGATGTGTTTATGTGTGGATGTGTCGAAGTGTGGATGTGTGCATGTGTGGATGTGCGCATGTGTGCATGCGTGAATGTGTGCATGTGTAAATGTTTGGGTGTGTGATGTGTGGATGTGTGGATGATTGGATGTGTGGCTGTGTGGATGTGTGGATGTGTGGATTTGTGGATGTGTGGATGTGTCGATGTGTGGTTGTGTGGATGTGTGGATGTGTGAATGTGTTGATGTGTGGATGTGTAAATGTGTCGATGTGTGGATGTGTGGATGTGCGCATGTATGCATGTGTGGATGTGCATGTGTGGATGTGTGGCTGTGTGGATGTGTGGATTTGTGGATGTGTGGATGTGTCGATGTGTGGTTGTGTGGATGTGTGGATGTGTGAATGTGTTGATGTGTGGATGTGTAAATGTGTCGATGTGTGGATGTGTGGATGTGCGCATGTATGCATGTGTGGATGTGCATGTGTGGATGTGTGGATGTGTGCATGTGTGGATGTGTGGATGTGTCGATGTGTATATGTGTTTATGTGTAGATGTGTCGATGTGTGGATGTGTGCATGTGTGGATGTGTAGATGTGTGGACGTGTCGATGCGTGCATGTGTGCATGTGGTGATGTGTGGATGGGTGCATGTGTGGATGTGTGCATGTGTACATGTGTGGATGTGTGGATGTGTGGAAGTGTGGATGTGTGGATGTGTGCACGTGTACATGTGTGGATGTGTGGAAGTGTGGATGTGTGAATGTGTCGATGTGTGGACGTGTGGATGTGTCGATGTTTGGATGTGTGAATGTGTGGTTTTGTCGATGTGCGGATGTGTGCATGTGTGGATGTGTGGATGTGTGCATGTGTGCATGTGTCCATGTGTGGATGTGTGCATGTGTGCATGTGTGGATGTGTGGATGTGTGGATGTGTTGATGTGTGGATGTGAGGATGTGTGGATGTGTCGAATTGTGGATGTGTGCATATGTGGATGTGTGCATGTGTGGATGTGTGTATGTGTGGATGTGTGTATGTGTGAATGTGTCGATGTGTGGATGTGTCGATGTGTCGATGTGTTGATGTGTGCATGTGTGGATGTGTGCATGTGTGGATGTGTGCATGTGTGCATGTGTGGATGTGTGGATGTGTGAATGTGTCGTTGTGTCGATGTGTGGATTTGTGGATGTGTGGATGTGTCGATGTGTGGATGTGTGCATGTGTGGATGTGTGGATGTGTGAATGTGTCGATGTGTGGATGTGTGGATGTGTCGATGTGTGGATGTAAGCATGAGTGCATGTGTGCATGTGTGCATGTGTGCATGTGTGGATGTGTGGATGTTTGGATGTGTTGATATGTGGATGTGTGGATGTGTCGAAGTGTGGATGTGTGCATATGTGGATGTGTGAATTTGTGGTTGTGTCGATATGTGAATGTGTGGATGTGTGGCTGTGAGCATGTGTGCATGTGTGGATGTGTGCATGTGTGGATGTGTAGATTAATGGATGTGTGAATGTGTCGATGTGTGGATGTGTGGATGTGTCGATGTGTGGATGTAAGCATGTGTGCATTTGTGCATGTGTGAAAGTGCGCATGTTTGGATGTGTGAATGAGTCGATTGGTTGATGTGTGAATGTGTGGATGTGTGGATGTGTGAATGTGTCGATGTGTGGATGTGCGCATGCGTGGATGTGTGCTTGTGTAAATGTGTGGATGTGTGGATATGTGCATGTGTGCATGTGTGAAAGTGCGCATGTGTGGATGTGTGAATGAGTCGATTGGTGGATGTGTGAATGTGTGAATTTGTGGTTGTGTCGATATGTGAATGTGTGGATGTGTGGCTGTGTGCATGTGTGGATGTGTGCATGTGTGGATGTGTAGATTAATGGATGTGTGGATGTGTCGATGTGTGGATGTGTGCATGTGTGGATGTGAGCATGTGTGGATGTGTGCATGTGTGGATGTGTGCGTGTGTGCATGTGTGCATGTGTGCATGTTTGCATGTGTGCATGTGTGAAAGTGCGCATGTGTGGATGTGTGAATGAGTCGATTGGTGGATGTGTGAATGTGTGGATATGTGGATGTGTGAATGTGTCGATGTGTGGATGTGTGCATGCGTGGATGTGTGCATGTGTAAGTGTGTGGGTGTGTGATATGTGGATGTGTGGATGAGTGGATGTGCGGATGTGTGAATGTGTGAATTTGTGGTTGTGTCGATATGTGAATGTGTGGATGTGTGGCTGTGTGCCTGTGTGCATGTGTGGATGTGTGCATGTGTGGATGTGTAGATTAATGGATGTGTGGATGTGTCGATGTGTGCATGTGTGGATGTGTGCATGTGTGGATGTGTGGATGTGTGGATGTGTGGATGAGTGGATGTGTGGATGTGTTGATGTGAGCATGTGTAAATGTGTGGGTGTGTGATGTGTGGATGTGTGGATGAGTGGATGTGTCGATGTGTGGATGTGTGGATGTGTGAATGTGTGGATGTGTGGATGTGTGAATGTGTCGATGTGTGGATGTGTGGATGTGGCGATGTGTGGATATAAGCATGTGTGGATGTGTGCATGTGTGCATTTGTGCATGTGTGGATGTGTGGATGTTTGGATGTGTTGATGTGTGGATGTGTGGAAGTGTGGATGTGTCGAAGTGTGGATGTGTGCATATGGGGATGTGTGCATGTGTGGATGTGCGCATGTGTGCATGCGTGGATGTGTGCATGTGTAAATGTGTGGGTGTGTGATGTGTGGATGTGTGGATGAGTGGATGTGTGGATGTGTGGATGTGTCGATGTGTGGACGTGTGGATGCGTGGATGTGTCGATGTGGGGATGTTTCGATGTGTGGATGTGTCGATGTGTTGATGTGTGCATGTGTGGATGTGTGCATGTTTGGATGTGTGAATGTGTCGATTTGTGGATGTGTGGATGTGTTGATGTGTTTATGTGTGGTTGTGTGGATGTGTGTATGTGTGGATGTGTGGATGTGTCGATGTGTAGATGTGTGCATGTGTGGATGTGTGCACGTGTGGATGTATGGATATGTGCATGTGTGGATGTGTGGATTTGTCGACATGTTGATGTGTGCATGTGTGGATGTGTGCATGTGTGGATGTGTGCATGTGTGCATGTGTGGATGTGTGGATGTGTAGACGTGTCGATGTGTGCATGTGGTGATGTGTGGATGGGTGCATGTGTGGATGTGTGGATGTGTCGATGTGTGGATGTGTGGATGTGTCGATGTGTCGATGTGTCGATGTGTCGATGTGTCGATGTGTCGATGTGTCGATGTGTGGATGTGTCGATGTGTGGATGTGTGGATGTGTGGATATGTCGATGGGTGGATGTGTGGATGTGTGGATGTGTGGATGTATGGATGTGTGGATGTGTGCATGTGTGGATGTGCGCATGTGTGCATGTGTGGATGTGTAGATGTGTGGACGTGTCGATGTGTGCATGTGGTGATGTGTGGATGTGTGAATGTGTGGATGTGTGGATGTGTGAATGTGTCGATGTGTGGATGTGTGGATGTGTCGATGTGTGCATATAAGCATGTGTGGATGTGTGCATGTGTGCATTTGTGCATGTGTGGATGTGTGGATGTTTGGATGTGTTGATGTGTGGATGTGTGTAAGTGTGGATGTGTCGAAGTGTGGATGTGTGCATATGGGGATGTGTGCATGTGTGGATGTGCGCATGTGTGCATGCGTGTATGTGTGCATGTGTAAATGTGTGGGTGTGTGATGTGTGGATGTGTGGATGCGTGGATGTGTGGATGTGCGGATGTGTCGATGTGTGGACGTGTGGATGCGTGGATGTGTCGATGTGTGGATGTGTGGATGTGTCGATGTGTGGATGTGTCGATGTGTTGCTGTGTGCATGTGTGGATGTGTGCATGTTTGGATGTGTGAATGTGTCGATTTGTGGATGTGTGGATGTGTGGATGAGTTGATGTGTTTATGTGTGGTTGTGTGGATGTGTGTATGTGTGGATGTGTGGATGTGTCGATGTGTAGATGTGTGCATGTGTGGATGTGTGCATGTGTGGATGTATGGATGTGTGCATGTGTGGATGTGTGGATTTGTCGACATGTTGATGTGTGCATGTGTGGATGTGTGCATGTGTGGATGTGTGCATGTGTGGATGTGCGCATGTGTGCATGCGTGGATGTGTGCATGTGTAAATGTGTGGGTGTGTGATGTGTGGATGTGTGGATGAGTGGATGTGTGGATGTGTGGATGTGTCGATGTGTGGACGTGTGGATGTGTCGATGTGTAGATGTGTGCATGTGTGGATGTGTGCATGTGTGGATGTATGGATGTGTGCATGTGTGGATGTGTGGATTTGTCGACATGTTGATGTGTGCATGTGTGGATGTGTGCATGTGTGGATGTGTGCATGTGTGGATGTGTGCATGTGTGCATGTGTGGATGTGTGCATGTGTGTATGTGTGAATGTGTCGATGTGTCGATGTGTCGATGTGTTGATGTGTGCATGTGTGGATGTGTGCATGTGTGGATGTGTGCATGTGTGGATGTGTGGATGTGTGAATGTGTCGTTGTGTCGATGTGTGGATTTGTGGATGTGTGGATGTGTCGATGTGTGGATGTGTGCATGTGTGGATGTGTGGATGTTTCGATGTGTCGATGTGTGGGTATTTCGATGTGTCGATGTGTGGTTGTGTGGATGGGTAGAAGTGTGGATAAGTTTAGGTGTCGATGTGAGGATGTGTGGATGTGTCGATGTGTGGATGAGTGGAAGTGTCTATATGTCGATATGTGGATGTGCATATGTGTGGATGTGTCGATGTGTGGATGTGTCGATGTGTGGATATGTCGATGTATGGATGTGTCGATGTTTCGATGTGTAAATTTGTGGATATGTGAATGAGTGGATGTGTCGATGTGTCGATGTGTCGATGTGTGGATGTGTGGATGTGTCGATGTGTCGATGTTTCGATGTGTGGATGTGTCGAAGTGTCGATGTGTGGATGCGTGCATGTGTGGATGTGTGCATGTGTGGATGTGTGGATGTGTGGATATGTGGATGTGTGGATGTGTGGATGTGTGGATGTGTCGATGTGTGGATGTGTGGATGTGTCGATGTGTCGATGTGTCGATGTGTCGATGTGTCGATGTGTCGATGTGTGGATGTGTCGATGTGTGGATGTGTGGATATGTCGATGGGTGGATGTGTGGATGTGTCGATGTGTGGATATGTGGATGTGTGGATGTGTCGATGTGTGGATGTTTGGATGTGTATATGGGTGGAAGTGTGGATGTGTGGATGTGTGGAAGTGTTTTTGTGTGGATGTGTGGATGTTTCGATGTGTCGATGTGTGGGTATTTCGATGTGTCGATGTGTGGTTGTGTGGATGGGTAGTAGTGTGGATAAGTTTAGGTGTCGATGTGAGGATGTGTGGATGTGTCGATGTGTGGATGAGTGGAAGTGTCTATATGTCGATATGTGGATGTGCATATGTGTGGATGTGTCGATGTGTGGATGTGTCGATGAGTGGATGTGTCGGTGTGTGGATGTTTGGATGTTTATATGTGTTAATGTTTGGATGTGTCGATGTGTGGATGTGTGGATGTGTAGATGTGTGGACGTGTCGATGTGTGCATGTGGGCATGTGGTGATGTGTGGATGGGTGCATGTTTGGATGTGTGCATGTGTACATGTGCTGATGTGTGGAAGTGTGGATGTGTGAATGTGTCGTTGTGTCGATGTGTGGATTTGTGGATGTGTGGATGTGTCGATGTGTGGATGAGTGCATGTGTGGATGTGTGGATGTTTCGATGTGTCGATGTGTGGGTATTTCGATGTGTCGATGTGTGGTTGTGTGGATGGGTAGAAGTGTGGATAAGTTTAGGTGTCGATGTGAGGATGTGTGGATGTGTCGATGTGTGGATGAGTGGAAGTGTCTATATGTCGATATGTGGATGTGCATATGTGTGGATGTGTCGATGTGTGGATGTGTCGATGTGTGGATATGTCGATGTATGGATGTGTCGATGTTTCGATGTGTAAATTTGTGGATATGTGAATGAGTGGATGTGTGGATGAGTGGATGTGTGGATGTGTGGATGTGTCGATGTGTGGATGTGTGAATGTGTGGTTTTGTCGATGTGTGGATGTGTGCATGTGTGGATGTGTGGATGTGTGCATGTGTGCATGTGTGGATGTGTGGATGTGTGCATGTGTGGATGTGTGTATGTGTGGAAGTGCGCATGTGTGCATGTGTGGATGTGTGCATGTGTGGATGTGAGAATGTGTCGATTTGTGATTGTGTGGATGTGTCGATATGTGGATGTGTGGATGTGACGATGAATGGATGTGTGGATGTGTCGATGTGTGGATGCGTGCATGTGTGGATGTGTGCATGTGTGCATGTGTGGATGTGTGGATATGTGGATGTGTGGATGTGTGAATGTGTGGATGTGTCGATGTGTGGATGTGTGGATGTGTCGATGTGTCGATGTGTCGATGTGTCGATGTGTGGATGTGTCGATGTGTGGATGTGTGGATGTGTGGATATGTCGATGGGTGGATGTGTGGATGTGTGGATGTGTCGATGTGTGGATATGTGGATGTGTGGATGTGTGGATGTGTCGATGTGTGGATGTGTCGATGTGTGGATGTGTCGATGTATGGATGTGTCGATGTTTCGATGTGTAAATTTGTGGATATGTGAATGAGTGGATGTGTCGATGTGTGAATGTGTGGATGTGTGGATGTGTCGATGTGTGGATGTGTCGATGTATGAATGTGTATATGTGTTAATGTGTGGATATTTGGATGTATCGATGTGTAGAAGTGAGGATGTGTGGTTGTGTGGATGTGTCGATGTGTCCGTGTGTGGATTTGTGTATGTGTTAATGTTTGGATGTGTCGATGTGTGGATGTGTGGGTGTGTCGATTTGTGGATGTTTCGAAGTGTCGATGTGTGGATGTGGCGATGTTTGGATGTGTGGATGCGTGGATTTGTGGATGTGTGATTGTGTGGATGTGTGGAGTTTGTTCGATCTGTCGATGTGTGGATGTGTGGATGTTTGGATGTGTGGATGTTTGGATTTGTCGGTGTGTGGATGTTTGGATGTGTTCATGTTTGGATGTGTCGATGTGTGGATATGTGGATGTGTCGATGTGTGGATGTGTCGATTTGTGAATGTGTCGATTTGTGGATGTTTCGACGTGTCGATATGTGGATGTGTCGATGTTTCGATGGTTGGATGTGTCGATGTGTAGGTGTGTCGATTTGTCGTTGTGTGGATGTGTGGATGTGTTTATGTGTAAATGTGTGGAAGTGTGGATGTGTGGATGACTGGATGTGTCGATGTGTGGATGTGTCGACGTGACGATGTGTGGATATGTGGATGTGTGAAAGTGTGGCTGTGTCGATGTGTGGATGTGTCGTTGTGTGGATGTGTGGATGTGTGGGGATATGTGGGGGTGTGTGGATGTGTGGAGTTGTTTCGATCTGTCGATATGTGGATGTGTGGATGTGTCTAAGTGTCGATATGTGGATGTGCCTATGTGTGGATGTGTTTATGTGTCGATGTGTGGATGTGTCGATGTGTCGATGTGTGGATGTATCGATGTATCGATGTTTCGATGTGTAAATATGTGGATATGTGAATGTGTGGATGTGTCGATGCGTGAATGTGTGGATGTGTGGATGTGTGGATTTGTGGATGTATGGATGTTTGGATGTGGGGATGTGTGGATGTGTCGATGTGTCGATGTGTCGGTTTGCCTTTGTGTGGATGTGTCGATGTGTGGATGTGTCGATGTGTGGATGTGTGGATGTGTGGAAGTGTGGATATGTATATGTGTGGATGCGTTTATGTGTGGATGTGTCGGTGTGTCGATGTGTGGAAGAGTTGATTTGTGGATGTGTAGATGTGCCGATGTTTCGTTGTATGGATGTGTGGATGTGTCTCTGTGTCGATGGGTGCTTGTGTGGATGTGTGGATGTGTCGATATAAGGATGTGTGGATGTGTCGATGTGTGGATG
Source organism: Chloromyia formosa (assembly GCA_964017055.1). Lineage (NCBI taxonomy): Eukaryota > Metazoa > Arthropoda > Insecta > Diptera > Stratiomyidae > Chloromyia > Chloromyia formosa. The sequence goes on from OZ024814.1 coordinate 70,367,612, forward strand.
TGTTGATGTGTGGATGCGTCGATGTGTGGATGTGTCGAAGTGTGGATGTGTCGTTGTGTAAATGTGTCGATGTGTGGGTGTGTCGGTGTGAGGATGTGTCGATGTGTGGATGTGTTATTGTGTGGATGTTTGGATGTGTCGGTTTGTCGAAGAGTTGATGTGTGGATGTGCGGATGTGTGTATGTTTGGAAGTGTGGATGTGTGAATGCTTCGATGTGTGGATTTGTCGATGTGTCGATATGTCGATGTGTCCATGTGTCGATTTGTCGATGTGTCGATGTGTTGATGTGTCGATGTGTGGATTCGTGGATGTGTGGATGTGTGGATGTGTGGATGTGTGGATGTTTGGATGTGTGGATGTGTGAATGTGTGGATGTGTGGATGTGTGGATGTGTGAATATGCGGATGTGTGGATGTGTCGATGTGTGGATATGTGGATGTTTGGATGTATGGATATGTGGATGTGTGGATGTGCGGATGTATGAATGTGTATATGTGTGGATTGTGGATGTGTGAATGTGCGGATGTGTGGATGTGTCGAAGTGTGGATGTGTGGATGTATCGATGTGTAAATGTGTGGATGTGTGGATGTGTGGATGTGTGGATGTGTGGACGTGTGGATATGTGGATGGGGTAAAGCATTGATGTGTGGTTGTTTGCATGTGTGGATGTTTCGATGTCTTGATATATCGATTTGTCGATGTGTGGATGTGTGGATGTGTGGATGTGTGAATGTGTATATGTGTGGATGTGTGGATGTGTGGATGTGTGGATGTGTGGATGTGTGGATGAGTGGATGTGTCGATGTGTAGATGTGAGGATGTGTGGTTGTGTGGATGTGTCGATGTGTCGGTGTGTGGTTTGTGGATGTGTCGATGTGTGGATGTGTGGATGTGTCGATATGTGGATGTAAGGATGTGTGGATGTGTGGATGTTAGGATGTGTCGATGTGTGGATGTGTCGATGTTTGGATGTGTGGAAGTGTGGATGTGTGGATTTGTGGATGTGTGATTGTGTGGATGTGTGGAGTTGTTTCGATCTGTCGACGTGTGGATGTGTTTATGTTTTAATGTGTGGATGTGTGGATTTTTGGATGTGTGGATGTGTCGATGTGTGGATGTTTGGATGTTTGGATGTTTATATGTGTTAATGTTTGGATGTGTGGATGTGTGGATGTGTCGATGTGTGGATGTGTCGATGTGTGGATGTGTCGATTTTCGGATGTTTCGACGTGTCGATGTGTGGATGTGCCGATGTTTCGATAGTTTGATGTGTCGATGTGTAGGTTTGTCGATTTGTCGTCGTGTGGATGTTTGGATGTGTGGATGTGTGAATTTGTGGGTGTGGGGACGAGTGGATGTGTCGATGTGTGGATGTGTCGATGTGTGGATGTGTGGATATGTGGATGTGTGGATGTGTGGAGGTGTCGATGTGTGGATGTGTCGATGTGTGGATGTTTGGATGTGGGGATGTGTGGATGTGTCGATGTGACGAAGTGTCGATTTGTCGTTGTGTGGATGTGTCGATGTGTGGATGATTGGGTGTGTGGATATGTGGATGTGTCGATGTGTGGATATGTGGATGTGTGGTTGTGTTGATCTGTGGATGTGTGGATGTGTGGATGTTTGGATGTGTCGATGTATGGATGTGTGGATGTGTGGATGCCTGGATGTTCGGATGTGTGGATGTGTGGAAATGTTTTTGTGTGGAGGTGTGGATGTTTCGATGTGTCGATGTGTCGATGTGTGTATGTGTGGATGTGTCGGTGTGTGGATGTGAGAATGCGTCGATATGTGGATGTGTCGATGTGTGGATGTGTCCATGTGTGGATGTGTGGATGTTTCGAGGTGTCGATGTGTGTATGTGTGGATGTGTGGATGTGTCGGTGTGTGGATGTATGGGTGTGTCGATGTGTGGATGAGTGGATGTGTGGATGTGTCGATGTGTGGATTTGTGGATGGGTAGAAGTGTGGATAAATTTATGTGTCGGTGTGTCGGTGTTTCGATCTGTCGATGTGTGGATGTGTCTATGTGTCGATATGTGGATGTGCCTATGTGTGGATGTGTCGATGTGTGGGTGTGTGGATGTGTCGATGTGTCGATGTGTTGGTGTGTGGATGTGTCGATGTATGGATGTGTCGATGTTTCGATGTGTAAATGTGTGGATATGAGGATGTGTGGATGTGTCGATGTGTGAATGTTTGGATGTGTCGATGTGTGGATGTGTGTATGTGTGGATGTTTGGATGTGAGGATGTGTGGATGTGTCGATGTGTGGATTTTTCGATGTGCGGATGTGTCGATTTGTGGATGTTTCGACGTGTCGATGTGTGGATGTGTCGATGTTTGGATGTGTGGATGTGTGGATGTGTGGATTTGTGGATGTCTGATTGTGTGGATGTGTGGAGTTGTTTTGATCTGTCGATGTGTGGATGTGTTTATGTTTGGATATTTGGATGTGTGGATGTCTCGATGTGTGGATGTGTGGATGTTTGGATGTGTGAATGCGTGTTTGTGTGGATGTGTGGAAGTGTTGATGTTTGGATGTGTGGATGTTTCGATGTGTAAATGTGTGGATATGTGTATGTGTGGATGTGTCGATGTGTGAATGTGTGGATGTGTCGATGTGTCGATGTGTCGATATGTGGATGTGTGGATGTGTTAATGTTTGGATGTGTCGATGTGTGGATGTGTGGATATATAGCTAATTATGTTTTACACAATTAGCTATTTCTTTTTATTCAAATAATATTTTATATTTTTGATTCATTTAAACTATATTTTATACATATTTATAATATATTAAATTAATTATTAAAAAGTATACATTTAATAGACGAAAAGATTGACAACTATATAATATACATTTTCAATATATTAATTGCAAATCACAGCCAACTACATATTTTATGGAAAAACGGCTGCTAGATTTATTTTTAATTAATTAGACAGTGCCGCTACAATACTCCCTCCCTAGTGGGAACGCACGATAAATTAGAATGGCGGATGAGTGGCACTGATGTGATAAAGATAAGACACGTAGTATGAGGCAGATCCAATTGAGGCGTATCGAAGTGTCCAGTGACGATGAGGTTCAGTTGAATTGTGACGTCGCAATAATGCACACTGCGTTCTACCATAGGCCATACCGGAATTCGAGCTGTGGATATGTTCAAACTGCGCGTTGATTGAAGAATGCTGGAACTGGGAATAACCGTGGACTATGCCAAAACCAATTGCTATAAAGAGATACTAGGCTTATATGTCCTCATGGGGAAAGCTGACGCCTTATGTCTTCGATTGCGATTGCAATACAATACATGACATTGCTGCGATAGTTGACGTCGGGGCTACAATGCAAAAATGGTGCAGCAGACAAACTGCATGGGTCACAGTGATACTGCACACACTGACAGAGCACGGGCCGAATCCACTGTGGCGTAGCGATGAAATTTCACGTGATACTCGTTATATGTAGTTCTCAGCTAAGGCCGGTTGTCGCGACGACGACGTTGTTCAAAATTTGAGTTTGTTCGAACGTCGGGTTTCTTACATCGGCTTTTCACGCAACATTGATTCATATCACGTCGGGGTCACCAAATATAGCTAATTACGTTTTACACATTTAGCTATTTCTTTTAATTCAAATAATATTTTATATTTTTGATTCATTTACACTATATTTTATACATATTTATAATATATTAAACTAATTATTAAAAAGTATACATTTAATAGACGAAAAGATTGACAACTATATAATATACATTTTCAATTTATTAATTGCAAATCACAGCCAACTACATATTTTATGGAAAACGGCTGCTAGATTTAATTTTAATTAATTAGACGGTGCCGCTACAGATATTTCGATTGGTGGATGTGTGGATTTGTCGATGTGTGGATATGTCGATGTGTGGATGTGTGGATGTTTGGATGTGTGGATGCGTGTTTGTGTGGATGTGTGGAAGTGTTGGTGTGTGGATGTGTGGATGTTTCGATGTGTCGATGTATGGATGTGTCGATGTTTCGATGTGTAAATGTGTCGATGTGTAGATGTGAGGATGTGTGGTTGTGTGGATGTGTCGATGTGTCGGTGTGTGGTTTGTGGATGTGTCGATGTGTGGATGTGTGGATGTGTGGATGTGTCGATATGTGGATGTGTGGATGTGTGGATGTTAGGATGTGTCGATGTGTGGATGTGTGGATGTGTCGATGTTTGGAGGTGTGGAAGTGTGGATGTGTGGATTTGTGGATGTGTGATTGTGTGGATGTGTGGAGTTGTTTCGATCTGTCGACGTGTGGATGTGTGGATGTTTGGATGTGTGGATGTGTGGATTTTTGGATGTGTGGATGTGTCGGTGTGTGGATGTTTGGATGTTTATATGTGTTAATGTTTGGATGTGTCGATGTGTGGATGTGTGGATGTGTCGATGTGTGGATGTGTCGATGTGTAGGTGTGTCGATTTGTCGTCGTGTGGATGTTTGGATGTGTGGATGTGTGAATGTGTGGGTGTGGGGATGAGTGGATGTGTCGATGTGTGGATGTGTCGATGTGTGGATGTGTCGATGTGTGGATGTGTGGATGTGTGGATATGTTTATGTGTGGATGTGTGGAGGTGTCGATGTGTGGATGTGTCGAAGTGTGGATGTTTGGATGTGGGGATGTGTGGATGAGTCGAAGTGTCGATTTGTCGTTGTGTGGATGTGTCGATGTGTGGATGATTGGATGTGTGGATGTGTCGATGTGTGGATGTTTGGATTTTTGGATGTGGGGATGTGTGGATATGCCGATGAGTGGATGTGTGGATATGTGGATGTGTCGATGTGTGGATATGTGGATGTGTGGTTGTGTCGATGTGTGGATGTGTGGATGTGTCGATGAATGGATGTGTGGATGTGTGGACGCGTGGATGTTCGGATGTGCGGATGTGTGGAAATGTTTTTGTGTGGATGTGTGGATGTTTCGATGTGTCGATGTGTGTATGTGTGGATGTGTGGATGTGTCGGGGTGTGGATGTGAGAATGCGTCGATATGTGGATGTGTCGATGTGTGGATGTGTGGATGTTTCGATGTGTCGATGTGTGTATGTGTGGATGTGTGGATGTGTCGGTGTGTGGATGTATGGATGTGTCAATGTGTGGATGAGTGGATGTGTGGATGTGTGGATGTGTCGATGTGTGGATGTGTGGATGGGTAGAAGTGTGGATAAATTTATGTGTCGGTGTTTCGATCTGTCGATGTGTGGATGTGTCTATGTGTCGATATGTGGATGTGCATATGTGTGGATGTGTCGATGTGTGGGTGTGTGGATGTGTCGATGTGTCGATGTGTTGGTGTGTGGATGTGTCGATGTATGGATGTGTCGATGTTTCGATGTGTAAATGTGTGGATATGAGGATGTGTGGATGTGTCGATGTGTGAATGTTTGGATGTGTCGATGTGTGGATGTGTGGATGTGTGGATGTGAGGATGTGTGGATGTGTCGATGTGTAGATTTTTCGATGTGCGGATGTGTCGATTTGTGGATGTTTCGACGTGTCGATGTGTGGATGTGTCGATGTTTGGAAGTGTGGGTGTGTGGATTTGTGGATGTGTGATTGTGTGGATGTGTGGAGTTGTTTTGATCTGTCGATGTGTGGATGTGTGGATGTTTGGATGTGTGTATGTGTGGATGTGTCGATGTGTGGATGTGTGGATGTTTGGATGTGTGGATGCGTGTTTGTGTGGCTGTGTGGATGTGTGGAAGTGTTGGTGTTTGGATGTGTGGATGTTTCGATGTGTCGATGTGTAAATGTGTGGATATATGTATGTGTGGATGTGTCGATGTGTGAATGTGTGGATGTGTCGATGTGTCGATATGTAGATGTGTGGATGTGTGGAAGTGTTGGTGTGTGGATGTGTTAATGTTTGTATGTGTCGATGTGTGGATGTGTGGATATGTCGATTGGTGGATGTGTGGATTTGTCGATGTGTGGATATGTGGATGTGGGGATGTGTTGATGTGTGGATGTGTGGATGTATGGATTAGTCGATGTGTGGATGTGTTAATGTTTGGATGTGTGGATGCGTGTTTGTGTGGATGTGTGGATGTGTGGAAGTGTTGTTGTGTGGATGTGTGGATGTTTCGATGTGTCGTTGTGTCGATATGTGGATGTGTGGATGTGTGGAAGTGTTGGTGTGTGGATGTGTTAATGTTTGGATGTGTCGATGTGTGGATGTGTGGAGGTGTCGATGTGTGGATGTGTGAATGTGTCGATTTATTTATGTTTCGACGTGTCGATGTGTGGATGTGTCGATGTTTCGATGGTTGGATGTGTCGATGTGTAGGTGTGTTTATTTGTCGTTGTGTGGATGTGTAAATGTGTGGAAGTGTGGATGTGTGGATTAGTGAATGTGTCGATGTGTGGATGTGTCGATGCGTGGATGTGTCGATGTGTGGATGTGTGGATATGTGGATGTGTGGAAGTGTGGATGTGTCGATGTGTGGATGTGTCGATGTGTGGATGTTTGGATGTGGGAATGTGTGGATGTGCCGATGTGTCGATTTGTCGTTATGTGGATGTGTCGATGTGTGTTGAGTGGATGTGTGGATGTGTCGATGTATCGTTGTGTGGATGTGTGGATGTTTGGATGTGAGGATGTGTGGATGTGTCGATGTGTGGATGTGTGGATGTGTGGATATATCGATGGGTGGATGTGTGGATTTGTCGATGTGTGGATATGTGGATCTGTCGATATGTGGATGTTTGGATGAGTGGATGTGTCGATGTGTGGATGTTTCGATGTGTGGATGTTTCGATGTGTCGATGTGTGTATGTGTGGATGTGTGGAGGTGTCGGAGTGTGGGTGTATGGATGTGTCGATTTGTGGATGAGTGGATGTGTGGATGTGTGTATGTGTCGATGTGTGGATGTGTAGATGGGTAGAAGTGTGGATAAATTTATGTGTCGATGTGAGGGTGCTTGGATGTGTCGATGTGTGGATGTGTGGAAGTGTTTCGATCTGACGGAGTGTGGATGTGTGTATGTGTCTATGTGTCGATATGAGGATGTGCCTATGTGTGGATATGTCGAAGTGTCGATGTGTGGATGTGTGGATGTGTCGATGTGTGGATGTGTAAATATGTGGATATGTGTATGTGTATGTGTGGATGTGTCGATGTGTCGATATGTGGATGTGCCTATGTGTGGATGTGTGGATGTGAGGATGTGTGGATGTGTGGATGTGTGGATGTGTCGATGTGTGGATGTGTGGATGTTTGGATGTGTGGATGCGTGTTTGTGTGGCTGTGTGGATGTGTGGAAGTGTTGGTGTTTGGATGTGTGAATGTTTCGATGTGTCGATGTGTAAATGTGTGGATATGTGTATGTGTGGATGTGTCGATGTGTGAATGTGTGGATGTGTCGATGTGTCGGTATGTGGATGTGTGGATGTGTGGAAGTGTTGGTGTGTGGATGTGTTAATGTTTGGATGTGTCGATGTGTGGATGTGTGGATATGTCGATTGGTGGATGTGTGGATTTGTCGATGTGTGGTTATGTGGATGTTGGGATGTGTTGATGTGTGGATGTGTGGATGTATGGATTTTTCGATGTGCGGATGTGTCGATTTGTGGATGTTTCGACGTGTCGATGTGTGGATGTGTCGATGTTTGGAAGTGTGGATGTGTGGATGTGTCGATGTGTGGATGTGTGGATGTTTGGATGTGTGGATGCGTGTTTGTGTGGCTGTGTGGATGTGTGGAAGTGTTGGTGTTTGGATGTGTGGATGTTTCGATGTGTCGATGTGTAAATATGTGGATATGTGTATGTGTATGTGTGGATGTGTCGATGTGTCGATATGTGGATGTGCCTATGTGTGGATGTGTCGATGTGTGGGTGTGTGGATGTGTCGATGTGTTGGTGTGTGGATGTGTCGATGTATGGATGTGTCGATGTCTCGATGTGTAAATGTGTGGATATGAGGATGTGTGGATGTGTCCATGTGTGAATGTTTGGATGTGTCGATGTGTGGATGTGTGGATGTGTGATTGTGTGGATGTGTGGAGTTGTTTTGATCTGTCGATGTGTGGATGTGTGGATGTTTGGATGTGTGGATGTGTCGATGTGTGGATGTGTGGATGTTTGGATGTGTGGATGCGTGTTTGTGTGGCTGTGTGGATGTGTGGAAGTGTTGGTGTTTGGATGTGTGAATGTTTCGATGTGTCGATGTGTAAATGTGTGGATATGTGTATGTGTGGATGTGTCGATGTGTGAATGTGTGGATGTGTCGATGTGTCGGTATGTGGATGTGTGGATGTGTGGAAGTGTTGGTGTGTGGATGTGTTAATGTTTGGATGTGTCGATGTGTGGATGTGTGGATATGTCGATTGGTGGATGTGTGGATTTGTCGATGTGTGGTTATGTGGATGTTGGGATGTGTTGATGTGTGGATGTGTGGATGTATGGATTATTCGATGTGTGGATGTGTTAATGTTTGGATGTGTGGATGCGTGTTTGTGTGGATGTGTGGATGTGTGGAAGTGTTGTTGTGTGGATGTGTGGATGTGTTAATGTGTCGGTGTGTGGATGTGTGGATTTGTGGATGTGTGGATGTGTGGATATGTCGAAGTGTCGATGTGTGGATGTGTGTATGTGTGGATGTGTCGATGTGTGGATGTTTTGATGTGGGGATGTGTGGATGTGTGGATGTGTCGATGTGTGTTTGTCGATGTGTGGATGTGTGGATGTGTGGATGTGTGGATATTTGGATGTGTGAATGCGTTTATGTGTGGATGTGTCGGTGTGTCGATGTGTGGAAAAGTTGATTTGTGGATGTGTAGATGTACCGATGTGTCGTTGTATGGATGTGTGGATGTGTGGATGTGTGAATGTATCGATATAAGGATGTGTGGATGTGTGGATGTGTCGATGTGTGTTTGTCGATGTGTCGATGTGTGGATGTGTGGATGTGTGGATGTGTCGGTGTGTCGATGTGTGGAAAAGTTGATTTGGGGATGTGTAGATGTACCGATGTTTCGTTGTATGGATGTGTGGATGTGTCGATGTGTGGATGTGTGAATGTGTCGATATAAGGATGTGTGTATGTGTGGATGTGTCGATGTGTGGATGTGTCGATGTGTGGATGCGTCGAAGTGTGGGTGCGTCGATGTGTGGAAGTGTCGTTGTGTGGATGTGTCGATGTGTCAATGTGTGGGTGTGTCGGTGTGAGGATGTGTCGATGTGTGGATGTGTTAATGTGTGGATGTGTCGATCTGTCGAAGAGCCGATGTGTTGGATTTGCCGATGTTTGGATGTTTGGAAGTGTGGATGTGTGAATGCCTCGATGTGTGGATTTGTCGATGTGTCGATATGTCGATGTGTGGATGTGTCGATGTGTCGATTTGTCGATGTGTCGGTTTGTCGGTGTGTGGATGTGTGGATGTGTGGATGTGTGGATGTGTGGATGTGTGGATGTGTGGATGTGTGGATGTGTGGATATGTGGATTTGTGAATGTGTGGATATGTGGATGTGTGGATATGCGGATGTGTGGATGTATGTATGTGTGGATGTGTGGATGTTTGGATATGTGGATGTATGGAAGTGTGGATGTGTGGATGTGTGGATATGTGGATGTGTGGATGTGTCGATGTGTAAATGTGTGGATGTGTGGATGTGTGGACGTGTGGATGTGTGGATGGGTTTAAGCGTTGATGTGTGCATGTGTGCATGTGTGGATGTTTCGATGTGTTGATGTATCGATTTGTCGATGTGTGGACGTGTGGATGTGTGGATATGTGGATGTGTGGATGTGTGGATTTGTGGATGTGTGGATGTGTGGATGTGTGGATGTGTGGATGTGTGTATGTGTATATGTGTGGATGTGTGTATGTGTATATGTGTTATTGTGATTATGTGTCGATGTGTCGATGTGTGTATGTGTGTATGTGTGGATGTGTGGATGTGTCGGTGTGTGGATGTGAGGATGTGTCGATATGTGGATGTGAGGATGTGTCGATGTGTGGATGTTTCGATGTGTGGATATTTCGATGTGTTGATGTGTGTATGTGTGGATGTGTGGATGTGGCGGTATGTGGGTGTATGGATGTGTCGATGTGTGGATGAGTGAATGAGTGGATGTGTGGATGTGTGGAAGTGTTTCGATCTGACTGTGTGTGGATGTGTGTATGCGTCTATGTGTCGATATGTGGATGTGCCTATGTGTGGATATGTCGAAGTGTCGATGTTTGGATGTGTGGATGTTCGGATGTGTGGATATGTCGATGTGTGGATGTTTGGATGTGGGGATGTGTGGATGTCTCGATGTGTCGATTTGATTTTGTGTGGATGTGTCGATTTGTCGATGTGTGGATGTGTGGATGTGTGGATGTGTCGATGTGTGGATGTGTGGATGTGTGGATGTGTGGATATGTGGATGTGTGGATGTGTGGATTTGTGGATGTGTGGATGTGTGGATGTGTGTATGTGTATATGTGTAAATGTGTTATTGAGTGAATGTGTGGATGGGTTTAAGCGTTGATGTGTGGATGTGGGCATGTGTGGATGTTTCGATGTGTTGATGTATCGATTTGTCGATGTGTGAATGTGCGGATGTGTCGATTTGTCGATGTGTCGATATGTGGATGTGTGGATGTTTCGATGTGTGGATGTGTGGATGTGTAGATGTGTGGATGTGTGGATATGTGGATGTGTGGATGTGTGGATGGGTTTAAGCGTTGATGTGTGGATGTGGGCATGTGTGGATGTTTCGATGTGTTGATGCATCGATTTGTCGATGTGTGAATGTGTGGATGTGTGGATGAGTGGATGTGTGGATATGTGGATGTGTGGATGTTTCGATGTGTGGATGAGTGGATGTGTGGATGTGTGGATGTGTAGATGTTTTGATGTGTGGCTGTGTGGATGTGTCGATGTGTCGATGTGTGGATGTGTCGATGTGTGGATGCGTCGAAGTGAGGGTGTGTCGATGTGTGGATGTGTCGTTGTGTGGATGTGTCGTTGTGTCGATGTGTGGGTGTGTCGGTGTGAGGATGTGTGGATGTGTTAATGTGTGGATGTGTCGATGTGTCGGTGAATCGAAGAGCCGATGTGTGGATTTGCCGTGGATGTGTGTACGTGTGGATATGCGGATGTGTGGATCTATGTATGTGTGGATGTGTGGATTTATGGATATGTGGATGTGTTTATGTGTGAATGTGTGGATGTGTGGATGTGTCGATGTGTAAATGTGTATATGTGTGTATGTGTGGACGTGTGGATGTGTGGATGGGTTTAAGCGATGATGTGTGCATGTGTGGATGTTTCGATGTGTTTATGTATCGATATGTCGATGTGTGGATGTCTGAATACGTGGATGTGTGGATGTGTGGATTTGTGGATGTGTGGATGTGTGGATGTGTGTTTGTGTATATGTGTGGATGTGTTATTGTGTGGATGTGTGGATGGGTTTAAGCGTTGATGTGTGGATGTGGGCATGTGTGGATGTTTCGATGTGTTGATGTGTCGATTTGTCGATGTGTGAATGTGAGTATGTGTGGATGTGTGGATGAGTGGATGTGTGGATATGTGGATATGTGGATGTGAGGATGTGTGGATATGTGGATGTGTGGATGTGTGGATGTGTGTATGTGTATATGTGTGGATGTGTTATTGTGTGGATGTGTGGATGGGTTTAAGCGTTGATGTGTGGATGTGTGCATGTGTGGATGTTTCGATGTGTTGATGTATCGATTTGTCGATGTTTGGATGTGTGGATGTGTGGATGTGTGAATGTGTCGGTTTGTCGATATGTGTATGTGTCTATGTATCGATATGTGGATGTGCCTATGTGTGGATATGTCGAAGTGTCGATGTGTGGATGTGTGTATGTGTGGATGTGTCGATTTGTGGATGTTTTGATGTGGGGATGTGTGGATGTGTCGATGTGTCGATTTGCCGTTGTGTGGATGTGTCGATTTGTCGATGTGTCGATATGTGGATGTGTGGATGTTTCGATGTGTGGATGTGTGGATGTGTAGATGTGTGGATGTGTGGATATGTGGATGTGTGGATGTGTGGATGGGTTTAAGCGTTGATGTGTGGATGTGGGCATGTGTGGATGTTTCGATGTGTTGATGTATCGATTTGTCGATGTGTGAATGTGTGGATGTGTGGATGAGTGGATGTGTGGATATGTGGATGTGTGGATGTTTCGATGTGTGGATGAGTGGATGTGTGGATGTGTGGATGTGTAGATGTTTTGATGTGTGGCTGTGTGGATGTGTCGATGTGTCGATGTGTGGATGTGTCGATGTGTGGATGCGTCGAAGTGAGGGTGTGTCGATGTGTCGTTGTGTGGATGTGTCGTTGTGTCGATGTGTGGGTGTGTCGGTGTGAGGATGTGTGGATGTGTTAATGTGTGGATGTGTCGATGTGTCGATGAATCGAAGAGCCGATGTGTGGATTTGCCGTGGATGTGTGTACGTGTGGATATGCGGATGTGTGGATCTATGTATGTGTGGATGTGTGGATTTATGGATATGTGGATGTGTTTAAGTGTGAATGTGTGGATGTGTGGATGTGTCGATGTGTAAATGTGTATATGTGTGTATGTGTGGACGTGTGGATGTGTGGATGGGTTTAAGCGATGATGTGTGCATGTGTGGATGTTTCGATGTGTTTATGTATCGATATGTCGATGTGTGGATGTGTGAATACGTGGATGTGTGGATGTGTGGATTTGTGGATGTGTGGATGTGTGGATGTGTGTATGTGTATATGTGTGGATGTGTTATTGTGTGGATGTGTGGATGGGTTTAAGCGTTGATGTGTGGATGTGGGCATGTGTGGATGTTTCGATGTGTTGATGTATCGATTTGTCGATGTGTGAATGTGAGTATGTGTGGATGTGTGGATGAGTGGATGTGTGGATATGTGGATATGTGGATGTGTGGATGTGTGGATTTGTGGATGTGTGGATGTGTGGATGTGAGTATGTGTATATGTGTAAATGTGTTATTGAGTGAATGTGTGGATGGGTTTAAGCGTTGATGTGTGGATGTGGGCATGTGTGGATGTTTCGATGTGTTGATGTATCGATTTGTCGATGTGTGAATGTGCGGATGTGTCGATTTGTCGATGTGTCGATATGTGGATGTGTGGATGTTTCGATGTGTGGATGTGTGGATGTGTAGATGTGTGGATGTGTGGATATGTGGATGTGTGGATGTGTGGATGGGTTTAAGCGTTGATGTGTGGATGTGGGCATGTGTGGATGTTTCGATGTGTTGATGTATCGATTTGTCGATGTGTGAATGTGTGGATGTGTGGATGAGTGGATGTGTGGATATGTGGATGTGTGGATGTTTCGATGTGTGGATGAGTGGATGTGTGGATGTGTGGATGTGTAGATGTTTTGATGTGTGGCTGTGTGGATGTGTCGATGTGTCGATGTGTGGATGTGTCGATGTGTGGATGCGTCGAAGTGAGGGTGTGTCGATGTGTGGATGTGTCGTTGTGTGGATGTGTCGTTGTGTCGATGTGTGGGTGTGTCGGTGTGAGGATGTGTGGATGTGTTAATGTGTGGATGTGTCGATGTGTCGATGAATCGAAGAGCCGATGTGTGGATTTGCCGTGGATGTGTGTACGTGTGGATATGCGGATGTGTGGATCTATGTATGTGTGGATGTGTGGATTTATGGATATGTGGATGTGTTTATGTGTGAATGTGTGGATGTGTGGATGTGTGGATGTGTCGATGTGTAAATGTGTATATGTGTGTATGTGTGGACGTGTGGATGTGTGGATGGGTTTAAGCGATGATGTGTGCATGTGTGGATGTTTCGATGTGTTTATGTATCGATATGTCGATGTGTGGATGTGTGAATACGTGGATGTGTGGATGTGTGGATTTGTGGATGTGTGGATGTGTGGATGTGTGTATGTGTATATGTGTGGATGTGTTATTGTGTGGATGTGTGGATGGGTTTAAGCGTTGATGTGTGGATGTGGGCATGTGTGGATGTTTCGATGTGTTGATGTATCGATTTGTCGATGTGTGAATGTGAGTATGTGAGGATGTGTGGATGAGTGGATGTGTGGATATGTGGATATGTGGATATGTGGATGTGAGGATGTGTGGATATGTGGATGTGTGGATGTGTGTATGTGTATATGTGTGGATGTGTTATTGTGTGGATGTGTGGATGGGTTTAAGCGTTGATGTGTGGATGTGTGCATGTGTGGATGTTTCGATGTGTTGATGTATCGATTTGTCGATGTTTGGATGTGTGGATGTGTGGATGTGTGAATGTGTCGGTTTGTCGATATGTGTATGTGTCTATGTATCGATATGTGGATGTGCCTATGTGTGGATATGTCGAAGTGTCGATGTGTGGATGTGTGTATGTGTGGATGTGTCGATTTGTGGATGTTTTGATGTGGGGATGTGTGGATGTGTCGATGTGTCGATTTGCCGTTGTGTGGATGTGTCGATTTGTCGATGTGTGGATGAGTGGATGTGTCGATGTGAGGATGTGTCGATCTGTGGATGTGGGGATGTGTCAATGTGTGGATGTTTCGATATGTCGATTTGCCGTTGTGTGGATGTGTCGATTTGTCGATGTGTGGATGTGTGAATGTGTCGGTGTGTGGATGTGTGGATTTGTGGATGTGTGGATGTGTGTATGTTTGGATGTGTCGATGTGTGAATGTGTGGATGTGTCGATGTGTCGGTGTGTCGATATGTGGATGTGTGGATGTGTGGATGTGTGGATATGTGGATGTGTGGATGCATTTATGTGTGGATGTGTGGATGTGTCGGTGTGTCGATGTGTGGATGTTTTGATGTGGGGATGTGTGGATGTGTGGATGAGTGGATGTGTGGATATGTGGATATGTGGATATGTGGATGTGAGGATGTGTGGATATGTGGATGTGTGGATGTGTGTATGTGTATATGTGTGGATGTGTTATTGTGTGGATGTGTGGATGGGTTTAAGCGTTGATGTGTGGATGTGTGCATGTGTGGATGTTTCGATGTGTTGATGTATCGATTTGTCGATGTTTGGATGTGTGGATGTGTGGATGTGTGAATGTGTCGGTTTGTCGATATGTGTATGTGTCTATGTATCGATATGTGGATGTGCCTATGTGTGGATATGTCGAAGTGTCGATGTGTGGATGTGTGTATGTGTGGATGTGTCGATTTGTGGATGTTTTGATGTGGGGATGTGTGGATGTGTCGATGTGTCGATTTGCCGTTGTGTGGATGTGTCGATTTGTCGATGTGTGGATGAGTGGATGTGTCGATGTGTCGATTTGCCGTTGTGTGGATGTGTGGATGTGTCATTGTGTGGATGTTTCGATGTGTCGATTTGCAGTTGTGTGGATGTGTCGATTTGTCGATGTGTGGATGTGTGGATGTGTGAATGTGACGGTGTGTGGATGTGTGGATTTGTGGATGTGTGGATATGTCGAAGTGTCGATGTGTGGATATGTGTATGTGTGGATGTGTCGATGTGTGGATGTTTTGATGTGGGGATGCGTGGATGTGTCGATTTGCCGTTGTGTTTATGTGTCGATTTGTCGATGTTTGGATGTGTGGATGTGTGAATGTGTCGGTGTGTGGATGTGTGGATTGGTGGATGTGTGGATGTATGGATGTGTCGATGTGTGGATGTGTGAAAGTGTGGATGTGTCGATGTGTGGATGTATCGATGTGTGGATGTTTGGGGATGTGTGAAGTTGTTTCGATCTGTCGATGTGTGGATGTGTCTATATGTCGATATGTGGATGTACCTATGTGTGGATGTGTCGGTGTGTCGATGTGTGGATGTGTCGATGTGTGGATGTGTCGATGTATGGATGTGTCGATGTTTTGATGTGTAAATGTGTGGATATGTGGATGTGTGGATGTGTCGATGTGTGAATGTGTGGATGTGTCGATGTGTCGTTGTGTCGATATGTGGATGTGTGGATGTGTGGATGTGTCGATGAGTGGATGTGTAGATGTGTGGATGTGTGGATGTGTGGATGTGTGGATATGTGGATGTGTGGATGCGTTTATGTGTGGATGTGTGGATGTGTCGGTGTGTCGATGTGTGGAAAAGTTGATTTGTGGATGTGTAGATGTTCCGATGTTTCGTTGTATAGATTTGTGGATGTGTGGATGTGTGAATGTGTCGATATAAGGATGTGTGGATGTGTCGATGTGTGGATGCGTCGAAGTGTGGGTGTGTCGATGTGTGGAAGTGTCGTTGTGTGGATGTGTCGATGTGTGAGTGAGTCGGTGTGAGGATGTGTCGATGTGTGGATGTGTTAATGTGTGGATGTGTCGATGTGTCGAAGAGCCGATGTGTTGGATTTGCCGATGTTTGGATGTTTGGAAGTGTGGATGTGTGAATGCCTCGATGTGTGTATTTGTCGATGTGTCGATATGTCGATGTGTCGATGTGTCGATATGTGGATGTGTGGATGTGTGGATGTGTGGATGTGTGGATGTGTGGATATATGGATGTGTGGACGTGTGGATGTGTGGATGTGTGGATGTGTGGATGTGTGGATGTGTGAATGTGTGGATGTGTGGATGTTTGGATGTGTGGATATGCGGATGTGTGGATGTATGTTTGTGTGGATTTGTGGATGTATGGATATGTGGATGTTTGGAAGTGTGGATGTGTGGATATGTGGATGTGTCGAAGTGTCGATGTGTAAATGTGTGGATGTGTGGACGTGTGGATGTGTGGATGGGTTTAAGCGTTGATGTGTGGATGTGTGCATGTGTGGATATTTCGATGTGTTGATGTATCGATTTGTCGATGTTTGGATGTGTGGATGTGTGAATGTGTCGGTGTGTGGATGTGTGGATTTGTGGATGTGTGGATGTATGGATGTGTCGATGTGTGGATTTGTGAAAGTGTGGATGTGTCGATTTATCGTTGTGTCGATGTGTGGATGTTTGGATGTGTGGATGTGTGGATGTGTGGATGTGTGGATGTGTGGATGTGTGGATGTGTGGATGTGTGGATATGCGGATGTGTGGATGTATGGATGTGTGGATGTGTTATTGTTTGGATGTGTTATTGTGTGGATGTGTTGATGTTTGGAAGTGTGGATGTTTCGATGTGTCGATGTGTGGATGTTTCGATGAGTCGATGTCTGTATGTGTGGATATGTGGATGTGTCGGTGTGTGGGTGTATGGATGTGCCGATGTGTGGATGTGTGGAAGGGTTTAAGCGTTGATGTGTGGAAGTTCCGATGTGTTGATATATCGATTTTTCGATGAGTGGATGTGTGGATGTGTGAATGTATGGATGTGTGGATGTGTGGATGTGTGGATTAGTGGATGTATGGATGGGTGGATGTGTGGATGTGTGGATGTGTGGATGTGTGTATGTGTATATGTGTGGATGTGATATTGTGTGGATGTGTGGATGTGTGGATATTTGGATGTGTGGATGTTTCGATGTGTCGATATGTCGATGTGTGTATGTGTGGATGTGTGGATGTGTCGGTGTGTGGATGTGAGTATGTGTCGATATGTGGATGTGTGGATGTGGCGATGTGTGGATGTTTCGATGTGTGGATATTTCGATGTGTCGATGTGTGTATGTGTCGGTGTGTGGGTGTATGGATGTGCCGATGTGTGGATGAGTGGATGTGTGGATGTGTGGATGTGTGTATGTGTATATGTGTGGATGTGATATTGTGTGGATGTGTGGATGTGTGGATGTGTGGATGTGTGGATGTGTCGATGTGTGGATGCGTCGAAGTGAGGGTGTGTCGATGTGTGGATGCGTCGTTGTGTGGATGTGTCGAGGTGTCGATGTCTGGGTGTGTCGGTGTGAGGATGTGTGGATGTGTTAATGTGTGGATTTGTGGATGTGTCGATGTGTCGAAGAGCCGATGTGTGGATTTGCCGTGGATGTGTGGATATGCGGATGTGTGGATGAATGGATGTGTGGATGTGTGGATGTGTGGATGTGTGGATGTGTGGATATGCGGATGTGTGGATGTATGGATGTGTGGATGTGTGGATTTATGGATATGTGGATGTGTGGATGTGTCGAAGTGTAAATGTGTATATGTGTGAATGTGTGGACGTGTGGATGTGCGGATGGGTTTAAGCGTTGATGTGTGGATGTGTGCATGTGTGGATGTTTCGATGTGTTGATGTATCGATTTGTCGATATGTGGAAGTGTGGATGTGTGGATATGTGGATGTGTGGATGTGTGGATGTGTGGATTTGTGGATGTGTGGATGTGTGGATGTGTGTATGTGTATATGTGTGGATGTGTTATTGAGTGAATGTGTATATGGGTTTAAGCGTTGATGTGTGGATGTGGGCATGTGTGGATGTTTCGATGTGTTGATGTATCGATTTGTCGATGTGTGAATGTGTGGATGTGTGGATGAGTGAATATGTGGATGTGTGGATGTGTGGATATGGGGATGTGTGGATGTGTGGATGTGTGGATGTGTGTATGTGTATATGTGTGGATGTGTTATTGTGTGGATGTGTGGATGGGTTTAAGCGTTGATGAGTGGATGTGTGCATGTGTGGATGTTTCGATGTGTTGATGTATCGATTTGTCGATGTTTGGATGTGTGGATGTGTGGATGTGTGAATGTGTCGGTGTGTTTATGTGTGGATTTGTGGATGTGTGGATGTATGGATGTGTCGATGTGTGGATGTGTGAAAGTGTGGATGTGTCGATGTGTCGATTTATCGATGTGTCGATGTATGGATGTGTCGATATTTCGATGTGTGGATATGTGGATGTGTGGATGTGTCGATGTGCCGATGTGTCGATGTGTGGATGCGTCGAAGTGAGGGTGTGTCGATGTGTGGATGTGTCGTTGTGTGGATGTGTCGTTGTGTCGATGTGTGGGTGTGTCGGTGTGAGGATGTGTGGATGTGTTAATGTGTGGATGTGTGGATGTGTCGATGTGTCGAATTATCGAACAGCCGATGTGTGGATTTGCCGTGGATGTGTGGATGTGTGGATACGCGGATGTGTGGATGTATGGATGTGTGGATGTGTGGATTTATGGATATGTGGATGTGTGGATGTGTGGATGTTTGGATGTGTGGATGTGTGGATATGTGGATATGTGGATATGTGGATGTTAGGATGTGTGGATATGTGTATGTGTGTATGTGTGGATGTGTGGATGTGTGTATGTGTATATGTGTGGATGTGTGGATGTGTGTATGTGTATATGTGTGGATGTGTTATTGTGTGGATGTGTGGATGGGTTTAAGCGTTGATGTGTGGATGTGTGCATGTGTGGATGTTTCGATATGTTGATGTATCGATTTGTCGATGTTTGGATGTGTGGATGTGTGGATGTGTGAATGTGTCGGTGTGTGGGTGTGTCGGTGTGAGGATGTGTGAATGTGTGAATGTGTGGTTGTGTGGATGTGTGGATGTGTGGATGTGTAAATGTGTATATGTGTGGATGTGTGGATGTGTGGATGGGTTTAAGCGATGATGTGTGGATGTGTGCACGTGTGCATGTGCGGATGTTTCGATGTGTTGATGTATCGATTTGTCGATGTGTGAATGTGTGAATGTGTTGATGTGTGGATGAGTGGATGTGTGGATATGTGGAAATGTGGATGTTAGGATGTGTGGATATGAGTATGTGTGTATGTGTGGATGTGTGGATGTGTGTATGTGTATATGTGTGGATGTGTTATTGTGTGGATGTGTGGATGGGTTTAACCGTTGATGTGTGGATGTGTGCATGTGTGGATGTTTCGATGTGTTGATGTATCGATTTGTCGATGTTTGGATGTGTGGATGTGTGAATGTGTCGGTGTGTGGATGTGTGGATTTGTGGATGTGTGGATGTATGGATGTGTCGATGTGTGGATGTGTGAAAGTGTGGATGTGTCGATTTATCGTTGTGTCGATGTGTGGATGTTTGGATGTGTGGATGTGTGGATGTGTGGATGTGTGGATGTGTGGATACGCGGATGTGTGGATGTATGGATGTGTGGATGTGTTATTGTTTGGTTGTGTTATTGTGTGGATGTGTTGATGTTTGGAAGTGTGGATGTTTCGATTTGTCGATGTGTGGATGTTTCGATGAGTCGATGTCTGTATGTGTGGATGTGTGGATGTGTCGGTGTGTGGATGTGTCGATGTGTGGATGTGTGGATGTTTGGATGTGTGGATGCGTGTTTGTGTGGATGTGTGGAGTTATTTTGATCTGTCGATGTGTGGATGTGTGGATGTTTGGATGTGTCGATGTGTGGATGTTTCGATGTGTGGATGTTTCGATGTGTGTATGTGTCGGTGTGTGGGTGTATGGATGTGCCGATGAGTGGATGTGTCGATGTGTGTATGTGTCGATGTTTGGATGTGTGGATTTGTGGATGTGTGGATTTGTGGATGTGTGGATGTGTGGATGTGTGTATGTGTATATGTGTGGATGTGATATTGTGTGGATGTGTGGATGTTTGGATGTGTGGATGTGTGGATGTTTCGATGTGTCGATGTGTGTATGTGTGGATGTGTGGATGTGTCGGTGTGTGGATGTGAGGATGTGTCGATATGTAGATGTGTGGATGTGTGGATGTGTCGATGTGTGGATGTTTCGAAGTGTGGATGTGTGGATGTGTGGATTTGTGGATTTGTGGATGTGTGGATGTGTGGATGTGTGGATGTGTGGATGTGTGGATGTGTGGATGTGTGTATGTGTATATGTGTGGATGTTTCGATGTGTTGATATATCGATTTGTCGATGTTTGGATGTGTGGATGTGTGAATGTGTCGGTGTGTGGATGTGTCGATGTGTGGATGTGTGGATGTTTGGATGTGTGGATGCGTGTTTGTGTGGATGTGTGGAGTTGTTTTGATCTGTCGATGTGTGGATGTGTGGATGTTTGGATGTGTCGATGTGTGGATGTTTCGATGTGTGGATGTTTCGATGTGTGTATGTGTCGGTGTGTGGGTGTATGGATGTGCCGATGAGTGGATGTGTCGATGTGTGGATGTGTCGATGTTTGGATGTGTGGATGTGTGGATTTGTGGATGTGTGGATGTGTGGATGTGTGTATGTGTATATGTGTGGATGTGATATTGTGTGGATGTTTGGATGTGTGGAAGTTTCGATGTGTCGATGTGTGTATGTGTGGATGTGTGGATGTGTCGGTGTGTGGATGTGAGGATGTGTCGATATGTAGATGTGTGGATGTGTGGATGTGTCGATGTGTGGATGTTTCGAAGTGTGGATGTTTCGATGTGTCGATGTGTGTATGTGTCGGTGTGTGGGTGTGTGGGTGTATGGATGTGCCGATGTGTGGATGAGTGGATGTGTCGATGTGTGGATGTGTCGATGTTTGCATGTGTGGATGTGTGGATTTGTGGATGTGTGATTGTGTGGATGTGTGGAGTTGTTTTGATCTGTCGATGTGTGGATGTTTGGATGTTTGGATGTGTGGATGTGTGGATGTGTGGATGTGTCGATGTGTGGATGTGTGGATGTTTGGATGTGTGGATGCGTGTTTGTGTGGATGTGTGGATGTGCGGAAGTTTTGGTGTTTGGATGTGTGGATGTTTCGATGTGTAAATGTGTGGATATGTGTATGTGTGGATGTGTCGATGTGTGAATGTTTGGATGTGTCGATGTGTCGATGTGTCGATATGTGGATGTGTGGATGAGTGGAAGTGTTTGTGTGTGGATGTGTTAATGTTTGGATGTGTCGATGTGTGGATATGTCGATTGGTGGATGTGTGGATTTGTCGATGTGTGGATATGTGGATGTGGGGATGTGTTGATGTGTGGATGTGTGGATGTGTCAATGTGTGGATGTGTGGATGTTTGGATGTGTGGATGCGTGTTTGTGTGGATGTGTGGATGTGTGGAAGTGTTGGTGTGTGGATGTGTGGATGTTTCGATGTGTCGATGTGTCGATGTATGGATGTGTCGATGTTTCGATGTGTAAATGTGTGGATATGTGGATGTGTGAATGTGTGGATGTGTCGATGTGTCGATATGTCGATATGTGGATGTGTGGATGTGTGGAAGTGTTGGTGTTTGGATGTGTTAATGTTTGGATGTGTCGATGTGTGGATGTGTGGATGTGTGGAAGTGTCGATGTGTGGATGTGTGAATGTGTCGATTTATTTATGTTTCGACGTGTCGATGTGTGGATGTGTCGATGTTTCGATGGTTGGATGTGTCGATGTGTAGGTGTGTTTATTTGTCGTTGTGTGGATGTGTGGATGTGTAAATGTGTGGAAGTGTGGATGTGTGGATTAGTGAATGTGTCGATGTATGGATGTGTCGATGTGTGGATGTGTCGATGTGTGGATGTGTGGATATGTGGATGTGTGGAATTGTGGATGTGTCGATGTGTGAATGTGTCGATGTGTGGATGTTTGGATTTGGGATTTGTGGATGTGCCGATATGTCGATTTGTCGTTGTGTGGATGTGTCGATGTGTGGATGTGTGGATGGGTAGAAGAGGATAAATTTATGTGTCGATGTGAGGGTATTTGGATGTGTCGATGTGTGGATGTGTCGATGAGTGGATGTGTGGATGTGTGGAAGTGTTTCGATCTGACGGAGTGTGGATGTGTCTATGTGTCGATATGTGGATGTGCCTATGTGTGGATATGTCGAAGTGTCGATGTGTGGATGTGTGGATGTGTGTATGTGTGGATGTGTCGATGTGAGGATGTTTTGATGTGGGGATGTGTGGATGTGTCGATGTGTCGATTTGCCGTTGTGTGGATGTGTCGATTTGTCGATGTGTGGATGAGTGGATGTGTGGATGTGTCGATGTGAGGATATGTCGATCTGTGGATGTGTGGATGTGTCAATGTGTGGATGTGTGGATGTTTCGATGTGTCGATTTGCCGTTGTGTGGATTTGTCGATTTTTCGATGTGTGGATGTGTGAATGTGTCGGTGTGTGGATGTGTGGATTTGTGGATGTGTGGATGTGTGTATGTGTGGATGTGTCGATGTGTGAATGTGCGGATGTGTCGATGTGTCGGTGTGTCGATACAAGGATGTGTGGATGGGTGGATGTGTGGATGTGTGGATGTGTGGATATGTGGATGTGTGGAGGCGTTTATGTGTGGATGTGTGGATGTGCCGGTGTGTCGATGTGTGGATGTGTGGATGTGTGAGTGTGTCGGTGTGTGGATGTGTGGATTTGTGGATGTGTGGATGTGTGTATGTGTGGATGTGTCGATGTGTGAATGTGTGGATGTGTCGAAGTGTCGGTGTGTCGATATAAGGATGTGTGGATGTGTGGATGTTCGGATGTGTGGATGTGTCGATGTGTGGATGTTTGGATGTGGGGATGTGTGGATGTCTCGATGTTTCGATTTGATGTTGTGTGGATGTGTCGATTTGTCGATGTGTGGATGTGTGAATGTGTGGATATGTCGATGTGTCGATGTGTGGATGTGTGGATGGGTAGAAGAGTGAATAAACTTATGTGTCGATGTGAGGATGTTTGGATGTGTCGATCTGTGGATGTGTCAATGTGTGGATGTGTGGATGCTTCGATGTGTCGATGCGTGTATGTGTATATGTGTGAATGTGTCGGTGTGTGGATGTGTGGATTTGTGGATGTGTGGATGTATGGATGTGTCGATGTGTGGTTGTTTGAAAGTATGGATTTGTCGATGTGTCGATGTGTGGATGTGTCGATGTATGGATGTGTCGATGTGTGGATGTGTCGATGTATGGATGCGTCGATATTTCGATGTGTGGATATGTGGATGTGTGGATGTGTCGATGAGTGAATGTGTCGATATTTCGATGTGTGGATATGTGGATGTGTCGATGAGTGAATGTGTGGATGTGTGGATGTTTCGATGTGTGGATGTGTGGATGTGTGGATGTGTGGATGTGTGGATGTTTGGATGTGTGGATATGTGGATGTGTGGATGTGTGGATACGCGGATGTGTGGATGTATTGATGTGTGGATGTGTGGATTTATGGATATGTGGATGTGTGGATGTGTTTAAGTGTGAATGTGTGGTTGTGTGGATGTGTGGATGTGTGGATGTGTAAATGTGTATATGTGTGGATGTGTGGACGTGTGGATGTGTGGATGGGTTTAAGCGATGATGTGTGGATGTGTGCACGTGTGCATGTGCGGATGTTTCGATGTGTTGATGTATCGATTTGTCGATGTGTGAATGTGTTGATGTGTGGATGAGTGGATGTGTTGATATGTGGATGTTAGGATGTGTGGATATGTGTATGTGTGTATGTGTGGATGTGTGGATGTGTGTATGTGTATATGTGTGGATGTGTTATTGTGTGGATGTGTGGATGGGTTTAAGCGTTGATGTGTGGATGTGTGCATGTGTGGATGTTTCGATGTGTTGATGTATCGATTTGTCGATGTTCGGATTTGTGGATGTGTGGATGTGTGAATGTGTCGGTGTGTGGATGTGTGGATTTGTGGATGTGTGGATGTATGGATGTGTCGATGTGTGGATGTGTGAAACTGTGGATGTGTCGATTGATCGTTGTGTCGATGTGTGCATGTTTGGATGTGTGGATGTGTGGATGTGTGGATGTGTGGATATGCGGATGTGTGGATGTATGGATGTGTGGATGTGTTATTGTTTGGATGTGTTATTGTGTGGATGTGTTGATGTTTGGAAGTGTGGATGTTTCGATTTGTCGATGTGTGGATGTTTCGATGAGTCGATGTCTGTATGTGTGGATGTGTGGATGTGTCGGTGTGTGGGTGTTTGGATGTGCAGATGTGTGGATGTGTGGATGGGTTTAAGCGTTGATGTGTGGAAGTTCCGATGTGTTGATGTATCGATTTGTCGATGAGTGGATGTGTGGATGTGTGAATGTATGGATGTGTGGATGTGTGGATGTGTGGATTAGTGGATGTGTGGATGTGTGGATGTGTGGATGTGTGGATGTGTGGATGTGTGGATGTGTGTATGTGTATATGTGTGGATGTGATATTGTGTGGATGTGTGGATATTTGGATGTGTGGATGTTTCGATGTGTCGATATGTCGATGTGTGTATGTGTGGATGTGTGGATGTGTCGGTGTGTGGATGTGAGGATGTGTCGATATGTGGATGTGTGGATGTGTGGATGTGTCGATGTTTGGATGTTTCGATGTGTGCATATTTCGATGTGTCGATGTGTGTATGTGTCGGTGTGTGGGTGTATGGATGTGCCGATGTGTGGATGAGTGAATGTGTGGATGTGTGGATGTGTCGATGTTTGGATGTGTGGATGTGTGGATGTGTGGATTTGTGGATGTGTGATTGTGTGGATGTGTGGAGTTGTTTTGGTCTGTCGATGTGTGGATGTGTCGATGTGTGGATGTGTGGATGTTTGGATGTATGGATGCGTGTTTGTGTGGATGTGTGGAGTTTTTTTTGATCTGTCGATGTGTGGATGTGTGGATATTTGGATGTGTCGATGTGTGGATGTTTCGATGTGTGGATGTTTCGATGTGTCGATGTGTGTATGTGTCGGTGTGTGGGTGTATGGATGTGCCGATGAGTGGATGTGTCGATGTGTGGATGTGTCGATGTTTGGATGTGTGGATGTGTGGATTTGTGGATGTGTGGATTTGTGGATGTGTGGATGTGTGTATGTGTATATGTGTGGATGTGATATTGTGTGGATGTGTGGATGTTTGGATGTGTGGATATTTCGATGTGTCGATGTGTGTATGTGTGGATGTGTGGATGTGTCGGTGTGTGGATGTGAGGATGTGTCGATATGTAGATGTGTGGATGTGTCGATGTGTGGATGTTTCGAAGTGTGGATGTTTCGATGTGTCGATGTGTGTATGTGTCGGTGTGTGGGTGTGTGGGTGTATGGATGTGCCGATGTGTGGATGAGTGGATGTGTCAATGTGTGGATGTGTCGATGTTTGCATGTGTGGATGTGTGGATTTGTGGATGTGTGATTGTGTGGATGTGTGGAGTTGTTTTGATCTGTCGATGTGTGGATGTGTGGATGTTTGGATGTTTGGATGTTTGGATGTTTGGATGTGTTGATGTGTCGATGTGTCGATGTGTGGATGTGTGGATGTGTGGATGTTTGGATGTGTGGATGCGTGTTTGTGTGGATGTGTGGATGTGCGGAAGTTTTGGTGTTTGGATGTGTGGATGTTTCGATGTGTAAATG
Source organism: Chloromyia formosa (assembly GCA_964017055.1). Classification (NCBI taxonomy): domain Eukaryota; kingdom Metazoa; phylum Arthropoda; class Insecta; order Diptera; family Stratiomyidae; genus Chloromyia; species Chloromyia formosa. Next base: position 70,393,743 of record OZ024814.1, read on the forward strand.
TGTGGATATGTGTATGTGTGGATGTGTCGATGTGTGAATGTTTGGATGTGTCGATGTGTCGATGTGTCGATATGTGGATGTGTGGATGAGTGAAAGTGTTTGTGTGTGGATGTGTTAATGTTTGGATGTGTCGATGTGTGGATATGTCGATTGGTGGATGTGTGGATTTGTCGATGTGTGGATATGTGGATGTGGGGATGTGTTGATGTGTGGATGTGTGGATGTGTGGATGTGTCAATGTGTGGATGTGTGGATGTTTGGATGTGTGGATGCGTGTTTGTGTGGATGTGTGGATGTGTGGAAGTGTTGGTGTGTGGATGTGTGGATGTTTCGATGTGTCGATGTGTCGATGTATGGATGTGTCGATGTTTCGATGTGTAAATGTGTGGATATGTGGATGTGTGAATGTGTGGATGTGTCGATGTGTCGATGTGTCGATATGTCGATATGTGGATGTGTGGATGTCTGGAAGTGTTGGTGTGTGGATGTGTTAATGTTTGGATGTGTCGATGTGTGGATGTGTGGATGTGTGGAAGTGTCGATGTGTGGATGTGTGAATGTGTCGATTTATTTATGTTTCGACGTGTCGATGTGTGGATGTGTCGATGTTTCGATGGTTGGATGTGTCGATGTGTTGGTGTGTTTATTTGTCGTTGTGTGGATGTGTGGATGTGTAAATGTGTGGAAGTGTGGATGTGTGGATTAGTGAATGTGTCGATGTATGGATGTGTCGATGTGTGGATGTGTCGATGTGTGGATGTGTGGATATGTGGATGTGTGGAAGTGTGGATGTGTCGATGTGTGAATGTGTCGATGTGTGAATGTTTGGATTTGGGATTTGTGGATGTGCCGATATGTCGATTTGTCGTTGTGTGGATGTGTCGATGTGTGGATGTGTGGATGGGTAGAAGAGGATAAATTTATGTGTCGATGTGAGGGTGTTTGGATGTGTCGATGTGTGGATGTGTCGATGAGTGGATGTGTGGATGTGTGGAAGTGTTTCGATCTGACGGAGTGTGGATGTGTCTATGTATCGATATGTGGATGTGCCTATGTGTGGATATGTCGAAGTGTCGATGTGTGGATGTGTGGATGTGTGTATGTGTGGATGTGTCGATTTGTCGATGTGTGGATGAGTGGATGTGTGGATGTGTCGATGTGAGGATGTGTCGATCTGTGGATGTGTGGATGTGTGGATGTGTCAATGTGTGGATGTGTGGATGTTTCGATGTGTCGATTTGCCGTTGTGTGGATTTGTCGATTTGTCGATGTGTCGATGTGTGGATGTGTGAATGTGTCGGCGTGTGGAGGCGTTTATGTGTGGATGTGTGGATGTGCCGGTGTGTCGATGTGTGGATGTGTGGATGTGTGAGTGTGTCGGTGTGTGGATGTGTGGATTTGTGGATTTGTGGATGTGTGGATGTGTGTATGTGTGGATGTGTCGATGTGTGAATGTGTGGATGTGTCGATGTGTCGGTGTGTCGATACAAGGATGTGTGGATGGGTGGATGTGTGGATGTGTGGATATGTGGATGTGTGGAGGCGTTTATGTGTGGATGTGTGGATGTGCCGGTGTGTCGATGTGTGGATGTGTGGATGTGTGAGTGTGTCGGTGTGTGGATGTGTGGATTTGTGGATGTGTGGATGTGTGTATGTGTGGATGTGTCGATGTGTGAATGTGTGGATGTGTCGAAGTGTCGATATAAGGATGTGTGGATGTGTGGATTTTCGGATGTGTGGATGTGTCGATGTGTGGATGTTTGGATGTGGGGATGTGTGGATGTCTCGATGTGTCGATTTGATGTAGTGTGGATGTGTAGATTTGTCGATGTGTGGATGTGTGAATGTGTGGATATGTCGATGTGTCGATGTGTGGATGTGTGGATGGGTAGAAGAGTGAATAAACTTATGTGTCGATGTGAGGATGTTTGGATGTGTCGATCTGTGGATGTGTCAATGTGTGGATGTGTGGATGCTTCGATGTGTCGATGCGTGTATGTGTGGATGTGTGAATGTGTCGGTGTGTGGATGTGAGGATTTGTGGATGTGTGGATGTATGGATGTGTCGATGTGTGGTTGTTTGAAAGTGTGGATTTTTCGATGTGTCGATGTGTGGATGTGTCGATGTATGGATGTGTCGATGTGTGGATGTGTCGATGTATGGATGTGTCGATATTTCGATGTGTGGATATGTGGATGTGTGGATGTGTCGATGAGTGAATGTGTCGATATTTCGATGTGTGGATATGTGGATGTGTCGATGAGTGAATGTGTGAATGTGTGGATGTTTCGATGTGTGGATGTGTGGCTGTGTGGATGTGTGGATGAGTGGATGTGTGGATATGTGGATGTGTGGATGCGTTTATGTGTGGATGTGTGGATGTGTGGATGTGTCAATGTGTGGAAGAGTTGATTTGTGGATGTGTAGATGTGCCGATGTGTCGTTGTATGGATGTGTGGATGTGCGGATGCGTCGAAGTGAGGGTGTGTCGATGTGTGGATGTGTCGTTGTGTGCATGTGTCGTTGTGTCGATGTGTGGGTGTGTCGGTGTGAGGATGTGTGGATGTGTTAATGTGTAGATGTGTGGATGTGTCGATGTATCGAAGAGCCGATGTGTGGATTTGCCGTGGATGTGTGGATATGCGGATGTGTGGATGTATGGATGTGTGGATGTGTGGATTTATGGATATGTGGATGTGTGGATGGGTTTATGTGTGAATGTGTGGTTGTGTGGATGTGTCGATGTGTCGATGTGTAGATGTGTATATGTGTGGATGTGTGGACGTGTGGATGTGCGGATGGGTTTAAGCGTTGATGTGTGGATGTGTGCATGTGTGGATGTTTCGATGTGTTGATGTATCGATTTGTCGATATGTGGATGTGTGGATGTGTGGATGTGTGGATATGTGGATGTGTGGATGTGTGGATGTATGGATGTGTGGATGTGTGGATTTATGGATATGTGGATGTGTGGATGGGTTTATGTGTGAATGTGTGGTTGTGTGGATGTGTGGATGTGTCGATGTGTAAATGTGTATATGTGTGGATGTGTGGATGTGTGGATGTGTGTATGTGTACATGTGTGGATGTGTTCTTGAGTGAATGTGTGGATGGGTTTAAGCGTTGATGTATGGATGTGGGCATGTGTGGATGTTTCTATGTGTTGATGTATCGATTTGTCGATGTTTGGATATGTGGATGTGTGGATGTGTGAATGTGTCGGTGTGCTTATGTGTGGATTTGTGGATGTGTGGATGTATGGATGTGTCGATGCGTGGATGTGTGAAAGTGTGGATGTGTCGATGTGTGGATGTGTGGATGTGTGTATGTGTATATGTGTGGATGTGTTATTGAGTGGATGTGTGGATGGGTTTAAGCGTTGATGAGTGGATGTGTGCATATGTGGATGTTTCTATGTGTTGATGTATCGATTTGTCGATGTTTGGATATGTGGATGTGTGGATGTGTGAATGTGTCGGTGTGCTTATGTGTGGATTTGTGGATGTGTGGATGTATGGATGTGTCGATGTGTGGATGTGTGAAAGTGTGAATGTGTCGATGTGTCGATTTATCGATGTGTCGATGTATGAATGTGTCGATATTTCGATGTGCGGATATGTGGATGTGTGGATGTGTCGATGTGTGAATGTGCGGATGTGTCGATATGTGGATGTGTGGATGTTTCAATGTGTGGATGTGTGGATGTGTAGATGTGTGGATGTGCGGATGTGTGGATATGTGGATGTGTGGATGCGTTTATGTGTGGATGTGTGGATGTGTCGATGTGTGGATGTGTCGCTGTGTGGATGTGTTGTTGTGTCGATGTGTGGGTGTTTCGGTGTGAGGATGTGTTAATTTGTGGATATGTGGATGTGTGGATGTGTCGATGTATCGAAAAGCCGATGTGTGGATTTGCCGTGGATGTGTGGATAAGCGGATGTGTGGATGTATGGATGTGTGGATGTGTGGATTTATGGATATGTTGATGTGTGGATGTGTTTATGTGTGAATGTGTGGTTGTGTGGATGTGTGGATGTGTCGATGTGTCGATGTGTAAATGTGTATATGTGTGGATGTGTGGACGTGTGGATGTGTGGATGGGTTAAAGCGATGATGTGTGGATGTGTGCATGTGTGGATGTTTCGATGTGTTAATGTATCGATTTGTCGATGTGTGGGTGTATGAATGTGTGGATGTGTGGATGTGTGGATAAGTGGATATGTGGATGTGTGGATGTGTGGATTTGTGGATGTGTGGATGTGTTTATGTGTGGATGTGTGTATGTGTATATGTGTGGATGTGTTATTGTGTGGATGTTTGGATGGGTTTAAGCGTTGATGTGTGGATGTGGGCAAGTGTGGATGTTTCGATGTGTTGATGTATCGATTTGTCGATGTGTGAATGTGTTGATGTGTGGATGAGTGGATGTGTGGATATGTGGATATGTGGATGTGAGGATGTGTGGATATGTGGATGTGTGGATGTGTGGATGTGTGGATGTGTGGATGTGTGTATGTGTATATGTGTGGATGTGTTATTGTGTGGATGTGTGGATGGGTTTAAGCGTTGATGTGTGGATGTGTGCATGTGTGGATGTTTCGATGTGTTGATGTATCGATTTGTCGATGTTTGGATGTGTGGATGTGTGGATGTGTGAATGTGTCGGTGTGTGGATGTGTGGATTTGTGGATGTGTGGATGTATGGATGTGTCGATGTGTGGATGTGTGAAAGTGTGGATATGTCGATTTATCGTTGTGTCGTTGTTTCGATGTGTCGATGTGTGGATGTGTGGATGTGTGGATGTGTGGATGTGTGGATGTGTGGATGTGTGGATGTGTAGATGTGTGGATGTGTGGATGTGTGGATGTGTGGATGTGTGGATGTGTGGATATGCGGATGTGTGAATGTATGGATGTGTGGATGTGTTATTGTGTGGATGTGTTTTTGTGTGGATGTGTGGATGTTTCGATGTGTCGATGTGTGGATGTTTCGATGTATCGATGTCTGTATGTGTGGATGTGTCGGTGTGTGGGTGTATGGATGTGCCGAAGTGTGGATGTGTGGATGTGTGGACGTGTGTATGTGTGGATGGGTTTAAGCGTTGATGTGTGGATGTTCCGTTGTGTTGATGTATCGATTTGTCGATGAGTGGATGTGTGGATGTGTGTATGTGTGGATGGGTGGATATGTGAATGTATGGATGTGTGGATATGTGGATGTGTGGATTAGTGGATGTGTGGATGTGTGGATGTGTGGATGTGTGTATGTGTATATGTGTGGATGTGATATTGTGTAGATGTGTGGATGTGTGGATATTTGGATGTGTGGATGTTTCGTGTGTCGATGTGTCGATGTGTGTATGTGTGGATGTGTGGATGTGTCGGTGTGTGGATGTGAGGATGTGTCGATATGTTGGTGTGTGGATGTGTGGATGTGTCGATGTGTGGATGTTTCGATGTGTGGATGTGTGGATTTTTGGATGTGTGGATTTGTGGATGTGTGGATGTGTGGATGTGTCTATGTGCATATGTGTGGATGTGATATTGTGTGGATGTGAGGATGTGTAGATATGTTGGTCTGTCGATGTGTGGATGTGTGGATGTTTGGATGTTTGGATGTGTGGATGTGTGGATGTGTCGATGTGTGGATGTGTGGATGTTTGGATGTGTAGATGCTTGTTTGTGTGGATGTGTAGATGCTTGTTTGTGTGGATGTGTGGAGTTGTTTTGATCTGTCGATGTGTGGATGTGTGGATGTTTGGATGTGTCGATGTGTGGATGTTTCGATGTGTGGATGTTTCGATGTGTCGATGTGTGTATGTGTCGGTGTGTGGGTGTATGGATGTGCCGATGTGTGGATGAGTGGGTGTGTCGATGTGTGGATGTGTCGATGTTTGGATGTGTGGATGTGTGGATTTGTGGATGTGTGGATTTGTGGATGTGTGGATGTGTGGATGTGTGGGTGTGTGGATGTGTGGATGTGTCTATGTGCATATGTGTGGATGTGATATTGTGTGGATGTTTGGATGTGTGGATGTGTGGATTTGTGGATGTGTGGATTTGTGGATGTGTCGATGTGTGTATGTGTAGATGTGTGGATGTGTCGGTGCGTGGATGTGAGGATGTGTCGATATGTAGATGTTTGGATGTGTGGATGTGTCGATGTGTGGATGTTTCGATGTGTGGATGTGTCGATTTGTGGATGTATGATTGTGTGGATGTGTGGAGTTGTTTTGATCTGTCGATGTGTGGATGTGTGGATGTGTGGATGTTTGGATGTGTGGATGTGTGGATGTGTCGATGTGTGGATGTGTGGATGTTTGGATGTGTGGAAGCGTGTTTGTGTGGATGTGTGGATGTGTGGAAGATTTGGTGTTTGGATGTGTGGATGTTTCGATGTGTAAATGTGTGGATATGTGTGTGTGTGGATGTGTCGATGTGTGAATGTTTGGATGTGTCGATGTGTCGATATAAGGATGTGTGGATGTGTGGAAGTGTTTGTGTGTGGATGTGTTAATATTTGGATGTGTCGATGTGTGGACGTGTGAATGTGTCGATGTGTCGATGTGTCGATGTATGGATGTGTCGATGTTTCGATGTGTAAATGTGTGGATATGTGGTTGTGGGGATGTGTTGATGTGTGGATGTGTGGATGTGCGGATGTGTGGATATGTAGATTTGTGGATGTGTGGATGTGTCGATGTGTGGATGTGTCGGTGCGTGGATGTGAGGATGTGTCGATATGTAGATGTGTGGATGTGACGATGTGTGGATGTTTCGATGTGTGGATGTTTCGATGTGTCGATGTGTGTATTTGTCGGTGTGTGGGTGTATGGATGTGCCGATGTGTGGATGAGAGGATGAGTCGATGTGTGGATGTGTCGATGTTTGCATGTGTGGATGTGTGGATTTGTGGATGTATGATTGTGTGGATGTGTGGAGTTGTTTTGATCTGTCGATGTGTGGATGTGTGGATGTTTGGATGTGTGGATGCGTGTTTGTGTGGATGTGTGGATGTGTGGAAGTGTTGGTGTGTGGATGTGTGGAAGTGTTTCGATCTGACGGAGTGTGGATGTGTCTATGTGTCGATATGTGGATGTGCCTATGTGTGTATATGTCGAAGTGTCGATGTGTGGATGTGTTAATGTTTGGATGTGTCGATGTGTGGATGTGTGGATGTGAGGAGGTGTCGATGTGTGGATGTGTGGATGTTTCGATGTGTGGATGTTTCGATGTGTCGATGTGTGTATGTGTCGGTGTGTGGGTGTATGGATGTGCCGATGTGTGGATGAGTGGATGTGTCGATGTGTGGATGTGTCGATGTTTGCATGTGTGGATGTGTGGATTTGTGGATGTATGATTGTGTGGATGTGTGGTGTTGTTTTGATCTGTCGATGAGGGGATGTGTGGATGTTTGGATGTGTGGATGTGTGAATGTGTCGGAGTGTGGATGTGCGAATTTGTGGATGTGTGGATGTGTGTATGCGTGTATGTGTGGATGTGTGGATGAGTGGATGTGTGGATGTGTCGGTGTGTCGATGTGTGGATGTTTTGATGTGGGGATGTGTGGATGTGTCGATATGTCGATTTGCCGTTGTGTGGATGTGTGGATGTGTCATTGTGTGTATGTTTCGATGTGTCGATTTGCCGTTGTGTGGATGTGTCGATTTGTCGATGTGTGGATGTGTGGATGTGTGAATGTGTCGGTGTGTGTATGTGTGGATTTGTGGATGTGTGGATGTGTGGATATGTCGAAGTGTCGATGTGTGGATGTGTGTATGTGTGGATGTGTCGATGTGTGGATGTTTTGATGTGGGGATGTGTGGATGTGTCGATGTTTCGATTTGCTGTTGTGTGGATGTGTCGATTTGTCGATGTGTGGATGTGTGGATGTGTGAATGTGTCGGTGTGTGGATTTGTGGATGTGTGGATGTGTCGATGTGTGGATGTGTGAAAGTGTGGATGTGTCGATGTGTCGATGTGAGGATGTATCGGTGAGTGAATGTGTGGGGATGTGTGGATTTGTTTCGATCTGTCGATGTGTGAATGTGTCTATGTGTCGATATGTGGATGTGCCTATGTGTGGATGTGTCGATGTGTCGATGTGTGGATGTGTCGGTGTGTGGATGTTTCGATGTATGGATGTTTCGATGTGTAAATGTGTGGATATGTGGATGTGAGGTTGTGTCGATGTGTGAATGTGTGGATGTGTCGATGTGTCGGTGTGTCGATATGTGGATGAGTGGATGTGTGGATGTGTCGATGAGTGGATGTGTGGATGTGCGGATGAGTCGATGTGTGGATGTGTGAATGCGTCGATATAAGGATGTGTGGATGTGTCGATGTGTGGATGTGACGATGTGTGGATGCGTCGAAGTGTGGGTGTGTCGATGTGTGGAAGTGTCGTTGTGTGGATGTGTCGATGTGTGGGTGTGTCGGTGTGAGGATGTGTCGATGTGTGGATGTGTTAATGTGTGGATGTGTTAATGTGTGGATGTGTCGATGTGTCGAAGAGCCGATGTGTTGGATTTGCCGATGTTTGGATGTTTGGAAGTGTGGATGTGTGAATGCCTCGATGTGTGGATTTGTCGATGTGTCGATATGTCGATGTGTCGATGTGTGGATGTGTGGATGTGTGGATGTGTGGATGTGTGGATGTGTGGATGTGTGGATGTGTGGATGTGTGGATGTATGGATGTGTGGATGTGTGGATGTGTGGATGTGTGCATGTGTGGATGTGTGGATATGTGGATGTGTGATTGTGTGGATGTGTGGATGTGAGGATGTGTGGATGTGTGGATATGCGGATGTGTGGATGTATGTATGTGTGGATATGTGGATGTATGGATATGTGGATGTGTGGAAGTGTGGATGTGCGGATGTGTGGATATGTGGATGTGTGGATGTGTCGATGTGTAAATGTGTGGATGTGTGGATGTGTGGACGTGTGAATGTGTGGATGTGTGGATATGTGGATGTGTGGATGTGTGGATTTGTGGATGTGTGGATGTGTGGATGTGTGGATGTGTGTATGTGTATATGTGTGGTTGTGTGTATGTGTATATGTGTGGATGTGTTATTGTGTTTATGTGTCGATGTGTCGATGTGTCGATGTGTGTATGTGTGTATGTGTGTATGTGTGGATGTGTGGATGTGTCGGTGTGTGGATGTGAGGATGTGTCGATATGTGGATGTGTGGATGTGTCGATGTGTGGAGGTTTTTATGTGTGGATATTTCGATGTGTTGTGGATGTGTGAATGTGTCGGTGTGTGGATGTGTGGATTTGTGGATGTGTGGATGTGTATATGTGTGGATGTGTCGATGTGTGAATGTGTGGATGTGTGGATGTGTACATGTGTGGATGTGCCTATGTGTGGATATGTCGAAGTGTCGATGTGTGGATGTGTGGATGTGTGTATGTGTGGATGAGTCGATTTGCCGTTGTGTGGATGTGTCGATTTGTCGATGTGTGGATGAGTGGATGTGCGGATGTGTCGATGTGAGGATGTGTCGATCTGTGGATGTGTGGACATCCACACATCCACACATGTGTCGATGTTTCAATTTGCCGTTGTGTGGATGTGTCGATTTGTCGATGTGTGGATGTGTGAATGTGTCGGTGTGTGGATGTGTGGATGTGTCGATGTGTGGATGTGTGAAAGTGTGGATGTGTCGATGTGTCGATGTGAGGATGTGTGAAAGTGTGGATGTGTCGATGTGTCGATGCTTGGATGTATCGATGTGTGGATGTGTGGGGATGTGTGGATGTGTGGATGTGTGTATGTGTACATGTGTGGATGTGCCTATGTGTGGATATGTCGAAGTGTCGATGTGTGGATGTGTGGATGTGTGTATGTGTGGATGAGTCGATTTGCCGTTGTGTGGATGTGTCGATTTGTCGATGTGTGGATGAGTGGATGTGTGGATGGGTTTAAGCGTTGATGTGTGGATGTTCCGATGTGTTGATGTATCGATTTGTCGATGAGTGGATGTGTGGATGTGTGGATGTGTGTATGTGTACATGTGTGGATGTGCCTATGTGTGGATATGTCGAAGTGTCGATGTGTGGATGTGTGGATGTGTGTATGTGTGGATGAGTCGATTTGCCGTTGTGTGGATGTGTCGATTTGTCGATGTGTGGATGAGTGGATGTGCGGATGTGTCGATGTGAGGATGTGTCGATCTGTGGATGTGTGGACATCCACACATCCACACATGTGTCGATGTTTCAATTTGCCGTTGTGTGGATGTGTCGATTTGTCGATGTGTGGATGTGTGAATGTGTCGGTGTGTGGATGTGTGGATGTGTCGATGTGTGGATGTGTGAAAGTGTGGATGTGTCGATGTGTCGATGTTTGGATGTATCGATGAGTGGATGTGTGGGGATGTGTGGAGTTGTTTCGATCTGTCCATGTGTGGATGTGTCTATGTGTCGATATGTGGATGTGCCTATGTGTGAATGTGTCGATGTGTCGATGAGTGGATGTGTGGATGTGTGGATGTGTCGATGTGTGGATGTGTGAATGTGTCGATATAAGTATGCTGATGTGTCGATGTGTCGATGTGTGGATGCTTCAAAGTGTGGGTGTGTCGATGTGTGGAAGTGTCGTTGTGTGGATGTGTTGATGTGTGGGTGTGTCGGTGTGAGGATGTGTCGATGTGTGGATGTGTTAATGTGTGGATGTGTTAATGTGTGGATTTGTCGATGTGTCGAAGAGCCGATGTGTTGGATTTGCCGATGTTTGGATGTTTGGAAGTGTGGATGTGTGAATGCCTCGACGTGTGGATTTGTCGATGTGTCGATATGTCGATGTGTCGATGTGTCGATGTGTGGATGTGTGGATGTGTGGATGTGTTGATGTGTGGATGTGTGGATGTGTGGATGTGTGGATGTGTGGATGTGTGAATGTGTGGATGTGTGGATGTGTGGATATGTGGATGTGTGAATGTGTGGATGTGTGGATGTATGTATGGGTGGATATGTGGATGTATGGATATGTGGATGTGTGGAAGTGTGGATGTGTGGATGTGTGGATATGTGGATGTGTGGATGTGTCGATGTGTAAATGTGTGGATGTGTGGATGTGTGGACGTTTGGATGTATGGATGTGTGGATGTGTGGATGTGTGGATGTGTGGATATGCGGATGTGTGGATGTATGTATGTGTGGATGTGTGGATGTGTGGCCGTTTGGATGTATGGATGTGTGGATGTGTGGATGTGTGGATGTGTGGATGTGTGGATGTGTGGATATGCGGATGTGTGGATGTATGTATGTGTGGATATGTTGATGTGTGGACGTGTGGATGTGTGGATATGTGGATGTGTGGATGTGTGGATTTGTGGATGTGTGGATGTGTGGATATGCGGATGTGTGGATGTATGTATGTGTGGATATGTGGATGTATGGATATGTGGATGTGTGGAATTATTGAAGTGTGGATGTGTGGATATGTGGATGAGGGGATGTGTCGATGTGTAAATGTGTGGATGTGTGGATGTGTGGACGTGTGGATGTGTGGATATGTGGATATGTGGATGTGTGGATGTGTGGATGTGTCGATGTGTGGATGTGTGGATGTATGGATGTGTGGATGTGTGGATGTGTGAATGTGTGGATGTGTGGATGTGTGGATATGTGGATCTGTTAATGTGTGGATGTGTGGATGTGTGGATTTGCGGATGTGTGGATATATGTATGTGTGGATATGTGGATGTATGGATATGTGGATGTGTGGAAGTGTGGATGTGTGGATATGTGGATGTGTGGATGTGTCGATGTGTAAATGTGTGGATGTGTGGTTGTGTGGACGTGTGGATGTGTGGATATGTGGATGTGTGGATGTGTGAATTTGTGGATGTGTGGATGTGTGGATGTGTGGATGTGTGTATGTGTATATGTGTGGATGTTTGTATGTGTATATGTGTGGATGTGTTATTGTGTTTATGTGACGATGTGTCGATGTGTGTATGTGTGTATGTGTGGATGTGTCGGCGTGTGGATGTGAGGATGTGTCGATATTTGGATGTGTGGATGTGTCGATGTGTGGAGGTTTTGATGTGTGGATATTTCGATGTGTTGATGTGTGTATGTGTTGATATGTCGGTGTGTGGGTGTATGAATGTGTCGATGTGTGGATGAGTGGATGTGTGGAAGTGTTTCGATCTGACTGTGTGTGGATGTGTGTATGTGTCTATGTGTCGATATGTGGATGTGCCAATGTGTGGATATGTCGAAGTGTCGATGTGTGGATGTTCGGATGTGTGGATGTGTCGATGTGTGGATGTTTGGATGTGGGGATGTGTGGATGTCTCGATGTGTCGATTTGATGTTGTGTGGATGTGTCGATTTGTCGATGTGTGGATGTGTGGATGTGTGGATGTCTGGATGTGTCGATGTGTGGATATGTGGATGGGTAGAAAAGTGGATAAACTTATGTGTCGATGTGAGGATGTTTGGATGTGTCGATCTGTGGATGTGTCAATGTGTGGATGTGTGGATGTTTCGATGTTTCGATGTGTCGATGCGTGTATATGTGGATGTGTGAATGTGTCGGTGTGTGGATGTGTGGATTTGTGGATGTGTGGATGTATGGAAGGGTCGATGTGTGGATGTTTGGTAGTGTGGATGTGTCGATGTGTGGATGTGTCGATGTGTGGATGTGTGGAAGTTTAGGGATGTGTGGAGTTGTTTCGATCTGTCGATGTGTGGATGTGTCTATGTGTCGATATGTGGATGTACCTATGTGTGGATGTGTCGATGTGTGGATGTGTTGAAGTGTGGATGTGTCGATGTATGGATGTGTCGATATTTCGATGTGTGGATATGTGGATGTGTGGATGTGTCGATGAGTGAATGTGTGGATGTGTCGATTTGTCGATGTTTCGATATGTGGATGTGTATATGTTTCGATGTGTGGATGTGTGGATGTGTGGATGTGTAGATGTGTGGAAGTTTGGATGTGTGTATATGTGGATGTGTGGATGCGTTTATGTGTGGATGTGTGTATGTGTGGATGTGTGGAAGAGTTGAATTGTGTATGTGTAGATGTGCCGATGTGTCGTTGTATGGATGTGTCGATGTGTGGATCTGTGGATGTGTGGATTCTTCGATATAAGGATGTGTGGATGTGTGGTTTTGTGGATGTGTCGATGTGTGGATGTGTGGATGTGTCGATGTGAGGATGCGTCGAAGTGAGGGTGTGTCGATGTGTGGATGTGTCGTTGTGTGGATGTGTCGATGTGTCGATGTGTGGGTGTGTCGGTGTGAGGATGTGTGGATGTGTTAATGTGTGGATGTGTTAATGTGTGGATGTGTGGATGTGTGGATGTGTCGATGTGTCGATGTATCGAAGAGCCGATGTGTGGATTTGCCGTGGATGTGTGGATATGCGGATGTGTGGTTGTATGGATGTGTGGATGTAAGGATTTAAGGATATGTGGATGTGTGGATGTGTTTATGTGTGAATGTGTGGATGTGTGGATGTGTGGATGTGTCGATGTGTAGATGTGTGGATGCGTGGATGTGTGGATGTGTCGATGTGTGGATGTGTGGATGTGTGGATCTGTGGATATGTGGATTTGACGATGTGTGGATCTGTGGACGTGTGGATGTGTCGAAATAAGGATGTGTGGATGTGTGTTTGTGTGGATGGGTCGATGTGTGGATGTGTGGGTGTGTCGATATAAGGATGTGTGGATGTGTGGTTGTGTGGATGTGTCGATGTGTGGAAGTGTGGATGTGTCGATGTGTGGAACAGTTGATTTGTGGATGTGTTGATGTGCCGATGTGTCGTCGAATGGATGTGTGGATGTGACGATGCGTGGATCTGTTGATGTGTGGATGTGTCGATATAAGGATGTGTGGATGTGTCGATGCGTCGAAGTGAGGGTGTGTCGATGTGTGGATGTGTCGTTGTGTGGATGTGTCGTTGTGTCGATGTGTGGGTGTGTCGGTGTGAGGATGTGTGGATGTGTTAATGTGTGGATGTGTCGATGTGTCGATGTATCGAAGAGCCGATGTGTGGATTTGCCGTGGATGTGTGGATGTGTGGATATGCGGATGTGTGGATGTGTGGATTTATGGATATGTGGATGTGTGGATGTGTTTATGTGTGAATGTGTGGATGTGTGGATGTGTCGATGTGTCGATGTGTAAATGTGTATATGTGTGGATGTGTGGACGTGTGGATGTGTGGATGAGTTTAAGCGATGATGTGTGGATGTGTGCATGTGTGGATGTTTCGATGTGTTGATGTATCGATTTGTCGATGTGTGAATGTGTGGATGTGTGGATGTGTGGATGTGTGGATGGGTGGATGTGTGGATATGTGGATATGTGGATGTGAGGTTGTGTGGATATGTGGATGTGTGGATGTGTGGATGTGTGGATGTGTGGATGTGTGTATGTGTACATGTGTGGATGTGTTATTGTGTGGATGGGTTTAAGCGTTGATGTGTGGATGAGGGCATGTGTGGATGTTTCGATGTGTTGATGTATCGATTTGTCGATGTGTGAATGTGTGGATGTGTGGATGTGTGGATGGGTGGATGTGTGGATATGTGGATATGTGGATGTGAGGTTGTGTGGATATGTGGATGTGTGGATGTGTGGATGTGTGGATGTGTGTATGTGTGTATGTGTGGATGTGTTATTGTGTGGATGTGTGGATGGGTTTAAGCGTTGATGTGTGGATGTGTGGATGTTTCGATGTGTTGATGTATCGATTTGTCGATGTTTGGATGTGTGGATGTGTGAATGTGTCGGTGTGTGGATGTGGATGTGTGAATGTGTGAATGTGTGAATGTATGGATGTGCCGATGTGTCGATTTATCGATGTGTAGATGTGTGGATGTGTGGATGTATGGATGTGTGGATGTGTGGATGTATGGATATGCGGATGTGTGGATGTATGGATGTGTGGATGTGTTATTGTGTGGATGTGTGGATGTGTGAATGTATGGGTGTGGATATATGGATATGTGGATGTGTGGATTTGTGGATGTGTAGATGTGTGGATGTGTGGATGTGTGTATGTGTATATGTGTGGATGTGATATTGTGAGGATGTGTGAATGTGTCGGTGTGTGGATGTGGATGTGTGAATGTGTGAATGTGTGGATGTGCCGATGTGTCGATTTATCGATGTGTAGATGTGTGGATGTGTGGATGTATGGATGTGTGGATGTGTGGATGTGTGGATGTGTGGATATGCGGATGTGTGGATGTATGGATGTGTGGATGTGTTATTGTGTGGATGTGCCGATGTGTCGATTTATCGATGTGTAGATGTGTGGATGTGTGGATGTATGGATGTGTGGATGTGTGGATGTGTGGATATGCGGATGTGTGGATGTATGGATGTGTGGATGTGTTATTGTGTGGATGTGTGGATGTGTGAATGTATGGATGTGTGGATATATGGATATGTGGATGTGTGGATTTGTGGATGTGTGGATGTGTGGATGTGTGTATGTGTATATGTGTGGATGTGATATTGTGTGGATGTGTCGATATGTGAATGTGTGGATGTGTGGATGAGTCGATATGTGGATGTTTCGATGTGTGGATGTTTCGATGTGTCGATGTGTGTATGTGTCGGTGTGTGGGTGTATGGATGTGCCGATGTGTGGATGAGTGGATGTGTGGATGTGTGGATGTGCCGATGTGTCGATGTGTGGATGGGTAGAAGTGTGGATGTGTGGATGTGTCGGTGTGTGGATGTGAGGATGTGTCGATATGTGGATGTGTGGATGTGTCGATGTGTGTATGTTTCGATGTGTGGATGTTTCGATGTGTCGATGTGTGTATGTGTGGATGTGTGGATGTGTCGGTGTGTGGGTGTATGGATGTGCCGATGTGAGGATGTGTGGATGTGTGGACGTGTGGATGAGTGGATGGGTTTAAGCGTTGATGTGTGGAAGTGTACATGTGTGGATGTTTCGAAGTGATGAAGTATCGATTTGTCGATGTGTGGATGTGTGGATGTGTGAATGTTTCGATGTGTGGATGTTTCGATGTGTCGATATGTGAATGTGTGTATGTGTGGATGTTTGGATGTGTCGATGTGTGGATGTGTCGATGTGTCGATGTGTGTATGTGTGGATGTGTGGATGTGTGGATGTGTCGGTGTGTGGATGTGAGGATGAGTCGATTTGTGGTTGTGTGGATGTGAGGATGTGTCTATGTGTCGATATGTGGATGTGCCTATGTGTGGATGTGGCGATGTGTCGATTTGCCTTTGTGTGGATGTGTGGATTTGTCGATGTGTGGATGTGTCGATGTGTCGATGTGTTGATGTGTCGATGTGTCGATATGTCGATGTGTCGATTTGTCGATGTGTCGATGTGTCGATGTGTGGATGTGTGAATGTGTGGATTTGTGGATATGTGGATGTGTGGATTTGTAAATGTGTGGATGTGTGGATGTGTGGATGTGTGGATATGTGGATGTGTGGATGTGTGGATGTGTGAATGTGTGGATGTGTGGATATGCGGATGTTTGGATGTATGGACGTGTGGATGTGTGAATGTATGGATATGTGGATGTGTGGATGTGTGAATGTGTGGATGTGTGGATGTGCCGATGAGTAAATGTGTGGATGAGTGCATGTGTGGACGTGTGGATGTGTGGATGGTTTTAAGCGTTGATGTGTGGATGTGTGCATGTGTGGATGTTTCGAAGTGTCTATGTGTTGATGTATCGATTTGTCGATGTGTGGATGTGTGGATGTGTGTATATGCGGATGTATGGATGTGTGGATGTGTGAATGTATGGATATGTGGATGTGTGGATGTGTGGATGTGTGAATGTGTGGATGTGTGGATGTGTGGATGTGTGGATGTGCCGATGTGTAAATGTGTGGATGTGTGCATGTGTGGACGTGTGGATGTGTGGATGGTTTTAAGAGTTGATGTGTGGATGTGTGCATGTGTGGATGTTTCGAAGTATCTTTGTGTTGATGTATCGATGTGTCGATGTGTGGATGTGTGGATGTGTGGATATGCGGATGTGTGGATGTATGGATGTGTGGATGTGTGAATGTATGGATATGTGGATGTGTGGGTGTGTGGATGTGTGGATGTGTGGATGTGTGAATGTGTGGATGTGTGGATGTGTGCATGTTTGGATGTGCCGATGTGTAAATGTGTGGATGATTGCATGTGTGGATGTGTGGATGGTTTTAAGCGTTGATATGTGGATGTGTGCATGTGAGGATGTTTCGAAGTGTCTATGTGTTGATGTATCGATTTGTGGATGTGTGGATGTGTGGATGAGTGGATGTGTGGATATGTGGATATGTGGATGTGTGGATTTGTGGATGTGTCGATGTGTCGATGTGTGGGTGTGTCGGTGTGAGGATGTGTGGATGTGTTAATGTGTGGATGTGTGGATGTGTGGATGTGTCGATGTGTAGATGTGTGGATGCGTGGATGTGTGGATGTGTCGATGTGTGGATGTGTGGATGTGTGGATCTGTGGATATGTGGATTTGACGATGTGTGGATCTGTGGACGTGTGGATGTGTCGATATAAGGATGTGTGGATGTGTGTTTGTGTGGATGGGTCGATGTGTGGATGTGTGGGTGTGTCGATATAAGGATGTGTGGATGTGTGGTTGTGTGGATGTGTCGATGTGTGGAAGTGTGGATGTGTCGATGTGTGGAACAGTTGATTTGTGGATGTGTTGATGTGCCGATGTGTCGTCGAATGGATGTGTGGATGTGACGATGCGTGGATCTGTTGATGTGTGGATGTGTCGATATAAGGATGTGTGGATGTGTCGATGTGTCGATGCGTCGAAGTGAGGGTGTGTCGATGTGTGGATGTGTCGTTGTGTGGATGTGTCGTTGTGTCGATGTGTGGGTGTGTCGGTGTGAGGATGTGTGGATGTGTTAATGTGTGGATGTGTCGATGTGTCGATGTATCGAAGAGCCAATGTGTGGATTTGCCGTGGATGTGTGGATGTGTGGATATGCGGATGTGTGGATGTGTGGATTTATGGATATGTGGATGTGTGGATGTGTTTATGTGTGAATGTGTGGATGTGTGGATGTGTCGATGTGTCGATGTGTAAATGTGTATATGTGTGGATGTGTGGACGTGTGGATGTGTGGATGGGTTTAAGCGATGATGTGTGGATGTGTGCATGTGTGGATGTTTCGATGTGTTGATGTATCGATTTGTCGATGTGTGAATGTGTGGATGTGTGGATGTGTGGATGTGTGGATGGGTGGATGTGTGGATATGTGGATATGTGGATGTGAGGTTGTGTGGATATGTGGATGTGTGGATGTGTGGATGTGTGGATGTGTGGATGTGTGTATGTGTACATGTGTGGATGTGTTATTGTGTGGATGGGTTTAAGCGTTGATGTGTGGATGAGGGCATGTGTGGATGTTTCGATGTGTTGATGTATCGATTTGTCGATGTGTGAATGTGTGGATGTGTGGATGTGTGGATGGGTGGATGTGTGGATATGTGGATATGTGGATGTGAGGTTGTGTGGATATGTGGATGTGTGGATGTGTGGATGTGTGTATGTGTGTATGTGTGGATGTGTTATTGTGTGGATGTGTGGATGGGTTTAAGCGTTGATGTGTGGATGTGTGGATGTTTCGATGTGTTGATGTATCGATTTGTCGATGTTTGGATGTGTGGATGTGTGAATGTGTCGGTGTGTGGATGTGGATGTGTGAATGTGTGAATGTGTGAATGTATGGATGTGCCGATGTGTCGATTTATCGATGTGTAGATGTGTGGATGTGTGGATGTATGGATGTGTGGATGTGTGGATGTATGGATATGCGGATGTGTGGATGTATGGATGTGTGGATGTGTTATTGTGTGGATGTGTGGATGTGTGAATGTATGGGTGTGGATATATGGATATGTGGATGTGTGGATTTGTGGATGTGTAGATGTGTGGATGTGTGGATGTGTGTATGTGTATATGTGTGGATGTGATATTGTGTGGATGTGTGAATGTGTCGGTGTGTGGATGTGGATGTGTGAATGTGTGAATGTGTGGATGTGCCGATGTGTCGATTTATCGATGTGTAGATGTGTGGATGTGTGGATGTATGGATGTGTGGATGTGTGGATGTGTGGATGTGTGGATGTGTGGATATGCGGATGTGTGGATGTATGGATGTGTTATTGTGTGGATGTGCCGATGTGTCGATTTATCGATGTGTAGATGTGTGGATGTGTGGATGTATGGATGTGTGGATGTGTGGATATGCGGATGTGTGGATGTATGGATGTGTGGATGTGTTATTGTGTGGATGTGTGGATGTGTGAATGTATGGATGTGTGGATATATGGATATGTGGATGTGTGGATTTGTGGATGTGTGGATGTGTGGATGTGTGGATGTGTGTATGTGTATATGTGTGGATGTGATATTGTGTGGATGTGTCGATATGTGAATGTGTGGATGTGTGGATGAGTCGATATGTGGATGTTTCGATGTGTGGATGTTTCGATGTGTCGATGTGTGTATGTGTCGGTGTGTGGGTGTATGGATGTGCCGATGTGTGGATGTGTGGATGTGTGGATGTGCCGATGTGTCGATGTGTGGATGGGTAGAAGTGTGGATGTGTGGATGTGTCGGTGTGTGGATGTGAGGATGTGTCGATATGTGGATGTGTGGATGTGTCGATGTGTGTATGTTTCGATGTGTGGATGTTTCGATGTGTCGATGTGTGTATGTGTGGATGTGTGGATGTGTCGGTGTGTGGGTGTATGGATGTGCCGATGTGAGGATGTGTGGATGTGTGGACGTGTGGATGAGTGGATGGGTTTAAGCGTTGATGTGTGGAAGTGTACATGTGTGGATGTTTCGAAGTGATGAAGTATCGATTTGTCGATGTGTGGATGTGTGGATGTGTGAATGTTTCGATGTGTGGATGTTTCGATGTGTCGATATGTGAATGTGTGTATGTGTGGATGTTTGGATGTGTCGATGTGTGGATGTGTCGATGTGTCGATGTGTGTATGTGTGGATGTGTGGATGTGTGGATGTGTCGGTGTGTGGATGTGGGGATGAGTCGATTTGTGGTTGTGTGGATGTGAGGATGTGTCTATGTGTCGATATGTGGATGTGCCTATGTGTGGATGTGGCGATGTGTCGATTTGCCTTTGTGTGGATGTGTCGATTTGTCGATGTGTGGATGTGTCGATGTGTGGATGTGTGGATGTGTGGATGTGTAGATGTGTGGATGTGTGGATATGTGGATTTGTGGATGCGTTTATGTGTGGATGTGTGGATGTGTCGCGGAGTCGATGTGTGGAAGAGTTGATTTGTGGATGTGTAGATGTGCCGATGTGTCGAAGAGCCGATGTGTGGATTTGCCGATGTGTGGATGTTTGGAAGTGTGGATGTGTGAATGCGTCGATGTGTGGATTTGTCCATGTGCCGATATGTCGATGTGTCGATGTGTTGATGTGTCGATGTGTCGATATGTCGATGTGTCGATTTGTCGATGTGTCGATGTGTCGATGTGTGGATGTGTGGATGTGTGAATGTGTGGATTTGTGGATATGTGGATGTGTGGATTTGTAAATGTGTGGATGTGTGGATGTGTGGATGTGTGGATATGTGGATGTGTGGATGTGTGGATGTGTGAATGTGTGGATGTGTGGATGTGCCGATGTGTAAATGTGTGGATGAGTGCATGTGTGGACGTGTGGATGTGTGGATGGTTTTAAGCGTTGATGTGTGGATGTGTGCATGTGTGGATGTTTCGAAGTGTCTATGTGTTGATGTATCGATTTGTCGATGTGTGGATGTGTGGATGTGTGTATATGCGGATGTATGGATGTGTGGATGTGTGAATGTATGGATATGTGGATGTGTGGATGTGTGAATGTGTGGATGTGTGGATGTGTGGATGTGCCGATGTGTAAATGTGTGGATGTGTGCATGTGTGGACGTGTGGATGTGTGGATGTGTGGATGGTTTTAAGAGTTGATGTGTGGATGTGTGCATGTGTGGATGTTTCGAAGTATCTTTGTGTTGATGTATCGATGTGTCGATGTGTGGATGTGTGGATGTGTGGATATGCGGATGTGTGGATGTATGGATGTGTGGATGTGTGAATGTATGGATATGTGGATGTGTGGGTGTGTGGATGTGTGGATGTGTGGATGTGTGGATGTGTGAATGTGTGGATGTGTGGATGTGTGCATGTTTGGATGTGCCGATGTGTAAATGTGTGGATGATTGCATGTGTGGATGTGTGGATGGTTTTAAGCGTTGATATGTGGATGTGTGCATGTGAGGATGTTTCGAAGTGTCTATGTGTTGATTTATCGATTTGTGGATGTGTGGATGTGTGGATGAGTGGATGTGTGGATATGTGGATATGTGGATGTGTGGATTTGTGGATGTGTGGATGTGTGGATGTGTAGATGTGAGGATGTGTGGACGTGTCGATGTGTCGGTGTGTGGTTTGCGGATGTGTCGATGTGTGTATGTATGGATGTGTCGATATGTGGATGTGTGGATGTTAGGTTGTGTCGATGGGTGGATGGGTGGATGGGTGGATGTGTGGATGTGTCGGTGTTTGGATGTGTGGAAGTG
Source organism: Chloromyia formosa (assembly GCA_964017055.1). Classification (NCBI taxonomy): domain Eukaryota; kingdom Metazoa; phylum Arthropoda; class Insecta; order Diptera; family Stratiomyidae; genus Chloromyia; species Chloromyia formosa. Next base: position 70,415,330 of record OZ024814.1, read on the forward strand.
TGGATGTGTGGATTTGTAGATGTGTCGATGTGTCGAAGTGTCGATTTGTGGATGGGTCGATGGGTGGATTTGTGGATGTGTGGATGTTAGGTTGTGTCGATGGGTGGATGGGTGGATGGGTGGATGTGTGGATGTGTCGGTGTTTGGATGTGTAGATGTGTCGATGTGTCGAAGTGTCGATGTGTGGATGTGTCGATGTGTGGATGTGTCGATCTTTGGATGTGTGGATGTGTCGATGTGTGGATGTGTGGATGTGTCGGAGTGTGGATGTGTGGATTTGTGGATGTGTCGATGTGTGGATGTGTGAAAATATGGATGTGTCGACGTGTCGATGCGTCGATGTGTCGATGTGTCGATGTGTGGATGTGTCGATATTTGGCTGTGTGGATGTGTGGGGATGTGTGGATGTGTGGAGTTGTTTCGATCTGTCGATGTGTCGATGTGTGGATGTGTCTATGTGTCTATGTGTCGATGTGTCCATATGTCGTTGTGCCAATGTGTGGATGTGTGAATATGTCGATGGGTGGATGTGTGGATTTGTCGATGTGTGGATATGTGGATGTGGGAATGTGTTGATGTGTGGATGTGTGGATGTATGGATGTGTCGATGTGTGGATGTGTGGATGTGTCGATGTGTCGATGTGTCGATGTGTCGATGTGTGGATGTGTCGATGTGTGGTTGTGTCGATGTATGGATGTGTCGATATGTCGATGTGTGGATGAGTGGCTGTGTGGATGTGTGGATGTTTGGATGTGGGGATGTGGGAATGTGTCCATGAGTGGTTGTGTGGATTTGTCGATGAGTGGAATTGTTGATGTGTCGGTGTGTGGATGTGAGAATGCGTCGATTTATTGATGCGTGGATGTGTCGATGTGTGGATGTGTCCATGTGTGGATGTTTCGATGTGTCGATGTGTGTATGTGTGGATGTGTCGGTGTGTGGATGTATGGATGTGTCGATGTGTGGATGAGTGGATGTGTCGATATGTGGATGTGTGGATGTGTCGATGTGTGGATGTGTCGATGTGTGGATGTGTCGATGTGTGGATGTGTGGATGTGTGGATGTTTGGATGTGTGGATGTGTAGAAGTGTTTCGATCTGCCGATGTGTGGATGAGTGGATGTGTCTATGTGTCGATATGTGGATGTGCCTATGTGTGGATGTGCCTATGTGTGGATGTGTCGATGTGTCGGTGTGTGGATGTGTCGATGTGTTGATGTGTCGGTGAGTGGATTTGTCGATGTATGGATGTGTCGATGTTTCGATGTGTAAATGTGTGGATATGTGGATGTGTGGATGTGTGGATGTGTGGATGTGTAGATGTGTGGGTGTGTGGATGTGAGGATGTGTGGATGTGAGGATGTGTGGATGAGTCGATGTGTGGGAGTTTCGATGTGTGGATGTGTAGATTTGTGGATGTTTCGACGTGTCGATGTGTGGATGTGTCGATGTTTAGATGTGTGGATGTGTGGATTTGTTGATGTGTGATTGTGTGGATGTGTGAAATTGTTTCGATCTGTCGATGTGTGGATGCGTGTATGTTTGGATGTGTGGATGTTTGGATGTGTGGATGTGTGGATGTGTCGGTGTGTGGATGAGTGGAAATTTGGATGTGTTAATGTTTGGATGTGTGGATGTGTGGATGTGTGGATGTGTCGATGTGTGGATGTGTGAATGTGTCGATTTATTTATGTTTCGACGTGCCGATGTGTGGATGTGTCGATGTTTCGATGGTTGGATGTGTCGATGTGTAGGTGTGTTGATTTGTCGTTGTGTGTATGTGTAAATGTGTGGAAGTGTGGATGTGTTGATGAGTGGATGTGTCGATGTGTGGATGTGTCGATGTATGGATTTGTCGATGTGTGGATATGTGGATATGTGGATGTGTGGATGTGTCGATGTGTCGATGTGTGGATGTGTCGATGTGTGGATGTTTGGATGTGGGAATGTGTGGATGTGCCGATGTGTCGATTTGTCGTTGTGTGGATGTGTCGATGTGTGGATGAGTGGATGTGTGGATGTGTCGATGTATCGATGTGTGGATGTGTCTATTTGTGGATGTGTGAATATGTCGATGGGTGGATGTGTGGATTTGTCGATGTGAGGATATGTGGATGTGGGGATGTGTTGATGTGTGGATGTGTGGATGTATGGATGTGTCGATGTGTGGATGTGTGTATGTGTGGATGCGCGTTTGTATGGATGTGTGGATGTGTGGCTGTGTGGAAGTGTTGGTGTGTGGATGTGTGAATGTTTCGATGTGTCGATGTGTGTATGTGTCGATCTAAGGATGTGTTGATGTATGGATGTGTCGATGTGTGGATGTGTTGTTGTGTGGATGTGTCGATGTGTGGGTGTGTCATTGTGAGGATGTGTCGATGTGTAGATGTTTGGATGTGTCGATGTGTCGAAAAGTCGATGTGTGGATGTGCCGATGTGTGGATGCTTTGAAGTGTGGATGTGTGAATGCGTCGATGTGTGGATTTGTCGATGTGCCCATATGTCGATGTGTCCATTTTTCGATGTGTCGATGTGTGGATGTGTGGATGTTTGGATGTGTGGATGTGTGGATGTGTGGATGTGTGGATGTGTGGAAGTGTGGATGTGTGGATGTGTGGATGTGTGGATGTGTGGATGTGTGGATGTGTGGATATGCGGATGTGTGGATTTATGGATGTGTGGATGTGTGTATGTATGAATATGTGGATGTGTGGATGTGTGAATTTGTATATGTTTGGATGTGTCGATGTGTAAATGTGTGGATGTGTGGATGTGTGGACGTGTGGATGTGTGGATGGGTTTAAGCGTTGATGCGTGGATGTGTGCGTGGGTGGATATTTCGATGTGTCTATGTGTTGATGTATCTATTTGTCGATGTGTGGATGTGTGGATGTGTGGATATGTGGATATGTGGATGTGTGGATGTGTGGATTTGTGGATGTGTGGATGTGTGGATGTGTGGATGTGTGTATGTGTATATGTGTGGATGTGTTATTGTGTGGATGTGTGGATGTATGAATGAGTATATGTGTTGATGTGTGGATGTGTTGATGTGTAGATGTGAGGATGTGTGGTTGTGTGGATGTGTCGGTGTGTGGTTTGTGGATGTGTCGATATGTGGATGTGTGGATGTGTCGATATGTGGATGTGTGGATGTTAGGATGTGTCGATGGGTGGATGTGTCGATGTGTCGATGTTTGGATGTGTGGAAGTGTGGATGTGTGGATTTGTAGATGTGTCGATATGTGGAAGTGTTGATGTATGGATGTGTGGATGTGTCGATGTGTGGATGTGTCGATCTGTGGATGTGTGTATGTGTCGATGTGTGGATGTGTGGATGTGTCGGTGTGTGGATGCGTGGATTTGTGGATGTGTGGATGTGTCGATGTGTGGATGTGTGAAAGTGTGGATGTGTCGATGTGTCGATGTGTGGATGTGTCGATCTGTGGATGTGTGTATGTGTCGATGTGTGGATGTGTGGATGTGTGGATGTGTCGGTGTGTGGATGTGTGGATTTGTGGATGTGTCGATGTGTGGATGTGTGGGGATGTGTGGATGTGTGGAGGTGTTTCGATGTGTCGATGTGTCGATGTGTGGTTGTGTCGATGTATGGATGTGTCGATGTGTGGATGAGTGGATGTGTGGATGTGTGGATGTTTGGATGTGGGGATGTGGGGATGTGTCCATGAGTTGTTGTGTGGATGTGTGGATGTGTCTATGTGTCGATGTGTCGATATGTCGATGAGCCTATGTGTGGATGTGTCGATGTGTCGATGTGTGGATGTGTGGATGTGTCGATGTGTGGAAGTTTTGATTTGTGGATGTGTAGAGGTGTCGATGTGTCGATTTGTGGATGAGTGGATGTGTGGATGTTTGGATGTGGGGAAGTATGGATGTGTCCATGTGTGGATGTGTGGATGTGTCGATGTGTTGAAGTGTTTATGTGTGGATGTGTCGATGTGTGGATGTGTGGATGTGTGGATTTTTGCATGTTTCGATGTGTGGATATGTCGATGTGTGGATGTGCGGATGTGTGGATGTTTGGGTGTGTCCATGTGTTTAAGTGTTGATTTGTGGATGGGTCGATGTGCGGATGTGTGGATGTGTGAATGTGTGGACGTGTGGATATGCGGATGTGTGGATGTATGGACGTGTGGATGTGTGAATGTATGGATATGTGGATGTGTGGATGTGTGAATGTGTGGATGTGTGGATGTGTGGATGTGCCGATTTGAAAATGTGTGGATGAGTGCATGTGTGGACGTGTGGATGTGTGGATGGTTTTAAGCGTTGATGTGTGGATGTGTGCATGTGTGGATATTTCGAAGTGTCTATGTGTTGATGTATCGATTTGTCGATGTGTCGATAATGGATGTGTGGATGTGTGTATATGCGGATGTATGGATGTGTGGATGTGTGAATGTATGGATATGTGGATGTGTGGATGTGTGAATGTGTGGATGTGTGGATGTGTGGATGTGCCGATGTGTAAATGTGTGGATGTGTGCATGTGTGGACGTGTGGATGTGTGGATGGTTTTAAGCGTTGATGTGTGGATGTGTGCATGTGTGGATGTTTCGAAGTATCTTTGTGTTGATGTATCGATGTGTCGATGCGTGGATGTGTGGATGTGTGGATATGCGGATGTGTGGATGTATGGATGTGTGGATGTGTGAATGTATGGATATGTGGATGTGTGGGTGTGTGGATGTGTGGATGTGTGAATGTGTGGATGTGTGGATGTGCCGATGTGTAAATGTGTGGATGATTGCATGTGTGGACGTGTGGATGTGTGGATGGTTTTAAGCGTTGATATGTGGATGTGTGCAAGTGAGGATGTTTCGAAGTGTCTATGTGTTAATGTATCGATTTGTCGATGTGTGGATGTGTGGATGAGTGGATGTGTGGATATGTGGATATGTGGATGTGTGGATTTGTGGATGTGTGGATGTTAGGTTGTGTCGATGGGTGGATGGGTGGATGTGTGGATGTGTCGGTGTTTGGATGTGTGGAAGTGTGGATTTGTAGATGTGTCGATGTGTCGAAGTGTCGTTGTGTGGATGTGTCGATGTGTGGATGTGTCGATCTGTGGATGTGTGGATGTGTGGATGTGAATATGTGTGGATGTGTCGATGTGTGTATGTATGGATGTGTCGATATGTGGATGTGTGGATGTTAGGTTGTGTCGATGGGTGGATGGGTGGATGTGTGGATGTGTGGATGTGTCGGTGTTTGGATGTGTGGAAGTGTGGATGTGTGGATTTGTAGATGTGTCGATGTTTCGAAGTGTCGATGTGTGGATGTGTCGATGTGTGGATGTGTCGATCTGTGGATGTGTGGATGTGTCGATGTGTGGATGTGTGGATGTGTCGGAGTGTGGATGTGTGGATTTGTGGATGTGTCGATGTGTGGATGTGTGAAAATATGGATGTGTCGACGTGTCGATGCGTCGATGTGTCGATGTGTCGATGTGTGGATGTGTCGATATTTGGCTGTGTGGATGTGTGGATGTGTGGATTTGTTTCGATCTGTCGATGTGTCGATGTGTGGATGTGTCTATGTGTCTATGTGTCGATGTGTCGATATGTCGATGTGCCAATGTGTGGATGTGTGAATATGTCGATGGGTGGATGTGTGGATTTGTCGATGTGTGGATATGTGGATGTGGGGATGTGTTGATGTGTGGATGTGTGGATGTGTGGATGTGTCGATGTGTGGATGTGTTAATGTGTCGGAGTGTGGATGTGGGGATTTGTGGATATGTCGATGTGTGGATGTGTGAAAATATGGATGTGTCGACGTGTCGATGCGTCGATGCGTCGATGTGTCGATGTGTGGATGTGTCGATATTTGGCTGTGTGGATGTGTGGATGTGTGGATTTGTTTCGATCTGTCGATGTGTCGATTTGTGGATGTGTCTATGTGTCGATGTGTCGATATGTCGATGTGCCAATGTGTGGATGTGTGAATATGTCGATGGGTGGATGTGTGGATTTGTCGATGTGTGGATATGTGGATGTGGGGATGTGTTGATGTGTGGATGTGTGGATGTATGGATGTGTCGATGTGTGGATGTGTCGATGTGTCGATGTGTGGATCTGTCGATGTGTGGTTGTGTCGATGTATGGATGTGTCGATATGTCGATGTGTGGATGAGTGGCTGTGTGGATGTGTGGATGTTTGGATGTGGGGATGTGGGAATGAGTCCATGAGTGGTTGTGTGGATGTGTCGATGTGTGGAAGTGTTGATGTGTCGGTGTGTGGATGTGAGAATGCGTCGATATGTTGATGTGTGGATGTGTCGATGTGTGGATGTGTCCATGTGTGGATGTTTCGATGTGTCGATGTGTGTATGTGTGTATGTGTGGATGTGTCGGTGTGTGGATGTATGGATGTGTCGATGTGTGGATGAGTGGATGTGTCGATATGTGGATGTGTGGATGTGTCGATGTGTGGATGTGTCGATGTGTGGATGTGTCGATGTGTGGATGTGTGGATGTGTGGATTTTTGGATGTGTGGATGTGTAGAAGTGTTTCGATCTGCCGATGTGTGGATGAGTGGATGTGTCTATGTGTCGATATGTGGATGTGCCTATGTGTGGATGTGTCGATGTGTCGGTGCGTGGATGTGTCGATGTGTTGATGTGTCGGTGTGTGGATTTGTCGATGTATGGATGTGTCGATGTTTCGATGTGTAAATATGTGGATATGTGGATGTGTGGATGTGTCGATGTGTGAATGTGTGGATGTGTGGATGTGTAGATGTGTGGGTTTGTGGATGTGAGGATGTGTGGATGTGAGGATGTGTGGATGTGTCGATGCGTGGATGTTTCGATGTGTGGATGTGTAGATTTGTGGATGTTTCGACGTGTCGATGTGTGGATGTGTCGATGTTAAGATGTGTGAATGTGTGGATTTGTTGATGTGTGATTGTGTGGATGTGTGAAATTTTTTCGATTTGTCGATGTGTGGATGCGTGTATGTGTGGATGTGTGGATGTTTGGATGTGTGGATGTGTGGATGTGTCGGTGTGTGGATGAGTGGAAATTTGGATGTGTTAATGTTTGGATGTGTCGATGTGTGGATGTGTGGATGTGTGGATGTGTGAATGTGTCGATTTATTTATGTTTCGACGTGCCGATGTGTGGATGTGTCGATGTTTCGATGGTTGGATGTGTCGATGTGTAGGTGTGTTGATTTGTCGTTGTGTGTATGTGTAAATGTGTGGAAGTGTGGATGTGTTGATGAGTGGATGTGTCGATGTGTGGATGTGTAAATGTGTGGAAGTGTGGATGTGTTGATGAGTGGATGTGTCGATGTGTGGATGTGTCGATGTATGGATTTGTCGATGTGTGGATGTGTGGATATGTGGATGTGTGGATGTGTCGATGTGTGGATGTGTCGATGTGTGGATGTTTGGATGTGGGGATGTGTGGATGTGCCGATGTGTCGATTTGTCGTTGTGTGGATGTGTCGATGTGTGGATGAGTGGATGTGTGGATGTGTCGATGTATCGATGTGTGGATGTGTCTATTTGTGGATGTGTGAATATGTCGATGGGTGGATGTGTGGATTTGTCGATGTGTGGATATGTGGATGTGGGGATGTGTTGATGTGTGGATGTATGGATGTGTCGATGTGTGGATGTGTGTATGTGTGGATGCGCGTTTGTGTGGATGTGTGGAAGTGTGGCTGTGTATAAGTGTTGGTGTGTGGATGTGTGAATGTTTCGATGTGTCGATGTGTGGATGAGTGGATGTGTGGATGTGTGGATGTGTCGATGTGTGGATGTGTGGATGGGTAGAAGTGTGGATAAATTTATGTGTTGATGGGAGTATTTTTGGATGTGTCGATGTGTAGGTGTGTTGATTTGTCGTTGTTTGTATGTGTAAATGTGTGGAAGAGTGGATATGTGGATGTGGGGATGTGTTGATGTGTGGATGTGTGGAAGTATGGATGTGTGGATGTGTGGATGTGTGGATGTGTGGATGCGCGTTTGTGTGGATGTGTGGATGTGTGGCTGTGTGGAAGTGTTGGTGTGTGGATGTGTGAATGTTTCGATGTGTCGATGTGTGTATGTGTGTATGTGTCGATGTATGGATGTGTCGATGTGTTTATGTGTGGATGTGGCGATGTGAGGATGTGTCGATCTGTGGATGTGTGGATGTGTCAATGTGTGGATGTGTGGATGTTTCGATGTGTCGTTGCGTGTATGTGTGGATGTGTGAATGTGTCGGTTTGTGGATGTGTGGATTTGTGGATGTGTGGATGTATGGATGTATCGATGTGTGGATGTGTGAAAGTGTGGATGTGTCGATGTGTCGATGTGTGGATGTAACCATGTGTGGATGGGTGGATGTGTGGGGATGTGTGGGGTTTTTTTGGATCTGTCGATGTGTGGATGTGTGGATGTATCTATGTGTCGATATGTGGATGCGCGTTTGTGTGGATGTGTGGATGTGTGGCTGTGTGGAAGTGTTGGTGTGTGGATGTGTGAATGTTTCGATGTGTCGATGTGTGTATGTGTGTATGTGTCGATGTATGGATGTGTCGATGTGTGTATGTGTGTATGTGTCGATGTTTGGATGTGTCGATGTGTTTATGTGTGGATGTGGCGATGTGAGGATGTGTCGATCTGTGGATGTGTGGATGTGTCAATGTGTGGATGTGTGGATGTTTCGATGTGTCGTTGCGTGTATGTGTGGATGTGTGAATGTGTCGGTTTGTGGATGTGTGGATTTGTGGATGTGTGGATGTATGGATGTATCGATGTGTGGATGTGTGAAAGTGTGGATGTGTCGATGTTTCGATGGTTGGATGTGTCGATGTGTAGGTGTGTTGATTTGTCGTTGTGTGTATGTGTAAATGTGTGGAAGTGTGGATGTGTTGATGAGTGGATGTGTCGATGTGTGGATGTGTAAATGTGTGGAAGTGTGGATGTGTTGATGAGTGGATGTGTCGATGTGTGGATGTGTCGATGTATGGATTTGTCGATGTTTGGATGTGTGGATATGTGGATGTGTGGATGTGTGGATGTGTGGATGTGTCGATGTGTGGATGTGTCGATGTGTGGATGTTTGGATGTGGGGATGTGTAGATGTGCCGATGTGTCGATTTGTCGTTGTGTGGATGTGTCGATGTGTGGATGAGTGGATGTGTGGATGTGTCGATGTATCGATGTGTGGATGTGTCTATTTGTGGATGTGTGAATATGTCGATGGGTGGATGTGTGGATTTGTCGATGTGTGGATATATGGATGTGGGGATGTGTTGATGTGTGGATGTGTGGATGTATGGATGTGTCGATGTGTGGATGTGTGTATGTGTGGATGCGCGTTTGTGTGGATGTGTGGAAGTGTGGCTGTGTATAAGTGTTGGTGTGTGGATGTGTGAATGTTTCGATGTGTCGATGTGTGGATGAGTGGATGTGTGGATGTGTGGATGTGTCGATGTGTGGATGTGTGGATGGGTAGAAGTGTGGATAAATTTATGTGTTGATGGGAGGATTTTTGGATGTGTCGATGTGTAGGTGTGTTGATTTGTCGTTGTTTGTATGTGCAAATGTGTGGAAGAGTGGATATGTGGATGTGGGGATGTGTTGATGTGTGGATGTGTGGAAGTATGGATGTGTGGATGTGTGGATGTGTGGATGTGTGGATGCGCGTTTGTGTGGATGTGTGGATGTGTGGCTGTGTGGAAGTGTTGGTGTGTGGATGTGTGAATGTTTCGATGTGTCGATGTGTGTATGTGTGTATGTGTCGATGTATGGATGTGTCGATGTGTTTATGTGTGGATGTGGCGATGTGAGGATGTGTCGATCTGTGGATGTGTGGATGTGTCAATGTGTGGATGTGTGGATGTTTCGATGTGTCGTTGCGTGTATGTGTGGATGTGTGAATGTGTTGGTTTGTGGATGTGTGGATTTGTGGATGTGTGGATGTATGGATGTATCGATGTGTGGATGTGTCGATCTGTGGATGTGTCGATGTATGGATGTGTCGATTTTTCGATGTGTAAATGTGTGGATATGTGGATGTGTGGATGTGTCGATGTGTGAATGTGTGGATGTGTCGATGTGTCAGTGTGTCGATGAGTGGAAGAATTGATTCGAGGATGTGTAGATGTGCCGATGTGTCGTTGTATGGAAGTGTGGATGTGTGGATGTGTGTGTGGATGTGTAGATGTGTCGATGTGTGGATGTATGGATGAGTGGATGTGTCGATCTAAGGATGTGTTGATGTGTGGATGTGTGGATGTGTCGATATAAGGATGTGTGGATGTGTCGATGTGTGGATGTGTCGATGTGTGGATGCGTCGAAGTGTGGATGTGTGGATGTGTTGTTGTGTGGATGTGTCGATGTGTGGGTGTGTCGGTGTGAGGATGTGTCGATGTGTAGATGTTTGGATGAGTCGATGTGTCGAAAAGTCGATGTGTGGATGTGCCGATGTGTGGATGCTTGGAAGTGTGGATGTGTGAATGCGTCGATGAGTGGATTTGTCGATGTGCCGATAAGTCGATGTGTCGATGTGTCCATTTTTCGATGTGTCGATGTGTGGATGTGTGGATGTTTGAATGTGTGGATGTGTGGATGAGTGGATGTGTGGAAGTGTGGATGTGTGGATGTGTGGATGTGTGGATGTGTGGATGTGTGGATGTGTGGATGTGTGGATATGCGGATGTGTGGATGTATGGATATGTGGATGTGTGGATGTACGAATATGTGGATGTGTGGATGTGTGAATTTGTATATGTGTGAATGTGTCGATGTGTAAATGTGTGGATGTGTGGATGTGTGCACGTGTGGATGTGTGGATGGGTTTAAGCGTTGATGCGTGGATGTGTGCGTGTGTGGATATTTCGATGTGTCTATGTGTTGATGTATCTATTTGTCGATGTGTCGATGTGTGAATGTGTGGATGTGTGGATATGTAGATGTGTGGATGTGTCAGTGTGTCGATGAGTGGAAGAATTGATTCGAGGATGTGTAGATGTGCCGATGTGTCGTTGTATGGAAGTGTGGATGTGTGGATGTGTAGATGTGTCGATGTGTGGATGTATGGATGAGTGGATGTGTCGATCTAAGGATGTGTTGATGTGTGGATGTGTGGATGTGTCGATATAAGGATGTGTGGATGTGTCGATGTGTGGATGTGTCGATGTGTGGATGCGTCGAAGTGTGGATGTGTGGATGTGTTGTTGTGTGGATGTGTCGATGTGTGGGTGTGTCGGTGTGAGGATGTGTCGATGTGTAGAAGTTTGGATGAGTCGATGTGTCGAAAAGTCGATGTGTGGATGTGCCGATGTGTGGATGCTTGGAAGTGTGGATGTGTGAATGCGTCGATGTGTGGATTTGTCGATGTGCCGATAAGTCGATGTGTCCATTTTTCGATGTGTCGATGTGTGGATGTGTGGATGTTTGAATGTGTGGATGTGTGGATGTGTGGATGTGTGGATGTGTGGAAGTGTGGATGTGTGGAAGTGTGGATGTGTGGATGTGTGGATGTGTGGATGTGTGGATGTGTGGATGTGTGGATATGTAGATGTGTGGATGTGTGGATGTGTGGATTTGTGGATGTGTGGATGTGTGCATGTGTGCATGTGTGTATGTGTATATGTGTGGATGTGTTATTGTGTGGATGTGTGGATGTGTGAATGTGTATATGTGTTGATGTGTGGATGTGTGGATGTGTAGATGTGAGGATGTGTGGTTGTGTGGATGTGTCGGTGTGTGGTTTGTTGATGTGTCGATGTGTGGATGTGTGGATGTGTCGATATGTGGATGTGTGGATGTTAGGATGTGTCGATGGGTGGATGTGTCGATGTGTCGATGTTTGGATGTGTGGAAGTGTGGATGTGTGGATTTGTAGATGTGTCGATATGTGGAAGTGTTGATGTATGGATGTGTGGATGTGTCGATGTGTGGATGTGTCGATTTGTGGATGTGTCGATGTGTCGATGTGCCTATGTGTGGATGTGTCGAAGTGTCGATGTGTGGATGTGTGGATGTTTCGATGTGTGGTTGTGTCGATGTATGGATGTGTCGATGTGTCGATGTGCGGATGAGTGGATGTGTGGATGTCTGGATGTTTGGATGTGGGGATGTGGGGATGTGTCCATGAATGTTTGTGTGGATGTGTCGATGTGTGGAAGTGTTGATGTGTGGATGTGTCGATGTGTGGATGTATGGATGTGTGCATGTTTCGATGTGTGCATGTTTCGATGTGTGGATGTTTCGATGTGTGGATGTGTAGATGTGTGGATGTGTCGAAGTGTGGAATTGTTGATTTGTGGATGCGTCGAAGTGTGGATGTGTGGATGTGTTGTTGTGTGGATGTGTCGATGTGTGGGTGTGTCGGTGTGAGGATGTGTCGATGTGTAGATGTTTGGATGTGTCGATGTGTCGAAAAGTCGATGTGTAGATGTGTCCATTTTTCGATGTGTCGATGTGTCGATATGTCGATGTGCCTATGTGTGGATGTGTCGAAGTGTCGATATGTGGATGTGTGGATGTTTCGATGTGTGGTTTTGTCGATGTATGGATGTGTCGATGTGTGGATGAGTTGATGTCTGGATGTTTGGATGTGGGGATGTGTCCATGAGTGTTTGTGTGGATGTGTCGATGTGTTGAAGTGTTGATTTGTGGATGTGTGGATGTTTCGATTTGTGGTTTTGTCGATGTATGGATGTGTCGATATGTGGAAGTGTTGATGTATGGATGTGTGGATGTGTCGATCTGTCGATGTGTGGATGTGTGGATGTGTGGATGTTTCGATGTGTGGTTGTGTCGATGTATGGATGTGTCGATGTGTGGATGAGTGGATGTGTGGATGTCTGGATGTTTGGATGTGGGGATGTGTCCATGAGTGTTTGTGTGGATGTGTCGATGTGTGGAAGTGTTGAAGTGTGAATGAGTCGATGTGTCGATTTGTGGATGTGTGCATGTGTGCATGTTTCGATGTGTGTGTGTGTCGAGGTGTGGATGTGTAGATGTGTGGATGTGTCGATGTGTGGAAGTGTTGATTTGTGGATGTGTAGAGGTGTCGATGTGTTTGTGTGGATGTTTGGATGTGGGGATGTGTGGATGTGTCCATGTGTGGATGTGTCGATGTGTGGAAGAGTTTTTGCGTGGATGTGTCGATGTGTGGATGTTTGCATGTTTTGATGTGTGGATTTGTCGATGTGTGGATGTGCGGATGTGTGGATGTGTGAAAGTGTGGATGTGTCGATGTGTGGAAGTGTTGATTTGTGGATGTGAAAATGTGTCGATGTGTGGATGTGTCGATGTGTGGAAGTGTCCTTGTGTGGATGTGTCGATTTGTCGATGTGTGGATGTGTGGATGTGTGCATGTGTGGATGTGTGGAGGTGTGGATGTTTCGATGTGTGGTTGTGAGGATGTGTGGATGTGAGGATGTGTGGATGTGTTATTGTGTGGATGTGTCGATGTGTGGCTGTGTGGATGTGTGGGGATGTCGATGTGTCGATGTGTGGATGAGTGGATGTGTGGATGTTTGGATGTGGGGATGTGTCCATGAGTGTTTGTGTCGATGTGTCGATATGTCGATGTGCCTATTTGTGGAAGTGTCGATGTGTCGATTTGTGGATGTGTGGATGTGTCGATGTGTGGTTGTGTCGATGTATGGATGTGTCGATGTGTCGATGTGTGGATGAGTGGATGTGTGGATGTTTGGATGTTTGGATGTGGGAATGTGTCCATGAGTGTTTGTGTGGATGGGTCGATGTGTGGAAGTGTTGATGTGTGGATGTGTCGATGTGTGGATGTGTGGGTGTGTGGATGTGTGCAAGTTTCGATGTGTGGATGTGTCGATGTGTGGATGTGAAGATGTGTGGATGTGTCGTTCTGTGGATGTGTGGATGTGTGGATGTGTCGGAGTGTGGATGTGTGGATTTGTGGATATGTCGATGTGTGGATGTGTGAAAATATGGATGTGTCGACGTGTCGATGCGTCGATGTGTCGATGTGTCGATATTTGGCTCTGTGGATGTGTGGGGATGTGTGGATGTGTGGAGTTGTTTCGATCTGTCGATGTGTCGATGTGTGGATGTGTCTATATGTCTATGTGTCGATGTGTCGATATGTCGATGTGCCAATGTGTGGATGTGTGAATATGTCGATGGGTGGATGTGTGGATTTGTCGATGTGTGGATATGTGGATGTGGGGATGTGTTGATGTGTGGATGTGTGGATGTATGGATGTGTCGATGTGTGGATGTGTCGATGTGTCGATGTGTGGATGTGTCGATGTGTGGTTGTGTCGATGTATGGATGTGTCGATATGTCGATGTGTGGATGAGTGGCTGTGTGGATGTGTGGATGTTTGGATGTAGGGATGTGGGAATGTGTCCATGAGTGGTTGTGTGGATGTGTCGATGTGTGGAAGTGTTGATGTGTCGGTGTGTGGATGTGAGAATGCGTCGATATATTGATGTGTGGATGTGTCGATGTGTGGATGTGTCCATGTGTGGATGTTTTGATGTGTCGATGTGTGTATGTGTGTATGTGTGGTTGTGTCGATGTGTGGATGTGTAGAGGTGTCGATGTGTCGATGTGTGGATGAGTGGATGTGTGGATGTTTGGATGTGGGGATGTGTGGATGTGTCCATGTGTGGATGAGTGAATGTGTCGATGTGTGGAATTGTTTATGTGTGGATGTGTCGATGTGTGGATGTGTGGATGTTTGCATGTTTCGATGTGTGGATGTGTCGATGTGTGGATGTGCGGATGTGTGGATGTTTGGATGTGTCCATGTGTTTAAGTGTTGATTTGTGGATGTGTAGATGTGTCGATGTTTGGATGTGTCGATATGTGGATGTGTCCTTGTGTGGATGTGTGGATGTGTCTATGTGTCTTTGTGTGGATGTGTCGATGTGTGGATGTGTAAATGTGTGGATGTGTCGATGTGTCGAAGAGTTGATGTGTGGATGTCCCGATGTGTGGATATTTGAAAGTGTGGATATGTGAATGCGTCGATGAGTGGATCTGTCGATGTTTCGATATGTCGATGTGTCGATTTGTCGATGTGTCGATGTGTGGATGTGTGGATATGTGGATATGTGGATGTGTGGATATTTGCAGGTGTGGATGTGTGGATGTTTCGATGTGTGGTTGTGGGGATGTGTGGATGTGAGGATGTGTGGATGTGTTATTGTGTGGATGTGTCGATGTGTGGCTGTGTGGATGTGTGGGGATGTCGATGTGTCGATGTGTGGATGAGTGGATGTGTGGATGTTTGGATGTGGGGATGTGTCCATGAGTGTTTGTGTCGATGTGTCGATATGTCGATGTGCCTATTTGTGGATGTGTCGATGTGTCGATTTGTGGATGTGTGGATGTGTCGATGTGTGGTTGTGTCGATGTATGGATGTGTCGATGTGTCGATGTGTGGATGAGTGGATGTGTGGATGTTTGGATGTTTGGATGTGGGGATGTGTCCATGAGTGTTTGTGTGGATGGGTCGATGTGTGGAAGTGTTGATGTGTGGATGTGTCGATGTGTGGATATGTGGGTGTGTGGATGTGTGCAAGTTTCGATGTGTGGATGTGTCGATGTATGGATGTGAAGATGTGTGGATGTGTCGATCTGTGGATGTGTGGATGTGTCGATGTGTGGATGTGTGGATGTGTCGGAGTGTGGATGTGTGGATTTGTGGATGTGTCGATGTGTGGATGTGTGAAAATATGGATGTGTCGACGTGTCGATGCGTCGATGTGTCGATGTGTCGATGTGTCGATGTGTGGATGAGTGGATGTGTGGATGTTTGGATGTGGGGATGTGTCCATGAGTGTTTGTGTCGATGTGTCGATATGTCGATGTGCCTATTTGTGGATGTGTCGATGTGTCGATTTGTGGATGTGTGGATGTGTCGATGTGTGGTTGTGTCGATGTATGGATGTGTCGATGTGTCGATGTGTGGATGAGTGGATGTGTGGATGTTTGGATGTTTGGATGTGGGAATGTGTCCATGAGTGGTTGTGTGGATGTGTCGATGTGTGGAAGTGTTGATGTGTCGGTGTGTGGATGTGAGAATGCGTCGATATATTGATGTGTGGATGTGTCGATGTGTGGATGTGTCCATGTGTGGATGTTTCGATGTGTCGATGTGTGTATGTGTGTATGTGTGGTTGTGTCGATGTATGGATGTGTAGAGGTGTCGATGTGTCGATGTGTGGATGAGTGGATGTGTGGATGTTTGGATGTGGGGATGTGTGGATGTGTCCATGTGTGGATGTGTGAATGTGTCGATGTGTGGAATTGTTTATGTGTGGATGTGTCGATGTGTGGATGTGTCGATGTGTGGATGTGTGGATGTTTGCATGTTTCGATGTGTGGATGTGTCGATGTGTGGATGTGCGGATGTGTGGATGTTTGGATGTGTCCATGTGTTTAAGTGTTGATTTGTGGATGTGTAAATGTGTCGATGTTTGGATGTGTCGATATGTGGATGTGTCCTTGTGTGGATGTGTGGATGTGTGTATGTGTCTTTGTGTGGATGTGTCGATGTGTGGATGTGTAAATGTGTGAATGTGTCGATGTGTCGAAGAGTTGATGTGTGGATGTTTGAAAGTGTGGATATGTGAATGCGTCGATGAGTGGATCTGTCGATGTTTCGATATGTCGATGTGTCGATTTGTCGATGTGTCGATGTTTGGATGTGTGGATATATGGATATGTGGATGTGTGGATATTTGGAGGTGTGGATGTGTGGATGTGTGGATGTGTGGATGGGTGGATGTGTGGATGTGTCGGTGTTTGGATGTGTGGAAGTGTGGATGTGTGGATTTGTAGATGTGTCGATGTGTCGAAGTGTCGATGTGTGGATGTGTCGATGTGTGGATGTGTCGATGTGTGGATGTGTCGATCTGTGGATGTGTGGATGTGTCGATGTGTGGATGTGTGGATGTGTCGGAGTGTGGATGTGTGGATTTGTGGATGTGTCGATGTGTGGATGTGTGAAAATATGGATGTGTCGACGTGTCGATGAGTCGATGTGTCGATGTGTCGATGTGTGGATGTGTCGATGTGTGGTTGTGTCGATGTATAGATGTGTCGAAATGTCGATGTGTGGATGAGTGGCTGTGTGGATGTTTGGATGTAGGGATGTGGGAATGTGTCCATGAGTGGTTGTGTGGATGTGTCGATGTGTGGAAGTGTTGATGTGTCGGTGTGTGGATGTGAGGATGCGTCGATATATTGATGTGTGGATGTGTCGATGTGTGGATGTGTCCATGTGTGGATGTTTCGATGTGTCGATGTGTGTATGTGTCGGTGTGTGGATGTATGGATGTGTCGATGTGTGGATGAGTGGATGTGTCGATATGTGGATGTGTGGATGCGTCGATGTGTCGATGTGTCGATGTGTGGATGTGTCGATATTTGGCTGTGTGGATGTGTGGGGATGTGTGGATGTGTGGAGTTGTTTCGATCTGTCGATGTGTCGATGTGTGGATGTGTCTATGTGTCTATGTGTCGATGTGTCGATATGTCGATAAGCCAATGTGTGGATGTGTGAATATGTCGATGGGTGGATGTGTGGATTTGTCGATGTGTGGATATGTGGATGTGGGGATGTGTTGATGTGTGGATGTGTGGATGTGTGGATGTATGGATGTGTCGATGTGTGGATGTGTCGATGTGTCGATGTGTGGATGTGTCGATGTGTGGTTGTGTCGATGTATGGATGTGTCGATATGTCGATGTGTGGATGAGTGGCTGTGTGGATGTGTGGATGTTTGGATGTGGGGATGTGAGAATGTGTCTATGAGTGGTTGTGTGGATGTGTCGATGTGTGGAAGTGTTGATGTGTGGATGTGTGGATGTGTCGATGTGTGGATGTGTGGATGTGTTGATGTGTGGATGTGTGGATGTGTGGATGTGTGGATATGCGGATGTGTGGATGTATGGATGTGTGGATGTGTGGATGTATGAATATGTGGATGTGTGGATGTGTGAATGTGTATATGTGTGGATGTGTGGATGTGTGGATGTGTCGATGTGTGGTTGTGTCGATGTATGGATGTGTCGATATGTCGATGTGTGGATGAGTGGCTGTGTGGATGTGTGGATGTTTGGATGTAGGGATGTGGGAATGTGAGAATGTGTCTATGAGTGGTTGTGTGGATGTGTCCATGTGTGGATGTTTCGATGTGTCGATGTGTGTATGTGTGTATGTGTGGATGTGTCGGTGTGTGGATGTGTCGATGTGTGGATGAGTGGATGTGTCGATATGTGGATGTGTGGATGTGTTGATGTGTGGATGTGTCGATGTGTGGATGTGTGGATGTGTCGATGTGTGGATGTGTAAATGTGTCGATTTATTTATGTTTCGACGTGCCAAAATGTGGATGTGTCGATGTTTCGATGGTTGGATGTGTCGATGTGTAGGTGTGTTGATTTGTCGTTGTTTGTATGTGTAAATGTGTGGAAGTGTGGATGTGTTGATGAGTGGATGTGTCGATGTGTGGATGTGTCGATGTATGGATTTGTCGATGTGTGGATGTGTGGATATGTGGATGTGTGGATGTGTGGATGTGTGGATGTGTCGATGTGTGGATGTGTCGATGTGTGGATGTTTGGATGTGGGGATGTGTGGATGTGCCGATGTGTCTATTTGTCGTTGTGTGGATGTGTCGATGTGTGGATGAGTGGATGTGTGGATGTGTCGATGTATCGATGTGTGGATGTGTCTATTTGTGGATGTGTGAATATGTCGATGGGTGGATGTGTGGATTTGTCGATGTGTGGATATGTGGATGTGGGGATGTGTTGATGTGTGGATGTATGGATGTGTCGATGTGTGGATGTGTGTATGTGTGGATGCGCGTTTGTGTGGATGTGTGGCTGTGTGGAAGTGTTGGTGTGTGGATGTGTGAATGTTTCGATGTGTCGATGTGTGTATGTGTGGATGTGTGGATGTGTGAATGTGTCGGTGTGTGGGTGTATGGATATGTAGATGTGTGGATGAGTGGATGTGTGGATGTGTGGATGTGTGGATGTGTGGATGGGTAGAAGTGTGGATAAATTTATGTGTTGATGGGAGGATTTTTGGATGTGTCGATGTGTAGGTGTGTTGATTTGTCGTTGTGTGTATGTGTAAATGTGTGGAAGAGTGGATATGTGGATGTGGGGATGTGTTGATGTGTGGATGTGTGGATGCATGGATGTGTCGATGTGTGGATGTGTGGATGCGCGTTTGTGTGGATGTGTGGCTGTGTGGAAGTGTTGGTGTGTGGATGTGTGAATGTTTCGATGTGTCGTTGTGTGTATGTGTGTATGTGTCGATGTATGGATGTGTCGATGTGTTTATGTGTGGATGTGGCGATGTGGGAATGTGTCGATCTGTGGATGTGTGGATGTGTCAATGTGTGGATGTTTCAATGTGTCGATGCGTGTATGTGTGGATGTGTGAATGTGTCGGTTTGTGGATGTGTGGATTTGTGGATGTGTTGATGTATGGATGTATCGATGTGTGGTTGTGTGAAAGTGTGGATGTGTCGATGTGTCGATGTGTGGATGTATCGATGTGTGGATGGGTGGATGTGTGGGGATGTGTGGAGTTTTTTGTATCTGTCGATGTGTGGATGTGTGGATGTATCTATGTGTCGATATGTGGATGTGCCTATGTGTGGATGTGTCGATGTGTGGATGTGTCGATGTGTGGATGTGTCGATGTATGGATGTGTCGATTTTTCGATGTGTAAATGTGTGGATATGTGGACGTGTGGATGTGTCGATGTGTGGATGGGTGGATGTGTGGATGTGTCGATGTGTGGATGTGTGGATGGGTAGAAGTGTGGATAAATTTATGTGTTGATGGGAGGATTTTTGGATGTGTCGATGTGTAGGTGTGTTGATTTGTCGTTGTGTGTATGTGTAAATGTGTGGAAGAGTTGATGTGTCGATGTGTCGATATGTGGATGTCTGGATGTGTCGATGTGTTGAAGTGTTTATGTGTGGATGTGTCGATGTGTGGATGTGTGGATTTTTGCATGTTTCGATGTGTGGATATGTCGATGTGTGGATGTGCGGATGTGTGGATGTTTGGATGGGTGGATGTTTGGATGTGTCCATGTGTTTAAGTGTTGATTTGTGGATGTGTCGATGTGTGGATGTGTCGATGTGCCTATGTGTGGATGTGTCGAAGTGTCGATGTGGGGATGTGTGGATGTTTCGATGTGTTGTTGTGTCGATGTATGGATGTGTCGATGTGTCGATGTGTGGATGAGTGGATGTGTGGATGTCTGGATGTTTGGATGTGGGGAAGTGTGGATGTGTCCATGTGTGGATGTGTGGATGTGTCGATGTGTTGAAGTGTTTATGTGTGGATGTGTCGATGTGTGGATGTGTGGATTTTTGCATGTTTCGATGTGTGGATATGTCGATGTGTGGATGTGCGGATGTGTGGACGTTTGGATGTGTGGATGTTTGGATGTGTCCATGTGTTCAAGTGTTGATTTGTGGATGTGTAGATGTGTCGATGTGTGGATGTGTCGATGTGCCTATGTGTGGATGGGTCGAAGTGTCGGTGTGTGGATGTGTGGATGTTTCGATGTGTGGTTGTGTCGATGTATGGATGTGTCGATGTGTCGATGTGTGGATGAGTGGATGTGTGGATGTCTGGATGTTTCGATGTGTGGATGTGTAGATGTGTGGATGTGTCGATGTGTGGAAGTGTTGATTTGTGGATGTGTAGAGGTGTCGATGTGTTTGTGGCTGTGTGGATGTGTGTAGGTGTTTCGATCTGTCGATGTGTGGATGTGTGGATGTGTCTATGTGTCGATGTGTCGATATGTCGATGTGCCTATGTGTGGATGTGTTGAAGTGTCGATGTGTGGATGTGTGGATGTTTCGATGTGTGGTTGTGTCGATGTATGGATGTGTCGATGTGTGGATGAGTGGATGTGTGGATGTCTGGATGTTTGGATGTGTCCATGAGTGTTTGTGTGGATGTGTCCATGTGTGGAAGTGTTGATGTGTGGATGTGTCGATGTGTCGATTTGTGGATGTGTGCATGTGTGCATGTTTCGACGTGTGGATGTGTCAATGTGTGGATGTGTAGATGTGTGGATGTGTCGATGTGTGGAAGTGTTGATTTGTGGATGTGTAGAGGTGTCGATGTGTTTGTGTGGATGTTTGGATGTGGGGATGTGTGGATGTGTGGATGTGTGGATGTGTCTATGTGTGGAAGTGTTTATGTTTGGATGTGTCGATGTGTGGATGTGTGGATGTTTGCATGTTTTGATGTGTGGATTTGTCGATGTGTGGATGTGCGGATGTGTGGATGTGTGAAAGTGTGGATGTGTCGATGTGTGGAAGTGTTGATTTGTGGATGTGAAAATGTGTCGATGTGTGGATGTGTCGATGTGTGGATGTGTCCTTGTGCGGATGTGTGGATGTGTCGATTTGTCGATGTGTGGATGTGTGCATGTGTGGATGTGTGGATGTGTGGAGTTGTGGATGTTTCGATGTGTGGTTGTGTGGATGTGTGGATGTGAGGATGTGTGGATGTGTTATTGTGTGGATGTGTCGATGTGTGGCTGTGTGGATGTGTGGGGATGTCGATGTGTCGATGTGTGGATGAGTGGATGTGTGGATGTTTGGATGTGGGGATGTGTCCATGAGTGTTTGTTTGGATGGGTCGATGTGTAGAAGTGTCGATGTGTGGATGAGTGGATGTGTGGATGTTTGGATGTGGGGATGTGTGGATGTGTCCTTGTGTGGATGTGTGAATGTGTCGATGTGTGGAATTGTTT
The DNA here is from genome assembly GCA_964017055.1 of Chloromyia formosa. NCBI lineage: Eukaryota > Metazoa > Arthropoda > Insecta > Diptera > Stratiomyidae > Chloromyia > Chloromyia formosa. The sequence goes on from OZ024814.1 coordinate 70,437,101, forward strand.
ATGTGTGGATGTGTCGATGTGTGGATGTGCGGATGTGTGGATGTTTGGATGTGTCCATGTGTTTAAGTGTTGATTTGTGGATGTGTAGATGTGTCGATGTTTGGATGTGTCGATGTGTGGATGTGTCCTTGTGTGGATGTGTCGATGTGTGGGGTTGTGGATGTTTCGATGTGTGGATGTGTGGATGTGTCTATGTGTCTTTGTGTGGATGTGTCGATGTGTGGATGTGTAAATGTGTGGATGTGTCGATGTGTCGAAGAGTTGATGTGTGGATGTGTGAATGTGTGAATGTGTGGATGTGTCGATGTGTGGAAGTGTTGATTTGTGGATGTGTCGATGAGTGGATGTGTGGATGTGTCGATGTTTGGATGTGTGGATGTGTGGATGTGTGGATTTGTGGATGTGTGATTGAGTGGATGTGTGGATTTGTTTCGATCTGTCGATGTGTGGATTTGTGGATGTTTGAATGTGTGGATGTTTGGATGTTAGGATGTGTCGATGAGTGGATGTGTGGATGTGTCGATGTTTGGATGTGTGGATGTGTGGATTTGTGGATGTGTGATTGAGTGGATGTGTGGATTTGTTTCGATCTGTCGATGTGTGGATGTGTGGATGTTTGGATGTGTGGATGTGTCGATATGTGGATGTGTGAATGTGTGGATGTTAGGATGTGTCGATGAGTGAATGTGTGGATGTGTCAATGTTTGGATGTGTGGATGTGTGGATTTGTGATTATTTGGGTGTGTGGATTTGTTTAGATCTGTCATTGTGTGGATGTGTGTATGTGTGGATGTGTGGATGCTTGGATATGTGGATGTGTGGATGTGTCGGTGTGTGGATGTTTGGATGTGTTATTACTTGGATGTGTTTATGTGTGGATGTGTGGATATGTGGATGTGTGGATGTGTGGATGTATGGATGTGTGAATGTGTCGATGTGTGGATGTGTGGATTTTTGGATGTGTGGATTTGTGAATGTGTATATGTGTGGATGTGTTAATGTGTGGATATGAGGATGTGTGGATGTGTGAATGTGTACATGTGTGGATGTGTAGATGTGTGGATGTGTCTATGTGTCTTTGTGTGGATGTGTCGATGTGTCGATTTGTCGATGTGTGGATGTGTGGATGTGTGGATGTGTGGATGTGTCGATATGTGGAAGTGTTGATTTGTGGATGTGTAGATGTGTCGATGTGTGAATGTGTCGATGTGTGGATGTATCTTTTTGTGGATGTGTTGATGTGTTGATTTGTCGATGTGTTGATGTGTGGATGTGTGAATGTGTGGATGTGTGGATGTGTGGATGTGTGGATGTGTGGAGGTGTGGATGTGTGGATGTGTGAATGTTTGCATGTTTCGATGTGTGGATGTGTCGATATGTGGATGTGTAGATGTGTCGATGTGTGAATGTGTCGATGTGTGGATGTGTCTTTTTGTGGATGTGTTGATGTGTCGATTTGTCGATGTGTGGATGTGTCGATGTGTGGATATGTGGATGATTGCATGTTTCGATGTGTGGATGTGTTGATGTGTCGATGTGTCGAAGATTCGATGTGTGGATGTGTGAATGTTTGCATGTTTCGATGTGTGGATGTGTCGATGTGTGGATGTGCGGATGTGCGGATGTGTGGATGTGTGAATGTGTGGATGCGTCGATATGTGGAAGTGTTGATTTGTGGATGTGTAGATGTGTCGATGTGTGAATGTGTCGATGTGTGGATGTATCTTTTTGTGGATGTGTTGATGTGTTGATTTGTCGATGTTTGGATGTGTCGATGTGTGAATGTGTGGATGTGTGGATGTATCGATGTGTGGTTGTGTGGATGTGTGAATGTGTATATGTTTGGATGTGTAGATGTGTGGATGTGTCTATGTGTCTTTGTGTGGATGTGTGGATGTGTCGATGTGTGGTTGTGAGGATGTGTGGTTGTGTGGATGTGAGGATGTGTGGATGTGTTAATTTGTGGATGTGAAGATGTGTCGAAGATACGATGTGTGGATGTCCCGATGTGTGGATGTTTGGAAGTGTGGATGTGTGAATGCATCGATGAGTATATCTGTCGATGTGTTGATATGTCGATGTGTCGATGTTTCGGTTTGTCGATGTGTGGATGTGTGCATGTGTGGATGTGTGGAGGTGTGGATGTGTGGATGTGTGGATTTGTGATTATTTGGGTGTGTGGATTTGTTTAGATCTGTCGTTATGTGGATGTGTGTATGTGTGGATATTTGGATGAGTGGATGTGTGGATGCTTGGATATGTGGATGTGTGGATGTGTCGGTGTGTGAATGTTTGGATGTGTTATTACTTGGATGTGTTTATGTGTGGATGTGTGGATATGTGGATGTGTGGATGTGTGGATGTATGGATGTGTGAATGTGTATATGTGTGGATGTGTGGATGTGTGGATTTTTGGATGTGTGGATTTGTGAATGTGCTTATGTGTGGATGTGTTAATGTGTGGATATGAGGATGTGTGGATGTGTGAATTTGTATATGTGTGGATGTGTAGATGTGTGGATGTGTCTAAGTGTCTTTGTGTGGATGTGTCGATGTGTGGTTGTGAGGATGTTTGGTTGTGTGGATGTGAGGATGTGTGGAAGTGTTAATGTGTTGATGTGTCGATGTGTCGATGTGTCGATGTGTCGAAGATTCCATGTGTGGATGTGTGAATGTTTGCATGTTTCGATGTGTGGATGTGTCGATGTGTGGATGTGCGGATGTGCGGATGTGTGGATGTGTGGATGTGTGAATGTGTGGATGTGTCGATGTGTGGAAGTGTTGATTTGTGGATGTGTAGATGTGTCGATGTGTGGATGTGTCGATGTGTGGATGTGTTTTTTGTGGATGTGTTGATGTGTCGATTTGTCGATGTGCGGATGTGTGGATGTGTGGATGTGTGCATGTGTGGATGTGTGGATGTGTGGAGGTGTGGATGTGTGGATGTGTGGATGTTTGGATGTGGGGAGGTGTGGATGTGTCCATGTGTGGATGTGTGGATGTGTCGATGTGTGGAAGTGTTTATGTGTGGATGTGTCGATGTGTGGATGTGCGGATGTGTGGATGTGTGAATGAGTGGATGTGTCGATGTGTGGAAGTGTTGATTTGTGGATGTGTAGATGTGTCGATGTGTGGATGTGAAGATGTGTGGATGTGTCCTTGTGTGGATGTGTTGATGTGTCGATTTGTCGATGTGCGGATGTGTGGATGTGTGGATGTGTGCATGTGTGGATGTGTGGATGTGTGGAGGTGTGGAGGTGTGGATGTGTGGATGTGTGGATGTTTGGATGTGGGGAGGTGTGGATGTGTCCATGTGTGGATGTGTGGATGTGTCGATGTGTGGAAGTGTTTATGTGTGGATGTGTCGATGTGTGTATGTGTGGATGATTGCATGTTTCGATGTGTGGATGTGTCGATGTGTGGATGTGCGGATGTGTGGATGTGTGAATGAGTGGATGTGTCGATGTGTGGAAGTGTTGATTTGTGGATGTGTAGATGTGTCGATGTGTGGATGTGAAGATGTGTGGATGTGTCCTTGTGTGGATGTGTGGATGTGTTAATGTGTGGATGTGTCGATGTGTCGAAGAGTCGATGTGTGGATGTTTGGAAGTGTGGATGTGTGAATGCGTCGATGAGTGGATCTGTCGATGTGTCGATTTGTCGATGTGTCGATTTGACGATTTGTCGATGTGTGGATGTGTGGATGTGTGGATATGTGGATGTGTGGATGTGTGGAGGTGTAGATGTGTGGATGTGTGGATGTGTGAATGTGTCGATGTGTGGATGTTTGGATGTGTCGTTGTGTGGAAGTGTTGATTTCTGGATGTGTCGAGGTGTCGATGTGTCGATGTGTGGATGAGTGGATGTGTGGATGTTTGGATGTGGGGATGTGTGGATGTGTGGATGTGTGGATGTGTGGATGTGTGGATGTGTCTAAGTGTCTTTGTGTGGATGTGTCGATGTGTGGTTGTGAGGATGTTTGGTTGTGTGGATGTGAGGATGTGTGGAAGTGTTAATGTGTTGATGTGTCGATGTGTCGAAGATTCCATGTGTGGATGTGTGAATGTTTGCATGTTTCGATGAGTGGATGTGTCGATGTGTGGATGTGCGGATGTGCGGATGTGTGGATGTGTGGATGTGTGAATGTGTGGATGTGTCGATGTGTGGAAGTGTTTATGTGTGGATGTGTGGATGCGTGGATGTTTGCATGTTTCGATGTGTGGATGTGTCGTTGTGTGGATGTGTCCTTGTGTGGATGTGTGGATGTGCCGATGTGTAAATGTGTGGGTGTGTTTGTGTGATGATGTGTCGATGTGTGGATGTGTTAATATGTGGATGTGTCGATGTGTCGAAGGGTCGCTGTGTGGATATCCCGATGTGAGGATGTTTGGAAGTGTGGATGTGTGAGTGCCTCGATGAGTGGATCTTTCGATGTGTCGATATGTCGATGTATCGATGTGTCGATGTGTGGATGTGTGGATGTGTGGATATGTGGATGTGTGGATGTGTGGATGTGTGGAGGTGTGGATATGTGGATGTGTGGATATGTGGATGTGTCGATGTGTGGATGTGTCGATGTGTGAATGTGTGGATGTGTGGATGTGTGGATGTGTGGATGTGTGGATGTATCGATGTGTGGTTGTGTGGATGTGTGAATGTGTATATGTTTGGATGTGTAGATGTGTGGATGTGTCTATGTGTCTTTGTGTGGATGTGTGGATGTGTCGATGTGTGGTTGTGAGGATGTGTGGTTGTGTGGATGTGAGGATGTGTGGATGTGTTAATTTGTGGATGTGAAGATGTGTCGAAAATACGATGTGTGGATGTCCCGATGTGTGGATGTTTGGAAGTGTGGATGTGTGAATGCATCGATGAGTGGATCTGTCGATGTGTTGATATGTCGATGTGTCGATGTTTCGGTTTGTCGATGTGTGGATGTGTGCATGTGTGGATGTGTGGATGTGTGGAGGTGTGGATGTGTGGATGTGTGGATTTGTGATTATTTGGGTGTGTGGATTTGTTTATATCTGTCGTTATGTGGATGTGTGTATGTGTGGATATTTGGATGAGTGGATGTGTGGATGCTTGGATATGTGGATGTGTGAATGTGTCGGTGTGTGAATGTTTGGATGTGTTATTACTTGGATGTGTTTATGTGTGGATGTGTGGATATGTGGATGTGTGGATGTTTGGATGTATGGATGTGTGAATGTGTATATGTGTGGATGTGTGGATGTGTGGATTTTTGGATGTGTGGATTTGTGAATGTGTGGATGTGTAGATGTGTGGATGTGTCTAAGTGTCTTTGTGTGGATGTGTCGATGTGTGGTTGTGAGGATGTTTGGTTGTGTGGATGTGAGGATGTGTGGAAGTGTTAATGTGTTGATGTGTCGATGTGTCGAAGATTCCATGTGTGGATGTGTGAATGTTTGCATGTTTCGATGTGTGGATGTGTCGATGTGTGAATGTGCGGATGTGCGGATGTGCGGATGTGTGAATGTGTGGATGTGTCGATGTGTGGAAGTGTTGATTTGTGGATGTGTAGATGTGTCGATGTGTGGATGTGTCGATGTGTGGATGTGTGGATGTGTCTTTTTGTGGATGTGTTGATGTGTCGATTTGTCGATGTGCGGATGTGTGGATGTATGGATGTGTGCATGTGTGGATGTGTGGATGTGTGGAGGTGTGGATGTGTGGATGTGTGGATGTTTGGATGTGGGGAGCTGTGGATGTGTCCATGTGTGGATGTGTGGATGTGTCGATGTGTGGATGTGCGGATGTGTCGATGTGTGGATGTTTGGATGTGTCGTTGTGTGGAAGTGTTGATTTCTGGATGTGTCGAGGTGTCGATTTGTCGATGTGCGGATGTGTGGATGTATGGATGTGTGCATGTGTGGATGTGTGGATGTGTGGAGGTGTGAATGTGTGGATGTGTCGATGTGTGGAAGTGTTGATTTGTGGATGTGTAGATGTGTCGATGTGTGGATGTGTCGATGTGTGGATGTGTGGATGTGTCTTTTTGTGGATGTGTTGATGTGTCGATTTGTCGATGTGCGGATGTGTGGATGTATGGATGTGTGAATGTGCGGATGTGCGGATGTGTGAATGTGTGGATGTGTCGATGTGTGGAAGTGTTGATTTGTGGATGTGTAGATGTGTCGATTTGTCGATGTGCGGATGTGTGGATGTATGGATGTGTGCATGTGTGGATGTGTGGATGTGTGGAGGTGTGAATGTGTGGATGTGTCGATGTGTGGAAGTGTTGATTTGTGGATGTGTAGATGTGTCGATGTGTGGATGTGTCGATGTGTGGATGTGTGGATGTGTCTTTTTGTGGATGTGTTGATGTGTCGATTTGTCGATGTGCGGATGTGTGGATGTATGGATGTGTGGATGTTTGGATGTATGGATGTGTTAATGTGTGGATATGAGGATGTGTGGATGTGTGAATTTGTATATGTGTGGATGTGTAGATGTGTGGATGTGTCTAAGTGTCTTTGTGTGGATGTGTCGATGTGTGGTTGTGAGGATGTTTGGTTGTGTGGATGTGAGGATGTGTGGAAGTGTTAATGTGTTGATGTGTCGATGTGTCGAAGATTCCATGTGTGGATGTGTGAATGTTTGCATGTTTCGATGTGTGGATGTGTCGATGTGTGAATGTGCGGATGTGCGAATGTGCGGATGTGTGGATGTGTGAATGTGTGGATGTGTCGATGTGTGGAAGTGTTGATTTGTGGATGTGTAGATGTGTCGATGTGTGGATGTGTCGATGTGTGGATGTGTCTTTTTGTGGATGTGTTGATGTGTCGATTTGTCGATGTGCGGATGTGTGGATGTATGGATGTGTGCATGTGTGGATGTGTGGATGTGTGGAGGTGTGGATGTGTGGATGTGTGGATGTTTGGATGTGGGGAGGTGTGGATGTGTCCATGTGTGGATGTGTGGATGTGTCGATGTGTGGAAGTGTTTATGTGTGGATGCGTCGATGTGTCGATGTGTGGATGTGTGGATGTTTGCATGTTTCGATGTGTGGATGTGTCGATGTGTGGATGTGCGGATGTGTCGATGTGTGGATGTTTGGATGTGTCGTTGTGTGGAAGTGTTGATTTCTGGATGTGTCGAGGTGTCGATGTGTCGATGTGTGGATGAGTGGATGTGTGGATGTTTGGATGTGGGGATGTGTGGATGTATACATGTGTGGATGTGTGGATGTGTCGATGTGTGGAAGTGTTTATATGTGGATGTGTGGATGCGTGGATGTTTGCATGTTTCGATGTGTGGATGTGTCGATGTGTGGATGTGTCCTTGTGTGGATGTGTGGATGTGCCGATGTGTAAATGTGTGGGTGTGTTGGTGTGAGGATGTGTCGATGTGTGGATGTGTTAATATGTGGATGTGTCGATGTGTCGAAGGGTCGCTGTGTGGATATCCCGATGTGAGGATGTTTGGAAGTGTGGATGTGTGAGTGCCTCGATGAGTGGATCTGTCGATGTGTCGATATGCCGATGTATCGATGTGTCGATGTGTGGATGTGTGGATGTGTGGATATGTGGATGTGTGGATGTGTGGATGTGTGGAGGTGTGGATATGTGGATGTGTGGATGTGTGGATATGTGGATGTGTCGATGTGTGGATGTGTCGATGTGTGAATGTGTGGATGTGTGGATGTGTGGACGTGTGGATGTATCGATGTGTGGTTGTGTGGATGTGTGAATGTGTATATGTTTGGATGTGTAGATGTGTGGATGTGTCTATGTGTCTTTGTGTGGATGTGTGGATGTGTCGATGTGTGGTTGTGAGGATGTGTGGTTGTGTGGATGTGAGGATGTGTGGATGTGTTAATTTGTGGATGTGAAGATGTGTCGAAGATACGACGTGTGGATGTCCCGATGTGTGGATGTTTGTAAGTGTGGATGTGTGAATGCATCGATGAGTGGATCTGTCGATGTGTTGATATGTCGATGTGTCGATGTTTCGGTTTGTCGATGTGTGGATGTGTGGATGTGTGCATGTGTGCATGTGTGGATGTGTGGATGTGTGGAGGTGTGGATGTGTGGATGTGTGGATGTGTGGATGTTTGGATGTGGGGATGTGTGAATGTGGGGATGTGTGGATGTGTCGATGTGTGGAAGTGTTTATGTGTTGATGTGTCGATGTGTCGATGTGTGGATGTTTGCATGTTTCGATGTGTGGATGTGTCGATGTGTGGATGTGCGGATGTGTGGATGTGTGGATGTGTCGATGTGTGGAAGTGTTGATTTGTGGATGTGTAGATGTGTGGATGTGTCGAAGAGTCTATGTGTGAATGTCCCGATGTGGGGATGTTTGGAAGTGTGGATGTGTGAATGCGTCGATGAGTGGATCTGTCGATGTGTCGATATGTCGATGTGACGATTTGTCGATGTGTGGATTTGTGGATGTGTGGATATGTGGATGTGTGGATGTGTGGATGAGTGGAAGTGTGTAGGTGTGGATGTGTGGATGTGTGGATGTGTGGGTTTGTGGATGTGTGGATGTATGGATGTATGGATGTGTGGATGTGTGGATGTGTGGATGTGTGGATGTGTGGATGTGTGGATGTATGGATGTGTGGATGTGTGGATGTGTCGGTGTGTCGATGTGTGAATGTGTGGATGTAAGGATGTGTGGATGTCTCGATGTGTCGATGTGTGGTTGTATGGATGTGTGAATGTGTATTTGTTTGGATGTGTAGATGTGTGGATGTGTGGATGTGTAGATGTGAGGATGTGTGGTTGTGTGGATGTGTTGATGTGTTGGTGTGTGGATTTATAGATGAGTTAATGTTTGGATGTGTCGTTGTGTGGATGTGTGGATGTGTCGATGTGTGGATGTTTCGATGTGTGGATGTGTCGATTTGTGGATGTTTCAACGTGTCGATTTGTGGATGTGTCGATGTTTATATGTGTGGATTTGTGGATGTGTGATTGTGTGGATGTGTGGAGTTGTTTCGATCTGTCGATGTGTGGATGTGTGAATGTTTTTATGTGTGGATGTGTGGATGTGTCGGAGTGTCGATGTGTGGAAGTTTGGATGTGTTAATGTTTGGATGTGCCGATGTGTGGATGTGTCGATGTGTGGATGTGTGAATGTGTCGATTTATTTATGTTTCTACATGTCGATGTGGGGATGTGTCGATGTTTCGATGGTTGGATGTGTCGATGTGTAGGTGTGTCGATTTGTCGTTGTGTGGATGTGTCGATGTTTGGATGAGTGGATGTGTCGATGTATAGAAGTGTGGATGGGTGGATATGTCGATGAGTGAATGTGTGGATATGTCGATGGGTGGATGTATGGATTTGTCGATGTGTGGATATGTGGATGTTCGGATGTGTTGATGTGTGGATGTGTGGATGTGTCGATGTGTGGATGTGTTGATGTGTGGATCCTTGGAAGTGTGGATGTGTGGATGTGTGGATGTGTGGATGTGTGGATGAGTGGAAGTGTTGGTGTGTGGATGTGTGGATGTTTCGATGTGTCGATTTGTCGATGTGTGTATATGTGGATGTGTCGGTGTGTGGATGTGAGGATGTGTCGATATGTAGATGTGTGGATGTGTGGATGTGATGATTTGTGGATGTTTCAATGTGTCGATGTGTGTATGAGTGGATGTGTCGGTGTGTGGGTGTATGGATTTTTCGATGTGTAGATGAGTGGATGTGTGGATGTGTGGATGTGTCGGTGTGTCGAAGTGTGGATGTGTGGATGGGTAGAAGTGCGGATAAGTTTATGTGTCGATGTGAGGATATTTGGATGTGTCGATGTGTGGATGTGTCGATGTGTGCAAGTGTGGATGTGTGGAAGTGTTTCGATCTGAAGGTGTGTGGATGTGTGTATGTGTCTATGAGTCGATATGTGGATGTGCCTATGTGTGGATGTGTCGATGTTTCGATGTTTGGATGTGTGTGGATGTGTGGTTTTGTGGATGTGTCGATGTGTGGATGTTTGGATGTGGGAATGTGTGGATGTGTCGAAGTGTCGATTTGACGTTATGTGGATGTGTCGATTAGTCAATGTGTGGATGTGTTGATGTGTGGATGTGTGGATGTGTCGATGTGTGGATGTGTCGATCTGTGGATGTGTGGATGTGTCAATGTGTGGGTTTGTGGATGTTTCGATGTGTCGATGCGTGTATGTGTGGATGCGAGAATGTGTCGGTGTGTGGATGTGTGGATTTGTGGATGTGTCGATGTATGGATGTTTCGATGTGTTGATGTGTGAAAGTGTTGATGTGTCGATGTGTCGATGTGTGGATGTGTCGATGTGTGGATGTGTGGATGTGTCTTTGTGTCGATATGTGGATGTGCCTATGTGTGGATGTGTGGATGTGTCGATGTGTGGATGTGTCGATGTTTGGATGTGTCGATGTATGGATGTGTCGATGTTTCGATGTGTAAATGTGTAGATATGTGGATGTGTGGATGGTTCGATTTGTGAATGTGTGGATGTGTCGATGTGTGGATGGGTTTAAGCGTTGATGTGTGGATGTGTGCATGTTGGGATGTGTCTATTTGTTGATGTATCGATGTGTCGATGTGTCGATGTGTGGATGTGTGGATGTGTGGATGTGTGGATAAGTGGATGAGTGGATGTGAGGATTTGTTGATGTGTGGATGTGTAGATGTGTATATGTGTGGATGTGTGGATGTGTGGCTGTGTATATGTGTGGATGTGTTATTGTGTGGATGTGTGGATGTGTGAATGTGTATATGTGCTGATGTGTGGATGTGTGGATGGGTAGATGTGAGGATGTTTGGTTGTGTGGATGTGTCCGTGTGTCGGTGTGTGCTTTGTGGATGTGTCTATGTGTGGATGTGTGGATGTGTCGGTATGTGGATGTGTGGATGTTAGGATGTGTCGATGGTTGGATGTGTTGATGTGTCGATGTCTGGATGTGTGGAAGTGTGGATGTGTGGATTTGTAGATGTGTCGATGTGTGGATGTGTGGATGTGTGTATTTGTGGATGTGTGGATGTGTCCATGATTGGTTGTGTCGATGAGTGGAAGTGTTGATGTGTGGATGTGTCGATGTGTGAATGTATGCATGTTTCGATGTGTGGATGAGTCGATGTGTGGATGTGTCGATGTGTGGAAGTGTTGATTTGTGGATGTGTAGAGGTGTCGATGTGTCGATGTGCGGATGAGTGGATGTGTGGATGTTTGGATTTTGAGATGTGTGGATGTGTCCATGTGTGGATGTGTGGATGTGTCGATGTTTGAATGTGTGGATCTGTCAATGTGTGGATGTGTGGAAATGTCGACGTGTGGATTTTTGGATGTGCAGATGTGTGGACCTTCACACATCCACACATCCACACATCGACACATCGATACATCCTAAAACCAACTCATACAAACTTCGACATATTCACATTTCGACACATCCACACTCCACACCTCCACATATCCACACATCGACTTATCGACACATCCACACATCTAAAAAAACACACTTCCACACTTCGACATATCGAGCTCATCGACACATCCGCGCATCCACACATCCACACATCCACACATCGACACATCCACAAATCCACACATCCACGCATCCACACATCCACACATCCCTCAAATCCACACATCCACGCATCCACACATCCACAAATCCACACATCCAAGGATCGACACATTCAAACATGCACACATATACACATCCACACATCCACAAATACACACACTCACTCATCCACACATCCACAAATCCAAACATCCACGCATCCACACATTCAAACATGCACACATGTCCACATCCACACATCCACAAATCCACACATTCACGCTTTTACACATCCACAAATCCACACATCCACATATCCATGGATCGAAACATTCAAACATGCACACATATACACATCCATACATCCACAAATCCACACATCCGCGCATCCACACATCCACACATCCACACATCCACATATCCAAACTTCGACACACCCACATATCAACACATCAACACATCGACACATGGGCACATCGACATATCGACACATCCACACATCCACAAATCCACACATTCACGCTTTTACACATCCACAAATCCACACATCCACATATCCATGGATCGAAACATTCAAACATGCACACATATACACATCCATACATCCACAAATCCACACATCCACGCATCCACGCATCCACACATCCACATATCCAAACTTCGACACATCCACATATCAACACATCAACACATCCACATATCGACACGTCAACACATCCACATATTCACACTTCGACACATCCACACATCAACACATCCACACATTAACGCATCCACATATCCACACCTCGACACATCCACACGTCCACACATCGACACATCTACACATCGACACATCCACACATCTACATATGGACACATCTGTTAAGTATCCTTCTTGAGAACTCTTAATGGTTTCTTGAAAAGCTTAACTTCATGAGAAAGAATAGAGATAATTTTATATTTCTTTTATTCTTTCTATGATTTCTTGAAATAAATCAATTTTTAGAATATTTAATTCGTTCGAAGAAGAAAGAATCATTTCAATGATATTCCTTTTAATTAATAATATTCATTTGCAGAGGAAAGATGGTCATTTTATTTCAATAATATTCATTTTAATTAATAATATTTATTATACTCTAGATGAAATCTGAGAGTATTATAAGTTTGCCACAAAGTTTGTAACGCTAAGAAATAAGGCTCGCAGAAAAAAATGAATGATACAGAAGTTCATATTATCACTCGAATATCTCAAAACCGGATGTCCGTCTGTCCGTCTGTCCGTCTGTCCGTCCGTCCGTCCGTGACCTCTCTAGCTCGAGAACGCGTTGAGCTATGAAGTTCAAATTTTGCACACGTTATTTTAGACAAAAAATGAAGGCTAAGTTCGTGAACGGGCTAAATCGCTCCACCCCTTCTACCCCCTCCCATACAAAATGACACATTTTTGAAAATTTACAATAATCAGATTTTCTCAGAAACTATAAAACATATTGCTTTGAAATTTTTAATATATCACTTTTATGATAATTGTAACCTACATTACAAAATTTATTGTAATCCTCACCCTCCTTCTACCCCCTCCCATACAAACTGCACTATTTCATGAAATACATTAAGCCAATTTACTCATTACCTATACAATTTATCGGGCTGAAATTTTGTACTTAACACTTAATTAACAATATCAGTTAGAATCAAAAAAAAGTAATCGATTACCCTTACTCCGTCTACCCCCTCCCATACAAAATGACACATTTTTGATAATTTACAATAATCAGATTTTCTCAGAAACTATAAAACATCTTGCTTTGAAATTTTGAATATATCACTTTTATGATAATTGTAACCTACATTATAAAATTTATTGTAATCCTCACCCTCCTTCTACCCCCTTCCATACAAACTGCACTATTTCATGAAATACGTTAAGCCTATTTACTCAGTACGTATACAATTTATCGGGCTGAAATTTTGTACTTAACACTTAATTAACAATATCAGTTAGATTCAAAAACCAGGTTCAAATTCATCTAGAGTATTGCATGATTGGGGTTTACCCCAATCGTAGTTCTTTTATGTTTTTTTTTTTGTTTTTGTAGTTTACAAAAATTAATGTTCTCGAAGGAAAGATAAACTTAATATTTTTTTCTTTTTAAAAACATGTCAATTTTATTTAATTCATGACAACTTGATTTAAAATAATCAATTAAATAAGTAAGTGGATTTTAATTTATTTTTAACGATTCTAAAAATCCACAACATTACCCCCCTCCTTAGAAGAAAAACTAATTGTTTTTTAAATGATTAAACATCTGAACTACAAGAAATCACTGAAACTTGTTCATTGAATGAAACCTTTTTGGCTCTCGATCGAGTTCTAGGATTTGGTGATGAAATGTCTACGAAAGCTGGTTTTAACCGATCTATTGATACATTTACTTCTTTTTGACCAACCAAAATCTTAAAAATCTTATCACCTCGATCGAGAACCAAAAAAGGACCTTCATAAGGCGCCTTGAGGGCGGGACGAACAGACTCAACGCGTCGAAAAACGTGGGAACAAACCTTAAGTTCACTTGGTACAAAAGAATATTTATTTGTTTTGAAATTAGTCTCAACACATCTGGAACTTTTAACAAATTTGCGCAAGAGTTCGATATAATCTGTGACAGCCTCTCTGGAAACAGAAGGATTGAAGAAGTCATGAGGGAGTCTAAGATTTTGACCGTAAACCAATTCAGCCGGAGTGCAGTCAGAATCCTCTCGCAAAATAGTACGCAAACCTAATAAAACAAAAGGAAGTTCTTTTGTCCATTGAGGATTACCTCGACTTATAAGAGCCTCCTTCAAAATCCGATGCCAACGCTCAAGAAAGCCATTAGCCTTCGGATTATACGCGGTGGTACGTCTTCGTTCAAAACCGAGAAAAGTAGACTCCCTAAAAAGTTCTGACTCAAACTGAGGTCCTTGATCCGTTAAAATAACTTTTGGAGTGCCAAAACGCGGAAAAAATTCTTTTACTAAGGTGTCGGCGATGGTGGATGTACGTGCATCTGGAATAGGAAAAGACTCAGGCCAACGAGTGAATCGGTCAATAATAGTTAAACAATATCTAAAATTTTCAGATAAAGGAAGTGGACCGACAATATCTAAATGAATGAAATTAAACTTTTCTTTGCTTGGCTCAAAAGATCCTAAAGGTGATTGAGTATACCGAGAAATCCTCGACTGCTGACAGGACAAACACTGCCTGGCCCAAGACTTAGCATCTTTGTTAATTGATGGCCAAATAAACTGACCTCGAAGCAATTTAGCCGTAGCCCTTAGACGAGGATGACAAAGATTGTGTACCTTGTCAAAAACCATATGCCTTAGATCAGATGGGATATAAGGTCTAACCGGATTGGTTGAAGTATCACACCAAATTGGAATATGAGAGTCTGGAATGCATACCGGCTTAAGAGCTAAAGTTGTTGATGACTTTAACTTTTCCAGTTCTGGATCCCTGGACTGTGAGAGTACCAGTTGTTGAATATTAATCGAGGAAGGAATCTCGATTGTTTCAACTCTCGATAAATTATCGGCGACTACATTATCCTCACCTTTAATGTGACGTATGTCACTGGTAAACTGAGCAATTAAGTCGAGATATCGAACTTGTCGCGGCAAAGCGTTATCTGACTTCTGCTTAAAAGCAAAAATTAGAGGCTTGTGGTCCGTAAACAACGTGAACTCTCGACCTTCTAACATATATCTAAAATGTTTTACTGCTAAATAAGCAGCTAACAACTTTCTATCATACGCACAATATTTGCGTTGAGTAGGACTTAGCTTTTGTGAAAAGAAACCTAAAGGCTAGTCAACACCATTGAAAGACTGTTGTAAAACTGCACCGTCAGCATTGTCAGAGGCATCTACCAACAATGACAATTTCGCATCGCTACGAGGGAATGCCAGTTGTGAAGCATCGGCAAGCAGTTGTTTAGCCCTATCAAAAGCAGCCAAAGGTCGCTCGTTCCAAGTAATAGGTTTCTTGTCTTTCTTTTTATGAGAACCAAGCAAGAAATCATTGAGCAGCGCCAAATTTTGAGCGGCATGGGGAACAAAACGACGATAAAAGTTAAACATACCTAGAAAACGACGCATTTCATAAACTGTTGTTGGGGGTTTTAGACTACGTATAGCTTTAACTTTATCAGGAAGAGGTTTAACACCCCTAGCGTCAATATTATGACCAAGAAAAGATACTGAATCTTTGAGAAAATGACATTTTCCCAAATTGATGAGCAAACCATACTGTGTAAATCGTTCAAAGACGATTTCTAAGTTCCTCAAATGCTCTTCAACATCGCTAGAAGCTATCAGGACATCATCAATATAACGGAAAACAAAATCAAGATCACGTAAAACCGAATGGATAAAACGCTGAAAAGTTTGCGCAGCATTCCGAAAACCAAAAGTCATTTTAGGAAATTCAAATAATCCAAAAGGTGTCGTGATTGCTGTTTTCTCAATATCCTCCTCGTTGACTGGAATTTGATGATACGCTTTAACCAAATCCAAAACAGAAAAAAATTTCTTCCCACTTAATTGTTGAGAAAAATCGTGAATGTGGGGTATGGGATATGAATCGGGCACAGTAATGTTATTTAAAGCACGATAGTCACCACAAGGTCGCCAAGAACCGTCTTTTTTCTTCACCATATGTAGAAGTGAAGCCCAAGGACTTTTCGAAGGACGACAAATGCCTTGTTCAACCATAAAACTGAATTCTTTTTTGGCACAAGTCAATTTGTCAGCATTCAGACGTCGAGGTCTTGCTGAAATCGGTGGACCTTTAGTAACTATATGATGCCTGATAGAATGGGGAACAGGAATTTTAAAGTCCGGTTCACACTCTGACCCAAAGTATTTCTTTAAAAGATTAGCAACTCGTGCATCAACATCAGGATAAGACACCAACTCAAGTTTAGGTATGTTAAATTGAATTAATTCACCCTGTTGAGACTGGCACGATGTTGCTAAATCTATAATTCGACGATTAGATAAATCCACCATTAAGCCAAAATGTTTAAGAAAATCAGCGCCAATGATAGATCTAGAAATATCCGCAACCAAAAAATTCCAAGTAAAAACGCGACGAAGTCCTAAACTGACTTGCAGTTCACGATTACCATAAGTCGAAATGTTTGTTTCATTGGCAGCCTTCAAAAGAAAATGAAACCGGAATATAGAGGGCTACGCCCGCAATCCGAGGGTTTTGTAGCAAGTACTTATTTTGGAATGTAAGTATCGGCTCCTTGTTCCTTAGATGGATAAAAAACATAAAAGAACTACGATTGGGGTAAACCCCAATCATGCAATACTCTAGATGAATTTGACAAATATTACATTATGTTGCAATGTAGTTGTTGTAGGCAACATACAACATTTTGTATTAGCTCAAAGCGATATCAAGCTAGAGAGCAACGTTGGTAAAATGTGTCATATTGTATAGGAGGGGGTAGACGGAGTAAGGGTAATCGACTATTTTTTTTGAATCTAACTGATATTGTTAATTAAGTGTTAAGTACAAAATTTCAGCCCGATAAATTGTATACGTACTGAGTAAATAGGCTTAACGTATTTCATGAAATAGTGCAGTTTGTATGGGAGGGGGTAGAAGGAGGGTGAGGATTACAATAAATTTTATAATGTAGGTTACAATTATCATAAAAGTGATATATTCAAAATTTCAAAGCAATACGTTTTATAGTTTCTGAGAAAATCTGATTATTGTAAATTATCAAAAATGTGTCATTTTGTATGGGAGGGGGTAGACGGAGTAAGGGTAATCGATTACTTTTTTTTGATTCTAACTGATATTGTTAATTAAGTGTTAAGTACAAAATTTCAGCCCGATAAATTGTATAGGTAATGAGTAAATTGGCTTAACGTATTTCATGAAATAGTGCAGTTTGTATGGGAGGGGGTAGAAGGAGGGTGAGGATTACAATAAATTTTATAATGTAGGTTACAATTATCATAAAAGTGATATATTAAAAATTTCAAAGCAAGATGTTTTATAGTTTCTGAGAAAATCTGATTATTGTAAATTATCAAAAATGTATCATTTTGTATGGGAGGGGGTAGACGGAGTAAGGGTAATCGATTATTTTTTTTGTATCTAACTGATATTGTTAATTAAGTGTTAAGTACAAAATTTCAGCCCGATAAATTGTATACGTACTGAGTAAATTAGCTTAACGTATTTCATGAAATAGTGCAGTTTGTATGGGAGGGGGTAGAAGGAGGGTGAGGATTACAATAAGTTTTATAACATAGGTTACAATTATCATAAAAGTGATATATTAAAAATTTCAAAGCAATATGTTTTATAGTTTCTGAGAAAATCTGATTAATGTAAATTTTCAAAAATGTGTCATTTTGTATGGGAGGGGGTAGAAGGGGTAGATCGATTTAGCCCGTTCACGAACTTAGCCTTCATTTTTTGTCAAAAATAACGTGTGCAAATTTTGAACTTCATAGCTCAACGCGTTCTCGAGCTAGAGAGGTCACGGACGGACGGACGGACAGACGGACAGACGGACATCCAGTTTTGAGATATTCGAGTGATAATATGAACTTCTGTATCATTCATTTTTTTCTGCGAGCCTTATTTCTTAGCGTTACAAACTTTGTGGCAAACTTATAATACTCTCAGATTTCATCTAGAGTATAAAAATAAAATATCTGACCCATAATAAAGTATCTTATATGCCCAATCATATTACGTGATTGTAACGAAACTTAGAACATACGGATATTATTGCCTATGGTGTTGGTTATCCTTGGCCATCGGTACTTTTGATCTGGGACGTGTTTAAGGGATGCAGGGATGCGCTAACTGTAACTATGGAAACAAACTATTATTAACCTATTTTGAGGAGATATACAAATTCCATTATTTCCCATTTTATATACTGTTCGGAAGCCACCTTCCTGGAAGTTTTCATTTTTAGGGTTTTGTATAAAAACAAAACCCTTATGAAATCGGTCATGCGTCCGTCTGTCCGTCTGTCCGTCTGTCCGTCTGTCTGTCCGTCTGTCCATGAAATATCTCACGAACCGCTGAAGCTACATATATGAAATTTGGTGGAAATATGTAGAAATACTATAATTCTCTGGAGAAACCGATGCGTCGTAATAGGTCAACTTTAAGGGGGAGTCGCCATAGAGGGGAAATGAAGGTCGAAATTTTTTTTTCGTTTGGTACAGGCAAGTGGGGTATCGTAAGAAAGGTACCGTCGAGTACATTCTATTTCTGGAATTTTTTTCAAATTTGAAGAAAGGGGAAAAGAGGGAAAGGGGAAAATATGTGGTCCGAGTTTGTCCCCCCCCTTGCATTTCGAGACCGTTATAGCTAGACATATGAAAATTTACAGAAAAGCGGCATTTTACTAGCGTAGAAAACCGAAAATAATAGAATTTCAAATCTTATCCAAAAAGGTTAATAATAGTACATTTCTATAGTTGCAGTTAGCACACCCCTGCACCCCTCAAGCACACCCGAGGTCAAAAATTTTGATGGCTGATGATAACCAACATCATAGGCAATAATACCTTTAAGTTTCATTACAATGACATGATATTTAATAATAGTACATTGACTTAAAGTTATGCATTTTGACACTATCCACACAAAAAATACACCTACCGGCCTCACGCATAGATATGCGTGTACTACTTACATGTTGTTTTTCGTAGTGCGAATTGCAGTTATTTAATGAACCAACTTTGGAAGGGTGAAGATTCGTGATTGGTGATCCTAACAATAACTATTCACACTGTTAATTTTTTTAGGGTTTTGTGTCTTAAATCTTACAAAATCGGTCAAATACCTGTCTGTCCGTCTGTTCATAGAATATCTTACGAACGGCTGAAGCTGCACACATAATTCGGCGAGAATGTGTAGAAATGCTATAATTTGCTGGAGATAGCGTTGTGTTGTAATTGGCAAACTTTAAGAGGGGGGGGGGGGGGGTCCACATAGAGGCGAAATTAAGGTAAATTTTTTTTATCCACTGGTATAGCCAAGTGGGGTGTCGTGAGAAAGGTAATGTTGAGTACATTCCATTTTTGGCATTTTCTTGAGATTTGTAGAAAGGGGAACAGTGGAGTAGGAAAAAATATTAGACCGTAATTTGTCCCACCCGCCCTGAATTTCGAAGCCGTTACACAAGTTTGCAATTTGCAATGTCGTCTTAAAATGAATGGTTAAGCATCTCGAAGAGTGGGACAGTTTATCTCGTATACATACATATCTATCTACAGCTTCTCGTATTAAAACTATTACTTTGAGAGGTGACAGATGCAGTCTTTTTGTGAAGTGGCATGTAAGATACTATATCATGGGTAAAACATTTAATTATGGTGTTTTTATTCAGCTGAGGGGTACCAAGAAGAACAGGGAGCCAGTATTTACATGCCAAAATAAGCGCTTGCTACAAAACCCTCGAATTGCGGGCGTAGCCCTCTATATATATTCCGGTTTCATTCTAAGTGTAACGGTCTGGAAATGCAAGGGGTGGGGGCAAATTACGATCTAATAATTTATCCTCCCTCATTGTTCCCCTTTTAAGGGTTTTGTAGTAAAACAAAACCCTTATGAAATCGGTCAAATGTCTGTCTGTCCGTCTGTCCGTCTGTCCATGGAATATCTCAGGAACGGCTGAAGCTACATACATGAAATTTAGTAGGAATGTGTAGACTTACTATAATTCGCCGGAGAAAGCAAATCGTTGTAATAGGTCAACTTTAAGGGGAGGTCCCCATAGAGGGGAAATGAAGGTCGAAATTTTTTTCTCGTTTAGTGCAGGCAAGTGGGGTATCATAAGAAAGGTACCGTCGAGCACATTCCATTTTTGAAATTTTTTTCAAATTTGAAGAAACGGGAAAAGAAGGAGAGGGGAAAATATGTCTTCCGAGTTTGTCCCCCCCCCCCCCTTGCATTTCGAGACCGTTATACTTAGAAATATGAAAATTTACAGAAAAGCGCCATTTTACTAGTGTAGAAAACCGAAATTTCTAGAATTTTGAAATTTCATCAGAAAAGGTTAATAATAGTACATTTCTATAGTTTTAATTAGCACAAAACTGCACCCCTTACGCGTACCCGAGGTCAAAAATATTGATGGTCGATGATAACCAACATCATAGGCAATAATATCTTTAAGTTTCATTATAATCACATAATATTTAATAATAGTACATTCATTTAAAGTTCGGCGTTTTGACACTATCCACACAAAAAATACACCTGCCGGCCTCATAGGTGTGAGTACTACTATACTTTCATGTTGTTTTTCGTAGTGCGAATTGCAGTTATTTAATTAATCATTTTTAGGGTTTTGTAGTAAAACAAAACCCTTATGAAATCGGTCAAATGTCTGTCTGTCCGTCTGTCCGTCTGTCCGTCTGTCCGTCTGTCCGTCTGTCCGTCTGTCCATGGAATATCTCACGAACGGCTGAAGCTACATACATGAAATTTTGTAGGAATGTGTAGAATTACTATAATTCGCCGGAGAAAGCGAATCGTTGTAATAGGTCAACTTTAAGGGGAGGTCCCCATAGAGGGGAAATGAAGGTCGAAATTTTTTTTTCGTTTAGTACAGGCAAGTGGGGTATCATAAGAAAGGTACCGTCGAGTACATTCCATTTTTGAAATTTTTTTCAAATTTGGAGAAACGGGAAAAGAGGGAGAGGGGAAAATATGTCATCCGAGTTTGTCCCCCCCCCCCCCCTTGCATTTCGAGACCGTGATACTTAGAAATATGAAAATTTACAGAAAAGCGCCATTTTACTAGTGTAGAAAACCTAGATTTCTAGAATTTTAAAATTTCATCAGAAAAGGTTAATAATAGTACATTTCTATAGTTTCAGTTAGCACAACCCTGCACCCCTTACACGTACCCGAGGTCAAAAATATTGATGGCCAATGATAACCAACATCATTGGCAATAATATCTTTAAGTTTCATTACAATCACATAATACTTAATAATAGTACATTCATTTAAAGTTAGGCATTTTGACACTATCCACACAAAAATTACACCTACCGGCCTCATATATAGGTGTGAGTACTACATTCATGTTGTTTTTCGTAGTGCGAATTGCAGTTATTTAATTAATCATTTTTGAAAGGGTAAAGATTTGTTGAGGGCGCTGTGTCTTATATTTGTATAGTTACAGTTAGCACACCCTTGCACGCCTTAAACACGTTCGTAAAAAATAAAATGTAAGTGGGTAAGACATTTTAATTCCGTTTTTTCTATCCATCTGAGTGATATCAAGAAGAGCAAGGAGCCAATATTTATATACCAAAATAAGCGCTTGCTACAAAACCCTCGGATTGCGGGCGTAGCCCTCTATATTCCGGTTTCATTTCAAATATAAGTAAAGTAAACTCAACATTACCTTTTTCACAACACCCCACTTGCCTATACCAGTCAATAAACAAAATTTGACCTTAATTTTAACCCTCACCCTCGCCTCCACCGCCCGTTACAGTTGGCCAATTATCACACATCGCCCCCTACCAATCTTTACATTTTCATAAATGTGATTAACCATAATATGTAATAATAACTGCGATTCGCACTACGAAAAACAACATGCAAGTAGTACTCGCACCTTTGAAGCCGGTAGGTGTATTTTTTGTATGAATAGTGTAAAAATGCCTAATTTTAAGTGAATGTACTATTGTTAAATATTACATGGTTGTAATGAAACGTAGAGGCATTATTGCCTATGGTGTTGGTTATCATTGGCCATCAATATTTTTGACCTCGGGTGTACTTAAGGGGTGCTAACTGAAAAAATAGAAATGTACTATTATTAACCTTTTTTGATGAGATTTTGGAATTCTATTATTTACAGTTTTCTATGTAAGTAAAATGCCGCTTTTCTGTAAATTTTCACATCTCTAAGTATAACGGTTTCGAAATGCAAGGGGGGGGGGGGGGGACAAACTCGGATCACATATTTTCCCCTCTCCCTCTTTTCCCCTTTATTCAAATTTGAAGAAAATTCCAGAAATGAAATGTACTTGACGGTACCTTTCTTACGATACCCCACTTGCCAATACCAAATGAAAAAAAAATTTCGTCCTTCATTTCCCCTCTATGGGGACCCCCCCCCTCAAAGTTGACCTATAACGATGCATCACTTTCTCCAGAGAATTATAGTACTTCTACATATTTTCACTAAATTTCATACATGTAGCCTCAGCGGTTCGTGAGATATTCCATGGACAGACAGACAGACAGACAGACAGACGGACAGACAGACAGACGGACGCATGACCGATTTCATAAGGGTTTTGTTTTACTACAAAACCCTAAAAAGGATTAGAAGATTTCCTATGAGCAACATTAACTGGAATAATCGACAAATCAGACCCTGTTTGAAGTATAATTGTTTTTGTCTTTACCACTGTTTTTATTACTACTCCTTACGCGTTTCGTTTTTTCAAACATCTGTGATTCAAATATGAATATCAATTACCACAAAGTTGAAAAATCGTCAATTGAATAAATCAGACCCTGTGTCAATCAAAAATTTCAGATTCGATTTGTCATCAACAATTATAAGACGGCTTGTGGAATTAATGGTGTCTGAAACCGTCGATTCCAACACAAAATTTAGTTTTTTGTCATACGCTTACAGGGCGTATAACATTTATGCGCCTTATCTCCATATTTATCATAATAAAAACAGAGTCCCTCAGCACTAATTTGATGTTTAGGTTTTGAACGGGAACGACCACGTGAATTTGAACAAGATGCATTACTTGTACTATTTTGCGCTGATAGATTTTTGACTTGTGGAGTAATAACACTATTCAACAAAACCATCATTTGATTAAGTTTGTCTGTTAACGTGTTGATCTGAAGTTGGAAAGACTCTCGTCCACTAATAGACGAAACCGTACCTGACTCGGAAACCGCAAACACTGAAGTCCCTCAAAAACTCCATCCATGTTCTCCAAATCTATGGGCGAGAACATACTTAATGCCAAATTAAATTGTTCAACCTCATTATCAATTCGAAACGCCGCAAATTGCCTTTCAAGCAGAGCAAACCAACCGACCGAGTTCCTAGGCCAAAAAGGAAAACTTCTGACACGATTCCTTTTATGATCATGTTGAGGAACTCGAGCCGCCGAATCGCGCAACTGTCGCGAATTTGAAACTGCTCCAGATGCTAACAATGGAGTAACATTAACTTCAACTTCAGTTTGGATATCTTCTCCCGATGAGGAATCATGATGGAGGGAAGAATTCGAAGTTCTGCTTCTAGTTACCGGCATTTTAAAATTGATCACAAAAATCCACTTACTTTTACACTAATTGTTTAAAATATATTCAAATAATTAAAAATTAATTTAATTGAGGAATATAGCAGAATAAGCAACTTTTTGCTTCTAGCGCCAACTGCTGATGGACTAGTCACGTAGGACGAATATTTGAACGACGATGTTGTTCAAACGTTGAATTTGTTCGAACGTCGCCAGACTTATAGAGGAATTATTGTTCCATATTCGGGGTCACCAGTTGTTAAGTATCCTTCTTGAGAACTCTTAATGGTTTCTTGAAAAGCTTAACTTCATGAGAAAGAATGGAGATAATTTTATATTTCTTTTATTCTTTCTATGATTTCTTGAAATAAATCAATTTTTAGAATATTTAATTCGTTCGAAGAAGAAAGAATCATTTCAATGATATTCCTTTTAATTAATAATATTCATTTGCAGAGGAAAGATGGTCATTTGATTTCAATAATATTCCTTTTAATTAATAATATTTATTTTTTTGTTTTTGTATTTTAGTTTACAAAAATTAATGTTCTCGAAGGAAAGATAAACTTAATATTTCTTTTCTTTTAAAAAACATGTCAACTTTATTTAATTCATGACAACTTGATTTAAAATAATCAATTAAATAAGTAAGTGGATTTTAATTTATTTTTAACGATTTTAAAAATCCACAACACATCCACACGTCGACACATCGACACATCCGCACATCCACACATCCACACATCGACCCATCGACACATCCACAATTCGACACATCAACACATCCACACATCGACAAATTCAAACATTCACACGTCCACACATCCAAACATCCACACATCGACACATAAAAAAATCCACACATCCACACTTCGGCACATCTAAACGTCGACACATCCAAACATCTAAAAATCCACACTTCTACACTTCAACATATCGACTCATCGACACATCCACATATCAACACAAACACACATGAAAACATGCACACATGCACACATGCACGCATTCACAATGCAGACATCGACACATCCGCACGTCCACACATCGACACATCCAAAAATCCACACATCCACACTTCGACACATCGACATATCCACACATGCACACTTCGACACATCGACACATCCACACATCGACACATCCAAAAATCAACACATTTACTTTTCGACACATCCACATATGGACACATCCACACATCCACACAGCGACACATCCACACATCCACATTTCCACAATTCGACACATCCACACATCGACGCATCGAAACATCCATACATCCACACATACATACATCCACACATCCACACATCGACACATCGACGCATCGACACATCTGTTAAGTATCCTTCTTGAGAACTCTTAATGGATTCTTGAAAAGCTTAACTTCATGAGAAAGAATGGAGATACATAATTATACCCTAGACTTTTAGTATAGGGTATATTGTTTTTGTCACGACGGAAATATGTAACACCTTAAAGGAGGCTCCGGAGGTATAGCAATGTATATATATAAATGATCAGCGTCACCTCCTGATTCGATTTAGCCATGTCTGTCTGTCTGTCTGTCTGTCCGTCTGTCCGTCTGTCCGTCTGTCCGTCTGTCCGTCTGTCCGTCTGTCTGTCCGTTCGCACGATAACTTTCGATAGAATGAAGCTAGAGCCTTGAAATTTTGGTAAGATGTTGGAAGTATGATCTAGTTGGTTGGTATTGAAAATGGGCATGATCAGGCCGAGAGAACGCCCACCTCCCCTACATATGTAAAATAATTAAATGTATTTATAACTCCCGATTAAATAAACATGAAAAGCTCTAGCTTTGGCAGATCGCTCGTGAGGATAATCTTTTACTCTCCTGAAAAAATAAAATCGATCAGTTGAAAACTAACGGTAATTTTCTTACAAAGAGCCCCGTACTACCCTACTTTTCGGGTTTTTTGTCTATAACTCTTGAACCAATTGACGTAGACACCTGATTTTTGGCATGTAACCCTGGGGTGGGAAGTTGCTTGAGTTCTAGTAAGTTGGGAGTAATCAGATCAAAGGAACGCCTACCTCCCCTACAAA
The DNA here is from genome assembly GCA_964017055.1 of Chloromyia formosa. Lineage (NCBI taxonomy): Eukaryota > Metazoa > Arthropoda > Insecta > Diptera > Stratiomyidae > Chloromyia > Chloromyia formosa. The sequence goes on from OZ024814.1 coordinate 70,463,010, forward strand.
ATTTCAAAAAATTAAATATTCATTTAATTACGATAACTTTCGATAGAATGACACTAGCAAATTGAAAATTTGGTAGAATGCTGTTAGTAAGATCTACTTGGTCGGTATTGAAAATGGGAAAGATCTAACCCAAGCAACCTCTACCTCCCCTACAAATGCAACTTCAAATAAGCGATAACTTTTGACAGAATCAAGCCAGCGACTTGAAGTTTTGGTCAAATGTTTAAAGTAAGATTAAGTTAGTTGGTATTGAAGATGGGTTAGATCCGATTTAAGGAACCCCTACCTCCCCTAGAAATGAAACTTATAATAAGCGATAACTTATGACAAAATAATGCTAGCGGCTTAACATTTTGGTCAAATGTTTGTAATAGAATCCAGTTGGCTAATGTTGAAAATATGTTAAATCCGACCTGCGAAACCCCTACTTCCCCTACAAATGAAACTTCAAATAAGCGATAACTTTCGACAAAGTGAAGCTAGTGACTTGAAATTTTTTTTAAATGTTTGTAGCATGATCTTATTTGTTGGTGACAATGATGAGCAAGATCCGATCCAAGAAACCCCTACCTCCCCTACAAGTGAAACTTCAAAGAAGCGATAACTTTCGATAGAGTGAAGCTAGAGACTTGAAATTTTGTTTAAATGTTTGTAGCATGATCTTATTTGTTGGTGGCAGTAATGAGCAAGATCCGACCCAAGGAACCCCCACCTCCACTACAAGTGAAACTTTAAATAAGCAATAACTTTCGATAGAATGAAGCTAGAGACTTCAAAAATTCGACAAATACTTCTTGAATGGGTTAGTTCATTGATTTTGATAATGGTCAAGATCCTCCTGAATGATTGCCAACCTCCCCTATAAACTGGCCATATAGGAAACTCACTTTTAATGCATATAGTCGTTACCAATTGGTTCTTTTGGTATCACCACTAGGTCTGTACAAGTCTAGGGTATATACGCTTCGGACTCCGGGCCGAAGCGAAGCTTCGGCCTGGTTTTATATTTCTTTTATTCTTCTATGATTTCTTGAAATAAATCAATTTTTAGAATATTTAATTCGTTCGAAGAAGAAAGAATCATTTCAGTGATATTCCTTTTAATTAATAATATTCATTTGCAGAGGAAAGATGGTCATTTGATTTCAATAATATTCATTTTAATTAATAATATTTTTTTTTTTTTTTGTTTTTGTAGTTTACAAAAATTAATGTTCTCGAAGGAAAGATAAACTTAATATATTTTTTTTTTTTTTTAAACATGTCAACTTTTTATAATTCATGACAACTTGATTTAAAATAATCAATTAAATAAGTAAGTGGATTTTAATTTATTTTTAACGATTCTAAAAATCCACAACATTACCCCCCTCCTTAGAAGAAAAACTAATTGTTTTTTAAATGATTAAACATCTGAACTACAAGAAATCACTGAAACTTGTTCATTGAATGAAACCTTTTTGGCTCTCGATCGAGTTCTAGGATTTGGTGATGAAATGTCTACAAAAGCTGGTTTTAACCGATCTATTGATACATTTACTTCTTTTTGACCAACCAAAATCTTAAAAATCTTATCACCTCGATCGAGAACCAAAAAAGGACCTTCATAAGGCGCCTTGAGGGCGGGACGAACAGACTCAACGCGTCGAGAAACGTGGGAACAAACCTTAAGTTCACTTGGTACAAAAGAATATTTATTTGTTTTGAAATTAGTCTCAACACAACTGGAACTTTTAACAAATTTGCGCAAGCGTTCGATATAATCTGTGACAGCCTCTCTGGAAACAGAAGGATTGACGAAGTCATGAGGGAGCCTAAGATTTTGACCGTAAACCAATTCAGCCGGAGTGCAGTCAGAATCCTCTCGCAAAATAGTACGCAAACCTAATAAAACAAAAGGAAGTTCTTTTGTCCATTGAGGATTACCTCGACTTATAAGAGCCTCCTTCAAAATCCGATGCCAACGCTCAAGAAAGCCATTAGCCTTCGGATTATACGCGGTGGTACGTCTTCGTTCAAAACCGAGAAAAGTAGATAACTCCCTAAAAAGTTCTGACTCAAACTGAGGTCCTTGATCCGTTAAAATAACTTTTGGAGTGCCAAAACGCGGAAAAAATTCTTTTACTAAGGTGTCGGCGATGGTGGATGTACGTGCATCTGGAATAGGAAAAGCCCCAGGCCAACGAGTGAATCGGTCAACAATAGTTAAACAATATCTAAAATTTTCAGATAAAGGAAGTGGACCGACAATATCTAAATGAATGAAATTAAACTTTTCTTTGCTTGGCTCAAAATATCCTAAAGATGATTGAGTATGCCGAGAAATCCTCGACTGCTGACAGGACAAACACTGCCTGGCCCAAGACTTAGCATCTTTGTTAATTGATGGCCAAATAAACTGGCCTCGAAGCAATTTAGCCGTAGCCCTTAGACCAGGATGACAAAGATTGTGTACCTTGTCAAAAACCATATGCCTTAGATCAGATGGGATATAAGGTCTAACCGGATTGGTTGAAGTATCACACCAAATTGGAATATGAGAGTCTGGAATGCATACCGGCTTAAGAGCTAAAGTTGTTGATGACTTTAACTTTTCCAGTTCTGGATCCCTGGACTGTGAGAGTACCAGTTGTTGAATATTAATCGAGGAAGGAATCTCGATTGTTTCAACTCTCGATAAATTATCGGCGACTACATTATCCTCACCTTTAATGTGACGTATGTCACTGGTAAACTGAGCAATTAAGTCGAGATATCGAACTTGTCGCGGCAAAGCCTTATCTGACTTCTGCTTAAAAGCAAAAATTAGAGGCTTGTGGTCCGTAAACAACGTGAACTCTCGACCTTCTAACATATATCTAAAATGTTTTACTGCTAAATAAGCAGCTAACAACTCTCTATCATACGCACAATATTTGCGTTGAGTAGGACTTAGCTTTTGTGAAAAGAAACCTAAAGGCTCGTCAACACCATTGAAAGACTGTTGTAAAACTGCACCGTCAGCAATGTCAGAGGCATCTACCAACAATGACAATTTCGCATCGCTACGAGGGAATGCCAGTTGTGAAGCATCGGCAAGCAGTTGTTTAGCCCTATCAACAAAGCCAAAGATCGCTCGTTCCAAGTAATAGGTTTCTTGTCTTTCTTTTTATGAGAACCAAGCAAGAAATCATTGAGCAGCGCCAAATTTTGAGCGGCATGGGGAACAAAACGACGATAAAAGTTAAACATACCTAGAAAACGACGCATTTCATAAACTGTTGTTGGGGGTTTTAGACTACGTATAGCTTCAACTTTATCAGGAAGAGGTTAAACATTCCTAGCGTCAATATTATGACCAAGGAAAGATACTGAATCTTTGAGAAAATGACATTTTCCCAAATTGATGAGCAAACCATACTGTGTAAATCGTTCAAAGACGATTTCTAAGTTCCTCAAATGCTCTTCAACATCGCTAGAAGCTATCAGGACATCATCAATATGAGGGAAAACAAAATCAAGATCACGTAAAACCGAATGGATAAAACGCTGAAAAGTTTGCGCAGCATTCCGAAAACCAAAAGTCATTTTAGGAAATTCAAATAATCCAAAAGGTGTCGTGATTGCTGTTTTCTCAATATCCTCCTCGTTGACTGGAATTTGATGATACGCTTTAACCAAATCCAAAACAGAAAAAAATTTCTTCCCACTTAATTGTTGAGAAAAAATGAATGTGGGGTATGGGATATGAATCGGGCACAGTAATGTTATTTAAAGCACGATAGTCACCACAAGGTCGCCAAGAACCGTCTTTTTTCTTCACCATATGTAGAGGTGAAGCCCAAGGACTTTTCGAAGGACGACAAATGCCTTGTTCAACCATAAAACTGAATTCTTTTTTGGCACAAGTTAATTTGTCAGCATTCAGACGTCGAAGTCTTGCTGAAATCGGTGGACCTTTAGTAACTATATGATGCCTGATAGAATGGGGAACAGGAATTTTAAAGTCCGGTTCACACTCTGCCCCAAAGTATTTCTTTAAAAGATTAGCAACTCGTGCATCAACATCAGGATAAGACACCAACTCAAGTTTAGGTATGTTAAATTGAATTAATTCACCCTGTTGAGACTGGCACGATGTTGCTAAATCTATAATTCGACGATTAGATAAATCCACCATTAAGCCAAAATGTTTAAGAAAATCAGCGCCAATGATAGGTCTAGAAATATCCGCAACCAAAAAATTCCAAGTAAAAACGCGACGAAGTCCTAAACTGACTTGCAGTTCACGATTACCATAAGTCGAAATGTTTGTTTCATTGGCAGCCTTTAAAAGAAAAAAAGGATTAGGAGATTTCCTATCAGCAACATTAACTGGAATAATCGACAAATCAGACCCTGTGTCAATCAAAAATTTCAGATTCGATTTGTCATCAACAATTATAAGACGGCTTGTGGAATTAATGGTGTCAGAAACCGTCGATTCCAACACAAAATTTAGTTTTTTGTCATACGCTTACAGGGCGTATAGCATTTATGCGCCTTATCTCCATATTTATCATGATAAAAACAGAGTCCCTCAGCACTAATTTGATGTTTAGGTTTTGAACGGGAAAGACCACGTGAATTTGAACAATATGCATTACTTGTACTATTTTGCGCTGATAGATTTTTGACTTGTGGAGTAATAACACTATTCAACAAAACCATCATTTGATTAAGTTTGTCTGTTAACGTGTTGATCTGAAGTTGGAAAGACTCTTGTCCACTAATAGACGAAACCGTACCTGACTCGGAAACCGCAAACACTGAAGGTGTTGTAACAACTTCATGAATTTTATCAGCAACTTCCGCAACTTCCTTTAACGAACCTTTTGCTGCTACAACTACGGTTCTGATATTCGTGGGGAGTCTCTCCAACCAGAGACAACTAAGAACCCTTTCATCAAAATTTGGTCCAGCCAGACTTTTCATCTCTACTAAAAGCTGACCTGGCTTACGGTCGCCCAACTCCAAACCAGTTAGCAGTTTACGGATTCTCGATGAATCCGATAAACTGTATTTATCAATTATAGCTCTTTTAAAACCTGTGTACATAGAACAATCCCGGAGTCCCTCAAAAACTCCATCCATGTTCTCCAAATCTCATTATCAATTCGAAACGCCGCAAATTGCCTTTCAAGCAGAGCAAACCAACAGACCGAGTTCCTAGGCCAAAAACGAAAACTTCTGACACGATTCCTTTTATGATCATGTTGAGGAACTCGAGAACTCGAAACTGCTCCAGATGCTAATAATGGAGTAACATTAACTTCAACTTCAGTTTGGATATCTTCTCCCGATGAGGAATCATGATGGAGGGAAGAATTCGCAGTTCTGCTTCTAGTTACCGGCATTTTTATATTGATCACAAAAATCCACTTACCTTTACACTAATTGTTTAAAATATATTCAAATAATTAAAAATTAATTTAGCAGAATAAGCAACTTTTTGCTTCTAGCGCCAACTGCTGATGGAATAGTCACGTAGGACGAATAATTGAACGACGATGTTGTTCAAACGTTGAATTTGTTCGAACGTCGCCAGACTTCTAGAGGAATTATTGTTCCATGTTCGGGGTCACCAGTTGTTAAGTATCCTTCTTGAGAACTCTTAATGGATTCTTGAAAAGCTTAACTTCATGAGAAAGAATGGAGATAAATAATTTTATATTTCTTTTATTCTTTCTATGATTTCTGGAAATAAATCAATTTTTAAATATTTAATTCGTTCGAAGAAGAAAGAATCATTTCAATGATATTCCTCTTAATTAATAATATTCATTTGCAGAGGAAAGATGGTCATTTGATTTCAATAATATTCCTTTTAATTAGTAATATTTATTTTTTTTTGCTTATGTAGTTTTCAAAAATTAATGTTCTCGAAGGAAAGATAAACTCAATTTATTTTTTTTTTTAAACATGTCAACTTTTTATAATTCATGAACACTTGATTTAAAATAATCAATTAAATAAGTAAGTGGATTTTAATTTATTTTTAACGATTCTAAAAATCCACAACACATCCACGCGCACATGCACACATGCACACATGCACACATGCGCACACGAGCACATGCACACATGCACACATCGACACATCCACACATGCACACATCCACACATCGACGCATCCACACATCCACAAGTCGACACATTCACACATCCACAACATCCACACATCCACAAATCCACACATCCACACATCCACACCTGCAAGCATGCACACATCCACACATGCACACATCCACACATGCACACATCCACACATGCACACATCCACACATGCAAACATGCACACATCCACACATGCACACATCCACACATCCACACATGCACACATCCACACATGCACACATCCACACATCCACACATCGACAAATCCACAAATCCACACATCCACACATCCACACATGCACACATCCACACATGCACACATCCACACATCCACACATCCACACATCGACACATCCACACATCCACACATTCACACATCTACACATCCACACATCCACACATCGACACATCGACACATCCGCACATCCACACATCGACACATCCATACATCCATACATCGACACATCCAAATATCCACAAATCCGCTCTTCGACACTTCAACAACACATCCACACATCCACACATCGACACACCTACACATCCACACATCCACACAACCACACATTGACACATCGACACATCCACACATCCACACTTCGACACATCCAAAAATCCACACATCCACGTTCACACATTCACACGTCCACACATCCACACATCGACACATCCACACATCCACAAATCCGCATATCCACACATCCACACATCCGCACATGCACACATGCACACATGCACACATGCACACATGCACACACGCGCACATGCACACATGCACACATCGACACATCCCCACATCCACACATCGACACATCCACACATCCACAAATCGACACATTCACACATCCACACATCCACAACATCCACAAATCCACAAATCCACACATCCACTTATCCACACATCCCTACATGCAAACATGCACACATCCACACATGTACACATCCACACATCCACACATGCACACATCCACACATGCACACATGCACACATCCACACATCCACTCATCGACTTATCCACACATCGACACATCCACACATCCAGTCATGCACACATGCACACATCCACACATCGACACATCCACACATCGACATAGCCACACATCCACAAATCGAGACCTTCACACATTCACACATCCACACATCGACACATCGACAAATCGACACATCGACACATCCACACATTCACACATACACAAATCCGCATATCCACACATCCACACATGCACACATGCACACATGCACACATGCGCACACGCGCACATGCACACATGCAAACATCGACACATCCACTCATGCACACTTCCACACATCGACACATCCACACATCCACAAATCGACACATTCACACATCCACACATCCACCACATCCACACATCCACAAATCCCCACATCCACACATCCACACATGCAATCATGCACACATCCACACATGCACACATCCACACATCCACACATGCACACATCCACACATGCACACATCCACACAACCACACATCCACACATCCACACATCCACACTTCCACACATGCACTCATCGACACATCCACATATCCAAACATCCACACATGCACACATCCACACATGCGCACATGCACACATCCACACATGCACACATCCACACATGCGCACATCCACACAGCAACACATCCACACATCCACACATCGACACATCCACAGATGCACACATGCACACATCCACACATGCACACATCGACACAGCCAAACATCCTCACATCCACACATCCACACATCCACAAATGCACACATGCACATCTGCTCACATCCACAAATGCACACATCCACACATGCACACATCCACACCTCGACAAAGCCAAACATCCACACATCCACACATCCACAAATGCACACCTGCGCACATCCACAAATGCACACATACACACATCGACACATCCACACATCTACACATGCACACATGCACACATCGACACAGTCAAACATCCACACATCCACACATGCACACATGCACATATGCTCACATCCACAAATGCACACATCCACACATGCACACATCCACACCTCGACACAGCCAAACATCCACACATCCACACATGCACACCTGCGCACATCCACAAATGCACACATACACACATGCACACATCCACACATCGACACAGCCGAACATCCACACATCCACACATCTACACATCGACATATCCACACATCCACAAATCGAGACGTTCACACATCCACACATCTACACTTCGACACATCGACACATACACACATCCACACATCCACAAATCCACATATCCCCACATCCACACATCCACACATCCACACATGCACACATGCACACATGCGCACACGCGCACATGCACACATGCACACATGCGCACACGCGCACATGCACCATGCACACATCGACACATCCACACATGCACACATCCACACATCGACGCATCCACAAATCGACACATTCACACATCCACACATCCACAACTTCCACACATCCACAAATCCACACATCCACACATCGACACATCCACACATCTACACATGCACACATGCACACATCCACACATCGACACTGCCAAACATCCACACATCCACACATCTACACATCGACATATCCACACATCCACAAATCGAGACGTTCACACATCCACACATCCACACATCTACACTTCGACACATCGACACATCGAAACATCCACACATCCACACATCCACAAACCCACATATCCCCACATCCACACATGCACACATGCACACATGCGCACACGCGCACATGCACACATGCGCTCATGCGCACACGCGCCCATGCACCATGCACACATCGACACATCCACACATGCACACATCCACACATCGACGCATCCACAAATCGACACATTCACACATCCACACATCCACAACTTCCACACATCCACAAATCCACACATCCACACATGCAAACATGCACACATCCACACATGCACACATCCACACATGCACACATCCACACATGCGCACATCCACACAGCAACACATCCACACATCCACACATCGACACATCCACAGATGCACACATGCACACATGCACACATGCACACATCCACACATCCACACATCCACACATCCACACATCGACACAGTCAAACATCCACACATCCACACATCCACACATGCACACATGCACATATGCTCACATCCACAAATGCACACATCCACACATGCACACATCCACACCTCGACACAGCCAAACATCCATACATCCACACATGCACACCTGCGCACATCCACAAATGCACACATACACACATGCACACATCCACACATCGACACAGCCAAACATCCACACATCCAAACATCCACACATCTACATATCCACACATCCACAAATCGAGACGTTCACACATTCACACATCCACACATCGACACATCGACACATCCAAACATCCACAAATCCACATATCCACACATCCACACATCCACGCATCCACACATCCACACATGCACACATGCGCACACGCGCACATGCACACATGCACACATGCACACATGCGCACACGAGCAAATGCACACATGCACACATCGACACATCCACACATGCACACATCCACACATCGACGCATCCACACATCCACAAATCGACACATTCACACATCCACAACATCCACACATCCACACATCCACACATCCACAAATCCACACATCCACACATCCACACCTGCAAACATGCACACATCCACACATGCGCACATCCACACATCCACACATCCACACATCCACTCATCGACACATCCAAACATCGACACATCCAAAAATCTACACTTCCACAATTCGAAACATCCACACATCGACACATCCACACATCCGCACATCCACACATCCACACATCGACACATACACACATCCACACATCGACACATCCTTACATCCACATATCCACAGATCGACACATGGACACATCCACAAATCCACACATCGAAGCATACACACTTTGACACATTCACACGTCGACACATCCACGAATCCACACATCCACACATCCAAAAATCCACATATCTACACTTCGACACATCGACATTTCGAAACATCTACACATCGACACATCGACACATAAAAACAACCACACATCGACACATCCACACATCGACACATCCACACATCCACACATCGACACATCCACACATCCACACTTCGACACATCGACACATCCAAAAACCAACACATCCATACATCCACACATCGACATATCCACACATCCTCATATCCACACTTCGACACATCAACACATCCACACATCAACACATCGACACTTCGACACATCCACACATCGAAAAATCGATACATCGGCACATCGATACGTCGACACATCCACACATCCACACATCGACACATCCACACATCCACACTTCGACACATCGACACATCCAAAAACCAACACATCCATACATCCACACATCGACATATCCACACATCCTCATATCCACACTTCGACACATCAACACATCCACACATCCACACATCGACACATCCACACATCCACACTTCGACACATCGACACATCCAAAAACCAACACATCCATACATCCACACATCGACATATCCACACATCCTCATATCCACACTTCGACACATCAACACATCCACTCATCGACACATCCAAACATCGACACATCCAAAAATCTACACTTCCACAATTCGAAACATCCACACATCGACACATCCACACATCCGCACATCCACACATCCAAAAACCAACACATCCATACATCCACACATCGACATATCCACACATCCTCATATCCACACTTCGACACATCAACACATCCACAAATCCACACATCGAAGCATACACACTTTGACACATTCACACGTCGACACATCCACGAATCCACACATCCACACATCCAAAAATCCACATATCTACACTTCGACACATCGACATATCGAAACATCTACACATCGACACATCGACACATAAAAACAACCACACATCGACACATCCACACATCGACACATCCACACATCCACACATCCACACATCGACACATCCACACATCCACACTTCGACACATCGACACATCCAAAAACCAACACATCCATACATCCACACATCGACATATCCACACATCCTCATATCCACACTTCGACACATCAACACATCCACACATCCACACATCCACACATCCACACTTCGACACATCGACACATCCAAAAACCAACACATCCATACATCCACACATCGACATATCCACACATCCTCATATCCACACTTCGACACATCAACACATCCACTCATCGACACATCCAAACATCGACACATCCAAAAATCTACACTTCCACAATTCGAAACATCCACACATCGACACATCCACACATCCGCACATCCACACATCCAAAAACCAACACATCCATACATCCACACATCGACATATCCACACATCCTCATATCCACACTTCGACACATCAACACATCCACAAATCCACACATCGAAGCATACACACTTTGACACATTCACACGTCGACACATCCACGAATCCACACATCCACACATCCAAAAATCCACATATCTACACTTCGACACATCGACATATCGAAACATCTACACATCGACACATCGACACATAAAAACAACCACACATCGACACATCCACACATCGACATATCCACACATCCACACATCCACACATCGACACATCCACACATCCACACTTCGACACATCGACACATCCAAAAACCAACACATCCATACATCCACACATCGACATATCCACACATCCTCATATCCACACTTCCACACATCGACACATCCACACATCAAAACATCCACACATACACAAGTCTACACATCGAATAATCCACACATCGACACATCCATACACCGACACATCCAAACTTCGACACATCCACACATCGACACATCCTCACCTCAAAATATCCACACATCCACAAGTCCACACATCGACACATCCACACATCGACACATACATACATCGACACATCGAAACTTCGACACACCCACACATCGACACATCCACACATGCACACATGCACACATGCGCACATCCACACCTCAACACATGCACACATCCACACATCCACACATCCACACTTCGACACATTCACACATCGACACATTCACACATCCACACATCCACAAATCCACATATCCACACATCTACACATGCACAAATCCACACATGCACACATCCACACATTCACACATCGACGCGTCCACACTTCCACACATGCACTCATCCACACATCCACACATCCGCACATTCACACATCCAAACATGCACACATGCGAACATTCACACATGCACACATCCACACATGCACACATCCACACATGCACACATCGACACATCGACACATCGACACATCCACACATCGACACATCGACACATCCACACATCCACACATCGACACATCGACACACCCACACATCCACACATCCACTCATCCACACATCCACACATCGACACATCCACACATGCACACATGAGCACATCCACACCTCAACACATCCACACATGCACATATCCACACTTCGACACATTCACACATCGACACATTCACACTTCCACACATCCAAAAATCCACACATCCACACATCCACACATGCACACATCCACACATCGACACATCCACACCTTCACACATCCACACTTCAACACATGCACTCATCGACACATCGACACATCCACACATCCACACATCCGCTCATGCACACATCCAAACATGCACACATGCGAACATTCACTCATGCAAACATCCACACATGCACACATGCACACTTCCACACATGCACACATCCACACATCCACACATCGACACATGCACACATGCACACATGCACACATGCGCTCATCGACACATCGACACATCCACACATGCACACATGCGCACATCCACACCTCAACACATGCACACATCCACACATCCACACTTCGACACATTCACACATCGACACATTCACACATCCACAAAACCACACATCCACACATCTACACATGCACACATCCACACATGCACACACCCACACATCCACGCATTCACACATCGACACATCCACACTTCCACACATCCGCACATTCACACAACCAAACCTGCACACAGCCAAACATGCACACATGCGAACATTCTCACATGCACACATCCACACATGCACACATCCACACATCCACACATCGACACATCCACACATATACACATCCACACGTCGACACATCGACACATGCACACATGCACACATGCGCATATCCACACCTCAACACATGCACACATCCACACATCCACACATCCACACTTCGACACATTCACACATCGACACATTCACACATCCACACATCCACAAATCCACACATCCACACATCTACACATGCACACATCCACACATGCACACATCCACACATCCACACATCGACACACCCACACTTCAACACATGCACACATCCACACATCCACACTTCGACACATTCACACATCGACACATTCACACATCCACACATCCACAAATCCACACATCCACACATCTACACATGCACACATCCACACATGCACACATCCACACATCCACACATTCACACATCGACACACCCACACTTCAACACATGCACACATCCACACATCCACACATCCACACTTCGACACATTCACACATCGACACATTCACACATAGACACATCCACAAATCCACACATCCACACATCTACACATGCACACATCCACACATGCACACATCCACACATTCACACATCGACACGTCCACACTTCCGCACATCCACACATGCACTCATCCACACATCCACACATCCACACATCCGCACATTCACACATCCAAACATGCACACATGCGAACATTCACTCATGCACACATCCACACATGCACACATCCACACATCCACACATCGACACCTCCACACATATACACATCCACACATCGACACATCGACACAACCCCACATCCACACATCCACACATCGACACATCGACACATCGACACATCCACACATGCAGACATGCACACATCCACACATCCACACATCGACACATCGACACATCCACACATGCACACATACGCACATCCACACTTCAACACATGCACACTTCCACACATGCACACATCCACACTTCGACACATTCACACATGCACACATCCACACATGCACACATCCACACATCCACAAATCCACACATCCACACATCCACACATGCACACATGCACACATCCACACATCGACACATCCCCACCTTCACACATCCACACATCCACACTTTCACACATGCACACATCCACACATCCACACATCCACACATCGACACATGCACACATGCACACATGCACACATGCACACATGCGCACATCCACACCACAACACATGCACACATCCACACATCCACACATCCACACATCCACACATCCACACATCCACACTTCGTCACATTCACACATGCACACATCCTCAAATCCACACATAAACACATCCACATATCCATACGTCGACACATCCACACATCGACACATTCACACATCGACACATGCACACATGCACACATGCGCACATCCACACCACAAAACATGCACACATCCACACATGCACACATCCACACATCGACACATCCACACATCCATACGTCGACTCATCCACACATCGACACATTCACACATCCGCACATCCACACATCCGCACATGCACACATCCACACGCCGACACATCCACACATTCACACATCGACACATTCACACATCCGCACATCCACACATCCGCACATGCACACATCCAAACATCGACACAGCCACACATCCACACATCCAAACATCGACATATCCACACATCCACAAATCGAGACGTTCACACATTCACACATCCACACATCCACACATCGACACATCCACACATCCACAAATCCGCATATCCAAACATCCACACATCCACACATGCACACATGCACACATGCACACACGCGCACATGCACACATGCACACATCGACACATCCACACATGCACACATCCACACATCGACACATCCACAAATCGAAACATTCACACATCCACAACATCCACACATCCACAAATCCACACATCCACTTATCCACACTTGCACACATCCACACATCCACACATGCACACATCCACACATGCACACATGCACACATACACACTTCCACACATCGACACATCCACACATCGACTTATCCACACATCGACACATCGACGCATCCACACATCCACACATCCACACATCCACACATCCACACATCCACACATCGACTCATGCACACATGCACACATGCACACATGCACACATCCACACATCGACACATCGACACATCGACACATCGACACATCCACACATCCACACATCCACACATCGACATATCCACACATCCACAAATCGAGACGTTCAAACATTCACACATCCACACATCGACACATCGAAACATCGACACATCCACACATACACAAATCCGCATATCCACACATCCACACATCCACACATCCACACATGCACACATGCACACATGCGCACACGCGCACATGCACACATGCACACATCGACACATCCACACATGCACACATCCACACATCGACACATCCACAAATCGACACATTCACACATCCACACATCCACCACATCCACACATCCACACATCCACAAATCCCCACATCCACACATCCACACATGCAATCATGCACACATCCACACATGCACACATTAACACATGCACACATCCACACATGCTCACATCCACATATCAACACATCCACACATCCACACTTCCACACATGCATTTATCGACACATCCACACATCCACACATCCACACATCCACACATGCACATATCCACACATGCGCACATGCACTCATCCACACATCGACACATCCCTACATTCACACATCCACACATCCACATATCGACATATACACACATCCACACATCGACACATCCACACATCCACATATCGACACATTCACACACCACACATGCACACATGCACACCTGCGCACATCCACAAATGCACACATCCACACATGCGCACATGCACACATCCACACATCGACACAGCCAAACATCCACACATCGACATATCCACACATCCACACATCCACACATCCACACATGCACACATGCGCACATCCACACATCCACACATCGACTCATTTACACATCCACACATCGACACATTCACACATCTACACATCCACACAATCACACATCGACACATCCACACATCCACAAATCCACACATCCACACATCCGCACATCCACACATCCACACAGCCACACATCCACACATCAACACATCCCCACAGCCACACATGCACACATGCACACATGCACACATGCGCACATGCACACATCGACACATCCACAAATCGAGACATTCACACATCCACACATCCACACATGCACACATCCTCACATGCACACATTCACAAATGCACATATCCACACATGCAAACATCCACACAAGCACACATCCACACATCGACACAACCACACATTCACACATCCATTCATCCAATCATCGACACATGCACACAACCACACATCGACACATTCACACATCCACACTTCCACACATCCACACAACCACACATGCACACAGGCACACATCCACACATCCACCCAAGCACACATCCACACATCGATACAACCACACATTCACACATCCATTCATCCAATCATCGACACATGCACACATCCACACATCGAAACATTCACAAATCCACACATCCACACATCCAGACATCCACACATGCACACATGCGCACATGCGCGCCTGCACACATCCACACATGTAAACATAAACAAATCAATATATTCATACATCCACAAATCGACACAATCAAACATCCTCACATTCACACATGCACACTTCCACACATCCACACATGCACACATGCACACATCCACACATCGACACATCGACACATCCACACATCGACACATCCACACATCCACACATGCACACATCCACACATCCACACATGCAAACATCCGCACATGCACACATGCGCACATCCACACATCCACACATCGACACATTTACACATCCACACATCGACACATTCACACATCCACACATCCACACATCCACACAACCACACATCGACACATCCACACATCCACAAATCCACACATCCACACATCCACAAAGCCACACATCCACACATCAACACATCCCCACAGCCACAGATGCACACGTGCGCACATGCGCACATGCACACATCGACACATCCACACATCCACAAATCGAGACATTCACACATCCACACATCCACACATGCACACATCCTCACATGCACACATCCACAAATGCACACATCCACACATCGAAACATCCACACATCCACACATCCCTCACATCCACACATGCACACTTCCACACATCCATACATGCACACATACACATATCGACACATCCACACATCCACACATCCACAAATCCACACATCCACACATCCACACATCCACACATGCACACATCCACACATCCACACATCGACACATCCACACATCCATTCATCAACACATCCACACATCGACACATCCACACATCGACACTTCCACACATCGACAAATCGACACATTCTCACATCCACACATCCACACATGCGCATATCCACACATGCACACATCCACACATGCACACATCCACACATGCACACATCCACACATCCACACATCCACACATGCACACATCCACACATCGACACAACCACACATTCACACATCCATACATCCAATTATCGACACTTGCACACATCCACACATCGATACATTCACACATACACACTTCCACACATCCACACAACCACACATCCACACAGCCACACATGCACACAGGCACACCTCAACACATGCACACATCCACACATCCACACATCCACACTTCGACACATTCAGACATCGACACATTCACACATCCATACATCCACAAATCCACACATCCACACATCCACACATCCACACATGCACACATGCGCACATCCACACATCCACACATCGACTCATTTACACATCCACACATCGACACATTCACACATCTACACATCCACACAATCACACATCGACACATCCACACATCCACAAATCCACACATCCACACATCCGCACATCCACACATCCACACATGCACACATCCACACATGCACACATGCACACATCCACACTTCCACACATCGACACATCCACACATCGACTTATCCACACATCGACACATCGACGCATCCACACATCCACACATCCACACATCCACACATCGACACATCAACAAACCGACAAATTCACACATGCACACAACCACACAGCACACATCCACACATCGACACATTAACACATCCACACATCCACACATCGACACATACACACATCCACACATCCACACATCCACACAACCACACATCCACACATCGACACATCCACACATCCAAACATCTACACATTCACACATCCACATATCCACACATCGACACATGCACACATTCACACATGCACACATGCGCACATCCTCACATGCACACATCCACACATGCACACATCCACACATCGAAAAATCCACACATCCACACATCGACACATCCACACATCCTCACATCCACAAATCGACACATTCACACATCCACACATCCACACTTGCACACTTCCACACATCCACACATGCACACATCCACACTTCGACACATCCACTCATCAACACATCCACACATCAACACATCCACACATCCACACATCCACACATGCACACATGCACACATCCACACATCCACACATGCACTCATCCACACATCGACACATCCACACATCCACAAATCGACACATCAACACATCCACAAATCGACGCATTCTCACATCCACACATGCACACATCCATACATGCAAACTTGCGCACATGCACACATGCACACATGCACACATCCACACATGCACACATCCACACTTCGAAACAACCACACTTTCACACATCTTCACATCGACACATCCACACATCCACACATGCACACATGCACACATCCACACATCTACACATGCACACATGCACACATGCACACATCCACACATCCACACATCCACTTATCCACAAATCGAAACATTCTCACAGCCACACATGCACACATCCACACAAGCACACATGCGCACATCCACACATGCACACATCCACACATGCACACATCCACACTTCGACACTTCCACACATCCACACATCCACACATCCACACGCACATGCGCACATGCACACATCGAAACATCCACACATACACACATCCACAAATCGAGATATTCACACATCCACACATCCACACATGCACACATGCGCACATCCACACATCCACACATCGACACATCCACACATCCAAACATCGACACATCGACACATCGACACATCCACATATCCACACATCGACACATTCACACATCCACACATCGATACTTCCACACATCCACACATCGACACATCCACATATCCACACTTGCACACTTGCACACATGCACACATGCACACATGCGCACATCCACACATGCCCACATCCACACATGCACACATCCACACTTCGACACATCCACACATCCTCATATCAACACATCCGCACATCTACACATCCACACATCAACACATCCACACATGCACACATCCACACATCCACACATCGACACATCCATTCATCGACACATCCACACATCGACACATCCACACATCCACTTATCCACAAATCGACACATTCTCACATCCACACATGCACACATCCATAAAAGCACACATGCGCACATCCACACATGCACACATCCACACTTCGACACATCCACACATCCAGACATCAACACATCCGCACATCCAAACATCCACACATGCACACATCCACACATGCACACATGCACACATGCACACATCCGCACATCCACACATCGACACCTCCACACATCGAAACATCCACAAATCCACAAATCGGCACATTCACACATCCTCACATCCACACATGCACACTTCCACACATCCACACATGCACACATCCACACTTCGACGCATTCTCACATCCACACATGCACACATGCAAACATGCACACATCCACACATCCACACATGCACACATGCACACATCCACACATGCAAACATGCACACATCCACACATGCACACATCCACACTTCGACACAACCACACATTCACACATCCACACATCGACACATCCATACATCCACACATGCACACATGCACACATGCACACATCCACACATCCACACATGCACACATCCACACATGCACACATCCACACATCGACACATCCACACATCGACACATCCACATATCCACAAATCGACACATCCACACATCCACAAATCGACGCATTCTCACATCCACAAATCGACGCATTCTCACATCCACACATGCACACATCCACACATCCCCTCATGCTCACATCCACACATGCACACATGCACACAGCCACACTTCGACACATTCACACATCAACACATCCACACATCAACACATCCACACATCCACACATCCACACATCCACACATCCACACATGCACACATCAACACTTCGACACAACCACACATTCACACATCCACACATCGACACATCCACACATCCACACATGCACACATGCACAAATGCACACATCCACACATGCACACATCCACACATCGACACATCCACACATCCACAAATCGACACAAACACACATCCACAAATCGACGAATTCTAACATCCACACATGCACACATCCACACATGCAAACATGCGCACATCCACACATCCACACATGCACACATCCACACATTCACACATGCACACATCCACACTTCGATACATCCACACATCGACACATTCACACATCCACATATCCACACATTGACACATGCACACATCCACACATGCACACATCCACACATCCACACATGCACACATCCACACATCGACACATCCACACATCGATACATCCACACATCCACAAATCGACACATCCACAAATCGACACATCCACACTTGCACACATCCACACATCAACGCATCCACACATCCACACATGCAAACATGCGCACATCCACACATGCAAAATCCACACATGCACACATCCACACATCCACACTTCGACTAATCCACACATCAACATATCCACACATCAACACATCCACACATCCACACATGCACACATCCACACTTCCACACATGCACACATCGACACGTCCACACATCGACACATCCACAAATCGACACATCCACACATCCACAAATCGACGCATTCTCACATCCACACATGCAAGCATCCACACACGCAAACAATGCACACATCCACACATGCACACATGCACACATCCACACATCCACACATGCACACATCCACACAGCGAAACATCCACACATCGACACATCCACAAATCGACACTTCCACACTTGCACACATCCACACATGCACACATGCACACATCCACACCTGCACACATCCACACTTCGACACATCCACACATCCACACATCAACACATCCACACATCAACACATCCACACATCCACACATCCACACATCCACACATCCACACATCCACACATGCACACATCCACACATCCACACATCCACACATCCACACGTGCACACATCCACACATGCACACATTCACACATTCAAACATCCACACATGCACACATCCACACTTCGACACAACCACACATTCACACATCCACACATCGACACATCCACACATCCACACATCCACACATGCACACATGCACACATCCACACTTGCACACATCCACACATCGACACATCCACAAATCGACACATACACACATCCACACAGCGAAACATCCACATATCGACACATCCACAAATCGACACATCCACACTTGCACACATCCACACATGCACACATGCACACATTCACACATGCACACATCCACACATCCACACATGCACACATCCACACAGCGAAACATCCACACATCCACACATCCACACATCCACACATCGACACTTCCACACATCCACAAATCGACACATTCACACATCCACACAAGCACACATGCACACTTCCACACATCCACAAATGCAGACATCCACACTTCGATACATCCACACATCAACACATCCACACATCAACGCATCCACACTTGCACACATCCACACATCCACACATGCACACATGCACACATCCACACATCCACACATGCACACATCCACACATCGACACATCCACACATCCAAAAATCGACACATCCACAAATCGACGCATTCTCACATCCACACATGCACACATCCACACATGCAAAAATCCACACATGCACACATGCCAACATATACACATCCACACTTCGACACATCCACACATCAACATATCCACACATCAACACATCCACACATCCACACATCCACACATGCACACATCCACACTTCCACACATGCACACATCCACACATCGACACGTCCACACATCGACACATCCACACATCCACAAATCGACACATCCACACATCCACAAATCGACGCATTTTCACATCCACACATGCACAAGTCCACTCATGCAAACATGCACACATCCACACATCGACACAGGCACACATCCACACATCCATACATCCACACATCGACATATCCACACATCCACAAATCGAGATGTTCACACATCCGCACATCGACACATCGTCACATCCACACATCCACAAATCCACATATCCACACATCCACACATCCACATATGTACACATGCACACATGCGCACACGCGCACATGCACACATGCACACATCGACACATCCCCACATGCACACATCCACACTTCGACACATCCACACATCAACACACCCACACATCCACACATCCACACATGCACACATCGACACATCCACACATGCACAAATGCACACATGCACATGTCGACACATGCACACATCGAAACATCCACACATGCAAACATCCGCACATGCACACATGCGCACATCCACACATCCACACATCGACTCATTTACACATCCACACATCGACACATTCACACATCTACACATCCACACAATCACACATCGACACATCCACACATCCACAAATCCACACATCCACACATCCGCACATCCACACATCCACACAGCCACACATCCACACATCAACACATCCCCACAGCCACACATGCACACATGCACACATGCGCACATGCACACATCGACACATCCACAAATCGAGACATTCACACATCCACACATCCACACATGCACACATCCTCACATGCACACATTCACAAATGCACATATCCACACATGCAAACATCCACACAAGCACACATCCACACATCGACACAACCACACATTCACACATCCATTCATCCAATCATCGACACATGCACACAACCACACATCGACACATTCACACATCCACACTTCCACACATCCACACAACCACACATGCACACAGTCACACATCCACACATCCACCCAAGCACACATCCACACATCGACACAACCACACATTCACACATCCATTCATCCAATCATCGACACATGCACACATCCACACATCGAAACATTCACAAATCCACACATCCACACATCCAGACATCCACACATGCACACATGCGCACATGCGCGCCTGCACACATCCACACAAGTAAACATAAACAAATCAATATATTCACACATCCACAAATCGACACAATCAAACATCCACACATCCACACTTCGACACATCCACACATCCACACATGCACACATCCACACATCCACACATCCACACATCGACACATCGACACATCCACACATCGACACATCCACACATCCACACATGCACACATCCACACATCGACACATCCACACATCCACAAATCGACACATCCACACATCCACAAATCGACGCATTTTCACATCCACACATGCACAAGTCCACACATGCAAACATGCACACATCCACACATCGACACAGGCACACATCCACACATCCATACATCCACACATCGACATATCCACACATCCACAAATCGAGATGTTCACACATCCGCACATCGACACATCGTCACATCCACACATCCACAAATCCACATATCCACACATCCACACATCCACATATGTACACATGCACACATGCGCACACGCGCACATGCACACATGCACACATCGACACATCCACACATGCACACATCCACACTTCGACACATCCACACATCAACACACCCACACATCCACACATCCACACATGCACACATCGACACATCCACACATGCACAAATGCACACATGCACATGTCGACACATGCACACATCGAAACATCCACACATGCAAACATCCGCACATGCACACATGCGCACATCCACACATCCACACATCGACTCATTTACACATCCACACATCGACACATTCACACATCTACACATCCACACAATCACACATCGACACATCCACACATCCACAAATCCACACATCCACACATCCGCACATCCACACATCCACACAGCCACACATCCACACATCAACACATCCCCACAGCCACACATGCACACATGCACACATGCGCACATGCACACATCGACACATCCACAAATCGAGACATTCACACATCCACACATCCACACATGCACACATCCTCACATGCACACATTCACAAATGCACATATCCACACATGCAAACATCCACACAAGCACACATCCACACATCGACACAACCACACATTCACACATCCATTCATCCAATCATCGACACATGCACACAACCACACATCGACACATTCACACATCCACACTTCCACACATCCACACAACCACACATGCGCACAGGCACACATCCACACATCCACCCAAGCACACATCCACACATCGACACAACCACACATTCACACATCCATTCATCCAATCATCGACACATGCACACATCCACACATCGAAACATTCACAAATCCACACATCCACACATCCAGACATCCACACATGCACACATGCGCACATGCGCGCCTGCACACATCCACACATGTAAACATAAACAAATCAATATATTCACACATCCACAAATCGACACAATCAAACATCCTCACATTCACACATGCACACTTCCACACATCCACACATGCACACATCCACACATCCACACATCCACACATCGACACATCGACACATCCACACATCGACACATCCACACATCCACACATGCACACATCCACACATCCACACATGCAAACATCCGCACATGCACACATGCGCACATCCACACATCCACACATCGACACATTTACACATCCACACATCGACACATTCACACATCCACACATCCACACATCCACACAACCACACATCGACACATCCACACATCCACAAATCCACACATCCACACATCCACAAAGCCACACATCCACACATCAACACATCCCCACAGCCACAGATGCACACGTGCGCACATGCGCACATGCACACATCGACACATCCACACATCCACAAATCGAGACATTCACACATCCACACATCCACACATGCACACATCCTCACATGCACACATCCACAAATGCACACATCCACACATCGAAACATCCACACATCCACACATCGACACATCCACACATCGACACATCCACAAATCGACACATTCACACATCCATACATCCTCACATGCACACTTCCACACATCCATACATGCACACATCCACACATCCACACATCGACACTCCCTCACATCCACACATGCACACTTCCACACATCCATACATGCACACATACACATATCGACACATCCACACATCCACACATCGACACACCCACACATCGACACATTCACGCATCCACACATCCACACATCGACACATCAACAAACCGACAAATTCACACATGCACACAACCACACAGCACACATCCACACATCGACACATTAACACATCCACACATCCACACATCGACACATACACACATCCACACATCCACACATCCACACAACCACACATCCACACATCGACACATCCACACATCCAAACATCTACACATTCACACATCCACATATCCACACATCGACACATGCACACATTCACACATGCACACATGCGCACATCCTCACATGCACACATCCACACATGCACACATCCACACATCGAAAAATCCACACATCCACACATCGACACATCCACACATCCTCACATCCACAAATCGACACATTCACACATCCACACATCCACACTTGCACACTTCCACACATCCACACATGCACACATCCACACTTCGACACATCCACTCATCAACACATCCACACATCAATACATCCACACATCCACACATCCACACATGCACACATGCACACATGCACACATCCACACATCCACACATGCACTCATCCACACATCGACACATCCACACATCCACAAATCGACACATCAACACATCCACAAATCGACGCATTCTCACATCCACACATGCACACATCCATACATGCAAACTTGCGCACATGCACACATGCACACATGCACACATCCACACATGCACACATCCACACTTCGAAACAACCACACTTTCACACATCTTCACATCGACACATCCACACATCCACACATGCACACATGCACACATCCACACATCTACACATGCACACATGCACACATGCACACATCCACACATCCACACATCCACTTATCCACAAATCGAAACATTCTCACAGCCACACATGCACACATCCACACAAGCACACATGCGCACATCCACACATGCACACATCCACACATGCACACATCCACACTTCGACACTTCCACACATCCACACATCCACACGCACATGCGCACATGCACACATCGACACATCCACACATACACACATCCACAAATCGAGATATTCACACATCCACACATCCACACATGCACACATGCGCACATCCACACATCCACACATCGACACATCCACACATCCAAACATCGACACATCGACACATCGACACATCCACATATCCACACATCGACACATTCACACATCCACACATCGATACTTCCACACATCCACACATCGACACATCCACATATCCACACTTGCACACTTGCACACATGCACACATGCGCACATCCACACATGCCCACATCCACACATGCACACATCCACACTTCGACACATCCACACATCCTCATATCAACACATCCGCACATCTACACATCCACACATCAACACATCCACACATGCACACATGCACACATCCACACATCCACACATCGACACATCCATTCATCGACACATCCACACATCGACACATCCACACATCCACTTATCCACACATGCACACATCCATAAAAGCACACATGCGCACATCCACACATGCACACATCCACACTTCGACACATCCACACATCCAGACATCAACACATCCGCACATCCAAACATCCACACATGCACACATCCACACATGCACACATGCACACATGCACACATCCGCACATCCACACATCGACACCTCCACACATCGAAACATCCACAAATCCACAAATCGGCACATTCACACATCCTCACATCCACACATGCACACTTCCACACATCCACACATGCACACATCCACACTTCGACGCATTCTCACATCCACACATGCACACATCCACACATGCAAACATGCACACATCCACACATCCACACATGCACACATCCACACATGCAAACATGCACACATCCACACATGCACACATCCACACTTCGACACAACCACACATTCACACATCCACACATCGACACATCCACACATCCACACATGCACACATGCACACATGCACACATCCACACATCCACACATGCACACATCCACACATGCACACATCCACACATCGACACATCCACACATCGACACATCCACATATCCACAAATCGACACATCCACACATCCACAAATCGACGCATTCTCACATCCACAAATCGACGCATTCTCACATCCACACATGCACACATCCACACATCCCCTCATGCTCACATCCACACATGCACACATGCACACAGCCACACTTCGACACATTCACACATCAACACATCCACACATCAACACATCCACACATCTACACATCCACACATCCACACATCCACACATCCACACATCCACACATCCACACATGCACACATCAACACTTCGACACAACCACACATTCACACATCCACACATCGACACATCCACACATCCACACATGCACACATGCACAAATGCACACATCCACACATGCACACATCCACACATCGACACATCCACACATCCACAAATCGACACAAACACACATCCACAAATCGACGAATTCTAACATCCACACATGCACACATCCACACATGCAAACATGCGCACATCCACACATCCACACATGCACACATCCACACATTCACACATGCACACATCCACACTTCGATACATCCACACATCGACACATTCACACATCCACATATCCACACATTGACACATGCACACATCCACACATGCACACATCCACACATCCACACATGCACACATCCACACATCGACACATCCACACATCGATACATCCACACATCCACAAATCGACACATCCACAAATCGACACATCCACACTTGCACACATCCACACATCAACGCATCCACACATCCACACATGCAAACATGCGCACATCCACACATGCAAAATCCACACATGCACACATCCACACATCCACACTTCGACTAATCCACACATCAACATATCCACACATCAACACATCCACACATCCACACATCCACACATGCACACATCCACACTTCCACACATGCACACATCGACACGTCCACACATCGACACATCCACAAATCGACACATCCACACATCCACAAATCGACGCATTCTCACATCCACACATGCAAGCATCCACACACGCAAACAATGCACACATCCACACATGCACACATCCACACATCCACACATCCACACATGCACACATCCACACAGCGAAACATCCACACATCGACACATCCAAAAATCGACACTTCCACACTTGCACACATCCACACATGCACACATGCACACATCCACACATGCACACATCCACACTTCGACACATCCACACATCCACACATCAACACATCCACACATCAACACATCCACACATCCACACATCCACACATCCACACATCCACACATCCACACATGCACACATCCACACATCCACACATCCACACATCCACACATCCACACATCCACACATCCACACGTGCACACATCCACACATGCACACATTCACACATTCAAACATCCACACATGCACACATCCACACTCCGACACAACCACACATTCACACATCCACACATCGACACATCCACACATCCACACATCCACACATCCACACATGCACACATGCACACATCCACACTTGCACACATCCACACATCGACACATCCACACATCCACAAATCGACACATCCACAGATGCACACATGCACACATCCACACATGCACACATCGACACAGCCAAACATCCTCACATCCACACATCCACACATCCACAAATGCACACATGCACATCTGCTCACATCCACAAATGCACACATCCACACATGCACACATCCACACCTCGACGAAGCCAAACATCCACACATCCACACATCCACAAATGCACACCTGCGCACATCCACAAATGCACACATACACACATCGACACATCCACACATCTACACATGCACACATGCACACATCGACACAGTCAAACATCCACACATCCACACATGCACACATGCACATATGCTCACATCCACAAATGCACACATCCACACATGCACACATCCACACCTCGACACAGCCAAACATCCACACATCCACACATGCACACCTGCGCACATCCACAAATGCACACATACACACATGCACACATCCACACATCGACACAGCCGAACATCCACACATCCACACATCTACACATCGACATATCCACACATCCACAAATCGAGACGTTCACACATCCACACATCCACACATCTACACTTCGACACATCGACACATACACACATCCACACATCCACAAATCCACATATCCCCACATCCACACATCCACACATCCACACATGCACACATGCACACATGCGCACACGCGCACATGCACACATGCACACATGCGCACACGCGCACATGCACCATGCACACATCGACACATCCACACATGCACACATCCACACATCGACGCATCCACAAATCGACACATTCACACATCCACACATCCACAACTTCCACACATCCACAAATCCACACATCCACACATCGACACATCCACACATCTACACATGCACACATGCACACATCCACACATCGACACTGCCAAACATCCACACATCCACACATCTACACATCGACATATCCACACATCCACAAATCGAGACGTTCACACATCCACACATCCACACATCTACACTTCGACACATCGACACATCGACACATCGAAACATCCACACATCCACACATCCACAAACCCACATATCCCCACATCCACACATGCACACATGCACACATGCGCACACGCGCACATGCACACATGCGCTCATGCGCACACGCGCCCATGCACCATGCACACATCGACACATCCACACATGCACACATCCACACATCGACGCATCCACAAATCGACACATTCACACATCCACACATCCACAACTTCCACACATCCACAAATCCACACATCCACACATGCAAACATGCACACATCCACACATGCACACATCCACACATGCACACATCCACACATGCGCACATCCACACAGCAACACATCCACACATCCACACATCGACACATCCACAGATGCACACATGCACACATGCACACATGCACACATCCACACATCCACACATCCACACATCCACACATCGACACAGTCAAACATCCACACATCCACACATCCACACATGCACACATGCACATATGCTCACATCCACAAATGCACACATCCACACATGCACACATCCACACCTCGACACAGCCAAACATCCATACATCCACACATGCACACCTGCGCACATCCACAAATGCACACATACACACATGCACACATCC
Organism: Chloromyia formosa; assembly: GCA_964017055.1. Classification (NCBI taxonomy): domain Eukaryota; kingdom Metazoa; phylum Arthropoda; class Insecta; order Diptera; family Stratiomyidae; genus Chloromyia; species Chloromyia formosa. The sequence goes on from OZ024814.1 coordinate 70,494,057, forward strand.
ACACATCGACACAGCCAAACATCCACACATCCAAACATCCACACATCTACATATCCACACATCCACAAATCGAGACGTTCACACATTCACACATCCACACATCGACACATCGACACATCCAAACATCCACAAATCCACATATCCACACATCCACACATCCACGCATCCACACATCCACACATGCACACATGCGCACACGCGCACATGCACACATGCACACATGCGCACACGAGCAAATGCACACATGCACACATCGACACATCCACACATGCACACATCCACACATCGACGCATCCACACATCCACAAATCGACACATTCACACATCCACAACATCCACACATCCACACATCCACAAATCCACACATCCACACATCCACACCTGCAAACATGCACACATCCACACATGCGCACATCCACACATCCACACATCCACACATCCACTCATCGACACATCCAAACATCGACACATCCAAAAATCTACACTTCCACAATTCGAAACATCCACACATCGACACATCCACACATCCGCACATCCACACATCCACACATCGACACATACACACATCCACACATCGACACATCCTTACATCCACATATCCACAGATCGACACATGGACACATCCACAAATCCACACATCGAAGCATACACACTTTGACACATTCACACGTCGACACATCCACGAATCCACACATCCACACATCCAAAAATCCACATATCTACACTTCGACACATCGACATTTCGAAACATCTACACATCGACACATCGACACATAAAAACAACCACACATCGACACATCCACACATCGACACATCCACACATCCACACATCGACACATCCACACATCCACACTTCGACACATCGACACATCCAAAAACCAACACATCCATACATCCACACATCGACATATCCACACATCCTCATATCCACACTTCGACACATCAACACATCCACACATCAACACATCGACACTTCGACACATCCACACATCGAAAAATCGATACATCGGCACATCGATACGTCGACACATCCACACATCCACACATCGACACATCCACACATCCACACTTCGACACATCGACACATCCAAAAACCAACACATCCATACATCCACACATCGACATATCCACACATCCTCATATCCACACTTCGACACATCAACACATCCACACATCCACACATCGACACATCCACACATCCACACTTCGACACATCGACACATCCAAAAACCAACACATCCATACATCCACACATCGACATATCCACACATCCTCATATCCACACTTCGACACATCAACACATCCACTCATCGACACATCCAAACATCGACACATCCAAAAATCTACACTTCCACAATTCGAAACATCCACACATCGACACATCCACACATCCGCACATCCACACATCCAAAAACCAACACATCCATACATCCACACATCGACATATCCACACATCCTCATATCCACACTTCGACACATCAACACATCCACAAATCCACACATCGAAGCATACACACTTTGACACATTCACACGTCGACACATCCACGAATCCACACATCCACACATCCAAAAATCCACATATCTACACTTCGACACATCGACATATCGAAACATCTACACATCGACACATCGACACATAAAAACAACCACACATCGACACATCCACACATCGACACATCCACACATCCACACATCCACACATCGACACATCCACACATCCACACTTCGACACATCGACACATCCAAAAACCAACACATCCATACATCCACACATCGACATATCCACACATCCTCATATCCACACTTCGACACATCAACACATCCACACATCCACACATCCACACATCCACACATCCACACTTCGACACATCGACACATCCAAAAACCAACACATCCATACATCCACACATCGACATATCCACACATCCTCATATCCACACTTCGACACATCAACACATCCACTCATCGACACATCCAAACATCGACACATCCAAAAATCTACACTTCCACAATTCGAAACATCCACACATCGACACATCCACACATCCGCACATCCACACATCCAAAAACCAACACATCCATACATCCACACATCGACATATCCACACATCCTCATATCCACACTTCGACACATCAACACATCCACAAATCCACACATCGAAGCATACACACTTTGACACATTCACACGTCGACACATCCACGAATCCACACATCCACACATCCAAAAATCCACATATCTACACTTCGACACATCGACATATCGAAACATCTACACATCGACACATCGACACATAAAAACAACCACACATCGACACATCCACACATCGACATATCCACACATCCACACATCCACACATCGACACATCCACACATCCACACTTCGACACATCGACACATCCAAAAACCAACACATCCATACATCCACACATCGACATATCCACACATCCTCATATCCACACTTCCACACATCGACACATCCACACATCAAAACATCCACACATACACAAGTCTACACATCGAATAATCCACACATCGACACATCCATACACCGACACATCCAAACTTCGACACATCCACACATCGACACATCCTCACCTCAAAATATCCACACATCCACAAGTCCACACATCGACACATCCACACATCGACACATACATACATCGACACATCGAAACTTCGACACACCCACACATCGACACATCCACACATGCACACATGCACACATGCGCACATCCACACCTCAACACATGCACACATCCACACATCCACACATCCACACTTCGACACATTCACACATCGACACATTCACACATCCACACATCCACAAATCCACATATCCACACATCTACACATGCACAAATCCACACATGCACACATCCACACATTCACACATCGACGCGTCCACACTTCCACACATGCACTCATCCACACATCCACACATCCGCACATTCACACATCCAAACATGCACACATGCGAACATTCACACATGCACACATCCACACATGCACACATCCACACATGCACACATCGACACATCGACACATCGACACATCCACACATCGACACATCGACACATCCACACATCCACACATCGACACATCGACACACCCACACATCCACACATCCACTCATCCACACATCCACACATCGACACATCCACACATGCACACATGAGCACATCCACACCTCAACACATCCACACATGCACATATCCACACTTCGACACATTCACACATCGACACATTCACACTTCCACACATCCAAAAATCCACACATCCACACATCCACACATGCACACATCCACACATCGACACATCCACACCTTCACACATCCACACTTCAACACATGCACTCATCGACACATCGACACATCCACACATCCACACATCCGCTCATGCACACATCCAAACATGCACACATGCGAACATTCACTCATGCAAACATCCACACATGCACACATGCACACTTCCACACATGCACACATCCACACATCCACACATCGACACATGCACACATGCACACATGCACACATGCGCTCATCGACACATCGACACATCCACACATGCACACATGCGCACATCCACACCTCAACACATGCACACATCCACACATCCACACTTCGACACATTCACACATCGACACATTCACACATCCACAAAACCACACATCCACACATCTACACATGCACACATCCACACATGCACACACCCACACATCCACGCATTCACACATCGACACATCCACACTTCCACACATCCGCACATTCACACAACCAAACCTGCACACAGCCAAACATGCACACATGCGAACATTCTCACATGCACACATCCACACATGCACACATCCACACATCCACACATCGACACATCCACACATATACACATCCACACGTCGACACATCGACACATGCACACATGCACACATGCGCATATCCACACCTCAACACATGCACACATCCACACATCCACACATCCACACTTCGACACATTCACACATCGACACATTCACACATCCACACATCCACAAATCCACACATCCACACATCTACACATGCACACATCCACACATGCACACATCCACACATCCACACATCGACACACCCACACTTCAACACATGCACACATCCACACATCCACACTTCGACACATTCACACATCGACACATTCACACATCCACACATCCACAAATCCACACATCCACACATCTACACATGCACACATCCACACATGCACACATCCACACATCCACACATTCACACATCGACACACCCACACTTCAACACATGCACACATCCACACATCCACACATCCACACTTCGACACATTCACACATCGACACATTCACACATAGACACATCCACAAATCCACACATCCACACATCTACACATGCACACATCCACACATGCACACATCCACACATTCACACATCGACACGTCCACACTTCCGCACATCCACACATGCACTCATCCACACATCCACACATCCACACATCCGCACATTCACACATCCAAACATGCACACATGCGAACATTCACTCATGCACACATCCACACATGCACACATCCACACATCCACACATCGACACCTCCACACATATACACATCCACACATCGACACATCGACACAACCCCACATCCACACATCCACACATCGACACATCGACACATCGACACATCCACACATGCAGACATGCACACATCCACACATCCACACATCGACACATCGACACATCCACACATGCACACATACGCACATCCACACTTCAACACATGCACACTTCCACACATGCACACATCCACACTTCGACACATTCACACATGCACACATCCACACATGCACACATCCACACATCCACAAATCCACACATCCACACATCCACACATGCACACATGCACACATCCACACATCGACACATCCCCACCTTCACACATCCACACATCCACACTTTCACACATGCACACATCCACACATCCACACATCCACACATCGACACATGCACACATGCACACATGCACACATGCACACATGCACACATGCGCACATCCACACCACAACACATGCACACATCCACACATCCACACATCCACACATCCACACATCCACACATCCACACTTCGTCACATTCACACATGCACACATCCTCAAATCCACACATAAACACATCCACATATCCATACGTCGACACATCCACACATCGACACATTCACACATCGACACATGCACACATGCACACATGCGCACATCCACACCACAAAACATGCACACATCCACACATGCACACATCCACACATCGACACATCCACACATCCATACGTCGACTCATCCACACATCGACACATTCACACATCCGCACATCCACACATCCGCACATGCACACATCCACACGCCGACACATCCACACATTCACACATCGACACATTCACACATCCGCACATCCACACATCCGCACATGCACACATCCAAACATCGACACAGCCACACATCCACACATCCAAACATCGACATATCCACACATCCACAAATCGAGACGTTCACACATTCACACATCCACACATCCACACATCGACACATCCACACATCCACAAATCCGCATATCCAAACATCCACACATCCACACATGCACACATGCACACATGCACACACGCGCACATGCACACATGCACACATCGACACATCCACACATGCACACATCCACACATCGACACATCCACAAATCGAAACATTCACACATCCACAACATCCACACATCCACAAATCCACACATCCACTTATCCACACATCCACACATGCAAACATGCACACATCCACACTTGCACACATCCACACATCCACACATGCACACATCCACACATGCACACATGCACACATCCACACTTCCACACATCGACACATCCACACATCGACTTATCCACACATCGACACATCGACGCATCCACACATCCACACATCCACACATCCACACATCCACACATCCACACATCGACTCATGCACACATGCACACATGCACACATGCACACATCCACACATCGACACATCGACACATCGACACATCGACACATCGACACATCCACACATCCACACATCCACACATCGACATATCCACACATCCACAAATCGAGACGTTCAAACATTCACACATCCACACATCGACACATCGAAACATCGACACATCCACACATACACAAATCCGCATATCCACACATCCACACATCCACACATCCACACATGCACACATGCACACATGCGCACACGCGCACATGCACACATGCACACATCGACACATCCACACATGCACACATCCACACATCGACACATCCACAAATCGACACATTCACACATCCACACATCCACCACATCCACACATCCACACATCCACAAATCCCCACATCCACACATCCACACATGCAATCATGCACACATCCACACATGCACACATTAACACATGCACACATCCACACATGCTCACATCCACATATCAACACATCCACACATCCACACTTCCACACATGCATTTATCGACACATCCACACATCCACACATCCACACATGCACATATCCACACATGCGCACATGCACTCATCCACACATCGACACATCCCTACATTCACACATCCACACATCCACATATCGACATATACACACATCCACACATCGACACATCCACACATCCACATATCGACACATTCACACACCACACATGCACACATGCACACCTGCGCACATCCACAAATGCACACATCCACACATGCGCACATGCACACATCCACACATCGACACAGCCAAACATCCACACATCGACATATCCACACATCCACACATCCACACATCCACACATGCACACATGCGCACATCCACACATCCACACATCGACTCATTTACACATCCACACATCGACACATTCACACATCTACACATCCACACAATCACACATCGACACATCCACACATCCACAAATCCACACATCCACACATCCGCACATCCACACATCCACACAGCCACACATCCACACATCAACACATCCCCACAGCCACACATGCACACATGCACACATGCGCACATGCACACATCGACACATCCACAAATCGAGACATTCACACATCCACACATCCACACATGCACACATCCTCACATGCACACATTCACAAATGCACATATCCACACATGCAAACATCCACACAAGCACACATCCACACATCGACACAACCACACATTCACACATCCATTCATCCAATCATCGACACATGCACACAACCACACATCGACACATTCACACATCCACACTTCCACACATCCACACAACCACACATGCACACAGGCACACATCCACACATCCACCCAAGCACACATCCACACATCGATACAACCACACATTCACACATCCATTCATCCAATCATCGACACATGCACACATCCACACATCGAAACATTCACAAATCCACACATCCACACATCCAGACATCCACACATGCACACATGCGCACATGCGCGCCTGCACACATCCACACATGTAAACATAAACAAATCAATATATTCATACATCCACAAATCGACACAATCAAACATCCTCACATTCACACATGCACACTTCCACACATCCACACATGCACACATCCACACATCCACACATCGACACATCGACACATCCACACATCGACACATCCACACATCCACACATGCACACATCCACACATCCACACATGCAAACATCCGCACATGCACACATGCGCACATCCACACATCCACACATCGACACATTTACACATCCACACATCGACACATTCACACATCCACACATCCACACATCCACACAACCACACATCGACACATCCACACATCCACAAATCCACACATCCACACATCCACAAAGCCACACATCCACACATCAACACATCCCCACAGCCACAGATGCACACGTGCGCACATGCGCACATGCACACATCGACACATCCACACATCCACAAATCGAGACATTCACACATCCACACATCCACACATGCACACATCCTCACATGCACACATCCACAAATGCACACATCCACACATCGAAACATCCACACATCCACACATCCCTCACATCCACACATGCACACTTCCACACATCCATACATGCACACATACACATATCGACACATCCACACATCCACACATCCACAAATCCACACATCCACACATCCACACATCCACACATGCACACATCCACACATCCACACATCGACACATCCACACATCCATTCATCAACACATCCACACATCGACACATCCACACATCGACACTTCCACACATCGACAAATCGACACATTCTCACATCCACACATCCACACATGCGCATATCCACACATGCACACATCCACACATGCACACATCCACACATGCACACATCCACACATCCACACATCCACACATGCACACATCCACACATCGACACAACCACACATTCACACATCCATACATCCAATTATCGACACTTGCACACATCCACACATCGATACATTCACACATACACACTTCCACACATCCACACAACCACACATCCACACAGCCACACATGCACACAGGCACACCTCAACACATGCACACATCCACACATCCACACATCCACACTTCGACACATTCAGACATCGACACATTCACACATCCATACATCCACAAATCCACACATCCACACATCCACACATCCACACATGCACACATGCGCACATCCACACATCCACACATCGACTCATTTACACATCCACACATCGACACATTCACACATCTACACATCCACACAATCACACATCGACACATCCACACATCCACAAATCCACACATCCACACATCCGCACATCCACACATCCACACATGCACACATCCACACATGCACACATGCACACATCCACACTTCCACACATCGACACATCCACACATCGACTTATCCACACATCGACACATCGACGCATCCACACATCCACACATCCACACATCCACACATCCACACATCGACACATCAACAAACCGACAAATTCACACATGCACACAACCACACAGCACACATCCACACATCGACACATTAACACATCCACACATCCACACATCGACACATACACACATCCACACATCCACACATCCACACAACCACACATCCACACATCGACACATCCACACATCCAAACATCTACACATTCACACATCCACATATCCACACATCGACACATGCACACATTCACACATGCACACATGCGCACATCCTCACATGCACACATCCACACATGCACACATCCACACATCGAAAAATCCACACATCCACACATCGACACATCCACACATCCTCACATCCACAAATCGACACATTCACACATCCACACATCCACACTTGCACACTTCCACACATCCACACATGCACACATCCACACTTCGACACATCCACTCATCAACACATCCACACATCAACACATCCACACATCCACACATCCACACATGCACACATGCACACATCCACACATCCACACATGCACTCATCCACACATCGACACATCCACACATCCACAAATCGACACATCAACACATCCACAAATCGACGCATTCTCACATCCACACATGCACACATCCATACATGCAAACTTGCGCACATGCACACATGCACACATGCACACATCCACACATGCACACATCCACACTTCGAAACAACCACACTTTCACACATCTTCACATCGACACATCCACACATCCACACATGCACACATGCACACATCCACACATCTACACATGCACACATGCACACATGCACACATCCACACATCCACACATCCACTTATCCACAAATCGAAACATTCTCACAGCCACACATGCACACATCCACACAAGCACACATGCGCACATCCACACATGCACACATCCACACATGCACACATCCACACTTCGACACTTCCACACATCCACACATCCACACATCCACACGCACATGCGCACATGCACACATCGAAACATCCACACATACACACATCCACAAATCGAGATATTCACACATCCACACATCCACACATGCACACATGCGCACATCCACACATCCACACATCGACACATCCACACATCCAAACATCGACACATCGACACATCGACACATCCACATATCCACACATCGACACATTCACACATCCACACATCGATACTTCCACACATCCACACATCGACACATCCACATATCCACACTTGCACACTTGCACACATGCACACATGCACACATGCGCACATCCACACATGCCCACATCCACACATGCACACATCCACACTTCGACACATCCACACATCCTCATATCAACACATCCGCACATCTACACATCCACACATCAACACATCCACACATGCACACATCCACACATCCACACATCGACACATCCATTCATCGACACATCCACACATCGACACATCCACACATCCACTTATCCACAAATCGACACATTCTCACATCCACACATGCACACATCCATAAAAGCACACATGCGCACATCCACACATGCACACATCCACACTTCGACACATCCACACATCCAGACATCAACACATCCGCACATCCAAACATCCACACATGCACACATCCACACATGCACACATGCACACATGCACACATCCGCACATCCACACATCGACACCTCCACACATCGAAACATCCACAAATCCACAAATCGGCACATTCACACATCCTCACATCCACACATGCACACTTCCACACATCCACACATGCACACATCCACACTTCGACGCATTCTCACATCCACACATGCACACATGCAAACATGCACACATCCACACATCCACACATGCACACATGCACACATCCACACATGCAAACATGCACACATCCACACATGCACACATCCACACTTCGACACAACCACACATTCACACATCCACACATCGACACATCCACACATCCACACATGCACACATGCACACATCCACACATCCACACATGCACACATCCACACATGCACACATCCACACATCGACACATCCACACATCGACACATCCACATATCCACAAATCGACACATCCACACATCCACAAATCGACGCATTCTCACATCCACAAATCGACGCATTCTCACATCCACACATGCACACATCCACACATCCCCTCATGCTCACATCCACACATGCACACATGCACACAGCCACACTTCGACACATTCACACATCAACACATCCACACATCAACACATCCACACATCCACACATCCACACATCCACACATCCACACATCCACACATGCACACATCAACACTTCGACACAACCACACATTCACACATCCACACATCGACACATCGACACATCCACACATCCACACATGCACACATGCACAAATGCACACATCCACACATGCACACATCCACACATCGACACATCCACACATCCACAAATCGACACAAACACACATCCACAAATCGACGAATTCTAACATCCACACATGCACACATCCACACATGCAAACATGCGCACATCCACACATCCACACATGCACACATCCACACATTCACACATGCACACATCCACACTTCGATACATCCACACATCGACACATTCACACATCCACATATCCACACATTGACACATGCACACATCCACACATGCACACATCCACACATCCACACATGCACACATCCACACATCGACACATCCACACATCGATACATCCACACATCCACAAATCGACACATCCACAAATCGACACATCCACACTTGCACACATCCACACATCAACGCATCCACACATCCACACATGCAAACATGCGCACATCCACACATGCAAAATCCACACATGCACACATCCACACATCCACACTTCGACTAATCCACACATCAACATATCCACACATCAACACATCCACACATCCACACATGCACACATCCACACTTCCACACATGCACACATCGACACGTCCACACATCGACACATCCACAAATCGACACATCCACACATCCACAAATCGACGCATTCTCACATCCACACATGCAAGCATCCACACACGCAAACAATGCACACATCCACACATGCACACATGCACACATCCACACATCCACACATGCACACATCCACACAGCGAAACATCCACACATCGACACATCCACAAATCGACACTTCCACACTTGCACACATCCACACATGCACACATGCACACATCCACACCTGCACACATCCACACTTCGACACATCCACACATCCACACATCAACACATCCACACATCAACACATCCACACATCCACACATCCACACATCCACACATCCACACATCCACACATGCACACATCCACACATCCACACATCCACACATCCACACGTGCACACATCCACACATGCACACATTCACACATTCAAACATCCACACATGCACACATCCACACTTCGACACAACCACACATTCACACATCCACACATCGACACATCCACACATCCACACATCCACACATGCACACATGCACACATCCACACTTGCACACATCCACACATCGACACATCCACACATCCACTCGACACATACACACATCCACACAGCGAAACATCCACATATCGACACATCCACAAATCGACACATCCACACTTGCACACATCCACACATGCACACATGCACACATTCACACATGCACACATCCACACATCCACACATGCACACATCCACACAGCGAAACATCCACACATCCACACATCCACACATCCACACATCGACACTTCCACACATCCACAAATCGACACATTCACACATCCACACAAGCACACATGCACACTTCCACACATCCACAAATGCAGACATCCACACTTCGATACATCCACACATCAACACATCCACACATCAACGCATCCACACTTGCACACATCCACACATCCACACATGCACACATGCACACATCCACACATCCACACATGCACACATCCACACATCGACACATCCACACATCCAAAAATCGACACATCCACAAATCGACGCATTCTCACATCCACACATGCACACATCCACACATGCAAAAATCCACACATGCACACATGCCAACATATACACATCCACACTTCGACACATCCACACATCAACATATCCACACATCAACACATCCACACATCCACACATCCACACATGCACACATCCACACTTCCACACATGCACACATCCACACATCGACACGTCCACACATCGACACATCCACACATCCACAAATCGACACATCCACACATCCACAAATCGACGCATTTTCACATCCACACATGCACAAGTCCACTCATGCAAACATGCACACATCCACACATCGACACAGGCACACATCCACACATCCATACATCCACACATCGACATATCCACACATCCACAAATCGAGATGTTCACACATCCGCACATCGACACATCGTCACATCCACACATCCACAAATCCACATATCCACACATCCACACATCCACATATGTACACATGCACACATGCGCACACGCGCACATGCACACATGCACACATCGACACATCCCCACATGCACACATCCACACTTCGACACATCCACACATCAACACACCCACACATCCACACATCCACACATGCACACATCGACACATCCACACATGCACAAATGCACACATGCACATGTCGACACATGCACACATCGAAACATCCACACATGCAAACATCCGCACATGCACACATGCGCACATCCACACATCCACACATCGACTCATTTACACATCCACACATCGACACATTCACACATCTACACATCCACACAATCACACATCGACACATCCACACATCCACAAATCCACACATCCACACATCCGCACATCCACACATCCACACAGCCACACATCCACACATCAACACATCCCCACAGCCACACATGCACACATGCACACATGCGCACATGCACACATCGACACATCCACAAATCGAGACATTCACACATCCACACATCCACACATGCACACATCCTCACATGCACACATTCACAAATGCACATATCCACACATGCAAACATCCACACAAGCACACATCCACACATCGACACAACCACACATTCACACATCCATTCATCCAATCATCGACACATGCACACAACCACACATCGACACATTCACACATCCACACTTCCACACATCCACACAACCACACATGCACACAGTCACACATCCACACATCCACCCAAGCACACATCCACACATCGACACAACCACACATTCACACATCCATTCATCCAATCATCGACACATGCACACATCCACACATCGAAACATTCACAAATCCACACATCCACACATCCAGACATCCACACATGCACACATGCGCACATGCGCGCCTGCACACATCCACACAAGTAAACATAAACAAATCAATATATTCACACATCCACAAATCGACACAATCAAACATCCACACATCCACACTTCGACACATCCACACATCCACACATGCACACATCCACACATCCACACATCCACACATCGACACATCGACACATCCACACATCGACACATCCACACATCCACACATGCACACATCCACACATCGACACATCCACACATCCACAAATCGACACATCCACACATCCACAAATCGACGCATTTTCACATCCACACATGCACAAGTCCACACATGCAAACATGCACACATCCACACATCGACACAGGCACACATCCACACATCCATACATCCACACATCGACATATCCACACATCCACAAATCGAGATGTTCACACATCCGCACATCGACACATCGTCACATCCACACATCCACAAATCCACATATCCACACATCCACACATCCACATATGTACACATGCACACATGCGCACACGCGCACATGCACACATGCACACATCGACACATCCACACATGCACACATCCACACTTCGACACATCCACACATCAACACACCCACACATCCACACATCCACACATGCACACATCGACACATCCACACATGCACAAATGCACACATGCACATGTCGACACATGCACACATCGAAACATCCACACATGCAAACATCCGCACATGCACACATGCGCACATCCACACATCCACACATCGACTCATTTACACATCCACACATCGACACATTCACACATCTACACATCCACACAATCACACATCGACACATCCACACATCCACAAATCCACACATCCACACATCCGCACATCCACACATCCACACAGCCACACATCCACACATCAACACATCCCCACAGCCACACATGCACACATGCACACATGCGCACATGCACACATCGACACATCCACAAATCGAGACATTCACACATCCACACATCCACACATGCACACATCCTCACATGCACACATTCACAAATGCACATATCCACACATGCAAACATCCACACAAGCACACATCCACACATCGACACAACCACACATTCACACATCCATTCATCCAATCATCGACACATGCACACAACCACACATCGACACATTCACACATCCACACTTCCACACATCCACACAACCACACATGCGCAC
Organism: Chloromyia formosa; assembly: GCA_964017055.1. Lineage (NCBI taxonomy): Eukaryota > Metazoa > Arthropoda > Insecta > Diptera > Stratiomyidae > Chloromyia > Chloromyia formosa. The sequence goes on from OZ024814.1 coordinate 70,509,544, forward strand.
AGGCACACATCCACACATCCACCCAAGCACACATCCACACATCGACACAACCACACATTCACACATCCATTCATCCAATCATCGACACATGCACACATCCACACATCGAAACATTCACAAATCCACACATCCACACATCCAGACATCCACACATGCACACATGCGCACATGCGCGCCTGCACACATCCACACATGTAAACATAAACAAATCAATATATTCACACATCCACAAATCGACACAATCAAACATCCTCACATTCACACATGCACACTTCCACACATCCACACATGCACACATCCACACATCCACACATCCACACATCGACACATCGACACATCCACACATCGACACATCCACACATCCACACATGCACACATCCACACATCCACACATGCAAACATCCGCACATGCACACATGCGCACATCCACACATCCACACATCGACACATTTACACATCCACACATCGACACATTCACACATCCACACATCCACACATCCACACAACCACACATCGACACATCCACACATCCACAAATCCACACATCCACACATCCACAAAGCCACACATCCACACATCAACACATCCCCACAGCCACAGATGCACACGTGCGCACATGCGCACATGCACACATCGACACATCCACACATCCACAAATCGAGACATTCACACATCCACACATCCACACATGCACACATCCTCACATGCACACATCCACAAATGCACACATCCACACATCGAAACATCCACACATCCACACATCGACACATCCACACATCGACACATCCACAAATCGACACATTCACACATCCATACATCCTCACATGCACACTTCCACACATCCATACATGCACACATCCACACATCCACACATCGACACTCCCTCACATCCACACATGCACACTTCCACACATCCATACATGCACACATACACATATCGACACATCCACACATCCACACATCGACACACCCACACATCGACACATTCACGCATCCACACATCCACACATCGACACATCAACAAACCGACAAATTCACACATGCACACAACCACACAGCACACATCCACACATCGACACATTAACACATCCACACATCCACACATCGACACATACACACATCCACACATCCACACATCCACACAACCACACATCCACACATCGACACATCCACACATCCAAACATCTACACATTCACACATCCACATATCCACACATCGACACATGCACACATTCACACATGCACACATGCGCACATCCTCACATGCACACATCCACACATGCACACATCCACACATCGAAAAATCCACACATCCACACATCGACACATCCACACATCCTCACATCCACAAATCGACACATTCACACATCCACACATCCACACTTGCACACTTCCACACATCCACACATGCACACATCCACACTTCGACACATCCACTCATCAACACATCCACACATCAATACATCCACACATCCACACATCCACACATGCACACATGCACACATGCACACATCCACACATCCACACATGCACTCATCCACACATCGACACATCCACACATCCACAAATCGACACATCAACACATCCACAAATCGACGCATTCTCACATCCACACATGCACACATCCATACATGCAAACTTGCGCACATGCACACATGCACACATGCACACATCCACACATGCACACATCCACACTTCGAAACAACCACACTTTCACACATCTTCACATCGACACATCCACACATCCACACATGCACACATGCACACATCCACACATCTACACATGCACACATGCACACATGCACACATCCACACATCCACACATCCACTTATCCACAAATCGAAACATTCTCACAGCCACACATGCACACATCCACACAAGCACACATGCGCACATCCACACATGCACACATCCACACATGCACACATCCACACTTCGACACTTCCACACATCCACACATCCACACGCACATGCGCACATGCACACATCGACACATCCACACATACACACATCCACAAATCGAGATATTCACACATCCACACATCCACACATGCACACATGCGCACATCCACACATCCACACATCGACACATCCACACATCCAAACATCGACACATCGACACATCGACACATCCACATATCCACACATCGACACATTCACACATCCACACATCGATACTTCCACACATCCACACATCGACACATCCACATATCCACACTTGCACACTTGCACACATGCACACATGCGCACATCCACACATGCCCACATCCACACATGCACACATCCACACTTCGACACATCCACACATCCTCATATCAACACATCCGCACATCTACACATCCACACATCAACACATCCACACATGCACACATGCACACATCCACACATCCACACATCGACACATCCATTCATCGACACATCCACACATCGACACATCCACACATCCACTTATCCACACATGCACACATCCATAAAAGCACACATGCGCACATCCACACATGCACACATCCACACTTCGACACATCCACACATCCAGACATCAACACATCCGCACATCCAAACATCCACACATGCACACATCCACACATGCACACATGCACACATGCACACATCCGCACATCCACACATCGACACCTCCACACATCGAAACATCCACAAATCCACAAATCGGCACATTCACACATCCTCACATCCACACATGCACACTTCCACACATCCACACATGCACACATCCACACTTCGACGCATTCTCACATCCACACATGCACACATCCACACATGCAAACATGCACACATCCACACATCCACACATGCACACATGCACACATCCACACATGCAAACATGCACACATCCACACATGCACACATCCACACTTCGACACAACCACACATTCACACATCCACACATCGACACATCCACACATCCACACATGCACACATGCACACATGCACACATCCACACATCCACACATGCACACATCCACACATGCACACATCCACACATCGACACATCCACACATCGACACATCCACATATCCACAAATCGACACATCCACACATCCACAAATCGACGCATTCTCACATCCACAAATCGACGCATTCTCACATCCACACATGCACACATCCACACATCCCCTCATGCTCACATCCACACATGCACACATGCACACAGCCACACTTCGACACATTCACACATCAACACATCCACACATCAACACATCCACACATCTACACATCCACACATCCACACATCCACACATCCACACATCCACACATGCACACATCAACACTTCGACACAACCACACATTCACACATCCACACATCGACACATCCACACATCCACACATGCACACATGCACAAATGCACACATCCACACATGCACACATCCACACATCGACACATCCACACATCCACAAATCGACACAAACACACATCCACAAATCGACGAATTCTAACATCCACACATGCACACATCCACACATGCAAACATGCGCACATCCACACATCCACACATGCACACATCCACACATTCACACATGCACACATCCACACTTCGATACATCCACACATCGACACATTCACACATCCACATATCCACACATTGACACATGCACACATCCACACATGCACACATCCACACATCCACACATGCACACATCCACACATCGACACATCCACACATCGATACATCCACACATCCACAAATCGACACATCCACAAATCGACACATCCACACTTGCACACATCCACACATCAACGCATCCACACATCCACACATGCAAACATGCGCACATCCACACATGCAAAATCCACACATGCACACATCCACACATCCACACTTCGACTAATCCACACATCAACATATCCACACATCAACACATCCACACATCCACACATCCACACATGCACACATCCACACTTCCACACATGCACACATCGACACGTCCACACATCGACACATCCACAAATCGACACATCCACACATCCACAAATCGACGCATTCTCACATCCACACATGCAAGCATCCACACACGCAAACAATGCACACATCCACACATGCACACATCCACACATCCACACATCCACACATGCACACATCCACACAGCGAAACATCCACACATCGACACATCCAAAAATCGACACTTCCACACTTGCACACATCCACACATGCACACATGCACACATCCACACATGCACACATCCACACTTCGACACATCCACACATCCACACATCAACACATCCACACATCAACACATCCACACATCCACACATCCACACATCCACACATCCACACATCCACACATGCACACATCCACACATCCACACATCCACACATCCACACATCCACACATCCACACATCCACACGTGCACACATCCACACATGCACACATTCACACATTCAAACATCCACACATGCACACATCCACACTCCGACACAACCACACATTCACACATCCACACATCGACACATCCACACATCCACACATCCACACATCCACACATGCACACATGCACACATCCACACTTGCACACATCCACACATCGACACATCCACACATCCACAAATCGACACATCCACAGATGCACACATGCACACATCCACACATGCACACATCGACACAGCCAAACATCCTCACATCCACACATCCACACATCCACAAATGCACACATGCACATCTGCTCACATCCACAAATGCACACATCCACACATGCACACATCCACACCTCGACAAAGCCAAACATCCACACATCCACACATCCACAAATGCACACCTGCGCACATCCACAAATGCACACATACACACATCGACACATCCACACATCTACACATGCACACATGCACACATCGACACAGTCAAACATCCACACATCCACACATGCACACATGCACATATGCTCACATCCACAAATGCACACATCCACACATGCACACATCCACACCTCGACACAGCCAAACATCCACACATCCACACATGCACACCTGCGCACATCCACAAATGCACACATACACACATGCACACATCCACACATCGACACAGCCGAACATCCACACATCCACACATCTACACATCGACATATCCACACATCCACAAATCGAGACGTTCACACATCCACACATCCACACATCTACACTTCGACACATCGACACATACACACATCCACACATCCACAAATCCACATATCCCCACATCCACACATCCACACATCCACACATGCACACATGCACACATGCGCACACGCGCACATGCACACATGCACACATGCGCACACGCGCACATGCACCATGCACACATCGACACATCCACACATGCACACATCCACACATCGACGCATCCACAAATCGACACATTCACACATCCACACATCCACAACTTCCACACATCCACAAATCCACACATCCACACATCGACACATCCACACATCTACACATGCACACATGCACACATCCACACATCGACACTGCCAAACATCCACACATCCACACATCTACACATCGACATATCCACACATCCACAAATCGAGACGTTCACACATCCACACATCCACACATCTACACTTCGACACATCGACACATCGAAACATCCACACATCCACACATCCACAAACCCACATATCCCCACATCCACACATGCACACATGCACACATGCGCACACGCGCACATGCACACATGCGCTCATGCGCACACGCGCCCATGCACCATGCACACATCGACACATCCACACATGCACACATCCACACATCGACGCATCCACAAATCGACACATTCACACATCCACACATCCACAACTTCCACACATCCACAAATCCACACATCCACACATGCAAACATGCACACATCCACACATGCACACATCCACACATGCACACATCCACACATGCGCACATCCACACAGCAACACATCCACACATCCACACATCGACACATCCACAGATGCACACATGCACACATGCACACATGCACACATCCACACATCCACACATCCACACATCCACACATCGACACAGTCAAACATCCACACATCCACACATCCACACATGCACACATGCACATATGCTCACATCCACAAATGCACACATCCACACATGCACACATCCACACCTCGACACAGCCAAACATCCATACATCCACACATGCACACCTGCGCACATCCACAAATGCACACATACACACATGCACACATCCACACATCGACACAGCCAAACATCCACACATCCAAACATCCACACATCTACATATCCACACATCCACAAATCGAGACGTTCACACATTCACACATCCACACATCGACACATCGACACATCCAAACATCCACAAATCCACATATCCACACATCCACACATCCACGCATCCACACATCCACACATGCACACATGCGCACACGCGCACATGCACACATGCACACATGCGCACACGAGCAAATGCACACATGCACACATCGACACATCCACACATGCACACATCCACACATCGACGCATCCACACATCCACAAATCGACACATTCACACATCCACAACATCCACACATCCACACATCCACAAATCCACACATCCACACATCCACACCTGCAAACATGCACACATCCACACATGCGCACATCCACACATCCACACATCCACACATCCACTCATCGACACATCCAAACATCGACACATCCAAAAATCTACACTTCCACAATTCGAAACATCCACACATCGACACATCCACACATCCGCACATCCACACATCCACACATCGACACATACACACATACACACATCGACACATCCTTACATCCACATATCCACAGATCGACACATGGACACATCCACAAATCCACACATCGAAGCATACACACTTTGACACATTCACACGTCGACACATCCACGAATCCACACATCCACACATCCAAAAATCCACATATCTACACTTCGACACATCGACATTTCGAAACATCTACACATCGACACATCGACACATAAAAACAACCACACATCGACACATCCACACATCGACACATCCACACATCCACACATCGACACATCCACACATCCACACTTCGACACATCGACACATCCAAAAACCAACACATCCATACATCCACACATCGACATATCCACACATCCTCATATCCACACTTCGACACATCAACACATCCACACATCAACACATCGACACTTCGACACATCCACACATCGAAAAATCGATACATCGGCACATCGATACGTCGACACATCCACACATCCACACATCGACACATCCACACATCCACACTTCGACACATCGACACATCCAAAAACCAACACATCCATACATCCACACATCGACATATCCACACATCCTCATATCCACACTTCGACACATCAACACATCCACACATCCACACATCGACACATCCACACATCCACACTTCGACACATCGACACATCCAAAAACCAACACATCCATACATCCACACATCGACATATCCACACATCCTCATATCCACACTTCGACACATCAACACATCCACTCATCGACACATCCAAACATCGACACATCCAAAAATCTACACTTCCACAATTCGAAACATCCACACATCGACACATCCACACATCCGCACATCCACACATCCAAAAACCAACACATCCATACATCCACACATCGACATATCCACACATCCTCATATCCACACTTCGACACATCAACACATCCACAAATCCACACATCGAAGCATACACACTTTGACACATTCACACGTCGACACATCCACGAATCCACACATCCACACATCCAAAAATCCACATATCTACACTTCGACACATCGACATATCGAAACATCTACACATCGACACATCGACACATAAAAACAACCACACATCGACACATCCACACATCGACACATCCACACATCCACACATCCACACATCCACACATCCACACTTCGACACATCGACACATCCAAAAACCAACACATCCATACATCCACACATCGACATATCCACACATCCTCATATCCACACTTCGACACATCAACACATCCACACATCCACACATCCACACATCCACACTTCGACACATCGACACATCCAAAAACCAACACATCCATACATCCACACATCGACATATCCACACATCCTCATATCCACACTTCGACACATCAACACATCCACTCATCGACACATCCAAACATCGACACATCCAAAAATCTACACTTCCACAATTCGAAACATCCACACATCGACACATCCACACATCCGCACATCCACACATCCAAAAACCAACACATCCATACATCCACACATCGACATATCCACACATCCTCATATCCACACTTCGACACATCAACACATCCACAAATCCACACATCGAAGCATACACACTTTGACACATTCACACGTCGACACATCCACGAATCCACACATCCACACATCCAAAAATCCACATATCTACACTTCGACACATCGACATATCGAAACATCTACACATCGACACATCGACACATAAAAACAACCACACATCGACACATCCACACATCGACATATCCACACATCCACACATCCACACATCGACACATCCACACATCCACACTTCGACACATCGACACATCCAAAAACCAACACATCCATACATCCACACATCGACATATCCACACATCCTCATATCCACACTTCCACACATCGACACATCCACACATCAAAACATCCACACATACACAAGTCTACACATCGAATAATCCACACATCGACACATCCATACACCGACACATCCAAACTTCGACACATCCACACATCGACACATCCTCACCTCAAAATATCCACACATCCACAAGTCCACACATCGACACATCCACACATCGACACATACATACATCGACACATCGAAACTTCGACACACCCACACATCGACACATCCACACATGCACACATGCACACATGCGCACATCCACACCTCAACACATGCACACATCCACACATCCACACATCCACACTTCGACACATTCACACATCGACACATTCACACATCCACACATCCACAAATCCACATATCCACACATCTACACATGCACAAATCCACACATGCACACATCCACACATTCACACATCGACGCGTCCACACTTCCACACATGCACTCATCCACACATCCACACATCCGCACATTCACACATCCAAACATGCACACATGCGAACATTCACACATGCACACATCCACACATGCACACATCCACACATGCACACATCGACACATCGACACATCGACACATCCACACATCGACACATCGACACATCCACACATCCACACATCGACACATCGACACACCCACACATCCACACATCCACTCATCCACACATCCACACATCGACACATCCACACATGCACACATGAGCACATCCACACCTCAACACATCCACACATGCACATATCCACACTTCGACACATTCACACATCGACACATTCACACTTCCACACATCCAAAAATCCACACATCCACACATCCACACATGCACACATCCACACATCGACACATCCACACCTTCACACATCCACACTTCAACACATGCACTCATCGACACATCGACACATCCACACATCCACACATCCGCTCATGCACACATCCAAACATGCACACATGCGAACATTCACTCATGCAAACATCCACACATGCACACATGCACACTTCCACACATGCACACATCCACACATCCACACATCGACACATGCACACATGCACACATGCACACATGCGCTCATCGACACATCGACACATCCACACATGCACACATGCGCACATCCACACCTCAACACATGCACACATCCACACATCCACACTTCGACACATTCACACATCGACACATTCACACATCCACAAAACCACACATCCACACATCTACACATGCACACATCCACACATGCACACACCCACACATCCACGCATTCACACATCGACACATCCACACTTCCACACATCCGCACATTCACACAACCAAACCTGCACACAGCCAAACATGCACACATGCGAACATTCTCACATGCACACATCCACACATGCACACATCCACACATCCACACATCGACACATCCACACATATACACATCCACACGTCGACACATCGACACATGCACACATGCACACATGCGCATATCCACACCTCAACACATGCACACATCCACACATCCACACATCCACACTTCGACACATTCACACATCGACACATTCACACATCCACACATCCACAAATCCACACATCCACACATCTACACATGCACACATCCACACATGCACACATCCACACATCCACACATCGACACACCCACACTTCAACACATGCACACATCCACACATCCACACTTCGACACATTCACACATCGACACATTCACACATCCACACATCCACAAATCCACACATCCACACATCTACACATGCACACATCCACACATGCACACATCCACACATCCACACATTCACACATCGACACACCCACACTTCAACACATGCACACATCCACACATCCACACATCCACACTTCGACACATTCACACATCGACACATTCACACATAGACACATCCACAAATCCACACATCCACACATCTACACATGCACACATCCACACATGCACACATCCACACATTCACACATCGACACGTCCACACTTCCGCACATCCACACATGCACTCATCCACACATCCACACATCCACACATCCGCACATTCACACATCCAAACATGCACACATGCGAACATTCACTCATGCACACATCCACACATGCACACATCCACACATCCACACATCGACACCTCCACACATATACACATCCACACATCGACACATCGACACAACCCCACATCCACACATCCACACATCGACACATCGACACATCGACACATCCACACATGCAGACATGCACACATCCACACATCCACACATCGACACATCGACACATCCACACATGCACACATACGCACATCCACACTTCAACACATGCACACTTCCACACATGCACACATCCACACTTCGACACATTCACACATGCACACATCCACACATGCACACATCCACACATCCACAAATCCACACATCCACACATCCACACATGCACACATGCACACATCCACACATCGACACATCCCCACCTTCACACATCCACACATCCACACTTTCACACATGCACACATCCACACATCCACACATCCACATATCGACACATGCACACATGCACACATGCACACATGCACACATGCACACATGCGCACATCCACACCACAACACATGCACACATCCACACATCCACACATCCACACATCCACACATCCACACATCCACACTTCGTCACATTCACACATGCACACATCCTCAAATCCACACATAAACACATCCACATATCCATACGTCGACACATCCACACATCGACACATTCACACATCGACACATGCACACATGCACACATGCGCACATCCACACCACAAAACATGCACACATCCACACATGCACACATCCACACATCGACACATCCACACATCCATACGTCGACTCATCCACACATCGACACATTCACACATCCGCACATCCACACATCCGCACATGCACACATCCACACGCCGACACATCCACACATTCACACATCGACACATTCACACATCCGCACATCCACACATCCGCACATGCACACATCCAAACATCGACACAGCCACACATCCACACATCCAAACATCGACATATCCACACATCCACAAATCGAGACGTTCACACATTCACACATCCACACATCCACACATCGACACATCCACACATCCACAAATCCGCATATCCAAACATCCACACATCCACACATGCACACATGCACACATGCACACACGCGCACATGCACACATGCACACATCGACACATCCACACATGCACACATCCACACATCGACACATCCACAAATCGAAACATTCACACATCCACAACATCCACACATCCACAAATCCACACATCCACTTATCCACACATCCACACATGCAAACATGCACACATCCACACTTGCACACATCCACACATCCACACATGCACACATCCACACATGCACACATGCACACATCCACACTTCCACACATCGACACATCCACACATCGACTTATCCACACATCGACACATCGACGCATCCACACATCCACACATCCACACATCCACACATCCACACATCCACACATCCACACATCGACTCATGCACACATGCACACATGCACACATGCACACATCCACACATCGACACATCGACACATCGACACATCGACACATCGACACATCCACACATCCACACATCCACACATCGACATATCCACACATCCACAAATCGAGACGTTCAAACATTCACACATCCACACATCGACACATCGAAACATCGACACATCCACACATACACAAATCCGCATATCCACACATCCACACATCCACACATCCACACATGCACACATGCACACATGCGCACACGCGCACATGCACACATGCACACATCGACACATCCACACATGCACACATCCACACATCGACACATCCACAAATCGACACATTCACACATCCACACATCCACCACATCCACACATCCACACATCCACAAATCCCCACATCCACACATCCACACATGCAATCATGCACACATCCACACATGCACACATTAACACATGCACACATCCACACATGCTCACATCCACATATCAACACATCCACACATCCACACTTCCACACATGCATTTATCGACACATCCACACATCCACACATCCACACATCCACACATGCACATATCCACACATGCGCACATGCACTCATCCACACATCGACACATCCCTACATTCACACATCCACACATCCACATATCGACATATACACACATCCACACATCGACACATCCACACATCCACATATCGACACATTCACACACCACACATGCACACATGCACACCTGCGCACATCCACAAATGCACACATCCACACATGCGCACATGCACACATCCACACATCGACACAGCCAAACATCCACACATCGACATATCCACACATCCACACATCCACACATCCACACATGCACACATGCGCACATCCACACATCCACACATCGACTCATTTACACATCCACACATCGACACATTCACACATCTACACATCCACACAATCACACATCGACACATCCACACATCCACAAATCCACACATCCACACATCCGCACATCCACACATCCACACAGCCACACATCCACACATCAACACATCCCCACAGCCACACATGCACACATGCACACATGCGCACATGCACACATCGACACATCCACAAATCGAGACATTCACACATCCACACATCCACACATGCACACATCCTCACATGCACACATTCACAAATGCACATATCCACACATGCAAACATCCACACAAGCACACATCCACACATCGACACAACCACACATTCACACATCCATTCATCCAATCATCGACACATGCACACAACCACACATCGACACATTCACACATCCACACTTCCACACATCCACACAACCACACATGCACACAGGCACACATCCACACATCCACCCAAGCACACATCCACACATCGATACAACCACACATTCACACATCCATTCATCCAATCATCGACACATGCACACATCCACACATCGAAACATTCACAAATCCACACATCCACACATCCAGACATCCACACATGCACACATGCGCACATGCGCGCCTGCACACATCCACACATGTAAACATAAACAAATCAATATATTCATACATCCACAAATCGACACAATCAAACATCCTCACATTCACACATGCACACTTCCACACATCCACACATGCACACATCCACACATCCACACATCGACACATCGACACATCCACACATCGACACATCCACACATCCACACATGCACACATCCACACATCCACACATGCAAACATCCGCACATGCACACATGCGCACATCCACACATCCACACATCGACACATTTACACATCCACACATCGACACATTCACACATCCACACATCCACACATCCACACAACCACACATCGACACATCCACACATCCACAAATCCACACATCCACACATCCACAAAGCCACACATCCACACATCAACACATCCCCACAGCCACAGATGCACACGTGCGCACATGCGCACATGCACACATCGACACATCCACACATCCACAAATCGAGACATTCACACATCCACACATCCACACATGCACACATCCTCACATGCACACATCCACAAATGCACACATCCACACATCGAAACATCCACACATCCACACATCCCTCACATCCACACATGCACACTTCCACACATCCATACATGCACACATACACATATCGACACATCCACACATCCACACATCCACAAATCCACACATCCACACATCCACACATCCACACATCCACACATGCACACATCCACACATCCACACATCGACACATCCACACATCCATTCATCAACACATCCACACATCGACACATCCACACATCGACACTTCCACACATCGACAAATCGACACATTCTCACATCCACACATCCACACATGCGCATATCCACACATGCACACATCCACACATGCACACATCCACACATGCACACATCCACACATCCACACATCCACACATGCACACATCCACACATCGACACAACCACACATTCACACATCCATACATCCAATTATCGACACTTGCACACATCCACACATCGATACATTCACACATACACACTTCCACACATCCACACAACCACACATCCACACAGCCACACATGCACACAGGCACACCTCAACACATGCACACATCCACACATCCACACATCCACACTTCGACACATTCAGACATCGACACATTCACACATCCATACATCCACAAATCCACACATCCACACATCCACACATCCACACATGCACACATGCGCACATCCACACATCCACACATCGACTCATTTACACATCCACACATCGACACATTCACACATCTACACATCCACACAATCACACATCGACACATCCACACATCCACAAATCCACACATCCACACATCCGCACATCCACACATCCACACATGCACACATCCACACATGCACACATGCACACATCCACACTTCCACACATCGACACATCCACACATCGACTTATCCACACATCGACACATCGACGCATCCACACATCCACACATCCACACATCCACACATCGACACATCAACAAACCGACAAATTCACACATGCACACAACCACACAGCACACATCCACACATCGACACATTAACACATCCACACATCCACACATCGACACATACACACATCCACACATCCACACATCCACACAACCACACATCCACACATCGACACATCCACACATCCAAACATCTACACATTCACACATCCACATATCCACACATCGACACATGCACACATTCACACATGCACACATGCGCACATCCTCACATGCACACATCCACACATGCACACATCCACACATCGAAAAATCCACACATCCACACATCGACACATCCACACATCCTCACATCCACAAATCGACACATTCACACATCCACACATCCACACTTGCACACTTCCACACATCCACACATGCACACATCCACACTTCGACACATCCACTCATCAACACATCCACACATCAACACATCCACACATCCACACATCCACACATGCACACATGCACACATCCACACATCCACACATGCACTCATCCACACATCGACACATCCACACATCCACAAATCGACACATCAACACATCCACAAATCGACGCATTCTCACATCCACACATGCACACATCCATACATGCAAACTTGCGCACATGCACACATGCACACATGCACACATCCACACATGCACACATCCACACTTCGAAACAACCACACTTTCACACATCTTCACATCGACACATCCACACATCCACACATGCACACATGCACACATCCACACATCTACACATGCACACATGCACACATGCACACATCCACACATCCACACATCCACTTATCCACAAATCGAAACATTCTCACAGCCACACATGCACACATCCACACAAGCACACATGCGCACATCCACACATGCACACATCCACACATGCACACATCCACACTTCGACACTTCCACACATCCACACATCCACACATCCACACGCACATGCGCACATGCACACATCGAAACATCCACACATACACACATCCACAAATCGAGATATTCACACATCCACACATCCACACATGCACACATGCGCACATCCACACATCCACACATCGACACATCCACACATCCAAACATCGACACATCGACACATCGACACATCCACATATCCACACATCGACACATTCACACATCCACACATCGATACTTCCACACATCCACACATCGACACATCCACATATCCACACTTGCACACTTGCACACATGCACACATGCACACATGCGCACATCCACACATGCCCACATCCACACATGCACACATCCACACTTCGACACATCCACACATCCTCATATCAACACATCCGCACATCTACACATCCACACATCAACACATCCACACATGCACACATCCACACATCCACACATCGACACATCCATTCATCGACACATCCACACATCGACACATCCACACATCCACTTATCCACAAATCGACACATTCTCACATCCACACATGCACACATCCATAAAAGCACACATGCGCACATCCACACATGCACACATCCACACTTCGACACATCCACACATCCAGACATCAACACATCCGCACATCCAAACATCCACACATGCACACATCCACACATGCACACATGCACACATGCACACATCCGCACATCCACACATCGACACCTCCACACATCGAAACATCCACAAATCCACAAATCGGCACATTCACACATCCTCACATCCACACATGCACACTTCCACACATCCACACATGCACACATCCACACTTCGACGCATTCTCACATCCACACATGCACACATGCAAACATGCACACATCCACACATCCACACATGCACACATGCACACATCCACACATGCAAACATGCACACATCCACACATGCACACATCCACACTTCGACACAACCACACATTCACACATCCACACATCGACACATCCACACATCCACACATGCACACATGCACACATGCACACATCCACACATCCACACATGCACACATCCACACATGCACACATCCACACATCGACACATCCACACATCGACACATCCACATATCCACAAATCGACACATCCACACATCCACAAATCGACGCATTCTCACATCCACAAATCGACGCATTCTCACATCCACACATGCACACATCCACACATCCCCTCATGCTCACATCCACACATGCACACATGCACACAGCCACACTTCGACACATTCACACATCAACACATCCACACATCAACACATCCACACATCCACACATCCACACATCCACACATCCACACATCCACACATGCACACATCAACACTTCGACACAACCACACATTCACACATCCACACATCGACACATCCACACATCCACACATGCACACATGCACAAATGCACACATCCACACATGCACACATCCACACATCGACACATCCACACATCCACAAATCGACACAAACACACATCCACAAATCGACGAATTCTAACATCCACACATGCACACATCCACACATGCAAACATGCGCACATCCACACATCCACACATGCACACATCCACACATTCACACATGCACACATCCACACTTCGATACATCCACACATCGACACATTCACACATCCACATATCCACACATTGACACATGCACACATCCACACATGCACACATCCACACATCCACACATGCACACATCCACACATCGACACATCCACACATCGATACATCCACACATCCACAAATCGACACATCCACAAATCGACACATCCACACTTGCACACATCCACACATCAACGCATCCACACATCCACACATGCAAACATGCGCACATCCACACATGCAAAATCCACACATGCACACATCCACACATCCACACTTCGACTAATCCACACATCAACATATCCACACATCAACACATCCACACATCCACACATGCACACATCCACACTTCCACACATGCACACATCGACACGTCCACACATCGACACATCCACAAATCGACACATCCACACATCCACAAATCGACGCATTCTCACATCCACACATGCAAGCATCCACACACGCAAACAATGCACACATCCACACATGCACACATGCACACATCCACACATCCACACATGCACACATCCACACAGCGAAACATCCACACATCGACACATCCACAAATCGACACTTCCACACTTGCACACATCCACACATGCACACATGCACACATCCACACCTGCACACATCCACACTTCGACACATCCACACATCCACACATCAACACATCCACACATCAACACATCCACACATCCACACATCCACACATCCACACATCCACACATCCACACATGCACACATCCACACATCCACACATCCACACATCCACACGTGCACACATCCACACATGCACACATTCACACATTCAAACATCCACACATGCACACATCCACACTTCGACACAACCACACATTCACACATCCACACATCGACACATCCACACATCCACACATCCACACATGCACACATGCACACATCCACACTTGCACACATCCACACATCGACACATCCACACATCCACAAATCGACACATACACACATCCACACAGCGAAACATCCACATATCGACACATCCACAAATCGACACATCCACACTTGCACACATCCACACATGCACACATGCACACATTCACACATGCACACATCCACACATCCACACATGCACACATCCACACAGCGAAACATCCACACATCCACACATCCACACATCCACACATCGACACTTCCACACATCCACAAATCGACACATTCACACATCCACACAAGCACACATGCACACTTCCACACATCCACAAATGCAGACATCCACACTTCGATACATCCACACATCAACACATCCACACATCAACGCATCCACACTTGCACACATCCACACATCCACACATGCACACATGCACACATCCACACATCCACACATGCACACATCCACACATCGACACATCCACACATCCAAAAATCGACACATCCACAAATCGACGCATTCTCACATCCACACATGCACACATCCACACATGCAAAAATCCACACATGCACACATGCCAACATATACACATCCACACTTCGACACATCCACACATCAACATATCCACACATCAACACATCCACACATCCACACATCCACACATGCACACATCCACACTTCCACACATGCACACATCCACACATCGACACGTCCACACATCGACACATCCACACATCCACAAATCGACACATCCACACATCCACAAATCGACGCATTTTCACATCCACACATGCACAAGTCCACTCATGCAAACATGCACACATCCACACATCGACACAGGCACACATCCACACATCCATACATCCACACATCGACATATCCACACATCCACAAATCGAGATGTTCACACATCCGCACATCGACACATCGTCACATCCACACATCCACAAATCCACATATCCACACATCCACACATCCACATATGTACACATGCACACATGCGCACACGCGCACATGCACACATGCACACATCGACACATCCCCACATGCACACATCCACACTTCGACACATCCACACATCAACACACCCACACATCCACACATCCACACATGCACACATCGACACATCCACACATGCACAAATGCACACATGCACATGTCGACACATGCACACATCGAAACATCCACACATGCAAACATCCGCACATGCACACATGCGCACATCCACACATCCACACATCGACTCATTTACACATCCACACATCGACACATTCACACATCTACACATCCACACAATCACACATCGACACATCCACACATCCACAAATCCACACATCCACACATCCGCACATCCACACATCCACACAGCCACACATCCACACATCAACACATCCCCACAGCCACACATGCACACATGCACACATGCGCACATGCACACATCGACACATCCACAAATCGAGACATTCACACATCCACACATCCACACATGCACACATCCTCACATGCACACATTCACAAATGCACATATCCACACATGCAAACATCCACACAAGCACACATCCACACATCGACACAACCACACATTCACACATCCATTCATCCAATCATCGACACATGCACACAACCACACATCGACACATTCACACATCCACACTTCCACACATCCACACAACCACACATGCACACAGTCACACATCCACACATCCACCCAAGCACACATCCACACATCGACACAACCACACATTCACACATCCATTCATCCAATCATCGACACATGCACACATCCACACATCGAAACATTCACAAATCCACACATCCACACATCCAGACATCCACACATGCACACATGCGCACATGCGCGCCTGCACACATCCACACAAGTAAACATAAACAAATCAATATATTCACACATCCACAAATCGACACAATCAAACATCCACACATCCACACTTCGACACATCCACACATCCACACATGCACACATCCACACATCCACACATCCACACATCGACACATCGACACATCCACACATCGACACATCCACACATCCACACATGCACACATCCACACATCGACACATCCACACATCCACAAATCGACACATCCACACATCCACAAATCGACGCATTTTCACATCCACACATGCACAAGTCCACACATGCAAACATGCACACATCCACACATCGACACAGGCACACATCCACACATCCATACATCCACACATCGACATATCCACACATCCACAAATCGAGATGTTCACACATCCGCACATCGACACATCGTCACATCCACACATCCACAAATCCACATATCCACACATCCACACATCCACATATGTACACATGCACACATGCGCACACGCGCACATGCACACATGCACACATCGACACATCCACACATGCACACATCCACACTTCGACACATCCACACATCAACACACCCACACATCCACACATCCACACATGCACACATCGACACATCCACACATGCACAAATGCACACATGCACATGTCGACACATGCACACATCGAAACATCCACACATGCAAACATCCGCACATGCACACATGCGCACATCCACACATCCACACATCGACTCATTTACACATCCACACATCGACACATTCACACATCTACACATCCACACAATCACACATCGACACATCCACACATCCACAAATCCACACATCCACACATCCGCACATCCACACATCCACACAGCCACACATCCACACATCAACACATCCCCACAGCCACACATGCACACATGCACACATGCGCACATGCACACATCGACACATCCACAAATCGAGACATTCACACATCCACACATCCACACATGCACACATCCTCACATGCACACATTCACAAATGCACATATCCACACATGCAAACATCCACACAAGCACACATCCACACATCGACACAACCACACATTCACACATCCATTCATCCAATCATCGACACATGCACACAACCACACATCGACACATTCACACATCCACACTTCCACACATCCACACAACCACACATGCGCACAGGCACACATCCACACATCCACCCAAGCACACATCCACACATCGACACAACCACACATTCACACATCCATTCATCCAATCATCGACACATGCACACATCCACACATCGAAACATTCACAAATCCACACATCCACACATCCAGACATCCACACATGCACACATGCGCACATGCGCGCCTGCACACATCCACACATGTAAACATAAACAAATCAATATATTCACACATCCACAAATCGACACAATCAAACATCCTCACATTCACACATGCACACTTCCACACATCCACACATGCACACATCCACACATCCACACATCCACACATCGACACATCGACACATCCACACATCGACACATCCACACATCCACACATGCACACATCCACACATCCACACATGCAAACATCCGCACATGCACACATGCGCACATCCACACATCCACACATCGACACATTTACACATCCACACATCGACACATTCACACATCCACACATCCACACATCCACACAACCACACATCGACACATCCACACATCCACAAATCCACACATCCACACATCCACAAAGCCACACATCCACACATCAACACATCCCCACAGCCACAGATGCACACGTGCGCACATGCGCACATGCACACATCGACACATCCACACATCCACAAATCGAGACATTCACACATCCACACATCCACACATGCACACATCCTCACATGCACACATCCACAAATGCACACATCCACACATCGAAACATCCACACATCCACACATCGACACATCCACACATCGACACATCCACAAATCGACACATTCACACATCCATACATCCTCACATGCACACTTCCACACATCCATACATGCACACATCCACACATCCACACATCGACACTCCCTCACATCCACACATGCACACTTCCACACATCCATACATGCACACATACACATATCGACACATCCACACATCCACACATCGACACACCCACACATCGACACATTCACGCATCCACACATCCACACATCGACACATCAACAAACCGACAAATTCACACATGCACACAACCACACAGCACACATCCACACATCGACACATTAACACATCCACACATCCACACATCGACACATACACACATCCACACATCCACACATCCACACAACCACACATCCACACATCGACACATCCACACATCCAAACATCTACACATTCACACATCCACATATCCACACATCGACACATGCACACATTCACACATGCACACATGCGCACATCCTCACATGCACACATCCACACATGCACACATCCACACATCGAAAAATCCACACATCCACACATCGACACATCCACACATCCTCACATCCACAAATCGACACATTCACACATCCACACATCCACACTTGCACACTTCCACACATCCACACATGCACACATCCACACTTCGACACATCCACTCATCAACACATCCACACATCAATACATCCACACATCCACACATCCACACATGCACACATGCACACATGCACACATCCACACATCCACACATGCACTCATCCACACATCGACACATCCACACATCCACAAATCGACACATCAACACATCCACAAATCGACGCATTCTCACATCCACACATGCACACATCCATACATGCAAACTTGCGCACATGCACACATGCACACATGCACACATCCACACATGCACACATCCACACTTCGAAACAACCACACTTTCACACATCTTCACATCGACACATCCACACATCCACACATGCACACATGCACACATCCACACATCTACACATGCACACATGCACACATGCACACATCCACACATCCACACATCCACTTATCCACAAATCGAAACATTCTCACAGCCACACATGCACACATCCACACAAGCACACATGCGCACATCCACACATGCACACATCCACACATGCACACATCCACACTTCGACACTTCCACACATCCACACATCCACACGCACATGCGCACATGCACACATCGACACATCCACACATACACACATCCACAAATCGAGATATTCACACATCCACACATCCACACATGCACACATGCGCACATCCACACATCCACACATCGACACATCCACACATCCAAACATCGACACATCGACACATCGACACATCCACATATCCACACATCGACACATTCACACATCCACACATCGATACTTCCACACATCCACACATCGACACATCCACATATCCACACTTGCACACTTGCACACATGCACACATGCGCACATCCACACATGCCCACATCCACACATGCACACATCCACACTTCGACACATCCACACATCCTCATATCAACACATCCGCACATCTACACATCCACACATCAACACATCCACACATGCACACATGCACACATCCACACATCCACACATCGACACATCCATTCATCGACACATCCACACATCGACACATCCACACATCCACTTATCCACACATGCACACATCCATAAAAGCACACATGCGCACATCCACACATGCACACATCCACACTTCGACACATCCACACATCCAGACATCAACACATCCGCACATCCAAACATCCACACATGCACACATCCACACATGCACACATGCACACATGCACACATCCGCACATCCACACATCGACACCTCCACACATCGAAACATCCACAAATCCACAAATCGGCACATTCACACATCCTCACATCCACACATGCACACTTCCACACATCCACACATGCACACATCCACACTTCGACGCATTCTCACATCCACACATGCACACATCCACACATGCAAACATGCACACATCCACACATCCACACATGCACACATGCACACATCCACACATGCAAACATGCACACATCCACACATGCACACATCCACACTTCGACACAACCACACATTCACACATCCACACATCGACACATCCACACATCCACACATGCACACATGCACACATGCACACATCCACACATCCACACATGCACACATCCACACATGCACACATCCACACATCGACACATCCACACATCGACACATCCACATATCCACAAATCGACACATCCACACATCCACAAATCGACGCATTCTCACATCCACAAATCGACGCATTCTCACATCCACACATGCACACATCCACACATCCCCTCATGCTCACATCCACACATGCACACATGCACACAGCCACACTTCGACACATTCACACATCAACACATCCACACATCAACACATCCACACATCTACACATCCACACATCCACACATCCACACATCCACACATCCACACATCCACACATGCACACATCAACACTTCGACACAACCACACATTCACACATCCACACATCGACACATCCACACATCCACACATGCACACATGCACAAATGCACACATCCACACATGCACACATCCACACATCGACACATCCACACATCCACAAATCGACACAAACACACATCCACAAATCGACGAATTCTAACATCCACACATGCACACATCCACACATGCAAACATGCGCACATCCACACATCCACACATGCACACATCCACACATTCACACATGCACACATCCACACTTCGATACATCCACACATCGACACATTCACACATCCACATATCCACACATTGACACATGCACACATCCACACATGCACACATCCACACATCCACACATGCACACATCCACACATCGACACATCCACACATCGATACATCCACACATCCACAAATCGACACATCCACAAATCGACACATCCACACTTGCACACATCCACACATCAACGCATCCACACATCCACACATGCAAACATGCGCACATCCACACATGCAAAATCCACACATGCACACATCCACACATCCACACTTCGACTAATCCACACATCAACATATCCACACATCAACACATCCACACATCCACACATCCACACATGCACACATCCACACTTCCACACATGCACACATCGACACGTCCACACATCGACACATCCACAAATCGACACATCCACACATCCACAAATCGACGCATTCTCACATCCACACATGCAAGCATCCACACACGCAAACAATGCACACATCCACACATGCACACATCCACACATCCACACATCCACACATCCACACATGCACACATCCACACAGCGAAACATCCACACATCGACACATCCAAAAATCGACACTTCCACACTTGCACACATCCACACATGCACACATGCACACATCCACACATGCACACATCCACACTTCGACACATCCACACATCCACACATCAACACATCCACACATCAACACATCCACACATCCACACATCCACACATCCACACATCCACACATGCACACATGCACACATCCACACATCCACACATCCACACATCCACACATCCACACATCCACACGTGCACACATCCACACATGCACACATTCACACATTCAAACATCCACACATGCACACATCCACACTCCGACACAACCACACATTCACACATCCACACATCGACACATCCACACATCCACACATCCACACATCCACACATGCACACATGCACACATCCACACTTGCACACATCCACACATCGACACATCCACACATCCACAAATCGACACATACACACATCCACACAGCGAAACATCCACATATCGACACATCCACAAATCGACACATCCACACTTGCACACATCCACACATGCACACATGCACACATCCACACATGCACACATCCACACATCCACACATGCACACATCCACACAGCGAAACATCCACACATCCACACATCCACACATCCACACATCCACACATCGACACTTCCACACATCCACAAATCGACACATTCACACATCCACACAAGCACACATGCACACTTCCACACATCCACAAATGCAGACATCCACACTTCGATACATCCACACATCAACACATCCACACATCAACGCATCCACACTTGCACACATCCACACATCCACACATGCACACATGCACACATCCACACATCCACACATGCACACATCCACACATCGACACATCCACACATCCAAAAATCGACACATCCACAAATCGACGCATTCTCACATCCACACATGCACACATCCACACATGCAAAAATCCACACATGCACACATGCCAACATCCACACATCCACACTTCGACACATCCACACATCAACATATCCACACATCAACACATCCACACATCCACACATCCACACATGCACACATCCACACTTCCACACATGCACACATCCACACATCGACACGTCCACACATCGACACATCCACACATCCACAAATCGACACATCCACACATCCACAAATCGACGCATTTTCACATCCACACATGCACAAGTCCACACATGCAAACATGCACACATCCACACATCGACACAGGCACACATCCACACATCCATACATCCACACATCGACATATCCACACATCCACAAATCGAGATGTTCACACATCCGCACATCGACACATCGTCACATCCACACATCCACAAATCCACATATCCACACATCCACACATCCACATATGTACACATGCACACATGCGCACACGCGCACATGCACACATGCACACATCGACACATCCACACATGCACACATCCACACTTCGACACATCCACACATCAACACATCCACACATGCACAAATGCACACATGCACATGTCGACACATGCACACATCGAAACATCCACACATCTACACATCGACTCATCCACACATCAACACATCAAAACATAGACACATCGACAAATCGACAAATCGACACATCCACACATTGACACATCGACACATCCACTCATGCACACATGCACACATCGAAACATCAACACATCCATACATCCACACATCGACACATCTACACATCCACACATCGACACATTGACACCTCCACACATCTACACATCCACACATCGACACATAAACACATCGACTTATCGACACATCCACAAATGCACATATGCACACATCCACACATGCACACATGCACACATGCACACATCCAAACATGCACACATGCACACAGGCACACACGCACACATCGACACATCCACTCATCCACACATCCACACATCACACATCCACACATCCACACATCCACACATCCACACATCCACACATCTACACATCCACATATCGACACATCGACACATCCACACATCTACACATCCACACATCAACACATCCACACATCGACTAATCGACACATCCACACATCCAAAGATCGACACATGCAAACATCCACACCTCTACACATGCACACATCCACACGTCGACACATCCACACATCCACACATCCACACATGCACACATGAAGACATCCACACAACCACACATCCACACATGGACACATGCAAACATCGACACATCCACACATGCTTACATGCACTCATCCACACATCGACACATCCACTCATCCACACATCCACACATCACACATCACACATAGACACATCCACACATCCCCCCTTCCACACATCTACACATCCACACATCGACACATTGACACATCCACAAATCTACACATCCACACATCGACACATCCACACATCGAATTATCGACACATCCACACAAGCAAAAATGCGCACATGCACACATCGTCACATCCACTCATCCACACATCCACACATCACACAACCACACAACCACAAATCCACACATGCACACATCTACACATGCACACATGCACACATCCACACGTCGACACATCCACACATCCACACATCCACACATGCACATATGCAAACATCCACACATCCACACATCGACACATGGACACATGCAAACATGCGCACATCCACACATCCACACATGCACACATCCACACATTCACACATGCACACATCCACACTTCGATACATCCACACATCGACACATTCACACATCCACATATCCACACATTGACACATGCACACATCCACACATGCACACATCCACACATCCACACATGCACACATCCACACATCGACACATCCACACATCGATACATCCACACATCCACAAATCGACACATCCACAAATCGACACATCCACACTTGCACACATCCACACATCAACGCATCCACACATCCACACATGCAAACATGCGCACATCCACACATGCAAAATCCACACATGCACACATCCACACATCCACACTTCGACTAATCCACACATCAACATATCCACACATCAACACATCCACACATCCACACATCCACACATGCACACATCCACACTTCCACACATGCACACATCGACACGTCCACACATCGACACATCCACAAATCGACACATCCACACATCCACAAATCGACGCATTCTCACATCCACACATGCAAGCATCCACACACGCAAACAATGCACACATCCACACATGCACACATCCACACATCCACACATGCACACATCCACACAGCGAAACATCCACACATCGACACATCCACAAATCGACACTTCCACACTTGCACACATCCACACATGCACACATGCACACATCCACACATGCACACATCCACACTTCGACACATCCACACATCCACACATCAACACATCCACACATCAACACATCCACACATCAACACATCCACACATCCACACATCCACACATCCACACATCCACACATCCACACATGCACACATGCACACATCCACACATCCACACATCCACACATCCACACGTGCACACATCCACACATGCACACATTCACACATTCAAACATCCACACATGCACACATCCACACTCCGACACAACCACACATTCACACATCCACACATCGACACATCCACACATCCACACATCCACACATCCACACATGCACACATGCACACATCCACACTTGCACACATCCACACATCGACACATCCACACATCCACAAATCGACACATACACACATCCACACAGCGAAACATCCACATATCGACACATCCACAAATCGACACATCCACACTTGCACACATCCACACATGCACACATGCACACATCCACACATGCACACATCCACACATCCACACATGCACACATCCACACAGCGAAACATCCACACATCCACACATCCACACATCCACACATCCACACATCCACACATCGACACTTCCACACATCCACAAATCGACACATTCACACATCCACACAAGCACACATGCACACTTCCACACATCCACAAATGCAGACATCCACACTTCGATACATCCACACATCAAGACATCCACACATCAACGCATCCACACTTGCACACATCCACACATCCACACATGCACACATGCACACATCCACACATCCACACATGCACACATCCACACATCGACACATCCACACATCCAAAAATCGACACATCCACAAATCGACGCATTCTCACATCCACACATGCACACATCCACACATGCAAAAATCCACACATGCACACATGCCAACATCCACACATCCACACTTGGACACATCCACACATCAACATATCCACACATCAACACATCCACACATCCACACATCCACACATGCACACATCCACACATGCACACATCCACACATCGACACGTCCACACATCGACACATCCACACATCCACAAATCGACACATCCACACATCCACAAATCGACGCATTTTCACATCCACACATGCACAAGTCCACACATGCAAACATGCACACATCCACACATCGACACAGGCACACATCCACACATCCATACATCCACACATCGACATATCCACACATCCACAAATCGAGATGTTCACACATCCGCACATCGACACATCGTCACATCCACACATCCACAAATCCACATATCCACACATCCACACATCCACATATGTACACATGCACACATGCGCACACGCGCACATGCACACATGCACACATCGACACATCCACACATGCACACATCCACACTTCGACACATCCACACATCAACACATCCACACATGCACAAATGCACACATGCACATGTCGACACATGCACACATCGAAACATCCACACATCTACACATCGACTCATCCACACATCAACACATCAAAACATAGACACATCGACAAATCGACAAATCGACACATCCACACATTGACACATCGACACATCCACTCATGCACACATGCACACATCGAAACATCAACACATCAACACATCCATACATCCACACATCGACACATCTACACATCCACACATCGACACATTGACACCTCCACACATCTACACATCCACACATCGACACATAAACACATCGACTTATCGACACATCCACAAATGCACATATGCACACATCCACACATGCACACATGCACACATGCACACATCCAAACATGCACACATGCACACAGGCACACACGCACACATCGACACATCCACTCATCCACACATCCACACATCACACATCCACACATCCACACATCCACACATCCACACATCTACACATCCACATATCGACACATCGACACATCCACACATCTACACATCCACACATCAACACATCCACACATCGACTAATCGACACATCCACACATCCAAAGATCGACACATGCAAACATCCACACCTCTACACATGCACACATCCACACGTCGACACATCCACACATCCACACATCCACACATGCACACATGAAGACATCCACACAACCACACATCCACACATGGACACATGCAAACATCGACACATCCACACATGCTTACATGCACTCATCCACACATCGACACATCCACTCATCCACACATCCACACATCACACATCACACATAGACACATCCACACATCCCCCCTTCCACACATCTACACATCCACACATCGACACATTGACACATCCACAAATCTACACATCCACACATCGACACATCCACACATCGAATTATCGACACATCCACACAAGCAAAAATGCGCACATGCACACATCGTCACATCCACTCATCCACACATCCACACATCACACAACCACACATCCACAAATCCACACATGCACACATCTACACATGCACACATGCACACATCCACACGTCGACACATCCACACATCCACACATCCACACATGCACATATGCAAACATCCACACATCCACACATCGACACATGGACACATCCATACATGCACACATCCACACATGCCCACATCCACACTTCGATACATTCACACATCCACATATCCACACATTGACACATGCACACATCCACACATGCACACATCCACACATCCACACATCCACACATGCACACATCCACACATCGACACATCCACACATCGACACCTCCACACATCCACAAATCGACTCATCCACACATCCACAAATAGAAGCATTCTCACATCCACACATGCACACATCCACACATGCAACCATGCGCACATCCACACATCCACACACGCACACATCCACACATGCACACATGCACACATCCACACATGCTCACATCCACACTTCGACACATTCACACATCAACACATCCACACATCAACACATCCACACATCCACACATGCACACATGCACACATGCACCCATGCACACATCCACAGATCCACACATGCACACATGCAAACATCACACATGTGTCGATGTGTGGATGTGTGCATGTGTGGATGTGTGGATGTGTGCATGTGTGCATGTGTGCATGTGTGGATGTGTGGATGTGTGGATGTGTTGATGTGTGGATGTGTTGATGAGTGAATGTGTCGAAGTGTGGATGTGAGCATGTGTGGATGTGTGCATGTGTGCATGTGTGGATGTGTGCGTGTGTGGATGTGTGGATGTGCGCATGTTTGCATGTGTCGATGTGTGCATGTGTGGATGTGAGAATGCTTCTATTTGTGGATGTATGGATGTGTCGATTTGTGGATGTGTGGAGGTGTCGATGTGTGGATGTGTCGATGTGTGGATGTGTGCATGTGTGGATGTGTGGATGTGTGGATGTGTGGATGTGTGCATGTGTGGATGTGTGCATGTGTCAATGTGTGGATATGTGGATGTGTGAATGTATCGAAGTGTGGATGTGTGCATGTGTGGATGTGTGCATGAATGGATGTGTCCATGTGTCCATGTGTGGATGTGTGGATGTTTGCATGTGTGCATGTGTGGATGTGTGGAAGTGTCGACGTGTGGATGTGTGCATGTGTGCATGTGTAGATGTGTGCATGTGTGGATTTGTGGATGTGTGGTTGTGTGATGAGTGGATGTGTGGATGAGTGGATGTGTCGATGTGTGCATGTGCGCATTTTTGCTTGTGTGGATGTGTCGATAATTCGATGTGTGGATGTGTCGATGTGTGGATGTGTAGATTTGTGGATGTGTCAATGTGTCGATGTGTGGATGTGTAGATGTGTGGAAGGGGGGATGTGTGGATGTGTCTATGTGTGATGTGTGGATGTGTGGATGTGTGGATGAGTGGATGTGTCGATGTGTGGATGAGTGCATGTGTGCATGTGTGGATGTGTCGATGTTTGCATGTGTCCATGTGTGGATGTGTGGATGTTTTCATGTGTGCATGTGTGGATGTGTCGACGTGTGGATGTGTGCATGTGTAGATGTGTGGATGTTTGCATGTGTCGATCTGTGGATGTGTGGATGTGTCGATTAGTCGATGTGTGGATGTGTCGATGTGTGGATGTGTAGATGTGTGGATGTGTCGATGTGTCGATATGTGGATGTGTAGATCTGTGGATATGTGGATGTGTGGATGTGTGATGTGTGATGTGTGATGTGTGATGTGTGGATGTGTGGATGAGTGGATGTGTCGATGTGTGGATGAGTGCATGTGTGCATGTGTGGATGTGTCGATGTTTGCATGTGTCCATGTGTGGATGTGTGGTTGAGTGGATGTCTTCATGTGTGCATGTGTGGATGTGTGGATGTGTGATGTGTGGATGTGTGGATGTGTGGATGAGTGGATGTGTCGATGTGTGGATGAGTGCATGTGTGCATGTGTGGATGTGTCGATGTTTGCATGTGTCCATGTGTGGATGTGTGGATGTGTGGATGTTTTCATGTGTGCATGTGTGGATGTGTGGATGTGTCGACGTGTGGATGTGTGCATGTGTAGATGTGTGGATGTTTGCATGTGTCGATCTGTGGATGTGTGGATGTGTCGATTAGTCGATGTGTGGATGTGTCGATGTGTGGATGTGTAGATGTGTGGATGTGTCGATTAGTCGATGTGTGGATGTGTTGATGTGTGGATGTGTAGAAGTGTGGATGTGTCGATGTGTCGATATGTGGATGTGTAGATGTGTGGATGTGTGGATGTGTGATGTGTGGATGTGTGGATGAGTGGATGAGTGGATGTGTCGATGTGTGCGTGTGTGCCTGTGTGCATGTGTGCATGTTTGGATGTGTGCATGTGTGCATTTGTGCATGTGTGGATGTGTGCATATGTGCATTTGTGGATGTGTTGATAAGTCGATGTGTTTATGTGTCGATGTGTGGATGTGTAGATGTGTGGATGTGTCAATGTGTCGATGTTTGGATGTGTAGATGTGTCGATGTGTGGATGTATGGATGTGTTGATGTGTTGATGTTTGGATGTGTGCATGTGTGCATGAGTGGATGTGTCGATGTGTCAATAAGTGGATGTGTCGATTTGTCGATGTTTCTATGTTTTGATGTGTTGATGTGTGGATGAGTCGATGTGTAGATGTGTGGATGTTTCGATGTGTGCATGTGTCGATATGTGCATGTGTGCATTTGTGCATGTGTGGATGTGTCGATGTGTGCATGTGTGGATGTGTGGATGTGTAGATGTGTTGATGTATGGGTGTGTTGATGTGTGGATGTGTCGAAGTGTGGATGTGTGCATGTGTGGATGTGTCGATGTGTGCATGTGTGCATGTGCGCGTGTGCGCATGTGTGCATGTGTACATATGTGGATGTGTGGATGTGTGGATATGTGGATTTGTGGATGTGTGGATGTGACGATGTGTCGATGTGCGGATATGTGAATGTGTGAACATCTCGATTTGTGGATGTGTGGATATGTCGATGTGTGGATGTATGGATGTGTGGATATGTGGATATGTGGATGTGTTGATGTGTGGATATGTTGATGTGTGGATGTGTGCATGTGTGGATGTGTGGATGTGTTGATGTGTGGATATGTTGATGTGTGGATGTGTCGAAGTGTGGATGTGTGGATGTTGGCATGTGTGCATGTGTGGATTTTTGAATGTGTGGATGTGCGCATGTTTGCATGTGTGGATGTGTGCATGTGTGGATGTGAGAATGCGTCGATTTGTGGATGTGTGGATGTGTCGATTTGTGGATGTGTAGATGTGTCGATGTTTGGACGTGTCGATGTGTGGATGTGTGCATGTGTGGAAGTGTGGATGTGTGGATGTGTGGATGTGTGGATGTGTGGATGTGTTGATGTGTGGATATGTTGATGTGTGGATGTGTCGAAGTGTGGATGTGTGGATGTTGGCATGTGTGCATGTGTGGATTTTTGCATGTGTGGATGTGCGCATGTTTGCATGTGTGGATGTGTGCATGTGTGGATGTGAGAATGCGTCGATTTGTGGATGTGTGGATGTGTCGATTTGTGGATGTGTGGATGTCTGGATGTGTCGATGTGTGGATGTGTGGATGTGTGGATGTTTGGATGTGTGGATGTGTGCATGTGTGGATGTGTGGAAGAGTGCATGTGTGGTTGTGTGGATGTGTGAATGTGTCGATTTGTGGATGTGTGGATGTGTCGATGTGTGGATGTGTCGATGTGTGGATGTGTGGATGTTTCGCTGTGTGGATGTGTGCATGTGTGGATGTGTGGATGTGTGCATGTGGGCATGTGTCGATGTGTATATGTGTACATGTGTGGATGTGTGCATGTGTGCATGTGTGGATGTGTGGCTGTGTCGATGTTTATGTGTGCATGTTTGCTTGTGTGGATGTGTGCATGTGTGGATGTGAGAATGCGTCGATTTGTATATGTGTCGATTTGTGGATGTGTCGATGTGTCGATGTGTGGATGAGTCGATTTGTGGATGTGTGCATGTGTGGATGTGTGGATGTGTGCATGTGTGGATGTGTGGATGTGTGCATGTTTGGATGTGTGCAAGTGCGGATGTGTCGATTTGTGGATGTGTGGATGTGTCGATGTGTGGATGTGGATGCACACATGCACACTTCGACACATCCACACATCAACACATCCACATATCAACACATCCACACATCCACAAATCGACACATCCGCACTTGCACATATCCAAACATGCACACATGCACACATCCACATATGCACACATGCACACATCCACACATCGACACATCGTCACATCCACATATCCACAAATCCACATATCACCACATCCACACATCCACATATTTACACATGCACACATGCGCACACGCACACTGGCACACATTCACACATCGACACATCCACACATGCACATATCCACACTTCGACACATCCACACATCAACACACCCACACATCAACACATCCACACATCCACACATCCACACATGCACACATCGACACATACACATGCACATATGCACACATGCACATATCGACACATGCACACATCAAAACATCCACACATCTACACATCGAAACATCCATACATCAACACACCAACACATAGACACATCGACACATCCACACATTGACACATCGACACATCCACTCATGCACACATGCAAACATCCAAACATCCACACATCAACACATCCATACATCCACACATCGACATATCGACACATCTACACATCCACACATCGACACATTGACGCATCCACACATCTCCACATCCACACATCGACACATAAACACATCGACTTATCGACACATCCACAAATGCACATATGCGCACATGCACACATGCACACGTGCACACATGCACACATCCACACATGCACACAAGAACACAGGCACACACGCACACATCGACACATCCACTCATCCAAACATCCACACATCACAAATCACACATCACACATCCACACATCCACACATCCACACATCTACACATCCACACATCGACACATTGACACATTCATACATCTACACATCCACACATCGACACATCCACACATGGACTTTTCGACACATCCACACATCCACAGATCGACACATGCAAACATCCACACATCTACACATGCACACGTCCACACGTCGACACATCCACACATCCACACATGCAAACATGCACACATACAAACATCCACACATCCACACATCCACACATGGACTCATGCAAACATCGACAAATCCACACATGCACACATGCACTCATCCACACATCGACACATCGACACATCCACTCATCCACACATCCAAACATCACACATCACATATCCACACATCCACACATCCCCCCTTCCACACATCTACACATCCACACATCGACACATTGACACATCCACACATCTACACATCCACACATCGACACATCCACACATCGACTTATCGACACATCCACACATGCAAAAATGCGCACATGCTCACATCGACACATCCACTCATCCACACATCCATTCATCACACAACCACACATCCACAAATCCACACATGCACACATCCACACATCTACATATGCACACATGCATACATGCACACATCCACACGTCGACACATCCACACATCCACACATGCACACATGCAAACTTCCACACATCCATACATGGACACATGCACACATCCACACATAAACACATCCACACAGCGAAACATCCACACATCCACACATCGACACATCCACACATCCACAAATCGACACATTCACACATCCACTCAACCACACATCCACACATGCAAAATTGCGCACATTCTCACATCGACACATCCACTCATCCACATATCCACACGTCACACAACCACACATCCACAAATCCACACATGCACACATCCACACATCCACACATGCACACATGCACACATCCACACATCGACACATGCACACATCGACACATCCACACATCCACAAATCGACACATCCACACATCCACAAATCGACGCATTTTCACATCCACACATGCACACATCCACACACGCAAACATGCACACATCCACACCTCGACACAGCCACACATCCACACATGCACACATGCACACATGCACACATGCAAACATCCACACATGCACACATCCACACATCGACACATGCACACATCCACACATCCACACAGCGAAACATCCACACATCCACACATCGACACATCCACACATCGACACATCCACACATCCACAAACCGACACATTCACACATCCACACAGCCACACATGCACACTTCCACACATCCACACATGCACACATCCACACTGCGACACTTCCACACATCAACACATCCACACATCCACACATCAACACATCCACACAACCACACCTTCACACAACCACACATCCACACATCCACACATCCACACATGCACACATGCACACATCTACACATCCACACAAGCACACATCCACACATCGACACATCCACACATCGACACATCCACACATCCACATATCGACACATCCACACATCCACAAATCGACGCATTCTCACATCCACACATGCACACGTCCACACATGCAAACATGCGCACATCCACACATGCAAAAATCCACACATGCACACATCCACACATGCACACATCCACACTTCGACACATACACACATCAATATATCCACACATCAGCACATCCACACATCCGCACATGCACACAAGCACACATCCACACATCCACACATGCACACATTAACACATCCACACATCAACACATCCACACATCCACAAATCGACATATCCAAACATCCACAAATCGACGCATTTTCACATCCACACATGCAAACATCCACACATGCAAACATGCACACATCCACACATCGACACAGCCACACATCCACACATCCTCACATCCACACATCAACATATCCACAAATCCACAAATCGAGACGTTCACACATTCACACATCCACACATCCACACATCGACACATCGTCACATCCACACATCCACAAATCCACATATCCACACATCCACATATGTACACATGCACACATGCGCACACGCGCACATGCACACATGCACACATCGACACATCCACACATGCACACATCCACACTTCGACACATCCACACATCAACACACCCACATATCAACACATCCACACATCCACACATGCACACATCGACACATCCACACATGCACAAATGCACACATGCACATATCGACACATGCACACATCGAAACATCCACACATCTACACATCGACACATCCACACATCAACACATCAACACATAGACACATCGACACATCCACACATTGACACATCGACACATCAACTCATGCACACATGCACACATCCAAACATCCACACATCAACACATCCATACATCCACACATCGACACATCGACACATCTACACATCCACACATCGACACATTGACACATCCACACATCTACACATCCACACATCGACACATTGACACATCCACACATCTACACATCCACACATCGACACATCCACACATCGACTTATCGACACATCCACACATCCAAAGATCGACACACGCAAACATCCACACATCTACACATGCACACATCCACACGTCGACACATCCACACATCCACACATGCACACATGCAAACATCCAGACATCCACACATCCACACATCCACACATCTACACATCCACACATCGACACGTCGACTCATCCACACATCCACACATGCACACATGCACACATCCAGACATCCAGACATCCACACATCCACACATCTACACATCCACACATCGACACATTGACACATCCACATATCTACACATCCACACATCGACAGATCCACACATCGACTTATCGACACATCCACACATCCACAGATCGACACACGCAAACATCCACACATCTACAGATGCACACATCCACACGTCGACACATCCACACATCCACACATGCACACATGCAAACATCCACACATCCACACATCCACACATGGACACATGCAAACATCGACACATCCACACATGCACACATGCACTCATCCACACATCGACACATCCATTCATCCACACATCCACACATCACACATCACAAATCCACACATCCACACATCCGCACATCCACACATCTACACATCCACACATCGACACATTGACACATCCACACATCCACACTTCGACACATCCACACATCGACTTTTCGACACATCCACACATGCAAAAATGCGCACATCGACTCATCCACTCATCCACACATCCACACATCACACAACCACACATCCACAATTCCACACATGCACACATCCACACATCCACACATCTACACATGCACACATGCACACATCCACAAGTCGACACATCCACACATCCACACATGCAAACATCCAAACATCCACATATGGACACATGCAAACATCCACACATTCACACATGCACACATACACTCATCCACACATCGACAGATCCACTCATCCACACATCCACACATCACACATCACACATCCACACATCCACACATCCACACATCCAAACATCCACACATCCACACATCAACACATCCACACATCTACACATCCACACATCTACACATCCACACATCCACACATGCACACATGCAAACATCCACACATGCTCACATCGACACATCCACTCATCCACACATCCAAACATCACACATCCACACATCCACAAATCCACACATCCATTCATCAACACATCCACAAATGCACACATGCGCACATGCACACTTGCACACATCGACTCATCCACACATGCACACACCCACACATCCACACATGCACACATGCACACATCCACACATCCACACATCAACAAATCCACACATCCACACATCGACACATCCACTCATCCACACAGCCACACATCACACATCCACACATCCACATATCCACAAATCCACACATCCATTCATCAAC
Organism: Chloromyia formosa; assembly: GCA_964017055.1. Lineage (NCBI taxonomy): Eukaryota > Metazoa > Arthropoda > Insecta > Diptera > Stratiomyidae > Chloromyia > Chloromyia formosa. The sequence goes on from OZ024814.1 coordinate 70,550,021, forward strand.
ACATCCACAAATGCACACATGCGCACATGCGCACATGCACTTTTGAACACATGCACACATCGACACATCCACACATCCACACATGCACACATCCACACATCGACACATCCACTCATCTACACATCCACACATCACACATCCACAAATCCACACATCCATTCATCATCACATCCACAAAAGCACACATGCGCACATGCAAAATTGCACACATCCACACATCGACACATCCACACATGCACACATCCACACATCCACACTTCGACACATCCACACATCGACACATCCACACATTCACACATCCACACATCCACAAAGCGACACATCGACACATCCACACATCCACACATCATTACATCGAAACATCGACACATCGACAAATCCACACATCGACACATGCACACATCCACACATCCACTAATCGACACATCCGCAAATGCGCACATGCGCATATGCACACATCGACACATCCACACGTCGACACATCCACACACCGACACATCGACACACCCACTCGTGCACATATGCACACATGCGCACATGCTCACATCCACACACCGACACATCCACACATCGACACATCCGCAAATGCACTCATGCACACACGCGCACATGCACACATGCACACATGCAGACATGCACACATGCACACACTCACACATGCGCACATCCACACAAGCACACATCCACACAAGCACACATCCACACATCAACACATCCACACATCCACACATCGACACATCCACACATGGATATTTCCACACATGCACACATCCACACATCGACACATCGACACATCCACACATGCACACATGCACACATGCACACAACAACACATCCACACATCGACAAATCCACACATCGACACATCCACACATCCACACATGCACACATGCACACATGCACACCTGCGCACATCCACACATCCACACATCCACACATGCACACATGCACACATCCACACATCGACACATCCATACATGCACACATGCACACATCCACACCTCAACACATGCACACATCCACACTTCGACACATTTACACATCGACATATTCACACATCCACACATTCACAAATCCACACATCCACACATCCACACATGCACACAACAACACATCCACACATCGACACATCCACACATCCACACATCGACACATCCACACATCCACACATCCACACATCCACACATCCACACATCCACACATCGACACATCGACACATCCACACATGCACACATGCACACATGCACACAACAACACATCCACACATCGACAAATCCACACATCGACACATCCACACATCCACACATGCACACATGCACACATGCACACCTGCGCACATCCACACATCCACACATCCACACATGCACACAACAACACATCCACAAATCGACAAATCCACACATCGACACATCCACACATTCACAAATCGCCTCATCCACACATCCACAAATCGACGCATTCTCACATCCACACATGCACACATCCACACATGCAAACATGCACACATGCACACATGCACACATGCACACATCCACACATGCACACATCCACACATCGACACATCCACACATCCACAAATCGACTCATTCACACATCCACACATCCACACATGCACAATTCCACACATCCACAATTCCACACATGCACACATCCACACATCCACACATCCACACATCGACACATCCACACATCCAAAAATCGACACATTCACACATCCACAAATCGACGCATTCTCACATCCACACATGCACACATCCACACATGCAAACATGCGCACATCCACACATCCACACATGCACACATCCACACATGCACACATGCACACATCCACACATGCACACATCCACACTTCGACACATCCACTAAACAACACATCCACACATCAACACATCCACACATCCACCAATGCACATATGCGCACATGCACACATGCACACATGCACACGTGCACACATCCACACATCACACATCCACACATCCTCAAATCCACACATGCAACCATCCACACATCTACACATGCACACATGCACACATCCACACGTCGACACATCCACACATCCACACATGCAAACATCCACACATCCACACATCCACACATGGACACATGCAAACATCCACACATCCACACATGCACACATGCAAACATCCACACTTCGACAAATCCAAACATCCACACATCGACACATCAACATATCCACACATCCACACATCCACACATCCACACATCCACACATCTACACATCCACACATCCATTTATGCACACATGCAAACATCCACACATGCACACATGCACACATCCACACATCCACACATCCACACATGCACACATCCACACTTCGACACATCCACACATCAACACACCCATATATCAACACATCCACACATCCACACATGCACACATCGACACATCCACACATGCACAAATGCACACATGCACATATCGACACATGCACACATCGAAACATCCACAAATCTACACATCGACACATCCACACATCAACACATCAACACATAGATACATCGAAACATCCACACATTGACACATCGACACATCAACTCATGCACACATGCACACATCCAAACATCCACACATCAACACATCCATACATCCACACATCGACACATCTACACATCCACACATCGACAGATTGACACATCCACACATCTACACATCCACACATCGACACATTGACACATCCACACATCTACACATCCACACATCGACACATCCACACATCGACTTATCGACACATCCACACATCCACAGATCGACACACGCAAACATCCACACATCTACACATGCACACATCCACACGTCGACACATCCACACATCCACACATGCACACATGCAAACATCCAGACATCCACACATCCACACATCCACACATCTACACATCCACACATCGACACGTCGACACATCCACACATCCACACATCCACACATCCACACATGCACACATGCACACATGCACACATCCAGACATCCACACATCCACACATCCACACATCTACACATCCACACATCGACACATTGACACATCCACACATCTACACATCCACACATCGACAGATCCACACATCGACTTATCGACAAATCCACACATCCACAGATCGACACACGCAAACATCCACACATCTACACATGCACACATCCACACGTCGACACATCCACACATCCACACATGCACACATGCAAACATCCACACATCCACACATGCAAACATCGACACATCCACACATGCACACATGCACTCATCCACACATCGACACATCCATTCATCCACACATCCACACATCACACATCACAAATCCACACATCCACACATCCGCACATCCACACATCTACACATCCACACATCGACACATTGACACATCCACACATCCACACTTCGACACATCCACACATCGACTTTTCGACACATCCACTCATGCAAAAATGCGCACATCGACTCATCCACTCATCCACACATCCACACATCACACAACCACACATCCACAATTCCACACATGCACACATCCACACATCTACACATGCACACATGCACACATAAACACGTCGACACATCCACACATCCTCACATGCACACATGCAAACATCCACATATGGACACATGCAAACATCCACACATTCACACATGCACACATACACTCATCCACACATCGACAGATCCACTCATCCACACATCCACACATCACACATCACACATCCACACATCCACACATCCACACATCCACACATCCACACATCCACACATCCACACATCCAAACATCCACACATCAACACATCCACACATCTACACATCCACACATCTACACATCCAAACATCCACACATGCACACATGCAAACATCCACACATGCACACATCGACACATCCACTCAACCACACATCCACACATCACACATCCACACATCCACAAATCCACACATCCATTCATCAACACATCCACAAATGCACACATGCGCACATGCACACTTGCACACATCGACTCATCCACACATGCACACACCCACACATCCACACATGCACACATCCACACATCCACACATCAACAAATCCACACATCCACACATCGACACATCCACTCATCCACACATCCACACATCACACATCCACACATCCACAAATCCACACATCCATTCATCAACACATCCACAAATGCACACATGCGCACATGCACTTTTGAACACAATCACACATCGACACATCGACACATCCACACATCCACACATCCACACATCCACACATGCACACATCCACACATCGACACATCCACTCATCTACACATCCACACATCACACATCCACAAATCCACACATCCATTAATCATCACATCCACAAATGCACACATGCGCACATGCGCACATGCACACTTGCACACATACACACATCGACACATCCACACATGCACACATCCACACATCCACACTTCGACACATCCACACATCGACACATCCACACATTCACACATCCACAAAGCGACACATCGACACATCCACACATCCACACATCATTACATCGAAACATCGACACATCGACAAATCCACACATCGACACATGCACACATCCACACATCCACTTATCGACACATCCGCAAATGCGCACATGCGCATATGCACACATCGACACATCCACACGTCGACACATCCACACACCGACACATCGACACACCCACTCGTGCACATATGCACACATGCGCACATGCTCACATCCACACACCGACACATCCACACGTCGACACATCCGCACATGCACTCATACACACACGCGCACATGCACACATGCACACATGCAGACATGCACACATGCACACACTCATCGACACATCCACACATCGACATTTCGACACATGCACACATCCACACATGCACACATGCGCACATCCACACATCCACAAATGCACACATCCACACATCCACACATCGACACATCCACACATGCACACATGCACACATCCACACCTCAACACATGCACACATCCACACTTCGACACATTTACACATCGACATATTCACACATCCACACATCCACAAATCCACACATCCACACATCCACACATGCACACATATACTCATCCACACATCCACACATCCACACGTTGACACATCCACACATCGACACATTCACACATCCGCACATCCACACATCCGCACATGCACACATCCAAACATGCACACATGCGAACATTCACACATGCACACATGCACACATGCACACATGCACACATCCACACATCCACACATCGACACATCCACACATCCACACATCCACACATCCACACATCGACACATCCACACATCCACACATCCACACATCCACACATCCACACATCCACATATCCACACATCGACACATCCACACATCCACACATCCACACATCGACACATCCACACATGCACACATGCACACCTGCGCACATCCACACATCCTAACATCCACACATGCACACATGCACACAACAACACATCCACACTTCGACAAATCCACACATCGACACATCCACACATACACAAATCGCCTCATCCACACATCCACAAATCGACGCATTCTCACATCCACACATGCACACATCCACACATGCAAACATGCACACATGCACACATGCACACATGCACACATGCAAACATCCACACATGCACACATGCACACATCCACACATCCACACATTCACACATCGACACGTCCACACTTCCACACATCGACACATCCACACATCGACACATCGACAAATCAACACATCCACACATCCACACATCCACACATCGACACATCGACACATCCACACATCCACACATCCAAACATCCACACATCCACGCATCCGCACATGCACACATCCAAACATGCACACATGCGAACATTCACACAACAACACATCCACACATGCACACATCCACACATCCACACATTGACACATCCACACATCGACACATCGACATATCCACACATCCACACATCGACACATCGACACATCGACACATCGACACATCCACACATCCACACATCCACACATCCACACATCGACACATCCACACATCGACATATCCACACATCCACACATCCACACATCCACACATCGACACATCGACACATCCAAACATCCAAACATCCACACATCCACGCATCCGCACATGCACACATCCAAACATGCACACATGCGAACATTCACACAACAACACATCCACACATGCACACATGCACACATCCACACATCCACAAATCCACACATCCACAAATCCACATATCTACACATCCACACATCCACACATCCACACATGCACACATGCGCGCACGCGCACATTCACACATGCACACATGCGCACACGCGCACATGCACACATGCTCACATCGACACATCCAAACATGCACACATCCACACATCGACACATCCACACATGCAAACATGCACACATCCACACATGCACACATCCACACATGCACACATCCACACATCGTCACATCCACACATGCACACATCCACACATCGACACATCGACACATCGACTCATCCACACATCCACACATCGACACATGCACACATCCACACATCCACACATCCACACATGCACACATCCACACATCGACACATCCACGCATCCACACATCCACACATCGACACATCCACACATCCAAAAATCGACACATTCACACATCCACACATCCACAGATCGACACATTCACACATCGACACATCCACACATCCAGAAATCGTCAAATTCACACATGCCCACATGCACACATACGCACATGCACACATCTACACATGCAAACATCCACACATGCACAAATCCAAACATGCACACATACACACATGCACACATCCACACATGCACACATCCACACATCTACACATTCAAACATCCACACATCCACACGTCGACACTTCCACACGTCGACACATTCACACATCCGCACATCCACACATGCACACATCCAAATATGCACACATGCGAACATTCACACATGCACACATCCACACATCGACACATCGACACATCGACACATCGACACATCCACACATCCACACTTCCACACATCCACATATCCACACATCGACACATCCACACATCCACCCATCGATATTTCCACACATCCACACATCGACACATCCACACATCGACACATCGACACATCGACACATCGACACTTCGACACATCCACACATCCACACATCCACACATCCACACATCCACACATCCATATATCCACACATCGACACATCCACACATCCACACATCGACACATCCACACATCCACACATCCACACATGCACACATGCACACATGCACACATGCACACATGCACACATCCGCACATCCGCACATGCACACATCCACACATGCACTAATCCACACTTCGACACTTCCACACATCCACACATCCTCACATCAACACATCCACACATCCACACATCCACACATTCACATATCCACACATCCACACATCCACACATCCACACATCCACACATGCACACATCCACACATCCATTCATCGACACATCCACACATCGACACATCCACACATTCACTTATCCACAAATCGACACCTTCTCACATCCACACATGCACACATCCACACAAGCACACATGCGCACATCCACACATGCACACATCCACACATGCACTCATCCAAACATGCTCACATCCAAATATCGACACATCCACACATCTATTCATCGACACATCCACACATCGACACATCCACACATCGACACGTCCAGACATCGACAAATCGACACATTCTTCCATCCACACATGCACACATCCACACATGCACACATACGCACATCCACACATGCACACAACCACACATCCACACATGCACACATCCACACATCGACACAACCGCACATACTTACATCCACACATCCACACATCCACACATCCACACATTCACACATCCACACTTCCACACATCCACACAGCCACACATGCACACATGCACACATCCACACAAGCAAACATGCGCACATCCACACAACCACACATGCACACATGCACACATGCACACTTCCACACATGCACACATCCACACATCCACACAGCCACACATGCACACATGCACACCTCCACACAAGCAAACATGCGCACATCCACACAACCACACATGCAAACATGCCCACATCCACACATCCACACATGCACACATCCACACATGCACACATCCACACATCCACACAGCCACACATGCACACATGCACACCTCCACACATCCACACATCGACACATCCACACATCGCCACATCCACACATCCACAAATCGACACAACCACACATCCACAAATCGACGCATTCTCACATCCACACATGCACACATCCACACAAGCAAACATGCGCACATCCACACAACCACACATGCACACATGCACACATGCACACTTCCACACATGCACACATCCACACTTCGACACAACCACACCTTCACACATTCACACATCCACACATCGACACATCCACACATCCACGCATGCACACATGCACACATCCACAAATCCACACATGCACACATCCACACATCCACACATCCACACATGCACACATCCACACATCGACACATCCACACATCGACACATCCACACATCCACAAATCGACACACCCACACATCCACAAATCGACGCATTCTCACATCCCCACTTGCACACATCCACACATGCAAACATGCGCACATCCACACATCCACACATGCACACATCCACACATACACACATACACACAGCCACACTTCGACACATCCACACATCAACACATCCACACATCAACACATCCACACATCCAAACATCCACTCATCCACACATCCACACATCCACACATGCACACATCCACACTTCCACACATCCACACATGCACACATCCACACTTCGACACAACCACAAATTCACACATCCCCACATCGATACATCCACACATCCACACAAGCACACATGCACTCATGCACACACCCACACATCCACACATCCACACATGCATACATCGACACATCCACACATCGACACATCCACACATCCACAAATCGACACAGACACACATCCACAAATCGACGCATTCTCATATCCACACATGCACAGATCCACACATGCAAACATGCGCACATCCACACATGCACACATGCACACATCCACACATGCACACATCCACACATCGACACATCCACACATCGACACTTCCACACATCCACAAATCGACACAAACACACATCCACAAATCAACGCATTCTCACATCCACACATGAGCACATCCACACATGCAAACATGCCCACATCCACACATGCACACATCCACACATGCACACATGCAAACATCCACACATGCACACAGCCACACTTCGACACATCCACACATCAACACATCCACACATCAACACATCCACACATCCACACATCCACACATCCACACATCCTCACATCCACACATGCACACATGCACACTTGCAAACATCCACACATCCACACATCCACACATCCACACATGCACACATCCACACTTCGACACAACCACACATTCACACATCCACACATCGACACATCCACACATCCACACAAGCACACATGCACAAATCCACACATCCACACATGCACACATCCACACATCCACACATGCACACATCCACACATCGACACATCCACACATCGACACATCCACTCATCCACAAATCGACTCATACACACATAAACAAATCGACGCATTCTCACATCCACACATGCACACATCCACACATGCAAACATGCGCACATCCACACATGCACACATGCACACATCCACACATCGACATATCCACACATCAACACATCCAAACATCAACACATCCACACATCCACACATCCACACATCCACACATCCACACATGCACACATCCACACATCCACACATCCACACATCCACACATCCACACATGTACACATCCACACTTCGACACAACCACACATTCACACATCCACACATCGACACATCCACACATCCACACATCCACACATCCACACATGCACGCATTCACACATCCACACATCCACACATGCACACATCCTCACATCCACACATGCACATATCCACACATCGACACATCCTCACAGCCACAAATCCACACATCGACACATCCACACATGCACACATCCACACATCCACACATGCACACATCCACACATGCACACATGCGCACATCCACACATCGACACATTTACACATCCACACATCGACACATTCACACATCCACACATCCACACAACCACACATCGACACTTCCACACACCCACAAATCCACACATCCACACAGCCACACATCCACACATCCACACATCCACACAGCCACACATCCACACATGCACACTTCGACACATCCACAAATCGAGACATTCACTCATCCACACATGCACACATGCGCACATCCACACATCGACACTTCGGCACATGCACACATCCGCACATGCACACATGCGCACATCCCCACAACCACACATCCGCAAATGCACACATCCACACATCGAAACATCCACACATCCACACATCGACACATCCACACATCGACACATCCACACATCCACAAATCGACACATTCACACATCCACACATCCACACATGCACACTTCCACACATCCATACATGCACACATCCACACATCGACACATCCACACATCCACACATCGACACACCCACACATCCACACATGCACACTTCCACACATCCATTCATGCACACATCCACATATCGACACATCCACACATCCACACATCCACACATCGACACATCCACACATCGACACATCCACGCATCCACACATCCACACATCGACACATCCACAAACCGACAAATTCACACATGCACACATCCACACAGCACACATCCTCACATCGACACATTAACACATCGACGCATCCACACATCCGCAAATCGACACATCCACAAATCAAAGCATTCTCACATCCACACATGCACACATCCACACATGCAAACATGCGCACATCCACACATCCACACATGGACACATCCACACATGCACACATCCACACTTCGACACAACCACACATTCACACATCCACACATCCACACATCCACACATCGACACATCCACACATCCTCACATCAACACATGCACACATGCACACATTCACACATCCACACATCCACACATGCACACATCCACACAACCACACATCGACACTTCCACACATCCACAAATCCACACATTCACACATCCACACATCCACACATCGACACATCCACACATCCACAAATCGACACATTCACACTTCCACACATCCACACATCCACACATGCACACATCCACACTTCGACACTTCCACACATCAACACATCCACACATCAACATATCCACACATCCACATATCCACACATCCACAAATCCACACATGCACACATGCAGACATCCACACATGCACACATCCACAAATCGACACATCGACATTTCCTCACATCGACACATCCCCACTTCCACTTTTGCCCACATGCACACATACGCACATGCACATATGCACACATCGACACATAACCACATGCACATATCCACACATCCAATCATCCACACATCCACACATCCACTCATGCACACATGCACACAGGCACACATGCACACTTGCACACATGCACACATGCACACATCCACACATCCACACATCCACACATCCACACATCCACACATCGACACATCCACACATCCACACATCCACACAAACACACATCCACACATCCACACATAAACACATTCACACATCGAAACATTCACACATCCACACATCGACACATCGACACATCAACACATCGACACATCGACAAATAGACACTTCCACACATCGGCACATGCACACATGCACTCATGCACAAATCGACACATCCAAACATGCACACATCCACACATGCACACATCGACACATCCATATATCCACACATGCACACATGCGCACAAGCACACATGCACACATGTACACTTGCACAGATGCACACATGCACACATCGACATATCCACTCATCCACCCATGCACACATCCACACATGCACACAAGCAGACATGCACACATGCACATATCCACACATCGACACATCGACACATCCACACATCCACACATCCACGCATCCACACATCCACACATGCACACATCCACACATCGACACATTGACAAATCGACACATCCACACATCCTCACATCCACACTTCGACACATCCACACATCCACACATTCACACATCCGCACATCCATACATTCACACATCGACACATCGAAACATCCAAGCATCAACACATCGACACATTGACACATCGACACATCCAAACATCGACACATCCTCACATCCACTCATCGACACATCAACAAATGTACACATGCGCACATGCACACATGCGAACATGCGAACATGCGCACATGCACACGTGCACACATGCACACAGGCACACATTAACACATCCACACATGCACAAATCCACACATCCAAACATCCACACATGCACACATGCGCACATCCACACATCCACACATGCGCACATCCACACATCGACTGTTGTGATGGGACTCCATCGTACCAAGTAGTGGTATCTATAATTTCCATGATCGGAGAGAATGAATATTTATGGGTTAAAAGCGACAAGTTCAGATGGCCGGCATAAGGGAGATGCCGCTGGCCAAAGGGATAAGGAAAGCCGATTGCTAGGCTATACCTTTCTACCACCATAGGCAGTTACCTTAAGGTGCCAATTGATAGGCACTCCTGAGGTGATGATGATATAGGTGCCAAGGAATAGGCACTCTATTAGAATGTTGAGGGTGCCGCCAAATAGGCACTCCTAGAGACGGAGACTGGTAAACTGGATACAACAGACTGTATTTGCTTCCACTCCTTATTCCATATTTATACATAATTTCTTAATACTAAATTGCTTACGTTTACAATTAATCACCTGCATTGATTGTCTCTATAGAAAAAATGTAGATACAAAGTTCAATTGTAGATGCAAGCGGAAGAATATAGAGTAAGAATGTGCATAAAAAAAATGGTGGTGTCAAATTGCAATACGAAACGTGATTTCGTATGAAGAATAAAAATATAGGTGGAAAAATGGAATTTGGGGTAATGTTGATTATTGAGGGATAAATGTGGAGGTATGGATATATAGATGATAGATAGATGATAGATGATAGATGATGGATGATGTAGTGTATGTACACTACACACTCAGGGTTTTGACATGGATATGTCTTATAGCTGGGGGTCATCCTAAAAATCTGTTCGTCACACGAAATGTCTGTTTTTCTACTCGGGGGTCAGAAGAGGAAACAAGCCCATTGAAAATTTTTCCGAGTTCTATGAATGTAGTGGCCGATCCTCAGTCAATCCGAGTCAGTCATCAAAGGGAACTCACGAAAATCGAAAAACTTCGCATCATGAACTGACTAAACAACCAGGCACCCATAAAACAAGTCAACATCATTCAACTGCCATCCCCTCGTGATTCAAATCTGCTCACAACACCAGCCACATCCAGACAACCTGTCTCCCTCACTCGTGCACAGCGCTATGGCTCCTCCTTCACAGCAATCTTTTTGTTTTCATCAATTAGTCACTAACCTGACTCAGTAAGAAAATCGTTGGGGTAGGTCGGGAAATAGCTTCAACTTCACACACACACACACATACACACACACTCGTATGCAGGCAATGGAGAGACGGTTGAGTCGAAGAAGTTCAATGGATGGGCGTTGCTTCGTCATCGGCGACAGTGCGAAAGAGATGCTTGCTCCACGGACCTTGGACTACACTGCCGCGGCGGATCCACCCCTTTCTTGTGATGGCCAATCCCATCCAGCCGACTGAAATCAGTGTCACCAAGGTCACCAACGTGTTTTTCCCGTGGATGTAAGGAACTTACGACCGTACTTGTATCGCGCATACCGCGTACTATCACGATCGATGATATATCAACTAACAGTGCACAATTCTGATTTAGTGAGGAGAATAGTGCAGATGATGCAGTTTGTGCAGCGCGGATAACGTAAACGTTAATGCAATAAAATTGTGTTGTCGCGCTTACCGTCTTTAGACTTAGACGAGTACTATCTAAGTATCTAATAGTAAGTGTGTTTAGCTAGACCGCGGCTTGACGCGATCGATCGCGGATTGACGTACTAACGAAGCACAGGCGCATATAAATATGTAGAGTGTATGATCGCTTGATCCACACACGGGGCAACGGTTGGGTTAATTTGTATTCTCCTGTACACTATGCGGGACGGTATGTCTTGAAAATGATACAAAGTATCTACACTGCATGCAGATACATCGGTACATCTTATGCCTACCGAAAGCGTGGGACGTGTTTTGTCGAATGAATTCATCCAGTATAACTATACTGGGATCTATAAAACTTACGTCGATATCTTCAACACAACAGGTTCCACGCAGTCGGTAGCCAAAGACATATCCATGTTCCGATGTATCTGCATGCAGTGTAGATACTTTGTATCATTTTATTTTTGTTGAGACTTTGCTAAAAAGTTGAGACATTAATTTTCAAATCGCTCTATACATTTCCATGGCTTTAATTGATTATTGTGTACTTCCTTTAGATTTCCGTTAATATCTATTATAGAATTTACATTATTTTGACTTATGATAGTATAAGCACCTTGATATGGTTGTTGACTTTTCTTTCTATTATTTACTCTTAATAATACTTTACCGCCTATGTTTAAATTCAAAGGATTTATCTTTTCTGTTTTGTTAAATCTGTTTCTTTTTATTTTTCGATAATTTCTCGAGCTTTCTAGATTGTAGTTCTCATTCGAGTCTTTAATTCATTAGCAAAATCGTCATAATCGTATATTTTAGTATTTTCTAATATTTCATCATTAGGTAAATAAGGTATTTTTCCAAATACAAGTTCATAAGGAGTATATCCTGTGGTTAAATGTGGTGAAGTATTGTAAGCAAATGTATAATATGGTAACCAAATGTCCCATTCATAGTCATCTGCAAAGGATAACATGAATTCGTTAAGTACTCTATGATTTCTTTCTATAATACCAAGTGTTTCATGGTGGTATGGAGTCGAAAATATTTGTTCAATTTTTAATAATTTATAAATTTCTTTCATTAGTTCATTAGTGAATTCGGTGCCTCTATCGGATTTTAAGATTTTGAATATTCCGTACTTAAGTATAAATTCTTTTACTAAAGTTGATGCTATTGCTTTTGCATCTTTAGATTCGATAGGTGCAGCTATGACAAACTTAGATAGTTCCCACTGCATTGTTAGGATATAACGATAGTGCTTTGAGATCCTTAAGGGACCCACTGTATCGATTTGGATTACTTCAAAAGTTGCGGTTGGAGTGTTTGTATGAACAGATTTTTCTTTTGTATGTTTGACTTGTTTATTTCTTGAACAAACTTCACAGTTGTTAACAAATCTTTTTACCATAGTACTCATACTTTCCCAACAATACCTTTGCTTTAGTTTTAGAATAGTTTTTCTGATTCCTAAATGTCCTCCATGTGGTGAACAGTGATATTCGGTTATAAGTTTTTCTTGTATTGGTTTGTTTTTAATTCGTTTTGGTGGGTTATATATTAATATTTTTAGTTTTGCACGTGTCTTACTATTGTTTTGTTGCAACATATTAAATAGTTTTTTGAAATCTTCTTTGTGTATACACTTAAATAATTCATCATCAGCTGCTAATGCTAGCTCATGTATGTTTAATCGATGCATCGTATCAAGTAGCTTTTCCACAATGAAATC
This sequence comes from Chloromyia formosa, assembly GCA_964017055.1. Classification (NCBI taxonomy): domain Eukaryota; kingdom Metazoa; phylum Arthropoda; class Insecta; order Diptera; family Stratiomyidae; genus Chloromyia; species Chloromyia formosa. The sequence continues at coordinate 70,565,766 of OZ024814.1, forward strand.
GAGTTTTGCATTGGGATTATCGCTGTAACTTGTATATTTAAAAACTGCTAGCTTTTGACATGGATATGTCTTATAGCTGGGGGTCATCCTAAAAATCTGTCCGTCACACGAAATGTCTGTTTTTCTACTCGGGGGTCAGAAGAGGAAACAAGCCCATTGAAAATTTTTCCGAGTTCTATGAATGTAGTGGCCGATCCTCAGTCAATCCGAGTCAGTCATCAAAGGGAACTCACGAAAATCGAAAAACTTCGCATCATGAACTGACTAAACAACCAGGCACCCATAAAACAAGTCAACATCATTCAACTGCCATCCCCTCGTGATTCAAATCTGCTCACAATACCAGCCACATCCAGACAACCTGTCTCCCTCACTCGTGCACAGCGCTATGGCTCCTCCTTCACAGCAATCTTTTTGTTTTCATCAATTAGTCACTAACCTGACTCAGTAAGAAAATCGTTGGGGTAGGTCGGGAAATAGCTTCAACTTCACACACACACACACATACACACACACTCGTATGCAGGCAATGGAGAGACGGTTGAGTCGAAGAAGTTCAATGGATGGGCGTTGCTTCGTCATCGGCGACAGTGCGAAAGAGATGCTTGCTCCACGGACCTTGGACTACAGTTCCGCATCGGATCCACCCCTTTCTTGTGATGGCCAATCCCATTCAGCCGACTGAAATCAGTGTCACCAAGGTCACCAACGTGTTTTTCCCGTGGATGTAAGGAACTTACGACCGTACTTGTATCGCGCATACCGCGTACTATCACGATCGATGATATATCAACTAACAGTGCACAATTCTGATTTAGTGAGGAGAATAGTGCAGATGATGCAGTTTGTGCAGCGCGGATAACGTAAACGTTAATGCAATAAAATTGTGTTGTCGCGCTTACCGTCTTTAGACTTAGACGAGTACTATCTAAGTATCTAATAGTAAGTGTGTTTAGCTAGACCGCGGCTTGACGCGATCGATCGCGGATTGACGTACTAACGAAGCACAGGCGCATATAAATATGTAGAGTGTATGATCGCTTGATCCACACACGGGGCAACGGTTGGGTTAATTTGTATTCTCCTGTACACTATGCGGGACGGTATGTCTTGAAAATGATACAAAGTATCTACACTGCATGCAGATACATCGGTACATCTTATGCCTACCGAAAGCGTGGGACGTGTTTTGTCGAATGAATTCATCCAGTATAACTATACTGGGATCTTTATAAAACTTACGTCGATATCTTCAACACAACAGGTTCCACGCAGTCGGTAGCCAAAGACATATCCATGTTCCGATGTATCTGCATGCAGTGTAGATACTTTGTATCATTTTTTTCATCAGGAACGGATTCACTGGGAAATTTATCGCTATTACAGAAGACAATTATTTCGTTAGTCGTATGAATGATTTCAATATTTAGATTTCTTTTATTCTTTTTACTCATGAGTTCGTTTTTAATTTCGCGCGGTATGTTAAATGTTAATTTGTTCATATTTCTGATATCAGTTAAAGATGTACAATTCCAAATATGAAGTTGATCAGGCTTCTTTGGTTCATTGCTATCTTGTAGTTTATTATTGTTGTTATTTTTGATGTCATTGTTATTATTTACAGTCATTTCCACAAGACCGTATACCTCACAAAATAAAAACAAAATGTTACAAGTAAGAAATTTTATTTTTTATTGAAAGTAAATACAAAATACATTTTTGCAATTATATTTAATACATGGTCCAATCGCCGTCACTATTGATTATTGACTGGCATCTTCGGTGACAACTTTCGGCCAATTTTTCCGCGTAGTCTGTCGATAAGTTCTTCCAAATTTTTTGTAGCGTTCGCCTTAAATGTGCTTCTCCTTTTATTTGCTTTCCTTGAAGCTTCTGCTTCATTAATCCCCAAACATCAATAGAATTGGCATCCGGCGATTGCGAAGGCCAATCAAGTACTTCTATGTTTCGGATCGTTATCTTCTTGTAGAAACCAATCGGTGTTGTCGTTGCCATATAGCATCCTAGCAGACTTCAATAATCCTTTCTTGTACAAAATGATCAGCCTTTCAGCAGTAAGAATTCCGGTAAACGTTATTAATTTTCCGAAACCGCGTGCAGAAAAGCATCCATAAACATGGACCTTCACAGGGTGTTTAACGGTTCGGTTCACGACAGCTTCTCCTTTTTGTGACCACACTCGTCTCCTGAACGTATTTACAGCAAAACTTGATTCATCCGTAAAGATCACGTTGTCCCAATCACGATCGATGTTTTCCTTAGCCCACTCTACACGTCTTCGCTTCTGGTTTTCGGTAAGTAATGGTTTCATCAAGGCATACCTGGTTTTGATGTTTTCCTCTTGTAATCTTCGCCAAATCGTATTCAAGGACACGTTAATATTCTTCTTCGATAACATTTCCTTTGCTTGCACTAAGGTAGTAACGGACGGATTTTTCTTAAAAATATCAATGATGGCCTTGAAGTGCTTCGGGTTTTACCCCTACCAGGTAGATCGTCTACATTTCCAGTATCTTTAAAACGCTTTATCCACTTATTCACAAACTGTGTCGAAACTTTCAGGTACTTTCCGGCCGATGCAGGTGTAATTTTTGGTCCTTTCGGATGACTTACTAAAAACACAGCTTCGAATGGTTTTTTGTAAATCGCACTCATTTCACTTGACGTCTTATCACTCTCCTACTTGAACTTAGAATGACCAAATTTATATTTTACAATGCGAAAAAGAGGAAGAATGCAGGTAACTAAAAGTCTCCCACCACTTTTTAAGAAATGGTGTATTAAAAAGTTATAAAATATACGCTCTTGTGGAAATTACTTATTTGTTTATTAGTCATACTTATTGTGATTGCTAAAGTTTTTTTTATAGTTTCGTCTCTGTCTTTCGGTATCATGTCTTTAAGTATGCCAGAATTCAGCTCTATTCGTGATAGGGCATCTGCGTTGGTATTCATTTTTCCTTTTTAGGGTTTTGTATAAAAACAAAACCCTTATGAAATCGGTCATGGGTCCGTCTGTCCGTCTGTCTGTCTGTCTGTCCATGAAATATCTCACGAACCACTGAAGCTACATGCATGAAATTTGGTGGAAATATGTAGAAATACTATAATTCTCTGGAGAAACCGATGCGTTGTAATAGGTCAACTTTAAGGGGGGGGGGGGGGGGGGGGGGGTCCCCATAGAGGGGAAATGAAGGTCGAAATTTTTTTTTCGTTTGGTATAGGCAAGTGGGGTATCGTAAGAAAGGTACCGTCGAGTACATTCCATTTTTGGAATTTTTTTCAAATTTGAAGAAAGGAGAAAAGAGGGAGAGGGGAAAATATGTGGTCCGAGTTTGTCCCCCCCCCCTTGCATTTCGAGACCGTTATAGCTAGACATATGAAAATTTACAGAAAAGCGGTATTTTACTAGCATAGAAAACCGAAAATAATAGAATTTTTAAATCTCATCCAAAAAGGTTAATAATAGTACATTTCTATAGTTGTAGTTAGCACACCCCTGCACCCTTTAAGCACACCTGAGGTCAAAAATATTGAAAGTTAATGATAACCAACATCATAGGCAATAATACCTCTAAGTTTCATCACAATGACATGATATTTAATAATAGTACATTGACTTAAATTTATGCATTTTGACACTATCCATACAAAAAATACACCTACCAGCCTCACGCATAGATATGCGTGTACTACTTGCATGTTGTTTTTCGTAGGGCGAATTGCAGTTATTTAATGAACCAACTTTGGAAGGGTGAAGATTGGTGATTGGTGATTGGTGATCCTAACAATAACTATTCACACAATTAATTTTTTTAGGGTTTTGTGTCTTAAATCTTACAAAATCGGCCAAATACCTCTCCGTTCGTCTGTTCATAGAATATCTTACGAACGGCTGAAGCTGCCCACATAATTCGGCGAGAATGTGTAGAAATGCTATAATTTGCTGGGGATAGCGTTGTGGTGTAATTGGCCAACTTTAAGAGGGGGGGGGGGGGGGGGGGGTCCACATAGAGGCGAAATTAAGGTCAATTTTTTTTTATCCACTGGTATAGCCAAGTGGGGTGTCGTGAGAAAGGTAATGTTGAGTACATTCCATTTTAGGCATTTTCTTGAGATTTGTAGAAAGGGGAACAGTGGAGGAGGAAAAAATATTAGACCGTAATTTGTCCCAGCCGCCCTGAATTTCGAAGCCGTTACACAAGTTTGCAATTTGCAATGTCGTCTTATGGTTAAGCATCTCGAAGTGTAGGACAGTTAATCTCGTATACATACATATCTATCTACAGCTTCTCGTATTAAAACTATTACTTTGAGAGATGACAGATGCAGTCTTTTTGTGAATTGGCATGTAAGATACTATATCATGGGTAAAACATTTAATTATGGTGTTTTTATTCAGCTGAGTAGTACCAAGAAGAGCAGGGAGCCAATATTTAGATACCAAAATAAGCGCGTGCTACAAAACCCTCGAATTGCGGGCGTAGCCCTCTATATTCCGGTTTCATTTATAAACGATGTCAAAATCATAGTCAGACAAATCTAATCGTATTCTAGTAAGTTTTGAAGATGGATTCCTGTGAGTAAATAACGAAATGAGGGGCCTATGGTCAGTTATAACAGTAAATTTCCGTCCATATAGATAGGGTCGAAAGAAATTTATTCCCCAATGAATTGCAAGCAATTCTTTTTCTATTATGGGTTTATTGATATCGTGTTTGGTTAATGATTTACTTGCATATGAAATGGGTAGGTCAGAACCTATTGTATTTTGGGATAAGATTGCTCCTAGTGCGTAACTGGATGCGCCTGTAGTTAAAACAAATGGTTCGTCGAAATTTGGGTACTGTAAAACTGGTGGATTTATTAATTTGGATTTTAAGGTATCAAATGCCTCTTGGCATGTTTTGTCCCATAAAAATTGTGCTTTCTTTTTAAGCAATGCATTCAAACTTCTGGCAATGTCTGCAAAGTTTGGAATGAAACGTCTATAATAGTTGCAGAATGCTACAAAGCGACGGACTTCGTCAGCATTCTTTGGTACTGGGTAATCCTTGATAACTTTAAATTTTGATGGGTCTGTTTTTATTCCGTCTTTCGTGATTAAATGTCCTAGGTAAGTGACTTCAGTTTTAAGAAATTGGCATTCGTTTGGGTTTAATTTCAGATTGTACTGTCTTAATCGCGAAAATACTTTTTTCATGTTTTCGTTGTGATGTTTAACACTACATCCGAAAACAATAATGTCATCGACGTACAAAAAAGCTTCGGAATCGAGACCACATAAAGCGATGGTCAACATTCGTTGAAAGCTGTTTGATGAAATTTTCAATCCGAATGGTAATCTGGTGAATTGATAGTGACCTTGAGTGTCCGAAAATGCAGTTAGTGCACGAGATGACTCATCTAATTCGATTTGATGAAAAGAATTTGTCATGTCAAATACTGAAAAGTATTTGGCTCTGCCTATTTTATCTAGGATGTCTTCGAGTCTACTTAAAAGAAATTTATCATTAATTACTTTGTTGTTTAGTCTTCTAAAATCCACGACTAAACGCCATTTCTTAGTATTGTCATTGCTTTTCTTTGGAACTATTAGTAAAGGAGAGTTGTATGGACTTATGGATGGTTCAATGATTTTATCATCTAACAATTTTTTTACTTCTTTCTTGATCTCTTCAGTTTGAGTATGTGGTAGCCTATAATTTGTTGTATATCCTGGTACATTATCTGTGACTTCTATTCTTTGTTTATAAAAATTATTAACGCTTAGTTCTTCATCGTTCAAATGAAAAATGCCCTGGAATTCTTCTAAAATGTCTAAAATTTTGTTCTTTGCTATAGGATCAAGTGAATCTATATTTATATTTTGTAATAGTTTGTTAAATCTTGTTCTGTTACTACTAGCTAAATTTTGTTTGAAGCATTTTATTTCACACTCATCTAAGGAGTGTGTTTCTATAAGTTTTTCTATGTTGTTATTGACTACCTCTTTTTCTCTCGTATTTAAAATTCTGATGTGACATATTCCTTTTGATGGGATGATCGCATTTCCCACGAAAATACCCTTTTTAATCTCTTTACTTAGAACTACCTTATCTTGATCAGTATTTATATTAATTGGCACTATTACCTTTGATCTTGATGGTATTTTTATTTGTTTTATTTCGGTATTTTTATACCTCATTGGTAAAGTAATTTCATCATGTTTCACAGAAAAGGTTACCGTGTAGGTTTCATAATCGATTTTACAAAGAAATCTTTCTAAAATAAACCTTCCAATAATAAAATACCATCTGTGTGTATTGGGAATTCATCATCTACTATATAGAATTTGTGTCTAATATCATCGACATCAGTCGATATTTTTAATTTCAAATGAATGGAACCATGAGATGCGATAGTTTCACTAGTGATACCTGTGAGTTTACATTTATCAGTATCAAATAGTAATTCAATGTCCCTAATTTTACCTCTTTTACACAAAGATATATCTGCTCCTGTGTCAATTAGAAATTTTAATTTTTGTGCTGGATTCACACAATATATTTTACCTCAATATAATTTACGAAGTTATCCGAGATTTTATAGATTTTAGGTCCAGACGGTCTTATTCCGTTCTGGAACCTTCCCCGTTTCCCTGTTCCTGTACAACATTTATGTTCCTGTTCCTATCATTATTGTTTCTATTATTCCTGTTGTTATTTCTATTGTTATTTTGTTGATATTGATGTTGGTTATTATTATTCTGCTGTCTGTTACCGTTGTAGTTATTATTTCTATTTTGGTTGTTGTTTTGATAATTGTTACCTCTGTTTTGATAATTTCTGTTTTGGTTATTCCCATTCTGATTGTTATTTCTGTTTTGATAATTATTATTTCTGTTTTGGTTATTCCCGTTCTGATTATTGTTATTTCTGTTTTGGTTATTGTTGTTTCGGTAATTGTTATTGTTTTGGTTGTTGTTGTTGCGGTTATTGTTATTTTGTCTTCTGTTGTTCTGATTATTATTGTTTTTATTATAATGAAATACATTATTGGACTGCACATTATTACTTTTTTCAAGTTCTAAAGCTAGGTCGATTGCTTCAGATAGAGTACTAGGTCTTGAAGCGAAGATTGTGTTTTTAAAGTTATCATTCAAACCGTTTCTGAATATTGTCAATGCGTACGTGTCGTTAAGTTTGATAAGAACGTTCTTTTGTTCTTGAGTTGCTGCTTCACCTAATTCAGAGATTTGGAGTTGAGTTAACTCGATAATTAAATTCAGAATTCTATCCCTATATGAGCTTATATTTGAGTTCTTTTGCGTAATGCTACTTAAGGTTGTATGTAACTGTGCTATGGTACTGTTGCTTTTATACTTTAACTTTAGCTTGTTCTCTAGGTTTGTAAAATTGTCAGGTATTCCTGAACTTTCGCTTACTGTTCGCACATTAGTGAATAATTTTACGTGATATACAAAATCTATGAGAGCGGTTTTTCCGTCATTGTTTAGTGAATTATAAATGATCCCTACTATTTTGCAAAATGAGTTTAATTCCTTATAATTTCCATTAAAAACTTGAATCGTTTTGAAGGCAATGGAAAGATCGAAATTTGCCATTGTTGTTTCTTGATTTTCAGTTTTCTCTACAATACCTAAATCAATATTTAGAAGTCTCTCTATTTCGTTTGCCAGGTGAGCTACCTTACGTTTTTCTTCTAAAGTTTTTGATTCATCCAAATTCTTAAATAAACTTCTGGTTTCTATAAGTATCTCTTCTATGCGTTTAAATTTTGCCTGTATTGTTTCAAATGGGTAGACATAATTCTTTTTTTTGAGATTTCCTAAAATCTTCTCTAGTTCTGCAATTAATATGTTTAGTTGGTCCATAGAGATATGACGTGACTTGAATGTTTATTATATTTATTGCCGTAGTGCTAAAGAAAATTTTATTTTTTTTTGTTATGACATAATTATGGTTTACATGTATACATATCTATTCATACATTGACTGTCCTATTGACATGTTTTTTGACATATTTTTGGTTGAGTTTTTGCCACAAATGGGCTGCAACTAAGATTACTAAGAATATTGCTGAGGTCGTGAAGGTTTGCGAATACTTTTCCACGAAGGATTCCTCTGCAATTGACGTGCAGCTGTTGCCCATTCTAGCGGTGGTTACTGCTCTTCTTTCTAAAGGTGCTTTCTTCTAATTTGGAAATGAGGTAATAGATCCGCTGGTCTTCATTCCAGTCTAGTGTTGTCTTCCCCGTCAATTCTCTTTTGAGGGCTGCTATTTTTCTTCTGTTCTTCACTTGGACTCCGCCTCTGCGTTTTCTTGGTTTCCTTATCTCTGGTATCGCTGTTAGTTTTTCCTCGATTCTTTGTGGGCGCCGTTTCCTGTAATCCTCCAGTGTTAGCTTTTGAGGTCCAGCGAGGTTTGTGGTATCTTTAATTCTGCTCGGGATGTACGGTGGTGGCGTTACTTCGTTGGTTGCGGTCGGCTGGTACTCCTCTACGATGATTTGATGCTCCCGGTTGATATTCTTGTTTAGTGACGTCTTCTCTCGGTTCTCGTCTATGAAGATTGTATTCTTCTTCTGGTCCTCTTCGTTCCGCCTTTTCTCTAATCGCTGTTTGACTCGGTCGATAGTCTCCCGTAAGTCCTTCGGTTTTTGCGCGTGATCAGAAGCGTTGTACGAGCTGGGGAGGATCGCCATGTTGTGATGGGACTCCATCGTACCAAGTAGTGGTATCTATAATTTCCATGATCGGAGAGAATGAAGATTTATGGGTTAAAAGCGACAAGTTCAGATGGCCGGCATAAGGGAGATGCCGCTGGCCAAAGGGATAAGGTAAGCCGATTGCTAGGCTATACCTTTCTGCCACCATAGGCAGTTACCTTAAGGTGCCAATTGATAGGCACTCCTGAGGTGATGATGATATGGGTGCCAAGGAATAGGCACTCTATTAGAAGGTTGAGGGTGCCGCCAAATAGGCACTCCTAGAGACGGAGACTGGTAAACTGGATACAACAGACTGTATTTGCTTCCACTCCTTATTCCATATTCATACATAATTTCTTAATACTAAATTGCTTACGTTTACAATCAATCACCTGCATTGATTGTCTCTATAGAAAAAATGTAGATACAAAGTTCAATTGTAGATGCAAGCGGAAGAATATAGAGTAAGAATGTGCATAAAAAAAATGGTGGTGTCAAATTGCAATACGAAACGTGATTTCGTATGACGAATAAAAATATAGGTGGAAAAATGGAATTTGGGGTAATGTTGATTATTGAGGGATAAATGTGGAGGTATGGATATATAGATGATAGATAGATGATAGATGATGGATGATGTAGTGTATGTACACTACACGACACATCCACACATCCAAACTTCCACACATTCACACACCGACACATCGACACATCCACACATCCCAACATTCACACATCCACACATCCACACATCGACACATCCACACATCAACACATCGAAACATCGATATATCGACACATCCACACATCGACACATCCACACATCCACATATCTACTCATCGACACATCCACAAATGCACACATGCGCTCGTGCTAACATGCACACATGCACACATCGACACATGCACACATGCACACATCCACACATCCACACACCCACACATCTACACATCGACACATCCACAAATGCACACATGCGCTCATGCTTACATGCACACATGCACACATCGACACATCCACTCATGCATACATGCACACATGCACACATCCAAACATCCACACATCCCCACATCCAAATCCACACATCGACACATCCACCCATCGACTTATCGACACATACATAAATGCACACATGCGCACATGCACACGTGCACATATCCTCACATCGACACATCGACACATGCACACATGCACACATGCACACATCCACACATCCACACATCCGCACATGCATACATCCACACAAACACACATCCACACATCGACACATAAACACATTCACACATCGAAACATTCACACATCCACATATCCACATATCCAAATATCCACACATCCACACATCCACACATCGACACATCCAAACATCCTCACATCGACACATTCACTCATCCACACATCGACACATCAACACATCGACACATCGACACATCGTCACATCGACACATGGGCACATCGACACATCCAAACATCCACACATCCACACAAGCACACATGCACACATGCGCACATCCACATATGCACACATCCACAGATGCACACCTCCACACATCGGCACATTCACACATCCACACATCGACACATCCACACATCCACACAAACACACATCCACTCATCGACACATAAACACATTCACACATCGGAACATTCACACATCCACACATCCACACATCCACACATCGACACATCAACACATCGACACATGGACAAATAGACACTTCCACACATCGGCACATGCACACATGCACACATCGACACATCCACACATGCACAAATGCACGCTTCGATACATCCACATATCCACACATGCACACATGCGCACAAGCACACATGATAACATGTACACTTGCACACATGCACACATGTACACTTGCACACATGCACACATGCACACGTAGACATATCCACACATCCACCCATGCACACATCCACACATGCACACAAGCAGACATGCACATATGCACACATCCACACATCCACACATCGACTCATCCACACATCCGCACATCCACACTTCGACACATCCACACATCCACACATTCACACATCCGCACATTCACACATTCACACATCGACACATCGAAACATCCAAGCATCAATACATCGACACATTGACACATCGACACATCCAAACCTCGACATATTCACACATCCTCACATCCACTCATCGACACATAAACAAATGTACACATGCGCACATGCACACATGCGAACATGCGCACATGCACACGTGCATACATGCACACATCAACACATCCACACATGCGCAAATCCACACAGTCAAACATCCACACATGCACGCATGCACACATGAACACATCCACACATGCGCACATCCACACATCGACACATCCACACATCCCAACATTCACATATCCACACATCGACACATCCACACATCAACACATCCACTCGTCGACACATTCACAAATGCACACATGCGCTCATGCTAACATGCACACATGCACACATGCACACATCGACACACGTACACATGCACACATCCACACATGCACATATGCAAACATCGACACATCCACACATCCAAACATGCACACAAGCACACATGCATAAATGCACACAGGCACACAAGCACACATCCGCACATGCACACATACACATATCGACACATGCACACATCGACACATCCACTCATGCACACATGCACACATCCAAACATCCACACATCCACACATCCATACATCCACACATCGACACATCTACACACCCACACATCGACACATTGACACATCCACACATCTACAAATCCACACATCGACACATCCACACATCGACTAATCGACACATCCACAAACGCACTCATGCGCACATGCACACGTGCACACATCCTCACATCGACACATCGACCCATGCACACAAGCACACATGCACACATCCACACATCGACATATCCACACATCCACACATCCACACAACGACACATGCACACATCCACACATCGAAACAATCACACATCCACAAATCCACACATCCACACATCGACACATTGACACATCAACACATCGACACATCGACACATCGACTCATCCACACATTCACACATCCACACATCCACGCATCCACACTTGCACACATGCACACATCCACACATGCGCACATGCGCACTTGCGCACATCCGCACATGCGCACATGCACACGTGCAAACATGCACACTTGCACACATGCGCACATCGACACATCCGCACATCCACACATCCTCATATCCACTCGTCGACACATCCACAAATGCACACATGCGCACATGCACACATCCACACATCGACACTGTTGAGATGGGATGGAATTCACTCCGATTAGGAAAACGCGTCAATCTCCATAGACAGGTTTTATTAGACTTAGAAACGTAATTGACATAGTCATGAATAGAGTTAAGTTGTTCATAATTGGAGCGTGCGTTCAATGATAATATATTTCCAACACCCCCACTTATTAAAATATTAAAGTCAACAAATTCAAAATATACATAGTACGTAATACATTCAATTATTAATTCAAAAATGTATGTAAGCAAATGAAGTTACTTTAATTTTTAATACAATATAATTTTTCTTGAGCAAAACAAATGTTTTTCAGTTGGAACAGCTTTTGTTAGATTGTCGGCTACATTGTTGGCTGTAGGGACGTGAATAACTTTAACCATACCATTCGCAATTCGATCACGGATATGATGATGTCTGACATCTATATGCTTTGATCTCGCTCGATAGTTGTTTGTACTCGCCAAATTCATCACGCTGAGATTGTCACAAAAGATGGTTATCGGTTGAGATTGCAACGCATTGTCGAATTCTTGTCCAAATTGTTTAAGCCAAGCCGCCTCTTGTATAGCTGAAGAAAGCGCCATATATTCAGTCATAAGTAATGTTTATACCGAGACAATTCTTTGCGGTACCCATGTCGTTCATTTTAAAGGATTTGCACAACTCGGATTTCAAATTGTCACGCACTTTAGAGTCTTTCCAGAAAATTAAGAAATCGTCCACATATATAGCAATTATCAAAGTTACATCGTTATTAAAGTAGACACACGGGTCAACGCGAGATTTTTGTAATTTAAAAGATCTAAGAGTTTCGTTTAATTTTTTATTCCATTGGCGGCCACTTTGCTTCAGACCATATATAGACTTATTTAATTTGCAAACCCGACCCGTTTTATCATCGCATCCTTCAGGTTGCTCCATGTATATATCCTCTTCGAGGTCACCCTGGAAGAAAGCAGTAACTGCATTCATGTGGTCGATTTTGATACTAGTTTTAACGGAAAGGGCAACAAGAAATCGAATTGACGTGTAGCGTACGACGGGAGCAAATGTTTCCGTGTAGTCGATACCATAAGTTTGCGAGCATCCCTTAGCAACAATTCGAGCTTTGTATCGAATCTTATCATCATCAAGATATTTCTGCTTGAATATCCACTTTGATTTGATGATCTTTTTGCCAGCTGGAAGATGAACCAAGTCCCAAGTCTTATTAGCACTAAGAGATTCAAGTTCGGATTTTACTGCCTCTTTCCATTTATCAGCATCATATCTGGACATCGCTTCGGCATACGTAACTGGTTCGGAGTTTTCAGAGTTAACGACCATCGAACATAATGGTGTGGACTGGTGCCGCGATCTCAGAACTCGATCATTTCCTTTCAATTCATCGAGTGGTATGTCTTCTTCTGGAACATACGTATTGTCTGCATCATCATCGCGCGAGATAGAAGTTTCATTCAATCCTGACGCATCACAATATTCCTCATCACTGGAGTTAATTCCTTCTGATGTGGCCCTCACTGAATCTATTTCATCGATATGGACAGATTTGGTATGGCTTACCTGTTCCTTACTTTCCATAAAATGTACATCTCTGCTAAGCGTAAGCTTCTTTGTAACTGGATCAATACAGCGAACTCCCTTCGTTGTTTCCGAATATCCAGTGAAAATCATTTTCCTTGATTTAGGATCAAACTTCTTACGACGTTGCTTCGGAACATGTACCATGATTTCAGATCCGAAAATTCTCAGATCTCTCAAATTGCATTTAGAGCTTGTCCAAACTTCTTGTGGTGTTTGACTTTTAAGCATAGTATTCACGGAACGATTGATTAAATACACCGCATGATGAACTGCCTCTTCCCAATATGCGTCGAGCGCGCTCCACGATTGTTCGGTTGTATCGTTCGGCGACACCATTTTGTTGTGGAGTGTAAGCATTAGATGTTTGATGGACCATTCCACAACTTTTGCCAAAATTTTCGAACTCTCTGCCACAGAACTCTAACCCATTGTTCGTGCGTAGAACCTTTATCTTACGGCCCGTTTGAGTTGTGACCATTTTGTTAAATTCCTTAAAAATTCTCAAAACATCCGATTTCGCATTCAGGAAATATACGAACACTTTTCGCGAATGATCGTCGATAAAGGTTAAGAAGTAGCGAGCGCCTCCGATGGACTTATTCTCCATAGGTCCGCATAAGTCGGAATGGATTAGGTCTAACTTGTTTTCCGCACGACTGCCGCTAATTTTGAAGGGCGATCTTGTTTGCTTTCCCTTCAGGCAAACCTCACAATTTTTAAGTAAACCAGCATCTCCGGTAAATTCTATTCCTTCGACTGCATGATTCTTCATTTTGCACATATCCACGTAGTTCATATGGCCTAACCGTCTGTGCCAAATCAATATATCTTCTGATACCGAATTTGCAGCCAAACAGGACACTGTAGCGTTTTGGATTTTATGAACCCCATTTTCACTCTGCGCGGTTACTAATAAATCGCCTGCTTGATTATAAACAGCACAAGCTTTATTGCTAAACTTCACTGTGTTTCCCATGGACGTCATCTTCGCGACTGATAACAAGTTCATTTTCAGGCCCGGTACATAGAGAACGTCATTTACTTCAATTCCGGTTTTCTGCGACATCAATAAAAATTTACCTGAACCAACAACAGAAAATTTCTCATTATTTGCAGTGACTATTTCAGTTATCGATGTACGTTTGAAATTAGACAAAATTAATTTGTTGGGACTCATATGGTGTGAGGTACCACTATCGATATACCACGAATTGAGGTTACTGTCGAAAGCCTGAGATGAATAAATCGCACTAAATGCATTTTTGACTGTCTTCTGGTTATTATTACGCGATGACGAACGATCACTATTTTTAGAGAAACAATTAGAAGATTTATGTCATCTCTTACCACAATTGTAGCATTTCACTTCAGTTTTCTTCTTAGATTTTTGTTTTGTGAAGAAAGCACTTTCACCGCCTTTTTGGTAGTCCATATCGAGTAACTTTGCCCGTATTGTCTCCCCTGTTATTTCTGTGCTGCTACTTTTTATCCCCATAATGAAGGGCTTGAATTCGTCCCCCAAGCCTGCTAGAAGGATTGCGCCTAGCCATTGGCTACTTATTGGAAACCCGATTCTTGTTAACTTGTTCGCAATTGACGTAATTTGATTTATGTACTCTGACATAGAATCACAATTTTCGAGACGAATAGTAATCAGCTTGCGTAGTAAACTGATTCGTCGTGATAACCCGCGATCATCATATAACTCCTTCAGGGCAACCCATACTTCCGATGCAGATGATTTGTTTTCGATGTGGACATAAATCGATACCGAAACCGACAGGACTACGGAGTTTAAATTCATCTTTCTCTGTCACTGGATCCGTAATGCAGCCTTCGAGACCATTAAGCGCCATAACATTTTTCATGGCATAATGTCAAGTGTGATAATTCTCGGCTCCTTTTAATTTTTCAATACTCTGCTCATTGATTGACGCCATTGATTTTACGAGTATACTTGCGACACACGCGGTATTTTAAATTCAATCGAACTTTGGTATTATTGCGACACACGACAAAAATTATACTGACTGAAAATAGAGCCAAACGTATTGAATAAATTCGCGCACTACTGGGCCCATAACATGTTGAGATGGGAGGGAGTTCACTCCGATTAGGAAAACGCGTCAATATCCATAGACAGGATTTATTAGATTTAGAAACGTAACCGACATAGTCATGAATAGAGCTAAGTTGTTCATAATTGGAGGGAGCGTTCAATGATAACATATTTCCAACAGACACATCCACGCATGCACACATGCACACATGCAGACATGCACACATCCACACATGCACACATGCACACATCCACATATCGACACATCCAAACATGCACAAATCCACATATTAACACATCCACATATGCACACATGCGCACACCCACACATCCACACATGCACACATCCACAAATCCACACATTCTTACATCCACACATCGACACATCCACACATGCACACATCCACACATCCACATATCGACACATCCACACATCCATAAATCGACACATTCACACATCCACACATCCACACATGCACACATCCACACATGCACACATGGGCACATCCAGACATGAACACATCCACACATGCACACATCCACACATCAACACATCCACACATGCACATGCACACATGCACACATCCACACCTCAACACATGCACACATCCACACATCCACACTTCGACACATTCACACATCGACACATTCACACATCCACACATCCACATATCCACACATCCACACATCCACACATGCACACATCCACTCATGCAAACATCCACACATCGACACATCCACACATGCACACATGCGCACATCCACGCATCCACACATGCACTCATCGACACATCCACACATCCACACATTCACACATCCACACATGCACACATCCACACATCGACACATCTACACATCCACAAATCCACATATCCACACATCCACACATCCACACATGCACACATGCACACATGCGCATATGCACACATGCACACATGCACACATCGACACTTCCACACATGTACATATCCGCACATAGACACATCCACAAATCGACACATTCACACATCCACACATCCACAAAATCCACACATCCACAAATCCACACATTCACACATCCACACATGCAAACATGCACACACCCACACATGCACACATGCGCACATCACACACGCACACATCCTCACATGCACACATTCACACATCAACATATCGACAAATCCACACATCCACAAATCGACACATTCACACATCCACACATCCACACATGCACACATCCACACATGCGCACATCGACACATGCATACATCCACACATGCACACATCCACACATCGACACACCCACACATCCTCACATCCACATATCGACGCTTCCACGCATATACACATCCACACATCCACACATCCACACATCAACAAATCCACACATGCACACATGCGCACATGCGCACATGCACACATGCGCACATGCACACATGCGCACTTGTACACATGCAAACGTCGACACATCCAAACATGCACACAACCACACGTCCACACATCCACGCATCCACACATCCACACATCCACACATCGACACATCCACACATCGACTCATCGACAAATCGACACATCCACTCCTGCACATATGCACACATGCGCACATGCACACATGCACACATCGACACATCCACACATCGACACATCCACACATGCACACATCCACACATCGACACATCCCCTTATCCACACTTCCACACATCGACACATCCACAAATCCACATATCCATTCATCAACACATCCACAAATGCACACATGCGCACATGCACACATGCGCACATGCACACTTGCACACATGCACACATCCACACATCCACACATCCACACATGCACACATGCACACATCCACAAATGCACACATCCACACATCCACACATCAACAAATCCACACATCCACACATCCATATATCCACACATGCACACATGTACACATGCACACATGCAGACATGCACATATCCACACATGCACACATGCACACATCCACACATCGACACACCCACACATCCACACATCGACACATCGACACATCCACGCATTCACACATCCACACATCCACACATCAACAAATCCACACATCCACACATGCACACATGCACACATGCGCACATGCACACATGCGCACATGCCCACTTGCACACATGCAAACATCGACACATCCAAACATGCACACATCCACACGTCCACACATGCACACATGCACACATGCGCACATTCACACATGCGCACATTCACACATGCGCACATGCACACTTGCACACATGCAAACATCGACACATTCAAACATGCACACATCCACACGTCCACACATCCACATATCGATTCATACAAACATGCACAAATCCACACATTTACACATCCACATATGCACACATGCGCACACCCACACATCCACACATGCACACATCCACAAATCCACACATCCTATCATCCACACATCCACACATCCACACATCGACACATCCACACATGCACACGTCCACACATCCACACATCGACACATCCACTCATCCATAAATCGACACATTCACACATCCACACATTCACACATCCACACATGCACACGTCCACAAATCGACACATCCACACATCGACATTTCCACACATCCACACATCCAAACATTAACACATCCACACATGAACACATGCGCACATCCACACATCCACAAATCCACACATCCTTATATACACACATTCACACATCCGCACATCGACACATCCACACATCCACATATCCACACATTTAAACATGCACACATGCACACATCCACACATTGATGCATCCACACATGCACACATGAACACACGCTGACATGCACATATCCACACATGCACACATCCAAATATCGACACATCCAAACATGCACACATCCACACATTAACACATCCACATATGCACACATGCGCACACCCACACATATACACATCTACACATCCATAAATCCACACATCCTTACATCCACACATCCACACATCGACAAATCCACACATAAACACATCCACATATCCGCACATCCACACATGAACACATGCACACATCCACACATTGATTCATCCACACATGTACACATGCTCACATGCACACATCCACAAATCCACACATCCACATATCGACACAACCAAACATGCACACATCCACACATTAACACATCCACATATGCACACATGCGCACACCCACACATCCACACATCTACACATCCACAAATCCACTCATCCTTACATCCACACATCGACAAATCCACACATAAACACATCCACATATCCGCACATCCACACATGCACACATGCACACATCCACACATTGATTCATCCACACATGTACACATGCACACATGCACACATGCACACATCCACAAATCCACACATCCTTACATCCACACATCCACACATCGACACATCCACACATGCACACATCCACATATCCACACATCCACACATGCACATATGCACACATCCACACATTGATACATCCACACATGCACACATGAACACATGCGCACATGCACACATGCACACATCGACACATCCACACATCGACATATCCACACATGCACACATCCACACATGCGCACAAGCACACATCCACATATCGACTTATCCAAACATGCAAAAATCCACACACTAACACATCCACATATGCACACATCGACACATCCACACATCCACACATCGACACATCCACACATCTATACATGCACACATGCACACATGCAGACATGCACATATCCACACATCCACACATGCACACATCCACAAATCCACACATCCTTACATCCACGCATCCACACATCGACACATCCACACATGCACACATCCACACATCGACACATTCACACATCCACACATCCACAAATCCACACATCCCCACACCCACACATGCACACATCCACACATCGACACATCAACACATCCACACATCCACACATCGACTTATCCCCACTTCGACACATCGACACATTCACACATCCACACATCAACACATGCACACATCGACACATGCACACATGCGTATTTCGACACATCCACACATGCACACATCCACACATGCACTCATCGACACATCCACACATCCACACATCCACACATGCACATATCCACAAATCCACATATGCACACATCCACACATCGACACATCTACACATCCACACATTCACACATCCAAACATCCACATATCGACACATCCACACATCCAAACATCGACACATCCACACATCGACACATTCACACATTCACACATCCACACATACACACATTCACACCTGCGCACATCCACACATGCACACATCCACACATGCACCCATCCACACATCAACACAGCCACACATCCACACATCCATACATCCACATATCGACACATCCACACATCCACAAATCGATACATTCACACATAGACACATACACACATCCACACATCGACACATCCACACATTCACAAATCCACACATCCACACATGCACACATGCGCACACGCGCACAAGCACACATCGACAAATCCACACATGCACATTTCCACACATTTATACATCCACACATCCACAAATCGACACATTCACACATCCACAACATCCACACATCCAGAAATCCACACATCCACACATGCAAACATGCACACACCCACACATGCACACATGCGCACATCCACACATGCACACATCCACATATGCACACATCCACACATCGACACATCCACACATCCACACATCGACACATCCACACATCGACTTATCCACATATCCACAAATCGGCACATTCACACATCCACACATGCACACATTCAGCCATGCGCACATCCACATATGCACACATCCACACATGCACACATCCACACATCGACATACAAACACATCCACACATCCACACATCCACACATCGACACATCCACGCATCCACACATCCACACATCCACACTTCGACACATCCACAAATCGACATTTTCACACATCCGCACTTCCACAGATCGACACATCCACACATCTACAAATCCACACTTCCATTCATCAACACATCCAAAAATGCACACATGCGCACATGTGCACATGCACACATCGATACATCCACACATGCACACATCCACACATGCACACATCCAGACATCCACACATCAACAAATCCACAAATCCAAACATCCACACATGCACACATGCGCATATGCTCACATGCGCACATGCTCACATGCGCAAATGCACACATGAGCACATGCGCACATGCACACTTGCACACATGCAAACATCGACACATCCAAACATGCACACATCCACACGTCCACACGTCCACACATCCACACATCCACACATCCACACGTCGACACATCCACACATCGACACATCCGCACTTGCACACATGCACACACGCGCACATGCACACATGCACACATGCGCACATCCACGCATGCACACATCCACACATGCACACATCCACACATCGACACATCCCCACATCCACACATCCACACATCGACACATCCACACATCGACTCATCGACACATCGACACATCCACTCATGCACACATGCACACATGCGCACATGCACGCATGCACACATGCACACATCGACACATCCACACATCGATACATCCGCACATGCACGCATGCACACACGCGCACATGCACACATGCACACATGCGCACATCCACACATCGATACATCCACACATGAAAACATCCACACATCCACACATGTACACATCCACACATCAAAAAATCTACACATCCACACATCCACACATGCACAAATGCGCACATGCACACATGCGCACATGCACACATCCACACATCGACACAGCCACACATCCACACATCGACAGATCCACACATCGACAGATCCACACATACACACATCCACACATCGACACATGCACACATCGACACATCCACACATCCACAATTCGACACATTCACACATTCAAGCATCCACACATACACACATCGACACATCCACACATCCACAAATCCACATATAAACACATCCACACATAAACACATGCACACATGCGCACATGCACACATGCACACATCGACACATCCACACATGCACACATCCACACATCGACACATCCACACATTTACAAATCGACACATTCACACATCCACACATCCACAAATCCACACATTCACACATCCACACTTGCAAACATGCACACATCCACACATCCACACATGCGCACATCCACACATGCACACATCCACACATGCACACATTCACACATCGACACATCCACACATCCACACATCCACACATCCACACATCCACACATCGACACATCCACACATCCACACATCGACTTATATACACATCCACAAATCGACACATTCACACATCCACACATGCACACATCCACACATCCACACATCCACAAATGCGCACATCCACACATGCACACATCCACACATGCACACATCCACACATCGACACACCCACACATCCACACATCCGCACATCCAAACATCCACGCATCCACACATCCACACATCCACACATCAACAAATCCACACATCCAGACATCACCACCTGCACACATGCGCACATGCACCCTTGCACACATGCAAACATCGAAACATCCAAACATGCACACATCCACACGTCCTCACATCCACACAAGCACACATCCATACATCGACGCATCCACATATCGACTCATCGACACATCGACACATCCACTCATCGACACATCCACACATCCACACATCGACAAAGCCACACATCCACACATCCACACATGCACACATGCGCACATGCAAACATGCGCACATGCGCACATGCACACTTGCACACATGCAAACATCGACACATCCAAACATGCACACATCCACACGTCCACACATCCACACATCCACACATCGACATATCCACACATCGACTCATCGACACATCGACACATCCACTCATGCACACATGCACACATGCGCACGTCCACACATCCACACATCGACACATCCCCACATCCACACATCGACACATCCACACATCGACTCATCGACACATCGACACATCCGCTCATGCACACATGCGCACATGCACACATGCACACATGCACACATCGACACATCCACACATCGACACATCCGCACATGCACACACGCGCACATGCACACATGCACACATGCGCACATCCACACATCGATGCATCCACACATGCAAACATCAACACATCCACACATCCACACATCAAAAAATCTACACATCCACACATCCACACATGCACAAATGCGCACATGCACACATGCGCATATGCGCACATGCGCACATGCACACATCCACACATCGACACAGCCACACATCCACACATCGACAGATCTACACATCCACACATCGACAGATCCACACATACACACATCCACACATCGACACATCCACAAATCCACACATCCATTCATCAACACATCCACAAATGCACACATGCGCACAAGCACACATGCGCACACTTGCACACATGCACACATCGACACATCCACACATGCGAACATGCACACATGCACACATCCACACATCCACACATCAACAAAGCCACACATCCACACATCCACACATGCACACATGCGCACATGCAAACATGCGCACATGCGCACATGCTCACTTGCACACATGCAAACATCGACACATTCAAACATGCACACATCCACACGTCCACACATCCACGCTTCAAAAAATCTACACATCCACACATCCACACATGCACAAATGCGCACATGCACACATGCGCACATGCACACATCCACACATCGACACAGCCACACATCCACACATCCACACATCGACAGATCTACACATCCACACATCGACAGATCCACACATACACACATCCACACATCGACACATCCACAAATCCACACATCCATTCATCAACACATCCACAAATGCACACATGCGCACAAGCACACATGCGCACACTTGCACACATGCACACATCGACACATCCACACATGCGAACATGCACACATGCACACATCCACACATCCACACATCAACAAAGCCACTCATCCACACATGCACACATGCGCACATGCAAACATGCGCACATGCGCACATGCACACTTGCACACATGCAAACATCGACAAATTCAAACATGCACACATCCACACTTCCACACATCCACACATCCACACATCCACACATCCACACATCGACATATCCACACATCGACTCATCGACACATCGACACATCCACTCATGCACATATGCACACATGCGCACATGCACACATGCACACATCGACACATCCACACATCGACACATCCACACATGCACACATCCACACATCGACACATCCCCACATCCACACATCCACAAATCGACACATCCACACATCGACTCATCGACACATCGACACATCCAATCATGCACACATGCGCACATGCACACATCGACACATTCATAAATCGACACATTCACACATGCACACATCGACACATCCACACATCGACACATCCACACATGCACACATCCACACATCGACACATCCCCACATCCACACATCCACAAATCCACACATCCACACATCGAGACATCCGCACATCGACACATCCACACACGCGCACATACGCCCATGCTCACATGCATACATGCACACATGCAGACATGCACATATCCACACATGCACACATGCACACATCCACATATCGACACATCCAAACATGCACACATCCACACATTAACACATCCACATATGCAAACATGCGCAAACCCACACATCCACACGTCTACACTTCGACAAATCCACACATCCTTACATCCACACATCCACACATCGACACATGCACACATCCATATATCCACACATGCACACATCCACAAATGTACACATGTACACATGCACACATCCACACATCCACAAATCCACACATCCTTACATCAACACATCCACACATCCACACATCGACACATCCACACATGCGCACCTGCGCACATCCACACATGCACACATCCACACATCCACACATGCACACATCCACTCATGCACACATCCACACATCGACACATCCACACATCCACACATCCACACATGCGCACATCCACACATGCACTCTTCGACACATCCACACATCCACACATTCACACATCCACACATGCACACATCCACACATCGACACATCTACACATGCACACATCGACACATCCACACATCCACACATCGACACATCCACACATCCATAAATCGACACATTCACACATCCACACATCCACACATCCATAAATCGACACATTCACACATCCACACATCGACACATCCACACATCCATAAATCGACACATTCTCACATCCACACATCCACACATGCACACATCCTCACATGCACACATGCGCACATCCAGACATTGTAATGCTCTCTCAAATCGTTCACTTCGTTCTGAACCGTCGACGGGTCAACAACTTTGTTGTAAGGCTAAAATAAACCCTATCATTAAACGGTTAAAAGTTTTAATTATTAAGGGAAAAGAATCCTTTCCTTACATGGTGGTTCCATCCTTTCATCCGCTACATAGTACACGGTTTCATTAGAAAATTTAAAATAAAATTCGTATTTTATAAAATCGAAGTAATTACTAACATAAGTTGCAAAACCAGTTTCGACTTCCTAACCTGATGTGAAAAACGTGGCGATTCATATCGTGAATTTGCAAGAAAATTTGCATTCTAATATTATAACGAATATAACAAATATTCCGAGAAACTAACAAATTATAAATAATAAAATTAGTCAAACGATAATACGCTAACGGGATAGTGGAAATACTTAATAATAATTGGAAGCGTACAAGTACGGTCAATATCTGGATCATTTTGAAAAACCAGTTCCAATAGAGACAACATGGAAAAATAGTCAGTGGCAATTATCGTTCATCGAGAATGGCCAAAGAATAAACGAATATCTTTAATTGGAAGCGGAATTTTGGAGAAATCTTCGACATCTTTAGGCTGCCGTCGTTTTTATCAGGGTTTTTTTTCGTGGACAGCTTTCCCGAGTATACAAGAAAAATCGTACATGGATAACATACGAATTCGATCGACTTCAAATACGCACCGTTTAACCAGACACATGTTTGTATTTTCATCGGAATGAATAATCTTTTTTATACTTTTATGTTGATACATTGAGCGAAACATACAACAAAGTACCCAGGCGAGGAACAAGAACTACGTGCTTGTATTCAGCCCTTTTACTCAGGTTCAACAATCATCATCATCGTGGCGCGACAGCCCGACGTCGTGCCTTGGCCGCCTGGAAGGTTCAACAATGCTAGCAGCTATATCAGCGACATGTGACATCAGTTTGAAGCACAGAACATAACCACTCCAGCATGCTCTCAAGCCCGATCAACAAATTGGATACATCGAATAATCAGATAAGTTGCAAAGCGCAAAGGTATTTTAATTTTTAAAATTTTCAATTCGAGTTATTGTTATATAAGTTATTTAAAAAAAAAAAACGAAGTCAAATATTCAAATTCATTAGTGTAGTGTCAAATAATAAGGTGCCATAATGTTATAAGTTATAGGCTCACAAATGTTAGCACACGAGCCAATCAACAACAAAAATAATCTCTATCCGCCCATTTTCCGCACATATTTATGCTACGCGTAAGTGTCATAGTCAGTTTTCATTTTTCTATTTTACATTTTCCTCCAGAAATGATAATCGTCAATTAAGTGTGTAATATGAAATGGAATAATTTGGAAAGAATCCTAAACACTCATTTAAATGAAATTAAGAGACGGTATAAATGTTTAAACAAGTCTTTGCTTCCATCAACAGAGACAGTAAATGAACACGTAGTAAAACTAATTGAAAATTTTAAAAACATAAAAACTATACATAATCGTTATTCCGCCGAGCTAAGTCAAGAGCAAAAGGCGATTTCGATAGCTTTTCATACTGAGGCAAATGCCTTGATAAGTAGGGTTTTCTCACAGCAGAAAATAAAAGTTTTTGTTTCTCCTGATCCTCAAATTCTGCTTGACTTAAATATTTCAGTTACTTTTGAGTCAGATCACGAATCTGAAGTCGTAAACTCTAAAATTCTGATTGATTCAAATATTTTAGTTCCTTCTCAATCCGATAGAAAATCTAAAGCTAAAATGGTATCCGCAATGGAGTTTACAAGCTTTGCTTGCCGTATTTTACCAGAATTTGATGGGACAGTCGCCGAGCTAACCCGGTTTATTGATGCGCTAGAGTTATTGGATGAAAATCTTCGAGAAGAATATGCTAGTGCCTTTACCGAAACGGCAATTCGCGTAATAAAAACGAAACTTAAAGGAAATGCTCGCTCACTAATAACTAACGAGTCGGATATAGCGTCAATTGTAAATACTTTGAAAAATAAATATAAAAGCGGAACCAACTGAGCTAATCGTCGGAAAATTAATGAATACCAAAACATTTAACAAATCTAGCGCCGATTATATAAAAGAAATCGAAGTGCTTTCTTCTTCACTGAAACGCGCCTACATTGCAGAAGGTGCATCAAATGTCCTTGCTGAAAAATACACAACACAGCATACCGTTTCAGCTTTAAAAGCAAATTCGACTAATTCCGAAATAAAAACTGTCATGCGAGCTGGTACGTTCGATTCTGTTAATGCGGCGATTACCAAATATGTACAAACGATAGCTGAGAGGGAGAGTTCAGCCTCCATATCGCACTACAGAGGACACCGGTCTAATTATTATCGTTCAAATAACCAAACGCGTGGTGGTAATCAACGTCAATATGGACGAAACTCTTCTGGCCGCGGCAATAATAATAAGTATAGGGGCAATAACTTTCAATACTCCTCAAGGGGTAACGGCAATAACTCTCAATACTCCTCAAGGAGTAACAGAAATAGGTTTTCACAAAGAGTACAGAATAATAGTCAAAGCATCCGTAGTTTGCAACAAACTAATGAAGCGGAAAACTAAAAAGGCCTCCAGGTGGTCCACCTGGGCTTGGCCGCAAAATTGTCTCGGTTCAAATGTATTCACTTGACTTAAATCTTTGCTCGTTTATACATTTAAATTTAAATATTTCCAATTATACGGCAACATTTTTAGTAGATACAGGGGCAGGAATATCTGTCATCAAAAGCAACGTTTTAAATCAGCATTCTTCAATTCTAAAAAATAATAAATGTTATATTAAGGGAATAGGAAGTAACACTATAGTTACAATCGGCACAATAAAGTCAATTATTTGCTTTGAGGAGCATGACCTTAAACATACATTTCATGTTGTTGGAAACGATTTCTCAATCCCATGCGACGGTATTCTAGGCTTAGATTTCTTTCAAAAATATAACTGCCTTCTTGACATGGGAAGAGCACCTAAAATGATCATAAATTTCAACCAGGTTCATGTAGAAGTACCAATTTCATTAGGACATTCTACAAGCATGTTAACAATACCCTCAAGGTACGAGGTTATACGACGAATTCGAGTAAATTCTAACGAAGACGAAGTATTGATCCCCGAGCAAGAAATTTATCCTGGAGTATTTGCAGCTCGTTGTATAATATCAACGGCAAATCCTTTTGTAAGAATTTTAAATACCCAAGACAAGACTATCGAAATACCATACCCGGAGCTTAAAACTGAATCTCTTAGACATTATGAGATTTATACCTTTGATACTGTAGGGAACGAAAGAACGAAGCTTGTGCTTGAACAACTAACGCCAACATTTCCAGAGTTTGTAAAAACCGAGCTAACTGAACTCTGTACAAAATATTCAAACATTTTCGCTATGCCTGATGACAAAATAACCGTGAACAATTTTTATAGGCAGAAGCTTCGTGTGAAGGATGAGACGCCAGTATATGTCAAAAACTATCGGATTCCACATTCCCACAAAGAAGAAATTAATAAACAAATAAAAAATATTAATCCAAAGTCAAATTATTGAGCCGTCTGTGTCTGAATACAACAGTCCAATTCTACTGGTCCCCAAAAAAAGTTTGCCAGGTTCAGAAAAAAAACGTTGGCGATTGGTTATCGATTACAGGAAGCTGAATCAGAAGCTTTTATCTGACAAATATCCTCTACCCAGGATCGATGATATTTTAGACGGTTTAGGTCGTGCGAAGTACTTTTGCTGTTTGGATTTATTTTGTGGATTCCATCAGATCGAACTAGATGAAAACTCCAGAGATATGACCTCTTTTTCAACAGATGAGGGTTCATTTCGATTTAGCAGACTGCCATTTGGCCTGAAAGTCGCTCCGAACTCATTTCAAAGGATGATGACATTAGCATTTGCAGGACTAACTCCTGAACATGCTTTCATATACATGGATGATCTAGTAGTTTTTGGTACATCCGAAAAGGATATGATTGAAAGTTTAGAAAAGGTTTTTAAAATTTGCAACGACAAAAACCTTAAATTAAACCCTGAAAAATGTTTTTTCTTCAAACATGAAGTTACATACTTGGGTCACAAATGTACATCTAATGGCATTAGGCCGGATGATGAGAAATATAAAGTTGTTCTGAATTTTCCAGTTCCTACAGACGCTAATTCCGTCAAAAGATTTTAGTTTCGCAAATTATTATCGGCGATTAAAAAAAAATTTTGCCGAAAACTCATATCATTTGACCAGATTAACTCGTAAAAATGTTCCTTTTGAGTGGACTAACAAATGCCAAGAGTCTTTTAATTACCTAAAGCAATCGTTGTTGTCACCGAAGATACTGAAATATCCAGACTTTGGTAAAACTTTTTACATAACCACTGATGCTAGCAAGATTTCTTGCGGAGCCATTCTCTCGCAAAACGACCATGGAAAGCAAATGCCAGTAGCTTATGCTTCAAGAGTCTTTACTAAAGGAGAACAAAATAAAGCTGTAATAGAACGAGAACTTTTGGCAATTCATTGGGCCCTGCAACACTTCCGACCATATATATATGGGAAGAAATTCGTAGTACAAACTGACCACAGACCCTTAGTCTTCTTATTTTCAATGAAAAATCCATCATCAAAGTTGACAAGAGTTCGTTTGGACTTAGAAGAATACGATTTTGAGATACAGTATATAAAAGGTACTGATAATACAGGTGCAGATGCTCTTTCCCGTATTGATTTCAAGGAAATCAAAGCAATACCTAACATGTCAAAAGAGGTGTTTGTTGTACAAACCAGATCATCTACTCGAAAAAAAGAAAAAGAAACTGAAAAGAAGAATTCTTCAAAACAAAACTTGACTAGCAACCAGTTTCATAGTAATTCAAAAGTAAAAGTTTATGAAGCATTAAAACTAGCTGAAGTTAAAAATCTTCCATATTTACATTTCGAGCTTACAAAACTAAAACCTAGGTGTATATGTAAAATAAAATCAAAAATAATATTTTCAATCTATTTATCTGAATATATTACTAATGGCGAACTCGACGTAAATCGTGTTATGTCTGAACTTCGAAAAGAAGTCGGTAAACATTCGGTTAATAGATTGCAAATTTCACTCAACGATGAAATATTCATGAAAATAAAAGTAGAAAATTTCAAAGAAGTTGCAACTAGAATTCTAGATAATGTTATAATTGCTCTAACACCACACAGAAAGCGGATATACTGTGACATAGAAAAACGTGTTTTATTAGAAAAATATCATGATGACCCAATATTTGGAGGTCATTCAGGATACAAAAGAATGCTCGAAAAACTAAAATCAAAATATATGTGGAGAAATATGACTAAAGATATTATGAATTACGTCAAAAACTGCGAAAAATGTCAAATTTCAAAAGCCTTAGTCAAAAACAAAGAAAAACTGATCATGACACCTACGCCCCAAAGAGCGTTCGATATAGTAGCAATCGATACCATTGGACCACTCCCAAAATCGGAGTATGGAAACGAATATGCTGTTACTATCGTTTGTGAATTAACTAAGTATTTAGAAGCAATACCAGTCCCTAATAAAAAAGCAACCACTATAGCTGAAGCTATATTCGAAAATTTTGTTCTTATTTATGGACCCATGCGGCGTGTGCTAACAGATTGTGGATCAGAATATAAGAATGAGATTTTGAAGGAAGTTTTTAAATTGCTAAACATAAAACATTCAACTTCTACTCCTTATCATCATCAGTCCTTGGGACTTGTAGAGCGTAACCATCGAACACTTAACCAATATTTAAGAACATATATCAATAACGCTCATAATGATTGGGATACTCAATTAAAATATTTTACATATTGTTATAATACAACGCCCTCATCTGTACACAATTACTGTCCTTTTGAATTAATTTTTGCAAAAAATCCCTTATCATTTGATTTCGTTGATGGTGAAATAGATCCGGTATACAATATTGATCTGTACTATAAGGAGATTAAATTTAGATTACAAGCTGCTCACAAACGAGCTAGAGATTTAGTATTAGCGGCAAAAGAGACCAACAAATGTTATTATGACAAAGGGTCAATTGAATTAAATCTAAATATTAATGATCTAGTATTAGTAAGTAAAGAACCTAGACATAAGTTGGACCCGCTATTCAAGGGACCGTATAAAATAAAATCAATAGATGCTTCAAATTGTACTCTAATTGATGAAAACGATAAAGAATTTACAGTACATAAAAATAGAATCAAAAAATTTAATCGTCTATTTTAATTTAGATTTTATGTTTAAGTATTAATATAGAAGAAGAGCGCTCTTCAAATTAGTACCCTAAGTTAGTTTATGCAATAATTCTTCTTAAAAATACACTTTAGAATTAATTTAATTAAATCAATTAACTAAAATAAGAATTTGTCTAGTATATACTAAATTTATTATAGTTTTTGATTTCATTCAACACAGAAATCATTTAGTAAGAAATTTTTATTATATCATCTAAACAATACTGAATTAAATACTGCAAAAGTACAAAAATCTGTAACAATTATATGTGAATTCATAAACAAGCTTTGTAACAAGTGTAATTACTAAATTCGAAAAATGTCTGATTGAAAATTGGATGTAATTTCAATCACCGAAAGGAGGGAGGTGTAATGCTCTCTCAAATCGTTCACTTCGTTCTGAACCGTCGACGGAGCAACAACTTTGTTGTAAGGCTAAAATAAACCCTATCATTAAACGATTAAAAGTTTTAATTATTAAGGGGAAAGAATCCTTTCCTTACAACATGAACACATCCACACAGCCACACATCCACACATCCACACATCCACACATGCACACATGCGCACATCCACACATCCACACATGCACTCATCGACACATCCACACATCCACACATCCACACATTCACACATCCACACATCCACACATGCACACATCCACACATCCACACATCCACACATGCACACATCCACACATGCAAACATCCACTCATGCACACATCCACACATCCACACATCGACACATCCACACATCCACACATCCACACATCCACACATGCACACATGCGCACATCCACACATCCACACATGCACTCATCGACACATCCACACATCCACACATTCACACATCCACACATGCACACATCCACACATCGACACATCTACACATCCACACATTCACACATCCACACATCGACACATCCATAAATCGACACATCCACACATGCACACATCCACTCATGCACACATCCACACATTGACACATCCACACATCTACACATCCACACATTCACACATCCACACATCCACATATCGACACATCCACACATGCACATATCCACACATAGACACATCCACACATCCAAAAATCGACACATTCACACATCCACAAAATCCACACATCCACAAATCCACACATTCACACATCCACACATGCAAACATGCACACATCCACACATGCACACATGCGCACATCACACACGCACACATCCACACATGCACACATTCACACATCAACACATCCACACATCGACTTATCTACACATCCACAAATCGACACATTCACACATCCACACATTCACACATGCACACATCCACACACGCGCACATCCACACATGCACACATCCACACATGCACACAGCCACACATCGACACACCCACACATCCACACATCGACAGATCCACACATCCACACATCGAAACATCCACACATCCACAAATCGACACATTCACACATTCACACATCAACACATACACACATCCACACATCGACACATCCACACATCCACAAATCCACATATCCACACATCCACACATGCACACATGCGCATATGCACATATGCAAACATGCACACATGCACACACCGACACATCCACACATGCACATATCCACACATAGACACATCCACACATCCAAAAATCGACACATTCACACATTCACAAAATCCACACATCCACAAATCCACACATCCACACATCGACACATCTACACATCCACACATCCACACACGCACTCATCGACACATCCACACATCCACACATCCACACATCCACACATTCACACATCCACACATCCACACTGTAGTGTATACAATGTACACATTGTAATGTATACACACATGACCTCGAAATCACTTCATTACGTACCCACATAGTAAACAAGTAAAAACATAGTAAACATTCATTCATCCACGTAGATGTAAGATGATATGCAGCCAGACGACAAGCAATGCGAGATGCACTTACTTGCATCTTTGCATATACATATATACATACGTGAGAACTCTTTTTGAGGAAACTATGAGAAATGCTTGATAAGCATTTTCGGAAGTGATTCGCACCTGTGAATTTTGCTTAGGTAATAAGATTTAGAATAGAATAATTTAGTATAAATAGAGTAAGATTTTGTGTAAATAAAGAGTGTTAAATCAAAACTCACATCGGCAAGACCACTTGCCTTAGTTTTAATTGCACTCTATTCGGCAGTACCAACTGCTTGCCTTTTAGTGGCATAACAATGGTAAGTCCAGCAGTCCCAACTGCTTGCCTTCTAGCGGCATAACACTTGGGAAATCAGTGAATCTCTTCACTATCAATTTCGGCAGTAGTGCCTATCTATGAGCGGGAACGGCTGCTCAAATAAATTACCGTTCACTTACGATCTTTCCTTCTCTCTCTCTCATGATGACAATTGTACCATCATCACTACCCAACCTTTATTACATGGCGATCCTGCCACATCGATCCTGCCCCATCGAATCTAAACTACACCGTGGAAACAAATAGGAACGAATCCAGAGCGCCTTCGAAGATGTCTTCCAAAAATTGGAAAATCTGCTAATCCAGGAACAGAAAACAGCACTTGGAAGGGACGACAAACCGATACCACCACCGTATGAGCCACAACCAGTTAGGAACGACCAACCGGCTCCACCACAATACAAAGCCACCCCGATTATAAAGAAACCAAAAGTAGAGATTCTGAGTATAGAATCACTACCAACCAGAGCGACTCCTGCAATAAACGACTCAAACTGGAGGAACATACAAGTAGGCCCACAACCACTCACCATAGAAGAGTATCGGCTTCGACAAGGGAAAAGAGGCAACCAACCGGACAAACCCACACCAACTATAAAGAAAAACCGCAGCCGAGGAGGAAAAGCATTCCAGAAACGGAAAGAGTTGGCCATGATGTATAAGGCGTATAATCTAGAGTTAAGTGCATCCAAAAAGGACGCATTATACAAAAAAATTATATATTTAAAAAAAAAATAATAATAAAAAAAAAAAAATTTTTTTTTTCACTATGGTATTCTCCGACACAAATGTAGACGAAAAAATAATCGTCAATACGGGTTCTGTCAGTAATACTAACCAATTTACGACAACCCAAGTATCTATTTTTGTGTTCATAACAATAACAGTTATGTTAGCACTATTTCTTGTGTATTTCCTCACTAAAAAGTTTATCAAAAAGGAAATTAAAAGGGAGATGATTAAAAGTACAAACGCCCTTAGCGTTTAGTCATGGAAAGTTTAAATGAGTTAGATAGAATACTACAAAATTTAAAAAAAGCAATTAATAGAAATTATACCGACAAATTTTTGGTAAATTTGCAATTGACCGTTCACGAACTACGTGAAACATTTAAAAATGAATTACTAAAGTTGAAAGATGATAATATTTTACAATTGAAAAACGCTTTCAATGTTAAATATAATGAAATTCAACAAATCATAAAACAGAAATCCACACTTACAAATATGGCAACTTTTGACATATTTAACAGTCTGAAGGTAATTCCTGACTTTACAGGAAAATACCAAGACATAAACCGATTTCTGAGCGTGGTAGACATAATCTATAAGTCTGTACCACAGAACCAACAAGAGGATTTTATTACTCTTATTGTTAATACTAAGCTAACAACTTTAGCTAGAACAAGACTTAATTCATTTTCTCAGCCGAAGACATATATTCAATTATCTACAAACCTTTCGAAAGCATACAAACCACCTACATCAACTAACAATCTTTTAGACAAATTGTCTAACATTCGACAAGGTGATAATTTATCAGTAACTCAATTTGCCGAACAAATTGAAAATCTAACCGCTGAACTAACAGCCCTTCAAATAACTTCAATTGGTGAAACCAATAGAGACACTCTCACCAAAGTTAATGAAACTTTAGCCTTAAACAGCTTTAAGAGAGGTATATATAATAAAAATATACAACAGACATTACAAGCTAGTAGAGTTGAATCTCTAATAGAAGCTATAGCAATAGCTCAAGAAGCGGAAAACGCTATAACAGAGAAAAAAGTCTTTTACTACCAAAAACAAAATAAGTCTAACAATAATAGACAAAATAACAATAACAAAAACAAAAACAAAAATGGTTATAACAATAGATATAACAATAAAAATAAGAACAACAATGATAATAGAAATAATAAAAATAGTACTAACTATAGAAATAACAACCCAAATCATAATAATGGGAATAGCAATAATAGAAAGAATAATGAGCCTAGAAATAACAATAATGGGAATAATAAGAATAGTTACAATAATAATAGAAATTACAACAATAATCGTAACAATTCAATTTATGTTACAAATCAGGAAAACCCCGAAACCCGAGAAACCAATGTGGAAAATTAACTAAAGGTCAATCCGGGACTGAAAATAAAAATGATAGTGCGAAAAATACTTTTAATATAAAAATAATTGAATTTAATGATGGGATACCTAACTATATAAAAATAAAAACGGATTATAAAACCCTAACATTCATGATAGATACAGGAGCAGATGTTTCCTTGTGTAAACTCAACAACGGAATCGATCAGTGCAAAATAAATGAGAACGATTCATGCAAATTAACGGGCATAACTAAAGACTACACTAAAACTCTTGGTACAACCATTTTAAGAATGCAACTAGATAGTGAAGATCTTTATTATAAAATTCAAGTAGTCGACAACGACTTTCCAATTTTAACAGATGGCATACTAGGAAGAGATTTCTTTAATAAATATTTGGCAAAAATTGATTACGAAACGTATACATTTTCCTTTTCAACAAATAAAAATTCTCACATTGTTCCAATAAACACAAAAATTTTTCAAATAAGAGTACCACCTAGATCTGAGATTATTCATCCAATCAATATCGAAATATCTGAAGACAGTCTAGCTTGTGGAAAACAAATATCTGAAAAATTATTTGTTGCAAATACCATTATACCTGCCAAAGGTATTAAACATATAAAAATATTAAACACTTCCGATGAAGAAATTATAATCAAAAATATTAATTTAAAATTGATACCCATTAAACACTTTCGATTAGAGAAAAACAATAAAATCATTAAAAACGATAGATGGAACAAATTAAGTAAACTCTTAAAAATTGGCTCCGACGATCCAAAAGCCAATGATTCTATAAAAACTATTTGTGAAGAATTTCAGGATATTTTTCATTTACAAGGCGAAAATTTAACATCAAACAACTTTTACAGACAACACTTAACTACCATTGATAAAACACCGGTATACATAAAAAACTATAGGCTACCACACGCCCATACTTCCGAGATAAATAACCAAGTACAAGATCTAATAAACACCGATATTGTAGAACCATCTACCAGTCCTTATAACTCACCAATGCTAATTGTGCCAAAAAAATCAGACAATGACACAAAAAAATGGCGACTAGTAGTTGATTATAGACAGCTCAACAAAAAATTAGTAAACGATAAATTTCCTTTAACCCGATTAGACGACGTTCTAGATCGAATTGGAAGAGCAAAATATTTCTCAACTCTTGATATGTCTAGTTCTTTTCATCAAATTGAGTTAGACAAATCATCTCGACCATTAACAGCATTCTCAACGAGTAATGGACACTACCAATTCAAACGTTTACCATTTGGATTGAAAATATCATCCAACAGTTTCCAACGAATGTTGACAATTGCTTTAGCAGGTCTTGACTCTAACGCATTTCTTTACGTAGACGATGTCATAGTATTTGGATGTTCCTTGAAACATCACAATACTAATTTAGTACAAACATTTAATCGATTACGTAAATATAATCTGAAATTAAATCCAGAAAAATGCAATTTTTTAAAATCCGAAGTAGTATATCTTGGACATCTGATAACAGATAATGGTGTAACAGCAGATCCTGATAAGTGCAAAGTTGTGCATAATTACCCCATACCAAAAAATGCCGACGACATTAGAAAATTCGTGGCATTCTGTAATTATTATCGACGTTTTGTGAAAGACTTCGCCGCTATTGCAAAACCTCTAAATAATCTACTAAAAAAGAATCAAAAATTCGAATGGAACCAACAATGCCAAAATTCCTTCGAAAAACTTAAAAACTGTATAACAAGCCCACCAATATTGCAATATCCAAATTTCGAAAATGAATTCGTCTTAACGACTGACGCCTCAGACTACGCTTTAGGAGCAGTATTGTCTCAAGGTGAAATAGGCCAAGATCTACCAATATCTTTCGCTAGTAGATCCCTAACTAAAACTGAATTAAATAAACCAATCATTGAAAAAGAACTTCTTGCCATACATTGGGGAATAAATTATTTCAGACCTTATCTATACGGCCGAAAATTTACAGTCGTCACTGACCATCGCCCACTCGTATCTCTTTTTGTGAATAAAAACCCATCTCCAAGATTAACCAGAATCCGTTTAGACTTAATGGATTACGATTTCAATATTGTATTCAAACAAGGAAAAATGAATACAAACTCTGACGCACTATCCAGGTTAAAATTAGACTCAAATGCATTAAAAGAAATGACTCCTAAAACTATGAACGTCATTACACGCAGCCATACTAACAAATTAAATAAAGAAATTGTGACCCCTCAGAATAAGGATACAGCTAAACTCACTAATGAGCCTGATCAACTCTACATGTGGCAAGGCACATCCATTTCTGATGTTCGAAATCTGCCGATATTGAAATTCGAGCCAGATACAGGGGACGCCCTTATAATAAATAAATGTTTGCCAAAAATAAATATAAATGGGAAAGAAATTGTTGTGGAATATAGTGAAAATCCTCACCGAGACTTAGGTCAGGTACTGGAGAAACTAATATCCAAATTACAACATAGTAGAATACAGAAACTAGCGCTATCAACAACTGATAAAGTATTCAACTACATAACAATTCAAAAATTGATTGAACGTTATAATAAAAAGCATGCAGAAATAATTAAAACAAATAGGCAAACCGATGTAAAAATCATTTTATTTAATACTCCTACAAAAGTTGAGAAAGTAACTGATCAACTAAGGTTAATCAGTGAATATCACGAAACTATTCACGGAGGTCACACCGGAATAAGGAGAACCATTGCAAAACTAAAGCAAAAATACATCTGGAAAAAGATGAACAAAATGGTAAAAGAATTTGTGAACAAATGCGAGTCATGCTGCAAAAATAAAATAATCCGACATACTAAAGAGAAATTTATAATATCTGATACTCCATCGAAATGTTTCGAAATAGTATCAATTGATACAATTGGACCATTACGAATATCAGACGGATATAGATACATAGTCACAGCACAATGTGAACTATCAAAATATATAATAGCCAAACCTACATATACCAAAGAAGCAGATGAAATAGCCCGAACTATAGTTGAAGAAATCATTCTCAACTACGGACATTTCAGGGTAATCAAGACGGATATGGGAACGGAATACGTCAATCAATTATTTACTAGCATCTGTAAATCATTGAATATCAAACACGTTACATCGACCCCATATCACCACGAAACTTTAGGCTCAGTGGAACGTAACCATAGAGTTCTAAATGAATATCTACTATCTTTCTGCGAAAATTTTAATTGGCATACCCTTCTACCGTACTATGCATTCGCATACAACACAACACCACACTCAGATACACATTATACACCGTTTGAACTAGTATATGGTCATATTGCAAATCTACCAAATGAAACCAACAATAATAACCCAATTTATGATTATGATAGTTACCTATCTATACTTAAAACCAAATTAAAACATGCTCAAGAAACAGCACATAATCAGCTAATAAAAGCTAAACAAATAAGACAAAAAAATAGTGAAAACAAATCAAATATTGTTAACTTCCAAGAAGGAGATTTAGTTTACGTAAGAAATGAAAATAGAAAGAAAAGTGAAAGTCCATACAAAGGACCTTATAAAATAATAAAAAGACTAGAAGTAAACTCTCTCATAAGAATA
The DNA here is from genome assembly GCA_964017055.1 of Chloromyia formosa. Lineage (NCBI taxonomy): Eukaryota > Metazoa > Arthropoda > Insecta > Diptera > Stratiomyidae > Chloromyia > Chloromyia formosa. The sequence goes on from OZ024814.1 coordinate 70,605,021, forward strand.
AATGATAAAGACAAGTTAATTCATAACAATAGATTGAAAAAATACAAATAAAATTGAAAATATTACCAACTAGAAATTATATGCAAACAAAAAAAAAAAAAAAAAAAAATTTTTTACTTATAGCAATAAATTTTTTTTTCTTAAAGGGTGAAGGTGTAGTGTATACAATGTACACATTGTAATGTATACACACATGACCTCGAAATCACTTCATTACGTACCCACATAGTAAACAAGTAAAAACATAGTAAACATTCATTCATCCACGTAGATGTAAGATGATATGCAGCCAGACGACAAGCAATGCGAGATGCACTTACTTGCATCTTTGCATATACATATATACATACGTGAGAACTCTTTTTGAGGAAACTATGAGAAATGCTTGATAAGCATTTTCGGAAGTGATTCGCACCTGTGAATTTTGCTTAGGTAATAAGATTTAGAATAGAATAATTTAGTATAAATAGAGTAAGATTTTGTGTAAATAAAGAGTGTTAAATCAAAACTCACATCGGCAAGACCACTTGCCTTAGTTTTAATTGCACTCTATTCGGCAGTACCAACTGCTTGCCTTTTAGTGGCATAACAATGGTAAGTCCAGCAGTCCCAACTGCTTGCCTTCTAGCGGCATAACACTTGGGAAATCAGTGAATCTCTTCACTATCAATTTCGGCAGTAGTGCCTATCTATGAGCGGGAACGGCTGCTCAAATAAATTACCGTTCACTTACGATCTTTCCTTCTCTCTCTCTCATGATGACAATTGTACCATCATCACTACCCAACCTTTATTACAACACATCCACACATGCACACATCCACACATCGACACATCTACACATCCACACATTCACACATCCACACATCCACATATCGACACATCCACACATCCACACATCGACACATACACACATCCACTCAACCACACATCCACACATGCACACCTGCGCACATCCACACATGCACACATCCACACATGCACACATCCACACATCGACACAGCCACACATCGAAACATCCACACATCCACAAATCGACACATTCACACATTCACACATCCACACATACACACATCCACACATCGACACATCCACACATCCACAAATCCACATATCCACACATCCACACATCCACACATGCACACATGCGCATATGCACATATGCACACATGCACACATCGACACATCCACACATGCACATATCCACACATAGACACATCCACACATCCAAAAATCGACACATTCACACATCCACAAAATCCACACATCCACAAATCCACACATTCACACATCCACACATGCAAACATGCACACATCCACACATGCACACATGCGCACATCACACACGCACACATCCACACATGCACACATTCACACATCAACACATCCACACATCGACTTATCTACACATCCACAAATCGACACATTCACACATCCACACATTCACACATGCAAACATCCACACACGCGCACATCCACACATGCACACATCCACACATGCACACAGCCACACATCGACACACCCACACATCCACACATCCACATATCGACACTTCCACGCATCCACACATCCACACATCCACACATCAACAAATCCACACATGCACAAATGCGCACATGCACACATGCGCACATGCACACATGCGCACATGCACACTTGCACACATGCAAACGTCGACACATCCAAACATACACACAACCACACGTCCACTCATCCACGCATCCACACATCCACACATCCACACATCGACACATCCACACATCGACTCATCGACACATCGACACATCCACTCATGCACATATGTACACATGCGCACATGCACACATGTACACATGCACACATCGACACATCCACACATGCACTCATCCACACATCGACACATCCCCTTATCCACACATCCACACATGGACACATCCTCAAATCCACACATCCATTCATCAACACATCCACAAATGCACACATGCGCACATGCACACATGCGCACATGCGCACATGCGCACATGCACACCTGCACACATGCACACATGCACACATCCACACATCCACACATGCACACATGCACACATGCACACATCCACACATGCACACATCCACACATCCACACATCAACAAATCCACACATCCACACATCCACACATGCACACATGCACACATGCGCACATGCACACATGCGATCATGCACACATCGACACTTCCACACTTGCACACATCCACACATCGACACATCCCCACATCCAAATATCCACACATCCACACATCGACACATCCACACATCGACTCATCGACACATCCACACATCCACACATCTACACATCCACACATCCACACATGCACACATGCGCACATGCACACATCGACACTTCCACACATCGACACTTCCACACATGCACACATCCACACATCGACACATCCCCACATCCACATATCCACACATCCACACATGCACACATCCACAAATTCACACATCCACACATCCACACATGCAAACATCCACTCATGCACACATCCACACATCGACACATCCACACATCCACACATGCACACATGCGCACATCCACACATCCACACATGCACTCATCGACACATCCACACATCCACACATCCACACATCCACACATCCACACATGCACACATGCACACATCCACACATCGACACATCTACACATCCACACATTCACACATCCACACATCCACACATCGACACATCCACACATCCATAAATCGACACTTCCACACATGCACACATCCACTCATGCACACATCCACACATCGACACATCCACACATCCACACATGCACACATGCGCACCTCCACACATCCACACATGGACTCATCGACACATCCACACATCCACACATTCACACATCCACACATCCACACATGCGCACATCCACACATCGACACATCTACACATCCACATATCGAAACATCCACACATCCACACATCGACACATACACACATCCACTCAACCACACATCCACACATGCACACCTGCGCACATCCACACATGCACACATACACACATGCACACATCGACACAGCCACACATCCACACATCGACTGATCCACACATCCACACATCGAAACATCCACAAATCCACAAATCGACACATTCACACATTCACACATCCACACATACAAACATACACACATCCACACATCGACACATCCACAAATCCAAATATCCACACATCCACACATCGACACATCCACACATCGACTCATCGACACATCCACACATCCACACATCTACACATCCACACATCCACACATGCACACATGCGCACATGCACACATCGACACTTCCACACATCGACACTTCCACACATGCACACATCCACACATCGACACATCCCCACATCCACATATCCACACATCCACACATGCACACATCCACAAATTCACACATCCACACATCCACACATGCAAACATCCACTCATGCACACATCCACACATCGACACATCCACACATCCACACATGCACACATGCGCACATCCACACATCCACACATGCACTCATCGACACATCCACACATCCACACATCCACACATCCACACATCCACACATCCACACATCCACACATGCACACATGCACACATCCACACATCGACACATCTACACATCCACACATGCACACATCGACACATCCACACATCCACACATCCACACATCCACACATCCACACATGCACACATGCACACATCCACACATCGACACATCTACACATCCACACATGCACACATCGACACATCCACACATGCACATATCCACACATAGACACATCCACACATCCAAAAATCGACACATTCACACATCCACAAAATCCACACATCCACAAATCCACACATTCACACATCCACACATGCAAACATGCGCACATGCACACTTGCACACATGCAAACATCGACACATTCAAACTTGCACACATCCACACGTCCACACATCCACACATCCACACATCCACACATCGACATATCCACACATCGACTCATCGACACATCGACAGATCCACTCATGCACATATGCACACATGCGCACATGCACACATGCACACATCGACACATCCACACATCGACACATCCACACATGCACACATCCACACATCGACACATCCCCACATTCACACATCCACAAATCGACACATCCACACATCGACTCATCCACACATGCACACATCGACACATCCACACATGCACATATCCACACATAGACACATCCACACATCCAAAAATCGACACATTCACACATCCACAAAATCCACACATCCACAAATCCACACATTCACACATCCACACATCCACACATGCACACATGCGCACATGCACACATCGACACTTCCACACATCGACACTTCCACACATGCACACATCCACACATCGACACATCCCCACATCCACAAATCCACACATTCACACATCCACACATCCACACATGCACACATGCGCACATGCACACATCGACACTTCCACACATCGACACTTCCACACATGCACACATCCACACATCGACACATCCCCACATCCACAAATCCACACATTCACACATCCACACATCCAAACATGCACACATGCGCACATGCACACATCGACACTTCCACACATCGACACTTCCACACATGCACAGATCCACACATCGACACATCCCCACATCCAAATATCCACACATCCACACATCGACACATCCACACATCGACTCATCGACACATCCACACATCCACACATCTACACATCCACACATCCACACATGCACACATGCGCACATGCACACATCGACACTTCCACACATCGACACTTCCACACATGCACACATCCACACATCGACACATCCCCACATCCACAAATCCACACATTCACACATCCACACATCCACACATGCACACATGCGCACATGCACACATCGACACTTCCACACATCGACACTTCCACACATGCACACATCCACACATCGACACATCCCCACATCCAAATATCCACACATCCACACATCGACACATCCACACATCGACTCATCGACACATCCACACATCCACACATCTACACATCCACACATCCACACATGCACACATGCGCACATGCACACATCGACACTTCCACACATCGACACTTCCACACATGCACACATCCACACATCGACACATCCCCACATCCACATATCCACACATCCACACATGCACACATCCACAAATTCACACATCCACACATCCACACATGCAAACATCCACTCATGCACACATCCACACATCGACACATCCACACATCCACACATGCACACATGCGCACATCCACACATCCACACATGCACTCATCGACACATCCACACATCCACACATCCACACATCCACACATCCACACATCCACACATGCACACATGCACACATCCACACATCGACACATCTACACATCCACACATGCACACATCGACACATCCACACATGCACATATCCACACATAGACACATCCACACATCCAAAAATCGACACATTCACACATCCACAAAATCCACACATCCACAAATCCACACATTCACACATCCACACATGCAAACATGCGCACATGCACACTTGCACACATGCAAACATCGACACATTCAAACATGCACACATCCACACGTCCACACATCCACACATCCACACATCCACACATCGACATATCCACACATCGACTCATCGACACATCGACAGATCCACTCATGCACATATGCACACATGCGCACATGCACACATGCACACATCGACACATCCACACATCGACACATCCACACATGCACACATCCACACATCGACACATCCCCACATTCACACATCCACAAATCGACACATCCACACATCGACTCATCGACACATCGACACATCCACTCATGCACACATGCACACATGCGCACATGCACACATCGACACATCCACACATCGAAACATATCCACAAATCCACACATCCACACATCGAGACATCCGCACATCGACACATCCACACACGCGCACATACGCCCATGCTCACATGCATACATGCACACATGCAGACATGCACATATCCACACATGCACACATGCACACATCCACATATCGACACATCCAAACATGCACACATCCACACATTAACACATCCACATATGCAGACACGCGCAAACCCACACATCCACACGTCTACACTTCGACAAATCCACACATCCTTACATCCACACATCCACACATCGGCACATGCACACATCCATATATCCACACATCCACACATGCACACATCCACACATTGATTCATCCACAAATATACACATGTACACATGCACACATCCACACATCCACAAATCCACACATCCTTACATCAACACATCCACACATCCACACATCGGCACATCCACACATGCACACCTGCGCACATCCACACATGCACACATCCACACATCCACACATGCACACATCCACTCATGCACACATCCACACATCGACACATCCACACATCCACACATGCACACATGCGCACATCCACACATGCACTCTTCGACACATCCACACATCCACACATTCACACATCCACACATCCACACATCCACACATCCACACATGCACACATCCACACAACGACACATCTACACATCCACACATCGACACATCCACACATCCACACATCCACACATCCATAAATCGACACATTCACACATCCACACATGCACACATCGACACATCCCCACATCCACACATCCACAAATCCACACATCCACACATCGAGACATCCGCACATCGACACATCCACACACGCGCACATACGCCCATGCTCACATGCATACATGCACACATGCAGACATGCACATATCCACACATGCACACATGCACACATCCACATATCGACACATCCAAACATGCACACATCCACACATTAACACATCCACATATGCAAACATGCGCAAACCCACACATCCACACGTCTACACTTCGACAAATCCACACATCCTTACATCCACACATCCACACATCGACACATGCACACATCCATATATCCACACATGCACACATCCACAAATGTACACATGTACACATGCACACATCCACACATCCACAAATCCACACATCCTTACATCAACACATCCACACATCCACACATCGACACATCCACACATGCGCACCTGCGCACATCCACACATGCACACATCCACACATCCACACATGCACACATCCACTCATGCACACATCCACACATCGACACATCCACACATCCACACATCCACACATGCGCACATCCACACATGCACTCTTCGACACATCCACACATCCACACATTCACACATCCACACATGCACACATCCACACATCGACACATCTACACATGCACACATCGACACATCCACACATCCACACATCGACACATCCACACATCCATAAATCGACACATTCACACATCCACACATCCACACATCCATAAATCGACACATTCACACATCCACACATCGACACATCCACACATCCATAAATCGACACATTCTCACATCCACACATCCACACATGCACACATCCTCACATGCACACATGCGCACATCCAGACATTGTAATGCTCTCTCAAATCGTTCACTTCGTTCTGAACCGTCGACGGGTCAACAACTTTGTTGTAAGGCTAAAATAAACCCTATCATTAAACGGTTAAAAGTTTTAATTATTAAGGGGAAAGAATCCTTTCCTTACATGGTGGTTCCATCCTTTCATCCGCTACATAGTACCCGGTTTCATTAGAAAATTTAAAATAAAATTCGTATTTTATAAAATCGAAGTAATTACTAACATAAGTTGCAAAACCAGTTTCGACTTCCTAACCTGATGTGAAAAACGTGGCGATTCATATCGTGAATTTGCAAGAAAATTTGCATTCTAATATTATAACGAATATAACAAATATTCCGAGAAACTAACAAATTATAAATAATAAAATTAGTCAAACGATAATACGCTAACGGGATAGTGGAAATACTTAATAATAATTGGAAGCGTACAAGTACGGTCAATATCTGGATCATTTTGAAAAACCAGTTCCAATAGAGACAACATGGAACCAGGCCGAAGCTTCGCTTCGGCCCGGAGTCCGAAGCGTATATACCCTAGACTTGTACAGACCTACTGGTGATACCAAAAGTACCAATTGGTAACGACTATATGCATTAAAAGTGAGTTTCCTATATGGCCAGTTTATAGGGGAGATTGGCAATCATTCAGGAGGATCTTGACCATTATCAAAATCAATGAACTAACCCATTCTAGAAGTATTTGTCGAATTTTTGAAGTCTCTAGCTTCATTCTATCGAAAATTATTGCTTATTTAAAGTTTCACTTGTAGGGGAGGTGGGGGTTCCTTGGGTCGGATCTTGCTCATTACTGCCACCAACAAATAAGATCATGCTACAAACATTTAAACAAAATTTCAAGTCTCTAGCTTCACTCTATCGAAAGTTATCGCTTCTTTGAAGTTTCACTTGTAGGGGAGGTAGGGGTTTCTTGGATCGGATCTTGCTCATCATTGTCACCAACAAATAAGATCATGCTACAAACATTTAAAAAAAATTTCAAGTCTCTAGCTTCACTTTGTCGAAAGTTATCGCTTATTTGAAGTTTCATTTGTAGGGGAAGTAGGGGTTTCGCAGGTCGGATTTGACATATTTTCAATATTAGCCAACTGGATTCTATTACAAACATTTGACCAAAATGTTAAGCCGCTAGCATTATTTTGTCATAAGTTATCGCTTATTATAAGTTTCATTTCTAGGGGAGGTAGGGGTTCCTTAGGTCGGATCTAACCCATCTTCAATACCAACTAATTTAATCTCACTTTAAACATTTGACCAAAACTTCAAGTCGCTGGCTTGATTCCGTCAAAAGTTATCGCTTATTTGAAGTTGCATTTGTAGGGTAGGTAGAGGTTGCTTGGGTCAGATCTTGCCCATTTTCAATACCGACCAAGTAGATCTTACTAACAGCATTCTACCAAATTTTCAATTTGCTAGTGTCATTCTATCGAAAGTTATCGTAATTAAATGAATATTTAATTTTTTGAAATTTTGTAGGGGAGGTAGGCGTTCCTTTGATCTGATTACTCCCAACTTACTAGAACTCAAGCAACTTCCCACCCCAGGGTTACATGCCAAAAATCAGACAGACAGACAGTCAGACAGACAGACATGGCTAAATCGAATCAGGAGGTGACGCTGATAATTTATATATATACATTGCTATACCTCCGGAGCCTCCTTTAAGGTGTTATATATTTCCGTCGTGACAAAAACAATATACCCTATACTAAAAGTCTAGGGTATAAAAATAGTCAGTGGCAATTATCGTTCATCGAGAATGGCCAAAGAATAAACGAATATCTTTAATTGGCAGCGGAATTTTGGAGAAATCTTCAACATCTTTAGGCTGCCGTCGTTTTTATCAGGGGTTTTTTTCGTGGACAGCTTTCCCGAGTATACAAGGAAAATCGTACATGGATAACATACGAATTCGATCGACTTCAAATACGCACCGTTTAACCAGACACATGTTTGTATTTTCATCGGAATGAATAATCTTTTTTATACTTTTATGTTGATACATTGAGCGAAACATACAACAAAGTACCCAGGCGAGGAACAAGAACTACGTGCTTGTATTCAGCCCTTTTACTCAGGTTCAACAATCATCATCATCGTGGCGCGACAGCCCGACGTCGTGCCTTGGCCGCCTGGAAGGTTCAACAATGCTAGCAGCTATATTAGCGACATGTGACATCAGTTTGAAGCACAGAACATAACCACTCCAGCATGCTCTCAAGCCCGATCAACAAATTGGATACATCGAATAATCAGATAAGTTGCAAAGCGCAAAGGTATTTTAATTTTTAAAATTTTCAATTCGAGTTATTGTTATATAAGTTATTTAAAAAAAAAAAAACGAAGTCAAATATTCAAATTCATTAGTGTAGTGTCAAATAATAAGGTGCCATAATGTTATAAGTTATAGGCTCACAAATGTTAGCACACGAGCCAATCAACAACAAAAATAATCTCTATCCGCCCATTTTCCGCACATATTTATGCTACGCGTAAGTGTCATAGTCAGTTTTCATTTTTCTATTTTACATTTTCCTCCAGAAATGATAATCGTCAATTAAGTGTGTAATATGAAATGGAATAATTTGGAAAGAATCCTAAACACTCATTTAAATGAAATTAAGAGACGGTATAAATGTTTAAACAAGTCTTTGCTTCCATCAACAGAGACAGTAAATGAACACGTAGTAAAACTAATTGAAAATTTTAAAAACATAAAAACTATACATAATCGTTATTCCGCCGAGCTAAGTCAAGAGCAAAAGGCGATTTCGATAGCTTTTCATACTGAGGCAAATGCCTTGATAAGTAGGGTTTTCTCACAGCAGAAAATAAAAGTTTTTGTTTCTCCTGATCCTCAAATTCTGCTTGACTTAAATATTTCAGTTACTTTTGAGTCAGATCACGAATCTGAAGTCGTAAACTCTAAAATTCTGATTGATTCAAATATTTTAGTTCCTTCTCAATCCGATAGAAAATCTAAAGCTAAAATGGTATCCGCAATGGAGTTTACAAGCTTTGCTTGCCGTATTTTACCAGAATTTGATGGGACAGTCGCCGAGCTAACCCGGTTTATTGATGCGCTAGAGTTATTGGATGAAAATCTTCGAGAAGAATATGCTAGTGCCTTTACCGAAACGGCAATTCGCGTAATAAAAACGAAACTTAAAGGAAATGCTCGCTCACTAATAACTAACGAGTCGGATATAGCGTCAATTGTAAATACTTTGAAAAATAAATATAAAAGCGGAACCAACTGAGCTAATCGTCGGAAAATTAATGAATACCAAAACATTTAACAAATCTAGCGCCGATTATATAAAAGAAATCGAAGTGCTTTCTTCTTCACTGAAACGCGCCTACATTGCAGAAGGTGCATCAAATGTCCTTGCTGAAAAATACACAACACAGCATACCGTTTCAGCTTTAAAAGCAAATTCGACTAATTCCGAAATAAAAACTGTCATGCGAGCTGGTACGTTCGATTCTGTTAATGCGGCGATTACCAAATATGTACAAACGATAGCTGAGAGGGAGAGTTCAGCCTCCATATCGCACTACAGAGGACACCGGTCTAATTATTATCGTTCAAATAACCAAACGCGTGGTGGTAATCAACGTCAATATGGACGAAACTCTTCTGGCCGCGGCAATAATAATAAGTATAGGGGCAATAACTTTCAATACTCCTCAAGGGGTAACGGCAATAACTCTCAATACTCCTCAAGGAGTAACAGAAATAGGTTTTCACAAAGAGTACAGAATAATAGTCAAAGCATCCGTAGTTTGCAACAAACTAATGAAGCGGAAAACTAAAAAGGCCTCCAGGTGGTCCACCTGGGCTTGGCCGCAAAATTGTCTCGGTTCAAATGTATTCACTTGACTTAAATCTTTGCTCGTTTATACATTTAAATTTAAATATTTCCAATTATACGGCAACATTTTTAGTAGATACAGGGGCAGGAATATCTGTCATCAAAAGCAACGTTTTAAATCAGCATTCTTCAATTCTAAAAAATAATAAATGTTATATTAAGGGAATAGGAAGTAACACTATAGTTACAATCGGCACAATAAAGTCAATTATTTGCTTTGAGGAGCATGACCTTAAACATACATTTCATGTTGTTGGAAACGATTTCTCAATCCCATGCGAC